>CM020178.1:17790833-17815583 GCA_009805545.1 Oryza longistaminata
TAGGCGCCGGCCGCGGCGTCGCGGCTGGCACGGTGCGGACGACGGCCCTCCTCCTCTCCTTACCCGACCTTCTCTTCTCCCTCCCCTGCCCTAGCCTTCTGCGCTGTGTGCGTCGTCGTCGCGCGCGCGCGCCGGACGGCGAGCATCTCGTTGAGCCTAATTGAAGGTATTTTGTTCATCCTCCTGTGGGATATGGGCTTGGATTGATTTGTTTCTCTCTAGTTAACCCTTCCAATTCGTTGGATTTGCTTAATTTGTTGCATTGCGTGGTGTGTGCTAATGGCAGTTTGTTTGTTTCCAAAAATAATTTTGGGTTCAGCTGAATCCCATGGCCCAGTTTAGGTCTGCGCCTGTTGAAAGCGAGGCGGAGCCAGGCGCCGATGGCCCTGTGGATGAAGCCAATGCTGTGGAAGAGGAGAAAATCTGGTAAGGCTGGATGGCCTGGAGGAGGCTGCCGATACCGTTGATCCTGTGAAGGATTCAGCAAAGCCTGAAGGCATGGATGCGGAGGAGAGGCGCGGAGCAGGAGGGTGGGGCCGCAGCGGATAAGGCAAAGGATATTCCTGTGACTAGTAACGTAAGACGGATGCTGGCGGAAATGAGGTGGCTGAAATGAAGGTTGAAAAATTGGAGAATGGTGATGGGCATGTGAAGGCGGACGGCGATAGCAATGGTGATAACAAGGGTGCTGATGGTGAGAAACAGCTTATGTTAGCGTCAGCTGGGGAGGACGTGGAGGACCCGGTGCTGTCCAAGCTTGCAAGCAACTCCTTCATGTTTGATTACAGCTGTGGTGGTGATGACTCGGGGACTGAGGAGGAGCAGGCTGCTTTCATGAAGGAACTTGAGCGGTTTACAGGAGAAGCTTATGGAATTCAAGCCCCCGAAGTTCTATGGTGAAGGGTTGAATTGCCTCAAGTTAGTACAAGGACCTCTTTGTCTGTATGTTAGAATTTGTTATGTGCTATGGACATGAACTAATTTTATCTTGATTTTAATTTTTTTTATAGGTTGTGGAGCAAGTGACTGGGTTGGGTGGCTATGATCAGGTACTCATTTTGATGCCTTATTGAATAATATCTGACCATCTGGGTTATAGTGTCTTTTGGATTACTTGCTTGCTATATGCATTGCAATGGACAGCAAATAAATAGACTACAAAACTCAAAAAAAAAATGCGAAAAAAATATTTCCAACTCAAAACTTGGATGACCACATGAGATCATTTGGCCTATATATGATCATGTGCAAATGATGCATTTTTCCTTATTAAAAAAACTTGCAAACAATACATCCATGTCTACCACGTATATATAGCCACAGAAGATCTCTGAACTGAGGGTGGCTGTAGAACACACCTGTCACTCCCAAAAGGTTCCAAGTCCTTTGTAAGATTAAATATTTGCTTTCTGCACATATTATGTATTTATGAGCTGGAACATTAAGATTATAGGACTACAATATACTGTTTACTTATATTTTCCTTTATAAACTAGTTCAAGAAAACAAATCCAATATATGTATTTATAAAACTAGTTCAGAAAACAAATCCAATATTAGTATCATACAGGTTGGTTATGTGAGTTTTTTTTTTGGCACTTCGGCAATATGCTTGTTCAGTTGTTACTTCCTTTTGTTATGTTAGAATGGAAGGCCCATTTGGAATTTTGAAAATGATTCCAACAGCAAGCTATAAGCCAAGCAAAACAATAACAAAAAAAAAAAGGATTTAGGCTTTTAGCATGTAATGAGTTTTTGGTATGCCAGTTTGTTATCATAACGTACATATCTGATTCCACACCTGTATATAAAGTGGAAGATGTGGATTTTAATTTGCCTACCTATTTTTCTTTCCATATACCATCAGATCCTATTAATTTGATGCATTGTGTGCAAAGTGTCTGCCACTATTATTTCTGAATCTAATCTGTTTTCGACCTTTTCTCCTGAAATATTCAACTGACCTGATTAAGTGAGTCAAGAAAATAGAGATCAAAATCGACACTTCTATTTCCTACAGTACATACACCAATCATGATGACAGTTCCATTTGCACAGAAGTAGTGAGACTGACCATATATAAGTTCAGTTCTTGTTCACCAAATTGATATCTCTAAGCTATTATTAATTTCTTTGTGTTACTAAAATATTTATATGCCGCATTGTGATTTCGTGACTTGTTGTATAATCTTTAGGTAATGTGCACTGCATGCTTGCTTACTAGTTGCATCAACAGGTGACATCGTGCAAACTGTGGCGACAAGTGGGAGAGTCTTTCAAACCTCCGAAGTATGTATCTGATTTCTTCTGCATTCTGTTCAGGCCATTTGTGAATCTCAATTGAATTGTGCAATGATGGAAGCTCGAACTTGGTTGGCATAAGCTCAGATTCGAATACTCTTTATGTTTTATGCAGGACATGCACAACTGTTTCATGGACCTCCGTAACTTCTATGAGAAGGTATGTAGAGTTCAGAGCATGCTCAACCTTGTCTGCAGTTTTAGTTCTCTAGTTGCAGCACTGTTGTGGTTGAATCCTGTATTCCCTCTCACGTCATGAACCAATGACAACCACAGTAGTTAATTGAAGAAAAAAAATCAATTCATTTAACATATTCTAAGATTTTGCATGATTCTTGTAAAAGGAGTCTTGAAACAAAAGTACACGCAATACTTTGGAAGTTTTGCCAAACTGTCAACATAAGACTATGCCCTTAAATGCGATCCCATCTCGATGACCGTCACATAGATGTGGATCATATTTGAGGCTATTTTCTCTTGGTTTCTATTACTTGGTAGATAAGCACAGGTGCTGGTTTGCATGATTTGTTTTTCTCTTTGAATTGCACAAGCAGAATGCAGCAGGAACACTGGTTCTTAGCTGGGGGAACTGAGTGTATAATAAAATTTAAACGCCAATGCATTTGTCAAGAGTAGTGTTATATTTTAAATCAGCATTGGTTTTATTTTGCCCCCTTCTGTCTCACCGACCCTCTTTATTGTTTTTGTTCCATGCAGGCACTCCTTGAATATGAGAAACACAAATCGAAACGGGCGAGTTCAAGTTGCTGCATCTAATTTAACAGAGAGGATTACTTCTGAAAGTCAGGTACAGTAGTATGACGGCTAGCATAAGTTTTCCATGATCCCTGTGGAAATCAGACATAAATGGGTCCTGTTTCTAACTATTATTTATGTCCCAAAATATAAGAAATTTTGGGCTTGGACACGGGTATTAAGAAAGTAGGTGAAATTAAATGGGGAAAGATTGTGATTGGTTGAGAAGAGAATGTAGTAGAGAAGTTATATTTTGGAACAAATTTTGAAATGCTAGAAGTTATATTTTGGGAGTAATTTAAAAGGAACTGATTTCAGATGGAATGAAGATTCATTCTGCATTTAAATTTTTGACTTCCTTTATTGCAGATGTTTGTTTAGTTGTGTTAAATACTTCAGCAGGAAATATGTTATTTTTTTAGATGTGTAAGGATCTTAAAAGGACGAGCTTATAATCTTGATACAGGTTGGCATCCATGCTTCTGGTTCTGGAAGAGCTAGAAGAGAATCTGCAACCCGAGCTATGCAAGGCTGGCACTCTCAGCGCTTGCTTGGCAATGGTGAAATTGCTGATCCAATAATTAAAGTACGTGTTCGTTCAAGTCAAATTGTCATTAGTGACTTGCAATTTGTTGTATCAGTAACCTTTTGTTTTTACCAGGATAAAGGGACGGGTCTGTCTTAAAAAAGGATAAAACTCTAAAAGCAGCGGTACCATTTCTTGATTTTTATTTTTTAACATCATCATGCTATTATTTACTTATGTTGCTTTTTTTAGGTTCTGCCAAGAGGAAAAGGACACCAACCTTGGAAGATGACAGGATTGTACCATATAAACCTGACAAGCTACAGTAAGTCTTGCAGATGATTCTCTTTCCTTTGTCATGAGCATCCACAGGAATCATGTAATATTACTGTAGGCACCAGTCTGTTCTTTTGAATGTCACGATGATAATATAAGGCTATCCAGTTAACTATTTGGGTTTGGCATGCCAATTGATTTTTTTCACTCTTCCACCCTCAATTTTTATGGATGTGAAACTGTGAACTGATTTCAATTATTTCTATTTGGCAGAAATGACTCAATGGTTCTTGACCTTGGCCCTCCAGCTGATTGGGTAAAGATAAACGTTCGGAGAACCGTAGTATCTCATTTGGATCATCATATTTTTTCCTTTTTCATGCTTTTTTTGGCCTTTTTAGCCACTTGCCCATATTTTCCCAAGTTCTAGTAGTTTCTTCCCCACTGAAAAAAACCCAAAAAAAATTTTCCCCCTTTCCTTCCCCGGCCGCGCCTCCGCCCGCCGGAAACAGCGCCCCCGCGGGCGAACAGACACGAGCCGAGGCGGGGAGGGGGTAGAGCCGTAGCCCGTTAGGGGTCGACGGGGAGAGAGACACGGGCGCGGTGAGGTGAGGAGGGTTCTCCTTGGCCCCCCCGAAGCGGCGAGCGGCGGCGGCGGAGGCGGAGGCGAGGGCGGCGAGCGGCCGAAACCCTAGCCGGAGACGGGGGAGACGACGACGGGAGAGGAAGAGGGAGAGGTCGAAATGAACAGGGGGAACGCTTTGAACTGAAGCGGGTTTGTTTCACGGGTTTTTTTTACCCGCTCCGGTTTATTTTTTTTCTCTCTCTTTTTTTTTACTGTTTCTGCATTTTTTAAACCGTTTCCGGTAAAGAAAAATCTCGTTTGGGGGGATAGTGGCTTTATGCTGCTTCTGATCTTCGCTACGAGAATCGGACGGTGTTGGAAGCTTGCTGTTGTACTCCTATTTTTGGTAGTACTCCCTTTTTTTCCCTTAGGAAAGCTACTTGGCGCGTTTTATTGGTATATGAAAATACAGTTACATCGTTAGCTAGAATGTTTAGCAAAAAAAATTATGAGGCTCATCAACCTAATTACAATAACTCTTTAAAATAGACATATTTTTAGGTACTTGTCCTATAAAATTAGCTTCCCTATTACAGCGCTCGACAAAGACTTTTGCAATATCGCATTCATAAAAAAAACATTGCCGAAAAGTCTTCGTCTTGCATCGTTTCCACCACTTGCAAGTAGTATGTTTGGGTAATAATATTTTAACAACTAATTTGCTAGGCAAGAATATGTCCTTTCCTAAGGACATAGCATTCTAGTCTTTTACCATGCTAACGTCAGCGTCCGATTTTACTCTAAACGGATCGGTCACTTACGGCTCGTCCGGCTACATAGCCAATATTTTGTCCTCCATACCATATAAGGCTATGATGACTCATGGACTCTTCTCCATTGAACTGAGGCTCGGACTCTACGACGAAGGTTTCCATAACGCTAATTATAGGGATTCAATGACTGCTATGTCGACGTCACTTGTCATGGTAGTTAGAATGATAGCTCTACATACTACTAGTATGATCTTATTAGGTCGTGATTTAGATTATTACTATGAATTATTAATTTATTATAGGTATAAATGAAATATTTTAAGAAATAAACTTTATAGATAGTTTATAGCAAGTAATTTAAGAAATGAAGTAGATTTTTTAAAATGCACATATCAAAGCGTAGAGTAAATAATCCATTTTAACAATTCGATGTTACAGTTGAAAAGAACATGGCCTTAATTCTCGCACTACAACTTTTAACCATTATTTTTGGGACTAAAATAATATGTTGGACTTCCCATAAATAAATGCCCAACAAATATAGTAGAAGAAGACAAAAATAATATCTGGTGATGTAGTAGTGAAGTCATGGATGCATAACTTTATCATTAAATTTGTAGTATTTTACTAAGGGCATGTTCACTTTGATGCCATTTTCAACCATATCATTTTTTGGCAAAGTTTGCCAAAAAAATATCTATGTTTAGTTTGTTGCCAAATTTGGTCAATACATAAGAAATTCTGCCAAAATTTTGACAATATTGCCATCTTGCCAGCTTTCAGCAAGTTCGTATCAGTCGTCAGGAGTTCCAACCTTCGCGCCTAGCCGCAAGGAACCTAAACGCTGGTTCTATCTCGGCCAAGCAAGCAAGGTGAACCCAGTGGGAAAGAAAGACCAGGGGGAAGAAGCGGGGTAGAGGAATTGGTCAGCTCATCAGGGTCATGACTTGAAGACTGCAGGTTCGAATCCTGTCCCCGCCTAATCACGTTAGATACTTCTATGAGTCCTGATCACCTGGGTGAAAGAATCTATGTTAAACTAAAGAGGATCTATTAAACTTATAATTCATTAGATCCTTGTTATCCCGGTTGTTCAATCATTTGATAACCAAGGCCATTCTTTGCAAAATTTTAGCATTGCCAAATCTTGGTAAGGTTTATTTTGGCTACAATATGAACATGCCATAAGGCTAGGATATGCCTTTTGGTCTATACTCCCCCGTCTCTTAAAAAAAATAATACCGGATGTGACATATCCTAATACTATGAATATGAATGGATGTGTGTGGATGCATCTAGACAGGGATGTGTGTGTATGCATGTGAGTGGCCTGTGGGTAGGGGTGGAAAAAAAAGCTCGGGCTCATGAGCTCAGCTCGAGCTTGGTTGGCTTAGCATGACTCGTAAGCCAAACGAGCCAAACCAAGCCTCTTTTTCAGCTTGTTGCTGAAATGAGCCCAGTCCGAGTTGACTAGCGAGCTGCTTTGTTTGGCTCGTGAGCCTAGGCCATCATGTGTTTATATAGATTATTTTATTTTTTATACTTATTATTTATCGATTTGAAATTTATTATTAAGATTTTGAGAATTGAATATATAAACTTAGTTAAATTTTATATGTCGATGATTTGTTCTTGCTTTTTTTTAATGATTAAAAAATATATATAAAGAGGTGTTTCAACAAGAAGGCTTGCAAGCTAGCTTGAGTTGGCTCAAGCCAAGAAACGAGCCGAGCCGAGCTCAAGTTCTTGGCTCGGCTCGTTTTCACCCCTAGTTGTGGGATCTATCAAACCTTGGATCCATGGTTGCTCTTTTCCTTTTTCAATCAAGCCAACTAACTTGTCAAACAACTATTATTCGACAGGCGTAATGATTGTTCGATAGGTACCCTATCAAACTACGGTTATTTGTCGATAGGTACCCTATAGGGTGCTAAACTTGTGATTTGTATCACTCAACATCTATATATTTCTTAAACAATTTTTCATTAAAATTGTATTATTTATAATGCTGTATTATTTCTAAACCCTGCCACCAAAACATTAGAGCATTAAGTGTGCTTGGTTAGTCATAACTGTCAACTAATGGGATTATTGGAGGGAGAAAAATGATACCCAAGTTTACCCATCTCCTGCAAAACAACGTAATTTCAATTAAAACCAAACTACGCAAACAAGCACCTAAATTTCACCTGATCATGCCCATGCACACAACACACTTAATTTTGGTGGTTGTGAGGCACTCATGGCAAGGTTAGTTAGACACTACACAAAATAATATAAACACGGTTATTTCACGCGGTGAAATAATAAAATGTAAAAGGCAAACTCAATAATCCACTTAAGTTTTTAATAAATTAAAAATCTATCTATTATTTTTAATATAAACTGTTTCACTAGGACGAAGATTCTCTATTATAATAACACTACTATTATAGCTATTAATGTTTACTACTAGGGTTTAATTTTATTTAGGACGGAGGATAGTGGTGAACCCTCGGCGGCTTGTGTTGACGTGTGACGTTGGCGGACGGTCAAAATAACTGCAACGGTGAAAAAGAAAAGACTTGTTTTGATGTGTGACGTTGGCGGACGGTCAAAATAACTGCAACGGTGAAAAAGAAAAGACTTGTTTTGATGTGTGACGTTGGCGGACGGTCAAAATAACTGCAACGGTGAAAAAGAAAAGACTTGTTTTGATGTGTGACGTTGGCGGACGGTCAAAATAACTGCAACGGTGAAAAAGAAAAGACTTGTTTTGATGTGTGACGTTGGCGGACGGTCAAAATAACTGCAACGGTGAAAAAGAAAAGACTTGTTTTGATGTGTGACGTTGGCGGACGGTCAAAATAACTGCAACGGTGAAAAAGAAAAGACTTGTTTTGATGTGTGACGTTGGCGGACGGTCAAAATAACTGCAACGGTGAAAAAGAAAAGACTTGTTTTGATGTGTGACGTTGGCGGACGGTCAAAATAACTGCAACGGTGAAAAAGAAAAGACTTGTTTTGATGTGTGACGTTGGCGGACGGTCAAAATAACTGCAACGGTGAAAAAGAAAAGACTTGTTTTGCTGTGTGACGTTGGCGGACGGTCAAGTTACTGCAACGGTAAAAAAAAAGAAAAAAGAAACAAAAAGAACAATCCCACGTGGCGAGGCTATATAGGCTTAAGGCTAGTAGGCGAGCGGAAGCGGCGTCCGCCTTCAATGCTCCTTCGTATCGCCAGCACAAAACACGCCCCGCTTCGCCGCGCCCAAAATCCCACCGCCGCCGTGGCCGCCGCCTCCGTCTCCGCCTCGCCTCCGATCCCTCCCGGTAATGCCCGCCGTCACCGCCAAGCCCTAGCTTCCTTCCGCTGTCACTCACGCTTCCTTTTTTTTTTTTTTTTGGTGTGGTGGTGGTGTGGTGGGGGGGGGGGGGGGGGTTGGTTCGCTACCACCGCCGTGGATTCCGGTGGTTCGTGTTGGGTGTGTGTGCATGCGCTCCGTGGCCCGGCCCCGGAGTGCTCGGGTTTTCGAGAACCGCCGGTTTGGGCTTCAGGCGAGTGGGGTTTTTGGTGGGACGACTTTTTTTTTTTTTTTGAAATGGCTGTGGTGACGACTTTGCTTGCGTGCATGGTTTGGTATGCGATCGGAGGCTGGATTTTTTTCATTTTCTCCCTTGAGAAAAATGTGTCTCATAGGTCAAATCCCTCGCCGCTTTGATTTTTTTTTTCCTGTTCTTTTTTTTGGGGGGTAAAAATTACTGTGGGTTGCCTTTGATGTTTGGGTATTTGAGGTGAAGTGGGTAGTGGTGGTGTTCGTGACGTGCTTTGCGGTTGCTCGCGTAAGTGGTTGGTGCGTGATCGGGGATTCGGGTGCCCAAAATTTTCTTGGGTGTGAGAAATGTGTGGAGGTGGTCCATTTCTCTCTCCGCTTTCATTTTATTTCTCTCTCTGTTTTTTTTGGTAATTTACTTTGCAATCCTATGATGCCTTGTATGCGCATAAGAACTTGTTTGCTGAGAATTTTTTTTTGGGTGCTCATGGTCTTTATAGAAGACGGATAGTTCTTTGGAGTTTTGTGGGGGTTGAAGGTGGTTTCTTTACCGAGCTCGGTGTGAACCAAAGTATTCACTCCTGCAAAAAATGCTTCATGTTTCGGACAAAATTTGGCTAAACTTTTGAAACTTTGACTATGAGTAACTTCTCAAATGCTTAGTTTTGTGTAGATTTGCCTCGAAAAGTTCTATCAAGCATCATAAGCTTATTCTAATGGTGAATGCTTTAAAAGTTTAATCAAATCTTGTCCTAAATGTCAAATATTTATGATTGGAGGTGTTAAGTGACATAAATCACCACTTTGGACCGTGATCTCAAGTACTTTTTGTTGCTTTCTTTTCTTCTATAGTGGAATCACATTAATATGTTGAGTTATGCGAGGCTGTAAGGACTAAGGAGGGCATTTGATGAGTCATGGCCTTCATGAAGCCTTGGAGCTGCATTAGCATTTAATATATAGAGTTGAGCCTCGTTGCTGCTTGCTTGTACCTGACTTATGTAGTTATGTAGGGCTGAATCTGATGTTTTTTAATTTTTAGCATTGCTTAGTTCGATTCATCTGGATAGTTTTAAGCATGTTATCTGGCATGTATTTAGCATTCTGGGATATATTATTCACAGCAAATTCTTGTCGTGTTTGACCTTTGTGATGAGTTTTTGGTCGGATTGGCCGTTTGCCCAGTTGATTTTTTTCTTTTGGCATTTATTATTTAATAAATTATAGATGAATATCATGTAACTTGGGATTTGGTAAGTTTGCTTCATCTAGTTTGAACGATTAATGATGTACGATACTGTGAGTCTACTATACCACATTTCTGGATCTACTGGCTTGTTTAATGGTCATATGTTACTCCAGAATGACAATTGACCTGCTTAGTTAATACTCATGCTTGGTTTCAGTTTCAGTTTACATGCATGATGATCTTTTGCTTTTAGAAAATATAGTTGTCATTATGGTTGTTGCTGTTCATAGGGGGTGAAGAGAAGGAGATGGCGGATGAAACACTTGATTTGAATGAGCCGCCACATGAAAATCAAGTATATTATTTGAGATGCGTTGCCATAAAGGATGGCTAATTGGCCATATCCTTTCTGTAGACCAGGTTCCACTGCAAAATTAAGAGGAAACTGCACCAAGTCCACTTGTACCCCTGAAACTTCACATGTTGCAAAATCTGTGGAAACTCTATCACCTATACTCCTAATTTATATTAACAGCTCTAGTTTTGTACTTTTAATGATCAACAGTGTTGATAGATGTGGATAGGTCCTAGTACTCACTTTAACATGTGATGAAGTGGCAAACTTGTCCAGCCTTTTTTATAACTTAAAAATCGGTAGCTAATCAATGCCAATATGTTAACATTTATTCACATCAATTATGAATGATGCTTGCTTCTTTTATATTGTTGTTAGAATTGCCCTTTTTGGTAGAATACATACTGTGTGAATTTTTGCCTGAAGGATATATTTTTTTGTGGTAGGTGGTGGCTTGAACTATGTATTATTACAAAAAGATTCTAAGAACATATGCCGCACCAAAGTCTGTGATATTCCAGTTAAAGTGTAAGTTGATCTCTTTTTCTTTTCCTGATCTGTGAATACTTTACAAGTTTTACATCATCATCCGTTGGCCAAAACTATCATCAGAAAAATATTGTTGATGTTCTCTATCACATACTGTCATAGATTGGTTAAATCTACAATCTACAGTGTGTATTAGTGGGTTTTCCTCTTCTGTTATAAAGTTCAATGCTGGTGTGTTCATGTTTTCATACTAGCATCATCTGACTGCTCCCGCTGTTTCACAGTATTTGTCAGAGACCCTGAGCCCTCCATTGCTCTCAGTCAAAATAAATAGTCATCAGCAATGATTTTAACCATACATATCCCCTGTTAAATGCCATGCTACAACTACCCAATCTCATTTGCTATCATCAAAATAGTGGTAGAGCTTTTGTAAAAATATATACTACTAAAGTGAATTGCTGCAGCTATACTGTTAATTTACTTAAATCTACAAACATTTAATCAACATGTCGGTAAAAAGACCATGACTTTTTTTTTGGGTGTGTGTTGTTGTGGGGGGCGGGGTGATTTGTTTCTTAATTTCATGGAGGTATCTTATGTCTGTGCTTTTCACATTTACAGGCCCTTGGTTTGGTCAATTGTTAGGTTTGTGCCAACTAAGGTGTACCAGCAGTGTGATTTTCTTAAATTTTCACTGCTTCCTGAACCTGAAGATGATCGTCAGAATATTGAATGGGGAAAGTTCATGCGTTTCCTCTGGGACAATCAGAGGGTAATTATTGTTTCTATTGCATGTCATAATTGCTAATAAAAATGTACAAGATAGGTGCTCTAAAAAAATATATACAAGATATTTTATCTTTTTTTGTTACTTATTTGTTCAAGTAAAATGGGGCAAAGGATTGACCATTTGGATACTATCGTACTTCTTACTGAGAACCCACATTAGGTGGGGTAGGTGTTGGACATGGGACAAATAACAGGGACATATAGGCTGATAGGGGGGAGGCCATGCACTGTAGTACCTTTTATCTTCCAATTAATCAACTTTTGTCAGGGTTTTGTTCCCCTGCAAGTCAGTAGGCATGTTGTATTTTATTATTAGCACTATTAGCATTGTTCTGTTCTCTACTTGCCATTTTGTATTTTATTATTAACATTATTAGCAATGTTCTCTGTTCTCTTCTCGCCTGTAATGTGGGGTCCTTGTTCTTTTTCGGTGCTTTTTTGAAGGTTGCTGTAGTTAGATTCAGCTCCTTTGCCTTACATATTTTCCCTCCTCAATCTCATGGATCTCATGAACGCCCTAACTTCTCACATGCGGTGGTCATGTATGAGCAAAAATATCCTGGAGACTGCAAACCGATGGCTGGAGTATCTGGTGAGAGTTTTCCTATGCTGATTGTTGAACAGGAATGCTATGCTTGGATGGTTTACTTCTCCTTTTATTTTGGCTGACCCTATGCTATTTTTATATAAAAAAAAACTTGAAAGTTAACAATTGGCAATACATTCCAGTAATCTTTGTTTCATCAATATTGGTCTATTAATCCCCAAGAGTTGCAATTGGAGTCCCTTCTTTTTTTTATTACTTCATTTGTATTCTCACTTGTCCATGGTGTTGGAGGAAGCTCTCTCTATAGTTAACATCAAAGATATACACCATAATATGCGTGTAGTCAGCTATGAGTTATTTGCTGATTCATTTCTTTGTGGTATTTAACTTTATTCACTTGTCTATTACGCTACCAGAATGACACATGAATATTGCTATGACAGATGCTTTAAAAAGGTCATACAGAAGTGATTTCCAATCTGGCTCGATGAATCCAAAGTCATATTTGAGAGAGGAGATTTGTGATAGTGGCCCAAATCCTAAGGAGATGAATGCTTCGCGTGTCACAGAGCTGCACAAATCAGTTCCAGAATCATCACCATGTGAGTCTGTTGAAGATGGCCCTAGAATTTTAGATCCAATAGTGAAAAAGAGAACCACCACTCTTGCAAAAAATTTTGTCAGCACGGATCCTAGTTATCTGCGAACACTCAGTCAGACACATGCTGGCTGGGTCTTTGGAGCAATAGCAGAGCTCATTGACAACTCTAGAGATGCAGATGCATCAAGGTATGCCCATTTCTTTAAGGTTGTGTAGCCAGAGATTGGGTGCTGTTTTTTCTTGAGATAATTTTTAGGGCTGATTTGGCATTTCCGGTATTGTGCTGTGCTGCAATATGCGATCTAATTAGTTAAGGGTTTCTTTACTGATTATAGTAACAAAATATTTCTATTGTGGCAAAGCAGTGAACTAAAGCTCTAGACTACAATATTCCACTATGCCAAACTAAGTTTTCTTTATTGTCTTGTTTTACATCTCTTCCAGATGAATATGCACATGCCCATTCTATTAGTATACAAACTTTACATATTTACTGCTTTTGTTGTAGTATTTACAGAATGTAATCTCAGTAATATGTGTAGTTGTGTACGAAGCAATTCCTCTCTTGAGGGTAGTGTTGTATACATACTTTAAAGACTATTTGAGGCTTTTGCTAATTTGACTGTGTTGTTAGTGTATTTTGAAGATTACCTTTTTTTTTTTTTTTTCTTTTTTTTTTCTTTTTTTTTTTTTTGGGGGGGGGGGGGGTGGGGGGCGCATTTGTGTTATTTTGATTGAGCTGACTTCTTATTTTATTTCGTCCTACCTTTCTTGAAGGTTGAATATTTCGGTCAAATCATTGTTTTCGAAGAAAGCAGACAAAAAAATCCCTGTCTTGTCTGTAATTGATGATGGGCATGGAATGACTTGTGCTGAAATGATGAGAATGATCTCATTCGGTCACAAAAGACCGGATAAGCAACGCCAGGATCAAATTGGGAGGTTTGGAATTGGATTTAAGGTAACCTGTTGGCGTCATCCTCCTCTCCGGTTATCAGTTTCTTAACATTTCTGATATTTAATAATTTAAAAAATAATTTATTTCACATCTCAAGCCGATTTTATGCTGTATTGATGTGGCATGTCTGACTTGTTTAAAATGTACCGGGAACTCTGTTGTCTGCATTCCATATACAGAACTTTGGTTATCGGCTTATATGATGCATTACCTGTGAGTAAATTAGAACTTGTTTCTGTATTATCCAATACACTTCTGAACATGCTTTCTGCAGCATATTATTCACCATGGGTGCTAGTTAGGTAGGTTTTGTGTAACACTGTAGCCCGTTTGCCACCTGTAGTGTGGTGTAGTTGAGGCCCATGGCCCAATTGTGGTTGTAGGAGGTGGTTTAGTACCATCTTGGAAGTTTAGGTGGGTGAGGGTCAGCGGCTTATAGCCTTGGTTCTCCAACCATTATACGAGCCGGGATGAAAGTGTAAGCGGGGTGCTATGCAAACATAGGCCTGCTCCACATAAGAACTGCGCTAACACGGATTTTGGAGGCAGAGTGTAACATTTTGCTATGCAGTGAACAGCATCTCAAAGCTGACGTCCTTTCATTTCTTTTTTCTGTCTGTAAGCTAGCATGACTTAAAAGTCTTGGACTGTACAGTGTTTAACTGCTCAACCAATGAACTTGAATAAATGTTAGTTATGTCAATTAGAAGTTAGGAATATCTATTCGGTAAACACACCCTCTGTTCATGCTCCTTTAGCCCTTTTATTGATTTTAAGAGGCAAATCCATACACTTCATGTGCTAGTGTTCAAAACAGTTACCGTATTGCATTCTTGTTCGACCTAAATTTATACTTGCAGATGTTTGTTTATGTGAAAAATTGTTCTTATTCTTGTTGAGTTTACTGTTTTCTTGGTGCTTATTTTGTAGACTGGTGCTATGAAACTTGGCAGAGATGCAATTGTGCTAACCCAAACTTCATCTTCCAGATCAGTGGCCTTCCTATCTCAGTCTTTTAATGAAAATAAAGATGTAAGCACGGCTCTATGTACTTCATTCTTAGTCTACCGGGAACTCTAAAGCTAGGTAGCTCAGTTGTAAAACGTAGCTAACACAGTGCTATTTGCTGCAGAATCTTGAGATACCTGTGGTGACATATCGTAAAGAAGGGCAATACATGGAAGTTGATTCAAGTGTCCAATCTGAAGCTACTGCTGAATATAACCTGAATGCTATTAAGGAATTTTCTCCCTTCAATGAGTATTTCATTGGAGAAAAGCTAGGGATATTTGGTGAAGACGGTACTGGAACTCAGATTTATATATGGAATTTAGATAGATGGGGTGCAGATTACACCTTGGACTGGAGTTCAGGGAAGCCATCTGAAGATCCTGTCCACCATGGTCGTGGAGACATACTAATCCGTTCAAGAAGAGTCAGATTGCGCCCAGGACAAACAAGTAACAATGTATGGACTACAACCTTTCCTTGAAAAATTTCACAAAACTACAGATACTCTGACCAAACTATCGCAAAACTACAAATTTTTGAAAATTTGTATTACAAAACTTCAGATTTAGCGCGAAATTTGTACCAGAACTACAGATTTAAAGCATCGTATCACAAAACTACAGATTTAGTAATGAGGTTATCAAAGAACTACAGATTTTTAGAGTTTATATCCATAGCACTATTGTGGTTACAAAAGTTGTAGTTTTTGTGATAAAACTGATGTTAAATCTGTAGTTTTCTGTATATTGATCAAAGTACCTGTAGTTTTGTGAAGTTTACTCTTTTATTTTTAATTTTTATCTTGTAGATGGGAGCCAATTTTCAGTTTCAATTACATATAAACCTGAAATTATTATATCCTTCTGATGGGTTGCTGTGGCATTGGGAAATGTAAATTATTTATGGTCTGTATATTGCCCTTAAAGGTTGATTAACCTTGATGAGATGTAGCCGCATAGGCTTCACAATCTGTACTCTTATTCTGAATGTACTGTGTGTGTGTGTGCATGATTTTTAATCAAGACATCAGTGTTAATGGCTTATTTTTCCAGTAAACTTTGTTCCATGGAAATGCTGAAAACATGGTCTGGCTTCACTAATTGTTTCATGGTATTTTTTAGGTACCATTGGACTATTCTCTTCAGTCCTATTTGGAAGTTATGTTCCTGAATCCTCGGATGAAGATCTCTGTCCAAGGGTCTTCGGTAAATACCCATATGTCATTTCTCTCTATGTTTTGGCATATTCATATTCTTTTCTTTTACTGTTTATTTTCTTGGTAGGTCAAAACTCGCCCTTTAGCAAAGACCCTTAACAAGACATCTGTTATATCTGGTGAAATAATGGGTAGGACTATTCAATTGACCCTTGGAAGGAGCAATGTAGAATGGGACAGAATGAACTGTGGAATTTTCTTGTATTGGCATGGCCGTCTAATAGAGGTAAAGTCAGCATTTTTGTCCTCTTCCGTTCAGCATGTTCCCCTACAAAATTCTCCAAAACCATTTTTGCACTAGAATAATTTCTCCGTGTTGAAGCACACATGCAAATGCAACTGTTCAAGATCAACATTTGATATAGAACAGTAGAACAGAAACTGTAATACATTTACACAAACAGGCTGCATAAAGTCTCCCTCTCCCTCTCTCTCTAGTGTAGAGTTGGAGGGCAAAATTTAGCCCCATCTTTGTTGATCATGGGAAATTTGAGATCTGTTGAATGCTATGCAACAACTATCTGCAGGAATTATAATGAGATTGTGCCTCTTCTTATTGAATTTTATTTAGCTGTAGTTGCAAACAGGTCTTAATAACATATTTTGTTTAATGTTTAGTTGTGGAAACTATTTGCACTTTTTGGCTTTCATGTTGCACAATAAATAAATTAGTATGAACGATAACCTTTTCCCTCGTGACATGTGCACCCTTATTCTGAACTTCTATTTTGTGTTCTCTTCTCAGTCTTACAAACGAGTTGGAGGTCAAAAGCATAATGCTGACATGGGACGTGGAGTAATTGGAGTTGCAGATATCACAGACCTTATTGTATATTTCCAAATATACTTATCTGCCATGTAATTCAGTGCCTGTTACTTTTCCTTGTGGTGTCCCTTGAACAAACTTTTATGTTCCTCTTTTCTGCAGGATGATGAAGATGGTAATTCATGGGTTCTTAACAGTAAACAAGGGTTCCAAGATTGTGAAATGTATGCTAAACTGGAGGAGTGGCTTGGTAGGAAAGCAGATGAATACTGGGATACAAATTTTGACACTCTCGAATTGGTATGAATGCATGATTTAGTTCATATTTGAAAATATTTTAGATAACACTTGCATCTCTGGCCATGAAGTCCTCTTTAATTTTTCTTTGAATTCAATGGTCACTAGATCTCCCAAATGACAATAACAAGGTATAGAGTAGCTGACAGCATATGCTGACAGCTGACACAGCTTTTGATCATGCATATATGGAGTAACAAGTTAACAACCCTCAGTCAAGAAAAAAAGGAGAAAAAGTTGTCCTAACATGGCTGCACTCAGAATATTTAGGATGAATGGATATTTAGATTGGCTGTGTAAAAAAGGACATGAGCAGATTTATTTTGAAAATTACTGAGACAGAATTTATTATAATCAGGGGATAGCTATAGTACATGAACCTTTAATTAAAAATGCTGTCTCAATATTTCTTTCACTATTGTAGGTTGATAAATGGATAATGGGTTAAGTTTATGTAAAAAGTGCATAGATTATGTTATATGTACTATAATCGTTCTCGTTATAGCATGCTCTCAAATCCAGTTTTAGATTGTTGTATACATTAGTTTAGTCCTCATTTTGCCTTCCTTTTCGGTACAGAGCACAGAGAAGACACGCCTCACAAGCACCCCACTTAAGCTACATATAAATTGCATGTGTACATGTGTTAATAATTTTGTAGATCAGGAGATGTGCTTTCCTGTTGAATGCACACAATTGCATAGGCACACTGTCGATCTTAGTCATGACTCATTCCCTCCCACCACCAGGCTACTAGTACATCCTACTGGTTTGACTTTCAGAATATTCCATTCTATTCTCTTTTTAAGCACTATTCACTCCATTTAACTTTCCTTATCCAGAGAAAAGGGAGTGAGCGCTATAAGGCTGATCATGAGTGGGTTCAGTGCTACAGCTGTCGTAAATGGAGAATATTGAATGCAGGCTTCGATACAAAGTCTCTGCCAGATGAATGGTTTGTATCAACCAACCATTCTCTTTTAACATTTGGGTTTGCATTTTCTATTGTAAGGGTATTTTTTGTGGCATACCAATGTTATATCAGCTATATGGTAAAGTTCATTTCTTAGTTTGCAAGATCAATTGCACCCTTCTGGGGTGAACTTGATGAGAGATTTCTGTATAGAAAGAATACTAGCCAAGTTCATCTTGTTGGCTCACCAGTTCACCAGTCATATTCAGGTTGCAGTTATATTTGGTATAATATAAGATAAAATGGTATTTGCATTGGGAATTCTATTTATTGAGAAAGTTCTGAAATTTCAGGTTTTGCTACATGCCACCATTCAATGGGAAATGTGAGGTTGCAGAGCAACAAATGGCACGTGGTGTCATTGTGATAGGTGAGAAACGATCTGAACATGATAAGCGTGATAGGATTACCCAGCAGGAAGAGGTGGCTAAGGAAAATGCAAGAGAAACTAGGTCCGATGACAGCCAGTCTCAAAAATTTACTCAAGATGAAGATGTGAAGGTAACTAGAAATCCAAATCTTACTTGTACAATTTGTTGGAGGGTAAACTAACGGAAGGAAATAAATTATTCTTGTTATGCCGTCAGGACGTCAAACTAATCTCAACGGTTGTCAACAAGCGAAGGAAATCATCCAATGGGACCCGGTCGATGGACAAAAACAACAGCGAAGATAAGCATGGTGTGTAGACGAAAACACAATCAATGAAAGTGCATATTTTCTGCTGATCTCCTTTTCGTGAACTAACAATCTGCTATCAGATGATGCTGAAGGCGAGTCCTCACAAACTCAGCCTGGTACCCCTCGCCCTGTTTTGAAGAGGATACGTAGGGGCCCTGCTAGAAGTTGTAAGCAGTCATGAAGAACGAAAAATGCCAGGTACCTGTTCTTCTTTCTTCCCTTTTTTCTGCTGTAACGAGACTTGAGCATTTACCGTAATATGAAAATCTTGTCTGTTCTCTCTTGCTATCACTTGAGCATTTACCGTAATATGAAAATCTTGTCTGTTCTCTCTTGCTATCTGCTTCATGCCTCTGATTAGTTCTTTTCTCTGCAGCTAGCAATAGATGCCTTTGTTTAGATGCCGATGCGTGATGCTTCTCTTGCCAAAGCAGCTCTTCCCGTGGTGCAGTTGGTTCCCGATTTGTCTCTGCTTAAGCAAAACTCAACTCATCAATCGTAGCGGCTTGTTTATATATGAAAAAACTGCGACCTCGTCTGTAAGTAGTGTGCATCCTCGCTCATGGAAGTTCTATATATAGGCTTTAGCTTTTAGGTGCTGAAATGTGTACAGTAGCCTGTCAGCAAGCTAGGCGCGACAGTTTCGATAGCATGATTGTTGTGTGGTGATCATCACCGGTATGACTTGAAAAACTCCACTGCACTAGCGTGTGCTTTACTGCTACTCTCTTCGTAGTTTTGCGTCACTGTGTCTGTGGTGAGTGTGAAACCCAGTGCCATTTGCATGTTCACCCAACGATTCATTCACTCCAGGCCTCACGAATTGATTCAAGGATACTATGCCACATGACATGCCCTACCACAAAGCAGTGTTTTCCCTGTTATTTATTGCGTACTCTACATGCGCTTTTTTATGTAGTTTATGCACCTCCATTATGTCACCAACCAAAAAAACAATGGTACTACTCCGTACTCAATTTTTTTTTCTTCAGATGATGCTACTCCAACACTGGACCACTGATAGCACATAACTGCTCTGATTAGCCAAACATTTTTTTCTGTCAATCCTTCATTAACTGATTAACTCTATAATAATTTCGTTGGCCATGCTGAGCAGATCAAACCGCAACATCCAAACCAAAACCAAACCAAAACAGTTCTTTTTCACCTGTATAATATAATTATAATATAATTATAACCATAATAATTACAATCATTCCAAGAATGACACCCACATCGTCGACACCTACTCGACGAGCTGCTTGCCTTCGAAGGTCTGCGCGAACATCCAGTCGGGCGGCGCGACGCTGTAGGCGACGACCGTGCGGCCCCTCCCGCCGGTGACCTCGAACGACAGCGGCTGGCCGCGGAGGTCGGCGTCGCACTGCCAGTTCTGGCCCCAGTTCCGCGACATGGGCATCCACCCGGTGCTCGTCCCCTTCACGCTCGCCCTCACGATGTCCCCGGCCCCGGCCACGTTCGTGATCAGCACCTGCAGGAAGCTGGCGCCGCCGGTGATGGTGAACCTCATCCCCCCCGCCCTGTCACAGCTCACCCTGCACCACCATTCATTCATTCACTCATTCATTCATTAGATAGAATCCGATGTGTTCAGTGGTGGAGCTAGAGTACTGAGGGGGCGTGCCTAGTAACCCGGTCAAGAAAAAAATTTGTAGCTATACCTAACCTATTTTTACCATGTGTGCGCCCCTCTCAATACAAATTTAGACACCCGCATTAGCTTAAACTTGATATAAAGCAGAGTAAATTAAACAAGTAGCACCCCCCTCCATCTCACTCTAGCTCCGCCCCCCATGGATGTGTTTGATGCTTTGATTCACGCAGAGTTGATCAGTAGTTGCAGCTAAATTTTTGGTTCTCTTGTTGGAGTTGTAGTACTATCTAGAGTTCATCCATCAATGGCTAATGTCATGAAAACCCAAATTGCGGTAGTTTGTTATAAAATTTCGTACTGTTTAGTGTGAGTCGTTAAAAAAAAATTAAAATTGATGCTTTGATTCATGCGGAATTCAGCAGATTGGCAGTAAGATTTAACCTTATCTTGTTAGAGTTGTAGTACTACTACAGTTCTAGAAAAATGGATACTTGGAGTGTACTCCTGCATCACCAGTTGGGGCAATGTGACACACTCATGGCAATTGTCTGAAACTGTGGAGGTGCTCATAATTAACAAAGCACAAGTCAGATTTAAAAAGGGGGAAGCTAGCAGCAGTGATTAAAGATTTAAAGCTGCTCTTTGCTCCATGCAAAGCAGCAGGAAACACGCACTGTCCGCATATTCTGTGTTCCATCTCCAATGATCAAACATCATTCTGAACTTTCGCAAAAGCAGGCACTGGTTCAGCCTAGAGAAACACACTCCAAATGCACTACTCAAGAATGATAGCGCCGTGCTTTTTGCATGGTCAGAATTCATACATCAGCTAGCTGCAGAATGATACGCTAGAAGTGATCAATGACCAGCGAGCAAATAAAAAACATGATGTGTGCAGTAACTGAATACTCACTTGTTTTCAAAGAATGACATTCCAGAACACGGGTAATCAAACTTAAACCGCTTGGACTACTGAAACACACAATCATACTAAGATAGTTCTCTCTCCGTTCTAAAATATAGCAATCTAGTATTAGATTAGACACAACCTAGTACTAAATAGTGAATTGCAGGAACTCCCTGCCTGTCCCCTCGGAAAAACAACCTAGTACTACGAATCTGAGTAGAACTAAATTATATCTAATTTAGTACTAGCTTACTATATTTTGAAACGGAGGAAGTGGTGAATTTGTCCTAAAAATGTATCTCCATGTCGCTCTACGCGTTTCACAAACATATAACTATAAGTAACAAAAACATGTGTTGGAGACTATGCTGATGTAAAAGAACAGTGTGGGAGAAGCTTGTTTTTTTTACCTCCGGAACTGCACCGGCACAATGTCGGCCTTGGCCTTGGCGACGCGGAGGAACGCGGCCTCCGACATCTCGAAGTGCTCCTTGGGGAAGTTGCACCAGCCGCCGTAGTCGTCGGAGAGTCCGAGGTTGGGCGCGCAGAAGTCGGTCGCCGTCACCACCACCGTCGGGCTGCCGCGGAGGCACCACAGCACGTGGTTCACGCACCGCACCTCGTAGCAGCCGCCGCACGCGCTGCCGCGCCCGAACAGCGCGCCGCTCACGCCGGCGGTGTACCTCCCGTACCTGAAGATGTCCAGGTCGCCGTACCCACAGGCTCCACCACCTTGCATTTGCAGGTTCAAAGTTCAGACTTCAGACAACACATTGCATTCAGACAAAAAATTGATAATTTTTGCTCCGTTGTCAAGTGAGATGGAGATGATCAGCTTTACAGTTAGCCAACAAGATGTCAAGATTAAGGCCCTGTTTCAAGATAGAGTTTTGAGCAGATTATTGCCGTGGATTATTGATTTGATTATAGCAGCAAATTAACATTTTATTTCAATTTTTTTAACAATTTCAGTAATTCAATAGAAGAAAGTGTTTTTTTTTTCTTTTTAGGAAACAAGTGGTTTTGTATTGGTATGTATGGAATGAATGAAAAATGAACTTATTTGGAACAAAGGGTGGTACTAGATAGTTTGATCATGTTGAGATGTCCTTGAATTCAGGATATCCCAAGTGAGGAAATGCAGTGTGGTTGGGCTGCCATGAATCTTGATCTGACAATATATGTTGCGTTACTTTGACACTTAATAATCCATGGAGCAATTACTGCAAATGTACTCTCAAGGACTTAAATGTGTACTACGTCATGGACAGTAAACAGCAAGGAAATATCATATGATAGTACCAGATTGCCTGTCATAACTATAGTAGTATTATTGTCAAATGCATTCAATGTGCCTCAGCTTTTCTATAACCTACCTAAAAGGAAAAAAGATAACTGGTACTACTAGGACAGCATTAGTCCAATAATTTAAGGCCCACTTAGTCCAATAATGTAGTATTATCGTTTGTTTTTTTCGTCCGACTAGGAAAGCATTAGTGCACTAATGCACATAAAAGGTTTTATCTAATGATATTAGACAAAATATTTGATTGGAATGATAGCTTTATTAGCATTGACACCAACATTCTTTTATAACCCTGAAAGAAACCTTTTTACTAACCTTTTTTACAAATTAAAACAAAATGGACCTGCCAACAACAGGACACACATTGGAAGTTCAGTTCGAAGAGTCACAATCTATCTGAAGAAAGAGAAAGGGAAGAACAAGTTTCAGCAGTGAATCTTCACTCCTGTTTCCTACTTCTAACTTGAACTTCACTTCCCACTATGCCGGATCTGCACAATACTACACCATCTGCCCACCATTCATCCTTGCAAACTACATTCACCATCTCCATGATGAATCCATCCAAAGAAAAATGCAGAAAAAGGGCATATGTTCTTGATCCTACCAACTGACAAAGATTCAGAAGCTTAATCTGTTAAAAACACACACAGAGATTGCACATACCATCATTCAGCGGGTGCCCCAGGGACTCCTTGATGTAGGTCGCCGAGCCCATCCTCCACTCCTCATACCCGCCATTGCCAAGCCTTATGCAGCCACTCAAGCTCACCCCAGAAAGCAGCAGCAGAAGCAAGAACAGCAGCACTGAGCTCATCACACACACACACGCCCTGGCTCTACTCTCTGATGATCAATGCCTCTCTTGGAGGGAAGAAGAATGTCTGTGATGGACTGGAGGAGAGTTCTTGGTGCTGTTCTTTTTGGTTTTCCTGTGTTCTTGGTCTGAACTCACTGTGAACTCTGAAGTCTGAAATGTTGCAGTGTTTTGGCCTGTGGTGGGAGACTGGAATCGTGGGTAGTCAAAGATGAGAGGAGCACAGGCACAGCACAGGGGGAGAGTGGTGGAAGGGGTCCTTCCTTTCTGCTCTCGCTTTATTGGGATTTGCAGCTGCTGCAGACGCGGCGGCTTCCCTTTTAAGGACGAGTAGCGAAGCAATTAGCAAAGGTTGCCTTCTTTTGCTATGGCACCCTCGGCAACTTGTGATTTTGCAAAAGCAGTAGCACCTCTCGCTGATCCGTGTTTCTGCAAGCTCCAAGATCCCCAGCTTGCAGTCAGAGAGTTGTGCTTATCTTGTCACCTCACCAAAACGAAGGTTGGTTTTTACCCTGTCTTTTGACATTATCGATATTTTGACAGTAATATTTACTTGTTGCTGTAGGAAACCAAACATAGCCAAAATACTATTCAAAATGCCGGTATTTTGGTAACGGAAGTTTTAGCTTCAAACCTAGACGGCAGAAATCACTACTCAGAACTTGAGAGTGATTTTTGGTTGGAAGAAAAAAGAACTGTGGTGAGTGAGAGTGACTCGAGTGTGTGGCCGGATGACCGGAGAAAGCAACCGTTTTTTACCATCGAGATGACATGGTATAGAGAATATAATAACATTGAGTTTATCATAGTTTAACGATTTATAATTGGCATTGCCATTTTCTATAATATATCAGCGAGCTCGTTAGCTATTCTATAATACTCCTTCCGTACTTGTAAAGGAAATCGTTTTGGACAGTGACATGGTCTCTAAAACACAAGTTTGACTTCTAGTTTCTATAAAAATATTTATTGAAAAGTGATATATGTATACTTTTATGAAAGTATTTTTCAAGACAAATCTATTCATATAATTTTACATTTTCAAACTCAACAATTGAGAGTTATTCATCATTTATATTCCTAAGATTTAACTTAAACATCGTCCTCAACGACTTCCTTTACAAATATGGAGGGAGTATATCATTATGTTGGCCTTACATGTAAGATTAACTATTGATTTATCATATTAAAAGTTTTTAAAAAAATATGAATTTTTTTAGTCTCTATACACAATGTGAAAGTTTGTGTATAAGTTTAAAGATTTTTGTATTTCATTTTTTATAAAATATTATAATTTATCCATTTATGCTATATAAAATATTTTGTCTTTGTTTTTAATGTAAATCATATTTCATATCCTACCCAACATAATTTTATGCTATTATATTTTACGTAAGCCATTTCTCTATCAGTTATCACATAAAATTATTTCTTTAAAAAAAAATAAAAATGCCCCAAAAACTTGAAAATCTATATGCAAACTTTCATATTGTGTAAGGA
>CM020178.1:17818841-17843098 GCA_009805545.1 Oryza longistaminata
AACGCTTTTTCTTAATCTTAGGGTAAAGTCTCCGTAGAGTTTTTAAATGTCGCACATCGGTGAAGTCAATCATGTGTTGTCCTAAGGGAATGAGGGAAGGATTAGTGGATTATTGAGAGGGAATGAAACTAATAGGAGTTGAGCGGGTTTGATGTTATTATTAACATTTTTTTTTCTTGTCAGTGGATGGATGTAGGAATTTAACAGGGATGGAAAATATAAGGGATTGATACACCATCATTTCAATACCATTTTTTTTCTTGTCTGTTGATGGATGTAGGAATTCAACAGGGATGGAAAATATAAGGGATCAACACCATCATTTCAATACAGGAGAGAAATCCTTTTTTTTTTTTAAAGCAGAGAGATGAGTAGATCTTAGCTCCTTATGATACTACATCCAAGCTAATTTTTTTATAACCAACCAGATATTTTATACTACTGTAGTTGCTTGGTAAAACGCAACCAGCATTACACACAGAGCTAGGATTGGTAATAGAAGATAGACTTTAATCCCACACCAACACTTTCATCTAAACTCCTCCCCTTCCTCAAGACTCTAAGTGGCAAAACAGTGTATATTATTTTCTTGGTATCTCATACGGAACAATTTGTTAGTAAAACTTTCTCCACAGACTGACTGCCACTGCCTGCTTTGATGCATCGGAACTTCGGAAGCCAAACCGCTGGAATTTCACGGTGATTCCACCTATTCTGCTGGGTGGAGTGTACCTACCGTCTCCGCTCTCCAGCTGTTATAAGATTTTGTTGGTCGTCTCTTTGGTCAACCCGGCTAATAAAGCCCTCCAGCTGTTGTTTGTGTGAGAACGTGGGATGCATACAAGATACGGAGTAATTCTTTACTCAAAGTTGAGAAAACCTCTCCTTTTTTCTTTGTTTGAAAAGGTGGAAGTCAACTCTCTTGCACATCCATTTGTGGTTTACTCCCATTTCCCTCTGTTTGAATCTGGTTCTCCTCCTAGTTTCTCTCTGAAAGCATCCTTGCATTTGATCAGCAAGAAGAAAGATCAAGGGCCTCTTCTTCTAAGAGTGAGCTGCAGTTCTGATCTTACTACTAATCAGGTAAACATTATTTCAATAATCACTAGCTGGCAGTTGTCCTATTCTGTTTTCTGACTGCATCATTGAAGAATGAAGACAATATTTACTCTCGCTCGTGTATCCAATTTTTGCCGTTAAAGTCGCATTTGTGTATGAGGCCCATATTTCGGTCTTCTTGTACATGGCCTAATAGAGTCTAAGAGTAAAGTAACCCATATTGACTGCATCTTTGAGCAATAATTTCTTATTTTGGTTAGTTCTAATTATTTTCAATGTTTATTAGGTGAATGGATTATTGAGTTTCAAGCTGTAATTGTCAATTGAAGAAAACAGTATATTTTGAAAAGAAGGGAAATAGGTTTGTACATTGACCAACATGGCTACACTACCAATAGCCACTGGCATTGGGTGGGTAGTTTGTCCTATCATCAAGCTTATCTTTGAGAAGGTCCAATCTTATACATCAACCCAGTACAAGTGGCAATCTGACTTGGAGGATGATCTAAAAAAGATTGAATCCACTTTGATAAAAATCCAATTGGTGCTGGGTGCTGCTGAAAGGTCGCAAATGCTAGATTGCAACCAAGAAGCTCTACTTTGCCAAATGAAAGATTCTGCCTATGATGCTGACGACGTCATGGATGAATTTGATTACCTGATTCTGAAGGCAAATGCTCAGCAGAAGAGCAAGCTAAGTAGCTTGGCCTCCAGTTCTCTTGCCATAGGAAAGCGTTTGGTTGGCCAAGACAAGTTCAGATCCAAGTTAAGAAGGGTCCTCAATAGCCTGATTAGAGTAAAAGAATGTGCTGACATGCTCATCAAAGTGATTGGGGCTGAAAACTCTAATTCCTATATGCCTCCTCAGCCACTTCAATGGCGTGTCACCAGCTCAATTTCTCCTGGCCAAATTATCATTGGCCGACAAAATGAGCAGGATGATCTAGTGCACCGACTTCTGAGAGAAGCTGATGGACCAGAGCCAAGCAGAGGACTAACAATATCACCAACACCATCTATAATTACCATAGTTGGCAGTGGTGGCATTGGGAAAACTGCATTAGCTCAGCTTATTTACAATGACAGAAGAATAGTCAGTGGTTTTGATCTGAGGACATGGATATATGTTTCAAATATCTTCAATAAGGTCAAAATCATCAAAGAGATTTTGAAATCAATTGATAGAAACAGTGATATAACAAATTTCAGTTTTAACATGCTCCAGGAAGATCTTAAGAACAAGTTAACAGCAAAGAAGTTTCTACTTGTGCTAGATGATGTGTGGTATGATGAAAAGATTGGTGAGCTTACAAATGCTGATAGATGGAGAGAATTGTTTGCTCCTCTATGCTATGGAGCTAAAGGAAGCAAAATTCTTGTTACTGCTCGAACAAATATTGTTTCAAGGATTTTGGGTTGCCCAGCACCATTCCATTTGGAGGGTCTGAAGGGTGAAGATAGTTGGAACCTCTTCAGGATCTGCGCATTTGGCGCTGAAGATCCAGGAAATTATCCAGAACTAGAGTCTATCGGTGAATGTATTGTCCAAAAGTTGAATGGCTCAGCATTAGTCATAAAGGTTGTTGGTGCACATTTGAATGCTAACCTCAACGTTGAAGAGTGGACACGAGTTATGAAAAGTAGTTCATCAAACAAGGAAGACATTATGCAAATTTTGCGTCTGAGCTATGAATGCTTGCCAGGTCACCTCCAGCAATGTTTTACTTTTTGCAGCCTGTTCCCCAAAGGCTATTCTCTTGAGCCTGACTTGTTGGTGAATATGTGGATAGCCCATAAATTTGTTCATGGTCATATAGGCACATATGAAAGTATGAGAGAAACTGGTAGAAGTTATTTCAATGAACTATTATCTAGATCATTTTTTCAGGAACTTCAGTATGGCCATACAATACGTTATGTTATGCATGACCTCATGAATGACCTTGCTTCTCACATTTCCAGAGGTGAGTACTCCAGAATAGAAAGAGATGGTAATCTTGCGGAAATTTCAGGAACAACTCGGCATCTGTCTATACCTGTCGAAAGAGTAAATGAACTCCATGGATTCCATAACTTGCAAAGGCTGCGCACGCTAATAGTTCTGAACGAAGGCAGGTCTCTTTGCTCAAAACTTTGTCTGCAGGCGGATGTTTTTAAGGAATTCAAGTGCATAAGAGTATTGGATTTAAGTGGCTGTTGCTTAGAATTTCTGCCTACATATATTGATCATTTGATACATCTCAGATTTCTTTATCTCCAACATACGCAAAACTCGCTTCCAAATTCACTCTGTAAGCTTCACCATTTACTTGTGTTGTCCATACGCTGGCATTCATGTTTCATGGACAGGCGACTTGTTACTTTTCCTAAGTGCTTGGGCACCTTGAGCAGCATTTTGTGTATTGATGTTCATCGTATGTGCACTGTTGATTTAGCTGCCAGCAGCCATATGCCATGTCTTCGAGCGGCTGGGGAATTCTGTGTTGATAAGAGTAAAGTGCAGGGACTAGAGGTGCTGAAGCAGATGAATGAACTTCAGGGGTCGCTTGCTATTACATCTCTTGAGAATGTGAAAAGCAGGGATGAGGCAACTGATGCTCAACTATTCAGAAAGAGTCAAATCTTTAAACTGAAACTGCAATGGGGTTCTTCTAATGCTTCTAGCAAGTCTGACAAAGCGAATGATGTGTTCGATGCTTTAAGACCTCACTCTGGCCTTGAGGAATTGATTGTTCAGGGATATCCAGGGTGTGTGTCCCCATCTTGGTTGGAGTCAGAGTGGCTCTCTAGACTGAGACACATTAGCATTTCTGATTGCAAGTGTTGGAAGTTGCTTCCATCTTTAGGCCAAATACAATCTCTCAGGACACTTCGTATTGCTAGACTGAATGCAGTGGTTTGTATAGGCCCCGAGTTTTATGGGACTGCTGGCTTTCCCTCACTGGAGATTCTAGAAATGATAGAGTTGCCAGAATTGGCAGAATGGTCTTCTGTGGACTGTTTTTTTCCTGCTCTTCTTGAAGTGTGCATCAGAGGATGCCCCAAGCTGAAACAATTGCCACCAGTTGTTCTCCCACCTATAAGAATGAGTATATATGTATCTACCGAAGTTTGCAGGCTGCGAAATCATAATCGCCTGGAGACATGTTTTACTCAGGAGGTGAGCTTAAGCACACTCTTGGATATGTTGTATCTTCGTCGTCTGGAACCTGTGAAATGTGTAAATATCATCTTTGAAGGAGCAAACACTCTGGAAGATGGACTTAAAGATGTAACAACAAATCTGCCATCCCTTAAAGAGTTGGTTATCAGGGGATGTTCTGATCTGCTGCATGCTTTTGCAGCTAGTAAACAGCGGGAAGAGGATGGGAATGGCTTTTCTTCGGCATCTATTCAATGTCTCAAAATGATTGGCTGCAACCTGACAGTGGACATTTTTCTTAGTGTGTTTCAGAACATTAGTTTCCTTTCATTGTGGATAAACGATTGCAACATCACTTATTCAACTCCTGAACGTGTGTTGGCCATGCCAAAGTCAGTGACTGGAGTACTTGAGAAGCTGTGTATTTTAAGCTGTGATGGGTTGACAGCTTTCATGGGCCTAGAAACATTCTTAAGGTTAAGCACAATAGAAATTGCAAATTGCCCCAAGTTAACGTCAGTGCCAGACTTTAGGTGTCTTCCAGCCCTCCAGAACTTGATCATAAAGAATTGCCCTGAGCTCAAGGAACTACCTGAAAATGGTAACCTAACAACATTAACTGCACTGGTTGTGGAACACTGCAACGCGCTAATATCACTGAGGAACCTGCGAGACCTTTCTTTCCTCTCAAAACTGGTGGTCAGAAATTGTATGAAGTTAATGGCTTTGCCTCAGATGATTAGTTTCTCTTCCCTCAGAGTCTTGATCATAAAAAACTGCCCTGAAGTAGTTTCTTTACCAGAAGATGGTCTTCCTGTGTCCCTTAATTGTTTGTATTTGGCTGGATGCCATCCAGTGCTGGAGGAACAGTTTGACCAGAAAAATGGTAGTGAATGGGAGAAGTATGAAGTGTCGCCGTTTTGTTTCTTTGCTGATAAATCAATAGAAGATATCGAAGGTAAACATCTCCCATCCTCGGGTTGCTGTCTGTGAAATTCAGGCACATAATATTTGAATTTTGATGATGATGAATCTACAATTTCTTTGTTGCAAAAATAAAACGTCAACTGACTGACTCCTATTGATTCCAATCTACTGCAGAGATAGCCAAAGAAGTGCTTATGGCGGATGATCTTACCAGGGTTTCCATTCAGGGCAATCGAGTTCATGCAACTGATTCTGCAGCAAGCTCGTCCAGTTTCCCTTAGTAAGCTCTCCGAGAGTAATATGAGCTGTTGTGATATGTTGATCATTTTGCATCATGGCCCTACCTGCGCAACTGTGCAGCTGCTGAAATTCATGTGCTTGTATATTTGTTCCATTTTAAACCGGACTCGTTTTTCCTAAAAGACAGGAAATCGAACATCTTATTACCAATTTATCATGCTGGTGCATTTACGGATGTTAACACATTGGATGCACCACACACTGTTCAACCGAATAATGATTGTGCAACTCATTAAAGTTAGTCACGGTTATTCCTCATCATGGAAATTATTTTTTATTCTTGAAGGATAACTTGATTGTGATTCTGGAAGAACACATTGGATGCACCACACTCGTTACAACTTATGCTTTATTAGTATCAGTTGATGTAACAGCCCTCTAGAACCGCGTAGCCCAGCCTAACCGATGGGTGGCCCAGTTACACATACCACTTCAATCTTCACATTTACACTTTCGTCCTCGTTTCGTGTAAAAATGGTTGATCCGAGAGTGGCATGGTTGAGAGACAAGGTTTGTAAGTTGGTTTCACCCTTGCTAAATTAGCAAGGTGTTAATAAACATAGGCACACAGCTCTCATGGACCACACATGCCGCATCCTAATTGAGCCAGGATGTCACATACACCTCCCTCAAAGGACTTGACGTCCCTGTCGGTCTAATTCACCACATAGCCACACAGGCATATAGGCAAATGTACAGGAACACGCCCCCTCTTAGCACTGGACCAACCCACTCACATAGCCACCAGGAAGATAGGCAAATGTCCAGAAACATGCCCCCTCTTAGCACTGGACCAACTCACCCACATAGCCACACATGCATATAGGCAAATGTACAGTAACACGCCCCCCTCTTAGCACTGGACCAACTCGCCGACATAGCCACCAGGAAGATAGGCAAATGTCCGGAAACATGCCCCCTCTTAGGCACATAGCCACACATGCATATAGGCAAATGTCCAGGAACTCGCCCCCTCTTAGCACACGTCCAATGCCAGTGCTATATGTCATGCCATGTGCTCATATAGAAACCACATGCGCCATGCACCATATGCCCACACACAAACCCGCGCAACCGCGAGGGTCGGCTCTGATACCATTTGTAATGGCCTTATCTCCAGAACCGCATAGCCCAGCCCAACCGACGGGCAGGCCTACTTACACATACCACTCCATTTATACATTCGTCATCGCTTCATGTAAAATGGTTAACCCGGAAGTGGCATAGTTAGAGGGAAAAGGCCTTGTTCCACCCTTGCTAAACTAGCAAGGTGGTAATAAACATGCGTACACAGCTTTTATGGGCCACACCGCATCTAATTGGGCCAGGATGTCACAGTTGATTGGTTGGTCTCCTAGCGGTTGTATCATAATTTCTCCATAAATTGGTCATGTGCTGTCATTTTTTTCTGTACGATTGATTCAAGTTTTTGTGCATGTACTCTCTCCGGACTAATAATACTTATCGTTATAGACAAGGATGAGGTCAAACTTTAGAATCTTTGATTATGAATCATTTTTAAAATATTTATCTTTCAAATATGATGACTACATATATAAATTACTCTTAAAAAATACTTTAATAAAATCATATATTTGTTAACATTTTTATACATATTATAATGAAAAATAATGGTCAAAGTTGTTTTTTTTGAGACCGTACCATTGTCTAAAATGACAAGTATTATCAATCCGGAGGGAGTATTACTCAAAGTCATAATGAACGTCTGATCCATCTCTTGCAAATTACAAAGGCGTTATGATCAACGCGATAAGTTTCCCCCCTGCAGATATGCAGAATTCTTATGGTTTAATTGCACGGTGTGATACTGAGATAAATACCATGGCAGACGTAGTTTTGCACTTTTGCTCATGTTTATCCGTATAGCTTATCAAAAACTTAATATTAATGTAAATTATGAGTAAAACTTCTATATATATGCCATGATTAAAAATTCAAAAGTTAATGTAGTAAATAAACTATGATTAAAAATCATAAAATTAACTCATGAGATTCAAAATTTGGCTTATAGGCATAGGCACAATTAAAATGATGCTCATTAAACCCAGTGTAACAGTGCAATATGGCAGGATCAGTTATCCATGAAGGCTTGATAGTTCTTTGTGCACTCTTGCCCCAGAAACTGGAGACCATCTGTTCGTGGCATGTCATTTTACTAAGCAAGTTTGGACCTTTGAGGGGTCTTCCACCGAGGGTATGCCACTATGCCACCTTCTCAACCACCTGATGCCATCGATCTTGCATCTTAGGCCTGTCTAGGTCGCGAAAAGAAAATTTTAAGGTATAACATCGGATGTTTGACTGGATGTTAAAAGAGATTTTTGGACATGAATGAAAAAACTAATTTCATAACTCGCCTAGAAACCGCGAGACGAATCTTTTGAGCCTAATTAATCCGTCATTAGCACATGTGAGTTACTGTAGCATTTATAGCTAATTATGGGCTAATTAGGCTCAAAAGATTCGTCCCATGATTTCCATGTAAACTGTGCAATTAGTTTTTTTGTTTAATCTATATTTAATGCTATATATATGTGTCAAAAATTTGATGTGATGGTTTTGGAAAAAAAATTGGGGAATTAAACCAGGCCTTGGTGGCTGGATGCACAGGGCTTGACAAGCTGGGCAAGAAGGCGTTTGATGCGGCCTTTTCCCTGTTTTGATGGATGATCTGGAAGGAATGCAATGCGCGAGTGATGCTCCGCCGCTTTGGTCTATGCTTTTTCGGCTTCTGATTGTGCTCCATAGTATCTTAGCACCTTGATACTAAGATTTTCTTTTCAGCAACTGTGTTGGTGTTCACAGCAACCAAATTTCTCTTTAATCTTAATAAATTTTGGCTGGTTTCTCTTCGCCGACCGGACAATTTTTTTTTAATAAATTAGATTAATTTGATCCGTATCATTGTAAATGTGCCTATTCATATAAACTAGGAAGGTAGCCCGCACATTCGCGCGGGCATGTATCATGCGCTGCATTTGAAAACGGATCATATTTATCAGATAGCCTCCGCCATGTTTTGGAAGTGCATTTCCTCAGCAAATATTCTTCGTTGCATCACTTTGATAATTTCTCTATGCTATATACTATATAGTATTTAATTAATATGTATAAGCAATTATATATAATCTTCATCATCATCTAAAAAGGAGTTAGACCTAGTTTGTTTAGAAAACATGTTTATTAAATTAAAAGCAAGGTGTTTTTTTTTTCTTTGTTGAATGCTTTGGGCCCTGTTGATGAAAATGTAAGACCTAGATAAATTCATTGTTCCTTTTCCCCCGCCATACGGTTTTATGCAGCTCCTAGTCACCGTGTTGAGATGTGGTCATTGCACCTACGGAGGTTGCCTTGTGATTCATCGCAGTTGTGATCACATTTTTGGTCAAGCTTAGTTACTCCTATTTCCATGTCTGGTTATATCGTAAAATCTAAATGGACTCCAAAGTTAATGATTTAAGTATATATATATATATACAACAAAAATATATTTGCAGACGATTAATGTTCATATATAGGGATGATTCACCTTTTGAATGGTCTATGCACAAAAAAAATAAACGGAGTTACAGGAATGCTTAGAAGGCCAAAACAACACGCTTGAACATATACAATGATATACTAAAACTGCATTAAGCACCATCTAAAGTCAATTAGATGGTAACATAGTTTAAAGCAAATACACGGAAGATCATTCAGCTTGCTTGGATTATTTTAGCACAAATTTTAAAAAAAAATCATGAAGTAATCGGATTTTGTCTAACTAAAGCCATTGGATTTTATATGCATTGGTGGTTTGGACTTCATATTTTAGTTAGTTGTATTTGCTTAGATAGTGTATATCTAATTTAGCTATGCATGTTTGACAAACAACACATATGATGATGCAACCTGTATTGGATTATTTCGTAATTCTTTTACAGCAATTCAAATGACACGTAAAAGGGCATGGTGTTCTTCCTTAGTAAAAAAAAAATGTTTCAGTTCACTTTGTAATTTTTGTTTGGATAACTATTGATTTAATTTAGCTATACATGTTTTTGCAGAATGATGTATAGTGATGTAATATGTGCAGCCAATTTAAGGTATTTGAATCATATTTGGATGGTATGCAAAGCACGCGGGCTGAATTGTGTTGATGTGAAAAACACACACTGGCCTGGGAGATCTGCTTAACTCCAGTGCAGGTCCTAAATCTTCCTTTTGGGTTCGTCGTCAACAATGTGGTCGAATGACATATTTTGCATATAGGAAAATATAAGGATATGGATCTTAAATTCCTAGTTTAATTATAAATAGAGCAACAATTATATTAGAAATCAGACATGTAGCTTAAAAATTATGGTTGTTTTAACATATTGATTATTTCTCTTTTAGTTTACTCCTACCCAAAAATAGGGATGGGATTGGCAGTGGTCTACGCGCATGTGAAGGGGGCGAGGAGGTAGATGCGATTTATTTTTATAACTTCTCCAAATAATGTAACTTAAAACCAATGATAATAGGTTTAATTTTTTCTCAAAATTTCTAAGATTATTTATGATTTTCAGGACATGACACGTGGCGGCATAAGATTTTTCGTAAATTAAATCTAATGGTTGAAAATAATGGGTCCATCGATTTAATTGAAATATTTTATAATTTTAAAATGTGACATATGGTGACTTAAGTGTGCTCTAAAGGTGTTTAATTGGTTTTTATTGCGTAGATTGTTTAATATGAAATAATACATGTTTTCATTCTGTTATATTTTCTCATTTTCATTCAGTTGCCCTGCATAGGAGTATTTTAATTTCTATATAGTAAAATACAACTATAATGGATATTGAATTATTTAATTAACTGTAAATAAAACAATAGTTAAAACAAATTAAAAATCAAATATAATTTTAGAAATTATAAGCCATTTAGCTATGTTTTTTTAATATTAGGTTGTTAGTTAAAAAATATAAGGCGAGAGGATCAAAGGAGGTATATGTGCAGCAGGACAATGGACGGAGATTTTTTTTCAGAGACATATTCTAACGGGTCGTAGTCTTTAGTTATCTATTTTTAAAATATAGATATAATTTTAGACCTATTAGAAAATATGTCGGGTGTTGTATTTACTAATATAAGCTAAATGTTGCCACTCATATGGTTTAAAAATCTATGTGATTTTCTTAATATGTATCGAGTGACCAATATGTAGTCTCTAGCATTATATGACCCAAAGAAATACATTTATTTTACTTTTAAAATTAAATGTAGTTAATGTTGGTATTGAATTCTAAATTTTATTTTAAATAATCTCATCCCGTGCACGGATAAAAAAATAGCTATTTAGATGATATAGTTGTTCAAACTAATTTATTACAAAGTATGTTTTCCAATATTAATTAAGAAAATGATTGAAAATAGAAGGGCATGTTGCCCTTATGTATTAGGGTGAGGGAATGGATATATGATACGTAACAACGTACATATACCTCGTAACGTAATGGATGGCAACGGTGGAGTGTGGGTCTTTCTTTTTTTTTTTCTTTAAGTAAATCCGAGGGTAGAAAATAAGGGTGCAACGTATATTAGTGAAAATCGATGGCTAGATGTTTTATTTTTTCTATAATTTGCTAGAGTGATACATGGTGAGATGAGAGTGTTTGTAGAATGCCATATAACGGTTTGAGAATGTTTTAAGGATGTTTAATAGCCTTTTAGTATATAATAGATTATCAAAAACTAACTATTATATATCAGCCTCATGTGTCGTGATATATTTAAGACCACAATATAACTAATAATTTAATTAAAGGAAAACAACGGAATCACAAATTAGATATATAATTTAAAAATAATTTAGAAGATGGTTCAAGGAACATTGATTGGATATTTTATATTATTATTATAGATCTTAATTTAACTCTATATATTTATTTTTGTGATGTAATATATTTTAGAAAACCATATTTTGTTTAAAGATCATCGATTTTTATGATGTATTTTTTTGTCGTCTTTTTTATGTATATGCGCATGGTTTTTTCTTTTCTTTCCAGTGAATAGTACGTAAACTATTGTGTTGTTTTTGTGTACGTAGTACTTACGGGAGAAGACATCGTATAAACCTGTACTTACATGACAATAGTAGTAGCTCTTAAATCATATAAAGAGAAAGTTAAAAAAATTTTAATAATAGATCCAATCCAATGGTATAAAATGACGGGTCCACCAATTTAAATGAAAATCGATGGTAAGATTTGATAATGCCAAGTGGCAGCCTAGGAGCGTTTTTAGGATGCCACGTGGTGGTTTAGGAGCGTTTGTAGGAAGTTTAATGGACTTTTAGTATATAATAATAGATAGATATCATTACAATTCGTCTATTCGTAACCGTGCCACTCAAATTTTACAAAGTTGAAACTATACCGTCGCTGTCACATTTTCCGTCTTCTTTCGCGGTCACATTTTCCGTCTTCTTCCCCATCTTCACGTGGGGCCCATCTATTAGATTCATCTTCTTTCTCCATCATTCCCTCTTCTCTTGGGGCATCTGGGGCGCGCTCGAACGCCACGGGGGCGTGACCCTCCCAGCGGAGCTCCCGCGTCGACGACGGCGAGGCGGAGTGACGGGGACAACATGAGAGGATCGCGAGGTATGCATAATTTCGCTTCGGATTTCTGTTACACCGGAGAGTGCCGCCCACCGATGGGTGGTGATGTTGTTGCGAGCGGCGGGAAGATGATAGATCGGTGGAGAGGAGGCTAAGAAGGGGAGAGATGGGAAAAAAGAGAAGAGTTGAGGATGGAGGAAGAAGATGAATCTGATAGGTGGTCCCACCTACGGATGGGGAAGAGGAGGAAAACATGACGACGATGCCATCATTCTAACTTTATAAAATTTTAGTGCCACTATTTGTCTTATTAAAAAAATTTATATAATAATAATATATTTTATTGTGACTTGATCTATCATCAAATATTATTTAAACATGACATAAATATTTTTATATCTAAAATGGTCAAATGTTAAAAAAACCAACGGCGTCGTACTGTCGTACATACAGAGGGGGGAGGAAGATTCTCCATGCTTCAAACCAACGCACCCTAAAACTGGTGGAGTATGAGTACTAGATATTAGAATGTGATAAAATTCAAAAGTCAAGGAGCTAGTGCCATAACTTCTCAAATTGAAATTTTAGTACTTAAGATCAATATACAATTACTCCACTTTCCTAAATCCCAATGTAAATCCTAAACTAGTATGTAGAACCATTAAAATAATAACTGAAATTGAACTCTATATTTAAACTTTAACTCTTTAAGGTTTGAAGTGAAGAATTCAGACAAATTGAGGAAATACGATGAGGAAGATCTATGCCCTTGCCTCTATGTCATTAACATAAGCACATACGGGAGATACACATGATCAGTAAAACGAAAAAACAAAAGAACAAAGCAGTACGCTGATGCAGCAAATTGGGCACCAACTGAACGCGTGTGGCCAAGTGACCTCGCGGCCGTGCGTCCGTCGTCCTGCCGCGCTGGTGCTGAGGGGGGGTGAACAGCCAATATAACTTCGCCCCTGCCTAGTACAACGAATCTAGACGTAGAGTATGTCTAGATTTATTGTACGAGGTTGGTTTTTTTTTTTTGGGCCAGGGAGTATGCCCCCATCTCTGCACTGTTCAATTCAAGTCTATTCTCACTTATTAAATTGTTCACACTCCACACTGCAAACTAATCATGCGCCATTGTGAGGATTCTCCACCTAACCTCAACTTGGTCTGGTTCCGAGTCCCATTGCTTAGTGCTATTGCTACTAGCTAGAACCAGAACACGCTCTGCCTTTCTCCTGCTGGCTGCTGCTCTTTGGCCTGCTTCAGCCTTCAGCTTCTCCATGGTTTTCTTTTTGTTTGCTCCAGCTTCTCCATGGTTTTTTTTGTTTTTGTTCTGAGAGGAAAAAGGGATTTTATATATTGATAAGGTATTATTCTTGGTTTCTTTCACTTGATAGCATGAGTTCAGCATTTGTAGGCTGTCAAATTTTTAAGGATTTCTCACCATAGTAAAACGATTATATTGAATTTACTTGGTGGATCTTGATCCGTATGTAGCTCCTCTTTGCTTCCCAGGCATATGAGTTATCTATGCTTCCCTTTTGCTGAAATACATATGGAGTTAATTTTGCAAAACCATAGATATTTTTGTCAAAACTATAGATTTATGCCGCTGTATTGCAAAACCACGTACTCCCTCCATCCCAAAATATAATGGATTTTTGGAGGGATGTGACGCATCATAGTATTACAAATCTAGAACATCCTAGTACCACGAATCCGGACAGCCTCTCTATCCAGATTCTAGAACTAGGATGTGTCACATCCCTCCAAAATCGCTTATATGAGACATAGGGAGTATTTAGTATATGGAGTTCCATAATTCTTGACGTTTGGACAAAATTGAGGGCTATCTATAACTTTTAAAATATTTAGTTTGAAGAAGCTAGAACATGATATAGATTAGTCTTAAAAGTAATTTAACAAAATTAAATATTTCATAATTTCCCTCCTAGGAAATTTTAGGAACTGAAGTCTACTTAACAAAAGACAACTGCAGCTGAGACACAGAGAGTCCGAGATAGCTGCAACATTAGTACTATTTTTTTTGGTGTCTAGGGGTCTACTGGTTTAACTAATTAATGGAATCAAGGAATAATGGGAAATTTTATATAGTTCCATCTCTGATAGTAATCTTACATGCATTTGAATAATGCGGATTTTATTTCTGAATTGTTCTATTAAATGTACTGACTAATGGACACCAGTATGCCTCACTTCGACATGTTTTCTTTATGTTCTTATATTTAATTAATTATCTTATCAATGCTAGGTACATCAGTTGAAAGCTGTAAGGAGAAACTGAAGAGCCAAGAGACAGTATATTGAGCAACATGGCCACTTTACCACTAGCCACTGGAGTTGGATGGGTAGTATCTCCTGTCATCAAGCTTATGTTTGAGAAGGTCCAATCATATATATCAACTCAGTACAAGTGGCAGTCCAATTTGGTGGATGACCTTAAAAAGCTGGAGACTATTTTAACTGAAATTCTCTTGGTAGTAGGCACTGCAGAAAGGCGGAGAACACTTGATTGCAATCAGCAAGCTTTACTCCGCCAGCTGAAAGATGCTGTCTACGATGCCGAGGACATCATGGATGAATTTGATTACATGTTTCTGAAAGCGAATGCTCAAAAGAGAAAGCTAAGAAGCTTAGGCTCCAGTTCTATCTCTATTGCGAAGCGTTTGGTTGGCCATGACAAGTTTCGGTCCAAATTGGGAAAGATGCTCAAAAGCTTGAGTAGAGTAAAGGAATGTGCCCATATGCTCGTCAGGGTGATGGGAGTAGAAAACTCTAGCTCACACATGTTACCTGAGCCCCTTCAATGGCGTATCTCCAGCTCGATTTCAATTGGTGAGTTTGTAGTTGGTCGTCAGAAGGAACGGGAAGAACTAGTGCACCAATTGCTGGAACAATCTGACAAACCTGAAGCTAGAAGCAAAGGAGCAAGGTCAACATCATTAGAGGTAATTACTATAGTCGGCAATGGCGGAATTGGAAAAACTACTTTAGTTCAACTTATTTACAATGATAAAAGAATCGAGGATAATTTTGATATGAGGGCATGGATATGTGTATCACATGTCTTTGATAAGGTCAGAATCACCAAAGAAATCCTAACAACTATTGATAAAAGCATTGACCTAACGAATTTTAATTTTAGCATGCTGCAAGAAGAACTCAAGAACAAAATAACCATGAAGAAGTTTCTACTTGTATTGGATGATGTTTGGTATGATGAAAAGGTTGGGGGACCCATAAATGCTGATAGATGGAGAGAATTGTTTGCTCCTTTATGGCATGGGGCGAAAGTAATCAAGATTTTAGTTACAACTCGAATGGGTATTGTTGCAAATACATTAGGATGTGCCACTCCATTCTGTTTGAGTGGTCTAGAGAGTAAAGATAGCTGGGAACTTTTCAGAAGATGTGCATTTAGCACTAGAGATCCAAATGAACATCTCGAATTGAAGTCTATAGGTGAACACATTGTGCAAAAATTGAATGGATCGGCATTAGCTATAAAGGCTGTTGGTGGGCATCTTAGTTCAAACTTCAACTACGAAGAATGGAATCGAGTTCTAAAAAGTGGTCTATCGAATGAGAAAGATATTATGACAATTTTACGCCTAAGCTATGAATGCTTGCCAGAGCACCTTCAGCAATGTTTTTCGTTCTGTGGTTTGTTCCCAAAAGGTTATTATTTCGAGCCTGACATGTTGGTTAACATGTGGATAGCTCATGAATTTATTCAGGATCGTGGACGCACCTATGGAAGCTTGACAAGCACTGGGAAAAGTTATTTTGATGAGTTGTTATCAAGATCATTTTTCCAGGCACTTCGACATGGAGGTACAGTGCATTATGTTATGCATGACCTCATGAATGATCTTGCTGTCCACGTGTCCAATGGTAAGTGTTACAGAGTAGAAGCCAATGAACCTCAAGAGATTTTTCCAGAAGTTCAACATCTGTCTATACTGGCTGAAAGAGTTGACCTTCTTCGTGCCTGTAAGTTGCAAAGGCTGCGCACCCTAATAATTTGGAATAAAGAAAGATGTTATTGCTCACGAGTTTGTGTGGGAGTAGATTTTTTCAAAGAGTTCAAGAGCTTGAGATTATTGGATTTAACTGGTTGCTGCTTAAGATATTTGCCGGACTTAAATCACATGATACACCTTAGGTGCTTAATTCTCCCAAATACTAACCGTCCTCTACCTGATTCACTCTGCAGTCTTTACCATTTACAAATGTTGTTTCTACACCGGCATTCATGTTTTATATGTGCAAAACATGTCATCTTCCCCAAAAACCTGGATAACCTGAGCAATATTTTGACTATTGATGTTCATAGGGATCTTACTGTTGATTTGGCTTCTGTGGGGCATATGCCATACCTCCGGGCTGCAGGGGAATTCTGTGTTGAGAAGAGGAAAGCGCAGGGGCTAGAGGTGCTGCATGACATGAATGAACTCCGAGGGTTTCTTATATTTACATCTCTCGAGAATGTGAAAAACAAGGATGAAGCAATTGATGCTCAGTTAGTCAACAAGAGTCAAATATCTAGGTTGGACCTACAATGGAGTTTTTCTAATGCAGATAGCCAGTCTGACAAAGAATATGATATGCTCAATGCTTTAACACCTCATCCTTGCCTTGAGGAATTGAATGTTGAAGGATACTCAGGCTGTACATCTCCATGTTGGCTGGAGTCCAAGTGGCTATCTAGATTGCAACACATCAGCATTCATGATTGCACATGTTGGAAGTTGCTTCCACCTTTAGGTCAGTTACCATCTCTCAGGGAACTTCATATTGATGGAATGAAATCATTAGAGTGCATCGGCACATCTTTCTATGGAGATGCTGGCTTTCCCTCCCTGAAAACACTAGAATTGACAGAATTGCCAGAATTGGCAGATTGGTCTTCAATCGATTATGCTTTTCCTGTTCTTCACGATGTACTCATCAGTAGGTGTCCAAAGCTGAAAGAACTGCCACCAGTCTTTCCTCCACCTGTAAAAATGGAAGTGCTCCCATCCACCATCGTTTACACACAGCATACTGATCATCGCCTGGACACATGTATTACTCAAAAGGAGGTTAGCTTAACTAGCCTTTCGGGTATTTTTCACGTATGTCACCAGGAATCTGTGGAAATTGCAGAAATTAGCTTTGACGGAGCAGACATGGTGAATGATGGGCTTAGAGATCTAGGCCCCAATCTTCCATCCCACCAAGGACCATTTATCTGCTGGTATGCTGATTTTCACCGTGCGTTTGCGAGTTTAACAGAAATGAAAATTGTTGGTTGCCCCAACATAACATCGTTGTTGGACTTCAGATATTTTCCTGTCCTCAAGAACTTGATCATACAAGATTGCCCCGAATTGAATGAACTACAAGAGGATGGACACCTAACAACCTTGACAGAGGTTCTTATAGAGCACTGCAACAAACTGGTATCACTGAGGAGCTTGAGAAACCTTTCTTTCCTTTCCAAACTGGAGATCAGAAATTGCCTGAAGTTAGTGGCTTTGCCTGAGATGTTTGACTTCTTCTCCCTCAGAGTCATGATCATACACAAATGCCCTGAAATTGTTTCTTTACCGGAAGATGGTCTTCCTCTGACCCTTAACTTTTTGTATTTGAATGGATGCCATCCATTGCTAGAGGAGCAGTTTGAATGGCAACATGGTGTTGAGTGGGAGAAGTATGCCATGTTGCCGTCATGTTTGTTTGCTGCTGAATCGATAGGATATGGTCAAGGTAATTCAAAGCAGCTTGAATTTTGAAAAGGATAGGTCTAGCGATTATTTATTGCAAAAATATTACCACAATCCACTGATTTGTGTTAGTGCCAACCTATTGCAGATATAGCTGAGGAAATACTTCGCGAGAATGATATAATCCAGCGGTCAATTCAATCCAGTCTACTGCATCCAACTGATTCTGCAGCAAGTTCTTCCAGTTTTCTTCAGTAAACTATCTGGGCTGTCCTCCGAAGCTGTAGGCCTGCCGGTGATCACCTACAGCTTCATCACATCTACCTGTGTGGCTGTGCTGACCTGGCCAAAAAAAAAAAAATTCCACCTGTGGGTTCTATTTTAATCAAGCCAACTTATTATGAGGCTTGTGCATTTTCACATCTAAACCTATTATTTATGCATTACAGAACATTCACCATTCATTGCTTGCGTTTTATACTTTTTCTACAAGATGCAATGTTGCCATCTGCTCACCAGGAGTATCTTTCTTGTGGAGTTATTTTTTCCCTTTTCTTTGGAATAATCAGATATGTATCACACAATATGTATGCTGGCTTTTGAGATAAATACCGGAGATTGAAATGACATTTTGAGATTTGAGCATATCACATTAAGTTGAGAAAACTCGGCAGCCTTTTTTGCCTGCATCATGGTCTTTCTAACCATACTTTCTATGCTACTAATGTATTATATATGATATACTTCTAGTATGTGATCATGAGGGATCCAAGCTGCATTTATAGAAGTCGTAGCTAGTTCGCAACATTCTTACTGTTTGTCATTCACAGAAGTCATTTATATCATTTACAGAAGTTATACTAGGCTTGTCCGTGTAGTGTAGCCTGTTTATTTTGCTGCCATGTTATTAGTAGCTTTCAGTATGAGGATCAGCAAAAAGATGATGGTCCCCCCCCTTGCAAAATACAGTGATCACTGATCAGGTTGATCTCCTGAATCCTGGGTAAGGTCAATTTTGTTGTCTGCCCGGCTTTTTTTTTTTTTGGTTGTCTGCTCAATTTTCAGGGAAAATACCTCTCGGCTCGTTAAAACACTTGCCAATTCTGATGGTTTTTATTGCACGGCGTGATAGTACTAGATATATAGCTTTTGCTCGTTAAACCCGTTATAATGGCAGGATCAGTCAACAGGCAACCCAATCCTCCATCCGTTAACATATACGAGTATATGATTCAAGAAATAGGTAAGGCAGAAGAAAATTTAAGAAACAGCTGAGCAAATCAACCAAGCAGCAACCTTTTCGAACTATACTTGACGAAGCGAATACTTTGCCATTTTGCCAACTGACCTATTTCTGCCACCTCTCTTTAGTCGTAACTACGGTATGGTCTTCTATGTTTACATAGGGGAGATTTGCTCTGAACCAGTAAAAAGTATCTCACGGTACCAAATATTCCTCTCAATATATTCGGCCCACAAATGAACTTGGCCCACCTAATAGCCATCAAAGGATTCAGCCCACCACTGATAATTCCCGTTAACAAATTCAGCCTGCGAGATAATTTGGACCACCTAATAGGGAAAAGTACACGCAAGGTCCCTCAACTTGTTAGCCAGATACAAAATCGTCCCTCAACCGCAAAACCGGATATCCGGCGTCCCCCAACTTACAAAACCGGTCACAATAGGTCCCTCGGCGGTTTTCACCCTGGTTTTGTCCCACGTAACGGCTGACTCAGCGTGGGACCCACGTGGACCCCACATGTCAGTAAGCCACGTCAGCACCCTATCTCTCTTTCTCTATTTCTCTCCTTCCTCTCGCTCTCTGCTCTCGCACAGGCGGCTGCGCGCGCGGCCGAAAGGTGGTGCGGCCGGCGACAGCGGCTCCCGGGTGATAATGAGCAATTTTTGATCTAACGAATTTCAATTTTAGCATGCTCCAAGAAGAAATCAAGAACAAAATAATGGTGAAGAAGTTTCTCCTCGTGTTGGATGATGTGTGGTATGATGAGAAGGTTGGAGGACCTAAAATGCTGATAGATGGAGAGAATTGTTTGCTCCTTTATGTCATGGGGTGAAAGGATTAAAGATTTTAGTCACAACTCGAATGGATATTGTTGCAAATACATTAGGCTGTGCCACTCCGTTCTTTTTAAGGGGTCTAGAGAGTGAGGACAGCTGGGAACTTTTCAGAAGGTGTGCATTTGATAGTAGAGATCCAAAAGATCACCCGGAACTGGTGTCTATAGGTGAACGCATTGTGCAAAGATTGAATGGCTCAGCATTAGCTATAAAAGCCGTTGGTGGGCATCTTAGTTCCATCTTCAACAATGAAGAATGGAATCTAGTACTAAAAAGGGGTCTATCAAATGAGAAAGATATTATGACAATTTTACGTCTAAGCTATGAATGCTTGCCAGAGCACCTCGCAGCAATGTTTTTCGTTTTGTGGTTTGTTCCCAAAAGGTTATTATTTCGATCCTGACATGTTGATTAACATGTGGATAGCTCATGAATTTATCCAGGATCATGGAAGCACCTATGGAAGTTTGAGAAGCACTGGGAAAAGTTATTTTGATGAGTTGTTATCAAGATCATTTTTCCAGGCACTCCGGTATGAAGGTACAGTACATTATGTTATGCATGACCTCATGAATGATCTTGCTGTCCATGTATCAATGGTGAGTGCTACAGAGTAGAAGCCGATGAACCAGAAGCGATTTTGCCTTCAGTTCGACATCTGTCTATACCAGCTGAAACCGTTGACCTACTTCGGGTCTATAAATTGCAAAAGTTACGCACACTATTAATTTGGAAAAAAAAACAAGTATGTTTGCTCCGGAGTTTGTTTGGAACCAGACGTTCTCAAGGAGTTCAAGAGCTTGAGATTATTGGATTTAAGTGGTTGCTGCATAAAACATTCACCTGACTTTATAAATCATATGATTCATCTTAGGTGCTTAACGCTCCAAAATACCAACCAGCCACTACCTGATTCTCTTCCAGTCTTCACCATTTACAAATGGTGTCCGTACATTCACATCCATGTTTTCGGGGTAAAAGACAAGTCATCTTCCCAAAAACCTGGATAACCTGAGCAGCATTGTTCATATCGATGTTGATAGGGGCCTTTTTGTTGACTTAGCTTCTGTGGGCATATACCATATCTTCGTGCAGCTGGGGAATTCTGTGTTGAGAAGAGGAAAGCGCAGGGACTAGAGGTGCTAAAGGACAGGAATGAACTCCGAGGGTTTCTTATGTTAACATCTCTTGAGAATGTGAAAAGCAAGGATGAAGCAACTGATGCTCAGCTAGGCAACAAGAGTCAAATATCTAGGTTGGACCTTCAATGGGGTTCTTCTAATGAAGATAGACAGCCTGGCAAAGAATATGACGTGCTCAATGCTTTAAGACCTCACCCTTGCCTTGAGGAATTGATTATTGAAGGATACTCAGGATGTACATCTCCGTGTTGGCTGGAGTCCAAGTGGCTATCTAGATTGCAACACATCAGCATTTATGATTGCACATGTTGGAAGTTGCTTCCACCTTTAGGTCAGCTGCAATCTCTCTTGAAACTTTGTATTGATGGAATGAAATCATTAGAGTGCATAGGCACATCTTTCTATGGGGATGCTGGCTTCCCCTCCCTGCAAACACTGAAATTGACAGAATTACCAGAACTGGCAGTTTGGTCTTCTGTCGATTATGCTTTTCCTGTTCTTCGCAATGTACTCATCAGTAGGTGTCCAAAGCTCAAAGAACTGCCACCAGTCTTTCCTCCACCTGTAAAAATGGAAGTACTCTCATCCACCATCGTTTGCTCACAGCATACTGATCATCTCCTGGACACACGTATTACTCAAAAGGAGGTTAGCTTAACTAGCCTTTCGGGATTTTTCACCTATGTCACCAAGAATCTGTGGAAATTGCAGAAATTAGCTTTGATGGAGCAGACATGGTGAATGATGGCTTAGAGATCTAGGCCCAATCTTCCATCCCACCAAGGACCATTTATCTGCTGGTATGCTGATTTTCACCGTGCGTTTGCGAGTTTAACAGAAATGAAAATTGTTGGTTGCCCCAACATAACATCGTTGTTGGACTTCAGATATTTTCCTGTCCTCAAGAACTTGATCATAAAAGATTGCCCCGAATTGAATGAACTACAAGAGGATGGAGCCTAACAACCTTGACAGAGGTTCTTATAGAGCACTGCAACAAACTGGTATCACTGAGGAGCTTGAGAAACCTTTCTTTCCTTTCCAAACTGGAGATCAGAAATTGCCTGAAGTTAGTGGCTTTGCCTGAGATGTTTGACTTCTTCTCCCTCAGAGTCATGATCATACACAAATGCCCTGAAATTGTTTTTACCGGAAGATGGTCTTCCTCTGACCCTTAACTTTTTGTATTTGAATGGATGCCATCCATTGCTAGAGGAGCAGTTTGAATGGCAACATGGTGTTGAGTGGGAGAAGTATGGCCATGTTGCCATCATGTTTGTTTGCTGTGAATCGATAGGATATGGTCAAGGTAATTCAAAGCAGCTTGAATTTTGAAAAGGATAGGTCTAGCAATTATTTGTTGCAAAAATATTACCACAATCCACTGATTTGTGTTAGTGCCAACCTATTGCAGATATAGCTGAGGAAATACTTCGCGAGAATGATATAATCCAGCGGTCAATTCAATCCAGTCTACTGCATCCAACTGATTCTGCAGCAAGTTCTTCCAGTTTTCTCAGTAAACTATCTGGGCTGTCCTCCGAAGCTGTAGGCCTGCCGGTGATCACCTACAGCTTCATCACATCTACCTGTGTGGCTGTGCTGACCTGGCCAAAAAAAAAAAAAAAATCCACCTGTGGGTTCTATTTTAATCAAGCCAACTTATTATGAGGCTTGTGTATTTTCACATCTAAACCTATTATTTATGCATTACAGAACATTCACCATTCATTGCTTGCGTTTTATACTTTTTCTACAAGATGCAATGTTGCCATCTGCTCACCAGGAGTATCTTTCTTGTGGAGTTATTTTTTCCCTTTTCTTTGGAATAATCAGATATGTATCACACAATATGTATGCTGGCTTTTGAGATAAATACCGGAGATTGAAATGACATTTTGAGATTTGAGCATATCACATTAAGTTGAGAAAATCGGCAGCCTTTTTGCCTGCATCATGGTCTTTCTAACCATACTTTCTATGCTACTAATGTATTATATATGATATACTGCTAGTATGTGATCATGAGGGGATCCAAGCTGCATTTATAGAAGTCGTAGCTAGTTCGCAACATTCTTACTGTATGTCATTCACAGAAGTCATTTATATCATTTACAGAAGTTATACTAGGCTTGTCCGTGTAGTTGTAGCCTGTTTATTTTGCTGCCATGTTATTAGTAGCTTTCAGTATGAGGATCAGCAAAAAGATGATGGTCCCCCTTGCAAAATACAGTGATCACTGATCAGGTTGATCTCCTGAATCCTGGGTAAGGTCAATTTTGTTGTCTGCCCGGCTTTTTTTTTTTTTTTTGGTTGTCTGCTCAATTTTCAGGAAAATACCTCTCGGCTCGTTAAAACACTTGCCAATTCTGATGGTTTTTATTGCACGGCGTGATAGTACTAGATATATAGCTTTTGCTCGTTAAACCCGTTATAATGGCAGGATCAGTCAACAGGCAACCCAATCCTCCATCCGTTAACATATACGAGTATATGATTCAAGAAATAGGTAAGGCAGAAGAAAATTTAAGAAACAGCTGAGCAAATCAACCAAGCAGCAACCTTTTCGAAACTATACTTGACGAAGCGAATACTTTGCCATTTTGCCAACTGACCTATTTCTGCCACCTCTCTTTAGTCGTAACTACGGTATGGTCTTCTATGTTTACATAGGGGAGATTTGCTCTGAACCAGTAAAAAGTATCTCACGGTACCAAATATTCCTCTCAATATATTCGGTCCACAAATGAACTTGGCCCACCTAATAGCCATCAAAGGATTCAGCCCACCACTGATAATTCCCGTTAACAAATTCAGCCTGCGAGATAATTTGACCACCTAATAACCATGATTGAATTTGGCCCATTACTGAATTTGCCCCCACTTAATTCTCGTCCATAAATCCAGCCTACTAATCTATTTGGCCCATCAGTTTCCAGTAACGAATTAGGCCTACTGGATTCAGCCCATCTCTTTCTCCTCAACAAATTTGGCCCACGTGTTAAAAAAACAAAACGGCCCATATACAGAAGAGAGTGAACTCGTGGGTGTATTTTTTGGCCCACGAGAACGTGGCCGACGTGGCCACGGCGGCGGCGTACGCCTCCGCCGCGGCCGGCGCAGACCGGGCGAATACTCCGGCGAGGTCACTGGAGGTCCATGGCCTGCCCTCGTGAGCCGGGATCCGGGGCGCTGCACCGCCTACGTGGTGCGGGTGCTCCGGTTCACCGGCTTGGCCGGCGCCGCTGGCGGCGGGCGGGCG
>CM020178.1:17843123-17854521 GCA_009805545.1 Oryza longistaminata
GGCGGCCGTATCGATCTACACGCTTTGTGGCGGAAGCATGGCTTGTTTGGCGCCGCTCCGCCGATCGCCGTGGTAGGGTTTCGAATGCAATCAATTGCTGCATCCTTTCCCCCATTTTCTATATGGATTTCGAGACACCACCCGTATTTTAATGAATTGCATAGTGTGCATAGGCTTTTTCAGGGCCCAGCGAAGCAAAATCATACAGCTGCCTTTGAAGACTAGATCGGTGTCTTCCCGTGTGGCTGGCTGCTGGCGCGCTTCCGACCAAACCGCCCAGGGATTCCGTGCATTTGTTATGTAGAAAAATATATGTGAGAGGAAGATTGAGATTAATGGGACAATTGTGGCTTGGTGATTTAGTGATCAGTACAATTCTCTAGAGATAAGTAAAGACCAAATCCCATCAAATTAGAATCGATCATAATCTGGTATAATTTATTTATTGAATTATTGTTCACATGACAAACTAATCATGTGCTGGGGGAAGAAAATGACAACTGTATGGCTCACCATTTAACCCCATCTTGCTTTGGCCAATGCCCACCACTTTGTCAATCCCCATTGCTTGCAGTATCGCTACAGCTTCTTTATGGTTTCTTGTTCTGGAAGGGAAAAAAGAATTTATGCCATAATACTGATCAGGTATTATTCTTGGTCTCTTTCGCTTGATAGCAGGAGTTTATGCCATAATATTGATCAGGTATTCTTCAGAGTTTAAAGGCTTCTAAATTTCGAAGGATTTCTTTTTTGAAGCAGGAGCGCTGCTATTCATTAGCTTGACGGAAGTTTATTTACAAGGAAAAACAAATCAACTAAGACATGTACTTAGAATTGAAGTTCAATATTGCTACGCTATTGCTTCCCAGAAGGTTTCAATTTCTTCCTTGATCATGAAGGCCAGCTCATCTACCATCTTCAGTTTATGTTCGACGATTTTCCTATTTGTCTCCTTCCATTATTCCAAACTGTGTATGTCACTATTGTTATTATCCTTCTCCTGCTTTATTTTTCCTACCTTCAGTGCATTCCCATGATGCCAGAGTATAGCCATATGAATTTGTTGGATACAGATTAATGTCCAGCCAAGCAGAGAATCTTGGGCCAGAGTTATTTGGAGAATGGCCATTGAAGAATCAAGTGTTTGCATTTTCCTGTACTTGATCACATAATTGAGAAATATCATCATTCAGAAATCATCTTGCTTGTAGTTTGTGAGCTGTTAATATTTTCTCCTGCAATAGTAGCCACATGAAGAACATAAGGTTTTGTTATGTTTCCAACCTCCAGATACTAGCTAGGCATGTTTGCTGAACAGCGCAACGAATTGTACTCTATAATCTGATCTAGCACTGTGGATTCCAGAATGGCAGAATGATGTCCATTTCCAGGTTATGGAGTTTGGATGGTCATTAGGACTTATATTTTGCAATTTTATCCACAAGTAGAAGATTGCCAGGAAGTCAACATTTTTACTTCTATGCGATCCTCTCATCCTTTTGTTGCCTGTAAAATTTCGAAGGATTTCTCTGCATAATAAAACTCACAAAATCGAAATTTTCGAAGGATTTTTTAGGACATATGAATTATCTATGAGTGTGCTGGATTGGAGTTGGTATCCCCAGCAGTTCATGCTGTGCCCATGTTTTTGTTTTGTTTGGGCTGTATAAGACTCTATTTGTTCTTTTTGGCTTTCTCCAAAAAAACGGGTAATTAAAATTACCTGTTATCTAAAAAAAGTATGATTTATCTATGCTTTCCTTGGTCGAAGTATATATGTTGAACCTTATACTGTCTTTTGATTACTCAAATAGATTTTGTCAACTATAAGGAACTTGTGAACCTGTGTGGTTTTGCATAATCAATATGATTGTCCTTCTGTCTGGACTGTTTCACGGGAGAGGATTATTTATGTCTCAGTAACAGTTGCTGACAATTGAATTTGTTGGTCCCAATTATAGTTTAGTATCTTTGTTCTGAAACACCTAAATCAGGCTTACACAAGCTTTTATATTTTACACATTGGGCTCCTAGGTTGTTTCATCCTCTCTAGAAATTAAGCTTCTGAAAATTCTTTGCACACTGTGTTTTCGGCTATTTTGGTCCCCATAGTTATAACAATTCATTATTTATGATATCATGCAGGGGATTTCTGATTACATGGCTGAGTTTTCAGCAATGAGTTCTATAGGATGGATTGTTTCACCTATCATTCGTAAAATGGTTTCTGTGGTGCAGTCCTATATATCAAGCCAGTTCACCTGGAAGTCTGAGATGATGTCTGATCTCAAGAATTTGGAGTCCACTTTGGTACAGATTTTGTTGGTGGTTGGCGCAGCAGAAAGACGAAGTAGAAATGACAGTAGTCAAGTGATGTCATTGCACCAAATGAAAGATGCTGTCTGTGAAGCTGATGATGTCTTGGATGAGTTTGACTATCTGATCAAAGAAAAGATTGAAGACCTAGGCATGTTCTCCTCTGTTCTCTCTATTGGCAAGCGTTTAGTTAGCATTGATAAGCTCAGATCAAAATTACAAGAAGTTCTAAAAACTTTGGGTAGAGTTAGAGCTTCTGCAGAGATGTTTGCTCAAGTTATGGCAGGGGAGGTCTCTAGCTTCAGTCAGTCTCCTGAGTATGATCCAGCAAGAGCCACAGGATCTCTTTTGCACGAAGATACGATATTTGGACGGAAGAATGAAATTGATGAACTAGTAAGCATATTGGTGAAGGATTGTGATGAACATTTGTCTTATGATTGTCAGTTATTTAATACAGTGGTGCATTCTATTGTTGGTGTTGGGGGCATCGGCAAGACTACACTAGCACAAGCTATTTACAATGATGAGCGGATTACAGAGATTTTTGATCTGAAGATATGGGTTTGTGTCTCCCATAATTTTGACAAAACTAGGCTAACTAAGGAGATCATAGCATGCACAGCTGGCACAGAACATATTGAATTGACCAGTTTCAATTTCAGTATGCTCCAAGAAGAGCTTCGAGATAGACTGATGTGCAAAAGGTTTCTTCTAGTGCTGGATGATGTGTGGTATGATGAGAGAGTTGGAGAGCACATGAACAGAGAAACGTGGAAGGAGTTGATAGCTCCCATAAGAAATATATATGTAAGTTCTGAGGCTTTACAGAGAAAGAGGACAGGAAGCAAAATACTAGTGACAACCCGGGCAGAATTGGTAGCAAAAATGCTAGATTCGAGAAGCTTATTTTTCTTGCAGGGCCTTGGAAAAGATGACAGCAGAATGCTCTTCCGGAAATGTGCATTTGGAAACAGGAATCCAGAAGATTACCCAGAGTTGAAGATAATTGAGGACCAAATTGTTGAAAACCTAAAAGGCTCAGCTCTAGCTATTAAGGTGACTGGAGGCCATTTAAGTGGCAAATACAACGCTCTGGAATGGAACAAAATTCTTCAGAAAAGTGTACTCAACCCTAATGACATTATGACAATCTTACGCTCAAGTTATGAAAGCTTACCAAATCATCTTCAGCAGTGTTTTACGTACTGCAGTTTATTCCCTAAAAGTTACCGCATTGATCCAAACAGACTGATCCATATGTGGGTAGCTCAGGGTTTTGTTCATTCAGACGGAAATATCAATACTAGTCTGGAGGATATTGGCAGAGGCTATTTCAATGATTTGCTACAACGCTCATTTTTCCAACTGTTCCGATGTGGAGACCAAATTTACTATATTATGCATGATGTATTGAATGATCTGGCACTTCATGTTTCTGGGGGCGAATGCCATAGGATTGAACATGGCAGTCCGAGTGAGTTACCCCATCATATTAGGCATTTGTCTGTTTCTGCTGAACTCCTGGAAAATTTTGTGAGTTTTGGTAGTTTGGGAAGATTGCGTTCACTACTAGTTTTTAACAAGTCTTGGTTTTGCACAAAACTCAGCCTGACTCATGGTATACTTGCCAAGCTGAAGGGGGTGCGGGTGCTGGATGTAAGTGGCTGTTGCATGAAACGCTTGCCTGATGCTGTGTACAATCTCATTCACCTCCGTTTCCTAGCTATACAGCGGACATGTTACACACTACCTAAAACAATTTCTAGACTTCATCATCTAAGGGCCTTGTTTGTACAGTATCATTCATGTTATTCCTCTGGAAAATTTAGCTCACATTGTTCCTCTCACAAACTTTTGAATCTTTCATGGGGGCAAGTGAACATAGCTGGAGGTTGTTTCAGTCTTCCTGAAAGCATTAACAGACTCAGTAACTTGGTGCATGTTGATATAGAGAAGTCATATGCTCTCATGCTAACAGGCATGCATCAACTTCCATGTGTTGAAGGTTCAGGAGAATTTCATGTTGGCAAGAAGGGGCAAAGTATTGTTGGGCTGAAGGATCTGAATGAACTTCGTGGTGAGCTTGCAATTAGATTGCTGGAGAATGTGAAAACAAAAGAGGAAGCTGCTAAGGCCAATCTTGACCTAAAGAAGCACATAAGAAAGCTGGAGCTAGAATGGGGATCGGGTGACCATGATGGTCACACTAGCAATAGTTGTGATGTGCTTAATGTGCTAAAGCCGCACCCTAATCTTGTCGAGCTAACTATAAGTGGATATCCAGGTGCTGCTTCTCCCACTTGGCTGAATTCTGGTTGGCTGAGTAGTTTGCAATTGATTTGCTTACGTGATTGTAAAAGATGGGAGGTACTTCCACCTTTAGGGGATCTACCATTGCTTAAGTCTCTTGAAGTTCGGAGAATGGATGAACTAAAAATACTAAATCAGGAGTTCTTGGGCCGTAAAGGATTCCCCTCATTGGAGAGACTGCTACTGGAACGCTTGCCCAAATTAGAATGGAGTATTGCAGAGAACGACCAGTTGTTTCCTGCTCTCAGAGATCTCTCAATTTCTGGATGCCCAAGGTTAAGAGAATACCCGACCTATCTGCCTACACTCAGACATATTGCTATACTGGATGAGGAACAAATTCACTTCAAGGTTTTTATGGACAACTTTGAACTAACAAGATCATTTTGCTGCCTGTTGTCAAGCTTCTTCCATGTCTTGCGTGTTCATCACCTAGAGTTTGTTGAAAAGCTGAAGATCTACGTAGATCATTTGAGAGACATTCCTAAGGTAGCCTTCAATAATATGAAGCAACTCAAAGAGCTCACAATATTTGGTTTAGGATCATCTTGGGAGAATACATACCCCATAATTAGCACATTGTGGGATGAGGATGGGGTTACTGTGCTTCCTACATCACTTCAACGTCTTGAACTAATAAAGTGTCAGTTGCGAGCAAGTTCTTTATCCAAGTTGCTGAACAACCTCATATGCCTCGACACACTAGACCTTGGACCTTGTGATACAGTCGGAATGCCATCTCAATTATCATTAAGCATGCACCAGTTGAGGATGCTCAGACAATTAAACATATACAAATGTTATTGGCTGATGTCACTCGAGGGATCACAATCCCTTGTCTCCCTCAAAGAGTTGAGATTGGAAAATTGTGATAATTTGGAATCTGTACCAGACATGGATAACATGCCATCCCTCCAAATTTTACTTCTACGAAGTTGCCCTCAAGTGACGCGGCTATATCAATCTGGTTGCCACACAGCTTTGGAGGAATTGAGAATTGAATCCTGTGATGGGCTAGCATCACTAGAAGATTTGAATGAACTTGTTTCCCTTAGAAAGATGAAGGTTATAGAATGCTCTGCTCTCATATCGCTGCCTGATATGAGCACCTTTTATTCACTAAAGATTCTTGTAATTGGTCGATGCACTCAACTTAGGGCACTGCCGAGGAATGGTCTCCCTGTATCACTTGAAGCTTTCTTCTTGATAGAAGGCCATCCATTATTAGGCAAGCAGTTTGAGCTGAAAAATGGTCCTGACTACAACAAGGTTGCTGCCCTTTCTGGATGCATGCGTCATACAAATCAGAGTAATATTACTTTTTATTCACTGTTCTGAATTTAGTATTGGAAATTGAATATGTCATTTATTTATTCTGGAATGTCAAATTTCTCGTTGATACATAGTACATAGATCTAATTCTAGTGCCATGACCCGTTCCTTGTAGGGAAAGTTTGGGAGTACTGGTCGAAATTCTGAACTGGCAACCAAGCGAAACTGTTGTGGACAAGTTCTGAGCTGGCAACCAAGCTAAACTACTGTGAGTATAATAGTTCCGAGTTCGTATGAAGTGATACTCCGTATTACACATACCGACACACCTACACGCACCAATTACATGACCATTTTGAAACGCAAGTTAGCGCTTACATTTTATATATTTTTGTATGCAGATCGCTTCTTGGCGTTTACATTGACTGTTTATGGAGATCGGAGAATTCGAAGATCACCAGAGTGGTCAGCACTTCTTAAGTTGCATGTTTTCATGAGGAGCGATCTAGTTACCCAGATAAATTTGGGTGTCAGGGTGGCAAATGGCATGCGTCCCCTGCGTTGTGCTGCTGTTCCTGTGCAAATTCCAATTGCATGCTGCAATTTGGGTTTTCCATGTGCCAATGTTACTGAAATGGTGCACCGTTCGGTTTCTGGTTATGCAAATGTGCTCATGATTCAATCGGCAAAATCCAATGCCCACGCTGTTCTCTTCGCTCTATATTGTTCCTGTTTAAAATGTAGAAAAATTCAGTTGTTGCTAAAGTGGAATTACTGGATTTCAATTCAATGGCTATAATGCTTATTCCAGCAGGGGTATGCAACTAACAAATGTTGATATTTAGAAATAATGGGTAGAAATCCGAACTCTATATCCACAAATGGATGCACTCAGTCAATAAATATTGATAGCAGCTGTCTATACGACGATCGTACTCTTGACCTCAAGTCGTTGATTAATAGGTAAAATCTAACGTCAGTTTAGGGTAGTGCATGCGCGGGAGCTAATTAGCACGTGCGCGCCGTGTGCGCGCACTCCGGTCCACGCGCGCAGCCCCCACCACGTCGTATCCCCTTCTTTTTTTTCGTTTTTTTCTTTTTTTCCCGTGTGTCTTTCCCTTTTTTGCGATTTTTTTCTCCTTTTCTGATTTTCTTTTCGCGCCAACTAGCAAGTTTTAAATCATGACTTGAAATTTTTCAAATCTGGATTTGAAAGTTTTCGATCTCGAGTTGAAAGTTTTCAAAATTTTCAAATTTGAACTTGAAAGTTTTTGAATCTCGAGTTCAAAGTTTTCAAATCTCGAGTTCAAAGTTTTCAATCCCGAGTTGAAAGTTTTCAAAATCTCGAGTTGAAAGTTTCCAAGTCTCGAGTTGAAAGTTTTCAAACCCTAATTGAAAGTTTTTAAAATTTGAGATGAGAAGTTGAAAGTTTTCAAATTTTGACTTAACAAATTCAAATTTCGAGTTAAAAAGTTTTTAAATCTAGATTGAAAGTTTTTAAAATTTGACTTTCAGTGTAGATCTGTTTTCAATCTTTTACTGAAAAAAATTAGGACACGAAAAATTACCGAGAAATCAAAACTAGTTATGCGCTAATCACGGCGTTAATCGTGTTTTATTCTGCGCTAATGACACGTGGCCTCCCCGGGGTGAAAAAGGCGAAAAAAGCAAAAGGAAGTGATGGGCTGGGAGGGTTGGGCCGCGTGTGCGTTGCCGGCACTCACGCGCCAACTAGGAATCCCCTAGTGCATGGAGGACAAGATCGATTTTAGGCAAGATAATCTAAAAGTCGAAGGTGGCCACTAAATGCATGTTCTTAAGGTTAAGGGTGATGATTCTCTACCATAATATCACTATCATTACAATTACTGAAATGTGGGTCTTACCTTTCTATTGTTCCACATCTAGTGCCTATAATGATAGTGTCATTATGGTAGAGGATGTAAACCCCGCACTGACCATTTCGACGACAGCAACTTCTCTCGCGACGCTTGGCGCAGAGTGCTTTTGAGTTTGGAATCACCATCAACGCCTCGTTATGAGACAACTTCCAAGACTGATGGTGCTACGTCCAAAGAAGGCTCACGCCAAGGATTTTTTTGTTGGGTCGGCCAAAGGTTGGCCGACTAATTTCATTAAGATTTAAAGAAGGTTGGCCGACTAATTTCATTAAGATTTAAAGAGGAGAAAATATTTATTAGTTATAACGACATGAAGATGTCGCGCCGGATCGGGTAGAAACCCAAATCGGCCAAAGGCTCACGCCAAGGATGCCCGTCGCCTTTTCGACGCTGCGCAGCAGCAGTGATCCTGATCGCCTGGTGGGTCTGGAAAGAACGCAATGTGCGTATCTTCGATGGAGTTTAGGGCACAGTACCACAGCTCGCTACTGAGATCACGCATGAGTGGTGAACTTTGCAGGAGGTTGGCCTAGTATATAGCTTTGGTCGTAAAGAAGTGTAGCTCGTAGCGTTGAGCGTTTGAGCGTCTTTAGGCGGTCTCTCTCGGCAAATCTAGTTTGCCGAGTTTTATGCACTAAACTCCTTTCTGAATCTAATGAGTTTTGGATGGCGTCCTTCCACCATCTTGATGAAAAAGTTTTTCTCGTACAAGATACATGGCCCGATTCGGGCCAAAAGCATACAACCGATTCAAGGCATATTCACTTTGCTACCATTTTCAATCATACCAAACTTTGACATTACCAAATTTAATTAGTAAGTAGCAACCCAAACAAATTCTAAACCCCTACCATACCTTATACCTCTACATTTGTAAATTTTGTTTATTTTGGTCTCAAAGTGGACAAGCTCTCGGTGATTTTGTTATGACCTCATGGATGATGGAGGCTTTGATTATTTTCTTATAGCGAAATTCAAATTTATCCCAAGCTTTAAATTCGAAAGCCCACTTGCATTCAGTAGATGGGCTTTGCAGGTTGCTAGGGATATTGATTATTCCTTCCGTCCCAAAATATAACCAACCAACATCCCTTATATTTTGAGATGGAGGGAGTATTTTTTTATTTATAAACAAAAAAACTCATGCTTTTCCGCTTTTCTTTTTCTGAGAGAATATATGGACTGCGAAAATCAAAGATGATCTGCTTGTTTAACAACCTGAGAGAAGAAGATTGATCGGCTTGTTTGACGAGAGAGAAGAAGAGAGTTTAGATGAGAGAATTAATGATGAGATTAATATGGAAATTTGATTTCAGTCCCAGTCTCTTGTTTAGTAGAGGTGGTGAGAATCGATAGAGAGTTTAGTTGAAGATTAGATCTTGAAAACACGAATGGTTGAGATTTGTTCAGGCAAAGTAAAGGAGGAATTTCCTCCCAATTCTGAGGTATTTAACTTTTTTTGCCACTTTTAAGATGACAATTAAGAATTTGCCACTCACATTTTACGACATATGAGCCTGTTGATGTAAAAACATGAGGCCTGGGAGATCTGCTTAACTCCAGTGCAGGTCCAAAAGCTTGCCTTTAGGTGTATGAGCGTGCCAGTTGATTTGATCCTGCAATCAATAAGAAACAAAGACAAAGAAACCGTGGTTAAATCTATAAACGATAGCCGATCGGCTAGTTGCCGATGACATATCATTTATCTTCGAGCCGATGTCATGTGTGAATCGATCGACAATCATGAATAAGCAAAAAAGAGCTAAATCTACTCGATCGGCTGTAAATATTAACAATATATAATCCTTATGTCGATATATACTTAAATTAAGTGATTGAGATAGATCGGTCGCCATGACGAGACAGTATAAATCACTTAGATCGAAATATATACTAACAATGAGACTATATTTGTTCATAGCATAGCCGATCAGATAGATCTAGCATGTATCGGCTAATACTCCGATACTACTCTATATTAAGATATCAAAACAACATACCAAACAAAAGCTTAATATATTCAACTGCAATAAGATGTTAATATAAATGGCAGATTTAACATGTCAATCGAGCATATGAGATAGATATAGTTAAATCAGGTAAGATCGGCTGAAACCCCGATGCTACCCTAATCGGCAACCAAAGGCAGGCTAGAGATTGAGATTCTAATCACGACTCATAAGATCAAACTTAACTGATGCAGCTATAAGTATGAAAAGAATGACAATATCTAGACAATCAAGTCGTTGGATGTTTCATAGGGTGGTAGATATCCTATATAATCTAGGTCAACGTCGGTATTTAACCTGATCGGCTGCCTTCTAGTAACATACGTTAGCCGATTGGAGGTTAAATAGCGATATTGCCGGAGATTATATAAGATATATGATAACTCGACGAATTACATAAACAAGATTAGAGTATCATAAAGATGGAAGCACTAATCCCGAGAACGCAAGCCGCCATAACAAGTTTTACCTCTTGTTAAAGATCGAAACCGATGCAGCTCAACCCGAAAGTAAGAACTTGTCGAAACAAAACGAAAGTAAAAGGGTGGCGATGCGCCGAGATTATATTGAACGTGTGTTAGTTTGATTACATGGGGCTCGGGGTCTATTTATACCCGAGATTACAAAATATGCCCAAATCGGACACGACTCTTATGTCTAACAAACTCTAAGATACCATAAGTCTTTGCGGCAAACTTTTGCCCAAACATATCTCTAAGTAAATTACATAAAATATCATAATTAATAGATACAATTGCTTCTTAGGACTCTATCCATACGTGGCAATCCTCATGAAGCTCATTAACTCAACCCGACAACGTATGCATTGTCATATTGTCGGATTTGACTTGATCGGCTAACCATGTTCAACTCGGACTCTGCCGATCCTGGTCGCAGCTGATTCGGACTTCAGCCGATCCTATTATGTTTCCGGAGCGATCTCCATTTCGAATTCCACTTCGATTCCATCTCCATCTCCGATACTTGGATTACCAAATTTGGTCGTTAACAGAGCCCTCATGTGTTTATGACATATGAGCCCTCATGTGTTTATGACATGTAAATTCAGTAACAAATTCTTAATTTGCACTTATAAAAGTGGTAAATAGCCCAGTATCTCCTTGGAAACTTCCCCTAACCAAACGGGCCTTCAGTCAGTGTCGTGTCGTCCCCTTCCTTGATCCTCTGCTCTCTTTCCCCTCCAGCCTCCGGGACTCCGGTCTCGCGTCAAACGCAGATTGATCGACAAGGAGATTGGAGTTCTGATCCTGCCAATCAGGTATGGCGTTTGTTTCCCCTGAAATCGCGCTTAGGTACTCCAGTGGGCGCAGGATTCGGTCCTTTTAATATCCTTTTTTTTTTCCGGAGGAAATACGGATACTTCGGGTCTTCGGGATAGTACTTCATACTTGAATCAACCAAGTTTTTGAGAACTTAGTTTATCTGGGGGCAGCATGGGCCATGGAGAGATACTCCAGTTGATGCTTATTTGGATTTCGGAGAGGGATCTGCTCTAATTAGGAATGGAACTCCTACCAGTTTGGAGGCAAATAGTTTTGGATGCGTGTATGACAAATTATCAACCCC
>CM020178.1:17855529-17890565 GCA_009805545.1 Oryza longistaminata
CATCATCAGAGGTAATAACCATAGTCGGTACTGGTGGAATTGGAAAAACTACTTTAACTCAACTTATTTACAATGATAAAGGAATAGAGAATAATTATGATATGAGGGCATGGATATGTGTCTCACATGTCTTTGATAAGGTCAGAATCACCAAAGAAATTCTAACATCTATTGATAAGACCATTGACCTAACAAATTTCAATTTTAGCATGCTCCAAGAAGAACTCAAGAACAAAGTAAAAATGAAGAAGTTTTTACTTGTGTTGGATGACATTTGGTATGATGAAAAGGTTGGAGGGTCTATAAATGCTGATAGATGGAGAGAATTATTTGCTCCTTTATGGCATGGGGTGAAAGGAGTCAAGATTTTAGTTACAACTCGAATGGATATTGTTGCAAATACATTAGGCTGTACCACTCCGTTCCCTTTGAGTGGTCTAGAGAGTGAAGATAGCTGGGAACTTTTCAGAAGATGTGCATTTAACACTAGAGATCCAAAAGAACATCTGGAATTAAAGTCTATAGGTGAACACATTGTGCAAAGGTTGAATGGCTCAGCATTAGCTATAAAAGCAGTTGGTGGTCATCTTAGTTCAAACTTCAACAATCAAGAATGGAATCGAGTTCTAAATAAGGGTCTATCAAATGAGAAAGATATCATGACAATTTTACGCCTAAGCTATGAATGCTTGCCAGAGCACCTTCAACAATGTTTTTCTTTCTGTGGTTTGTTCCCAAAAGGTTATTATTTCGAGCCTGATGTATTGGTGAACATGTGGATAGCTCATGAATTTATTCAGGATGGTAGGCACACCTATGGAAGTCTGAAAAGCACTGGAAGAAGTTATTTTGATGAGTTGTTATCTAGATCATTTTTCCAGGCGCTTCAGTATGGAGGTACAGTACATTACGTTATGCATGACCTCATGAACGATCTTGCTGTCCACACATCCAATGGTGAGTGCTACAGATTAGATGTTGATGAACCTGAAGAGATCCCGCCAGCAGTTCGACATCTGTCCATACTGGCTGAAAGAGTTGACCTACTTTGCGTCTGTAAGTTGCAAAGGCTCCGCACACTAATAATCTGGAATAAAGTCAGGTGTTTTTGCCCACGAGTTTGTGTGGATGCAGATCTTTTCAAGGAGTTGAAGGGCTTGAGACTATTGGATTTGACTGGTTGCTGCCTAAGACATTCACCTGACTTAAATCACATGATACACCTTCGATGCTTAACTCTCCCAAATACTAACCATCCACTATCTGATTCACTCTGTAGTCTTCATCATTTACGAATGTTATCTGTACACCCACATTCATGCTTTATGGATACAAGACCTATTATCTTCCCAAAAAATCTGGATAACCTCAGCTGTATTTTTCATATTGATGTTCATAGGGACCTTTTTGTTGATTTAGCTTCTGTGGGGAATATGCCATATCTTTGGGCAGCTGGAAAATTCTGTGTTGGAAACACAAAAATGCAGGGACTAGAGGTGCTAAAGGACATGAATGAACTCCAGGGGTTCCTTACAATTACATCTCTCGAGAATGTGAAAAACAAGGATGAAGCAACTAGTGCTCAGCTAGTCAACAAGAGTCAAATATCTAGGTTGAAGCTGCAATGGGGCTCTTGTAATGCAGATAGCAAGTCAGATGAACAGAATGTGCTTAATTCTTTAATACCTCACCCTGGCCTTGAGGAATTGACTGTTGATGGATACCCAGGTTGTTCATCTCCGTCTTGGCTGGAGTCCGAGTGGCTATCTAGATTGCGACACATCAGCATTCACAACTGCACATGTTGGAAGTTCCTTCCTCCTTTAGGCCAGATACAGGATGCATTAGAATGTATAGACACATCTTTCTATGGGATTGCTGGTTTTCCCTCCCTGGAAACACTAGAATTGACACAGTTGCCAGAACTAGTATATTGGTCTTCTGTCGATTATGCTTTTCCTGTTCTTCATGATGTATTCATCAGTTGCCCAAAGCTGAAAGAACTTCCACTAGTCTTTCCTCCACCTGTAGAAATGAAAGTGCTTTCATCCAACATTGTTTGCACACAGCATACTGATCATCGCTCGGACACATGCATTATTCAAAAGGTTAGTTTAACTAGCCTTGTGGGTATTTTCCATCTTTGGCACTTGGATTCTGAGGAAATCGCAGACACCAGCTTTGACAGAGCAAACATGTTGAACAATGGGCTTAGAGATTCAAGCCCCAATCTTCCATCCCTTGAAGGACCATTTATTGGCTGGTGTTCTGATTTTCACCATGCATTTGTGAGGTTAAATGAAATGGAAATTGTAGATTGCCCCAATGTAACATCATTGGTGGACTTTGGGTGTTTTCCTGCCCTCCAGAATTTGATCATAAGGGATTGCCCCAAATTGAAGGAACTACCTGATAATGGCAACCTGACAACATTAACAAAGGTGCTTATAGAGTCCTGCTACGGACTAGTATCACTGAGGAGCCTGAGAAACCTTTCTTTCCTCTCCAAACTGGAGATAGAACATTGCCTGAAGTTAGTGGCTTTGCCAGAAATGGTTAACTTCTTCTCCCTCAGAGTCATGATCATACAAGATTGCCCTGAACTTGTTTGTTTACCAGAAGACGGTCTTCCTATGACCCTTAACTTTTTGTATTTGAGCGGATGCTATCCATTGCTAGAGGAGCAGTTTGAATGGCAACATGGTGTTGAGTGGGAGAAGTATGCCGTGCTGCCGTCATGCTTCTATGCTGGTAAATCGATGGAAGATACTGAAGGTAACCCATCACGACTTGAATTTTGATGAGGATAAGTTTAGAAATTGATTTGTTGCAATAATATTACCGCAACATACTAACTCATGTCCTTTTGCAGATATAGCTGACGAAATACTTCTTGAAAATGATATGATTGAGTGGTCAACCCAGACCAGTCTACTGCATCCAACTGATTCTGCAGCAATCTCTTCCAGTTTTCTTCAGTGAATTATCTGCATTGATCAAGGCTTCGGCATGGCCATTGGGCACACCACGCACCGACGCTGTTGGCCAGCTGGCCACGGCTGGCCATTCATACCTGTGCAGCTCAGCCACCCTGGCATGAAATTCATTTGCATATTCCATTTTAATCGGGCCATTTTATCATGAGGTCTGTGCATTTTCGCATCTAAACCTACTCTTAGAGCACTACAGAACATTCACCGGTCATTGCTTACAGTTTGTACCCTTGCCGTAGGATGCAATGTAGCCATGTGCTCCTTTGAACATCAGGAACATGGTTCTTGTGGAGTTTTTTTTTCCTGAAACAATCGGGTATGTATTTTTTCTAGAAATCAGATCGATAATCGGGTAAATACCCATAAACAGGACATGGCCTTTTTAACCATACTGTCTGTACGTGTACAATATTAGTGTATGCTACTAGATTGCTAGAGTGATGGCTAGTTCTCGACTGCCTACTGTTTGTCATTTACAGAAGATACGTTAGGCTCATTAGATGTAATTTTGTAGACTGTACATATTTTGGGATGTTATTAGCTTTGTATCTGGGGTTCTACAAATACAATGGACAGGTTGATCCCATGATTCCTGTGTAAGGTCGTGCTATGTGCTCAGTTTCAGTGTTTAGCATCTTCTTCTCAATGTCTTTGCTTAATTTTTTTATTCTCTGCGCAATTTCAGGGACAAAAAGAAGGAAATTTTGTGCTCGTGAAAACATTGGCCAATTCAGCAATTCTGTTTGCTGAATGTTTCCATATTGGGAGAGTTCAGCTAGAGTTGACGACGAGAAGATGCCCTCGAACGGAAAATTGGAAGCTGCTTCCCAGTTGAATTCTCTTGCATGTATTCTGATTTCTGAGTTGAAGTCTATGCTACTAGTTAAAAAGATCTGAAATAGTATATGCGTACTCTCTCCGTTATATATTAATTATAAGTCATTTTGATGAAGCTTATAAAAAAATTTAGCAACAATGTTTCATTAAAACTAACATTTTATATATTATTTAATATGTTTTGGTAGTAAGTTTGTTTTGTGTTGAAAATATTATTATATTTTTCTGTAAACTTGATTAAATTTAAAAAGTTTGACTAGGAAAAAAAACAAAACGACTTATAATATGATAAATAATGAAAAGGAGGTAGTAATATGTTGCAGTGCTCTCATGTTTTGGGGAGTGATCTGCTCACCCTTGCTTTTGATTCCCAGCTTATGGCTGATTTTTTTAAATATAATTCTTTCATGTATAAGAAACTGAGAACATTTTGTATTTTGTGCAGGCTCAGGCAGTGCAGGTATTGGCATAATTATTCGTGATAACTTCGGCTCAGTCTTGTTATCATCCTGGAAGTACATTCGACATGGAGCATCAGCAGAAGAATTGAAACTATTGGCTTGTCGTGGAGGTTTAGCTCTGGCCACTGAATGGGTTCATATGCCAGTAGTGCTAGAAACAGATTGTTTATCTGTAGTTATGCACTAAATTCTCATAAAGAGAATCGATCCAAATGATGTCATATTATCGTTGATGTGCAATGTACAAAGGAGTTGCTTTCAGAGGTGAGGATTCGTCATATTGGAAGAGGATGCAACAGGGTAGCTCATGAGTTAGCACCACTGGCTAGCAAAACGAAGTATTGTGCAGTTTGGCGGGAACATGTTCCTACTTGCGTACAAGGCTTTGTTCTCGACAATTGTAATAACTTTGTTACCTATCAATGAAGCTCTCTCTTCCTTGAAAAAAAAAGAAAATAAAAAGAAACTGAGAACATTATTTTTCATGTTCGGATATAGTATGAAATTGTATCCGAGATATATTAATATCGTTATGATTTGATACGATTTGGTCTTCCCTTATCTATAGAGAGTTGATTTTAGACCGGACAATTTAGGAATCAATTTGGAACAAGTGAATTTTATTTTACAGAAAAAAATGTAGAGATTTTATGACCATATCCTTTGAAATTAACTACTCCAAAAGATGCTTTGTCAATGGAATGGAAATATCTGATGATTTACGTCAGCGAAATTGTTGAGAGAGAGAGAGAGAGAGAGAGAGAGAGAGAGCAGTTGGTTTGGGCTCTACTTGGGCCGTGACTGGGCTAGGTCGCACTTCCACGGCGAAGCAGTTCGTCTGGCCGGCGGGGAAGCCAAGAATGGGGGAGGCGGCGGCGCTGGATGCTCGCTGTCGCTGGTGACACCCGCCGGCCGGGAGCCCCGGAAGCGCGCGGGAAGCAGAATCGGGGCGCTCCAGTTCACCCCACCTGGCACCTGGCCGGCGGTGAAGCGAGCGGCCTTATCCGCTGCATACGGCGGCAGGGTTATCCTCCCCGGCGACGGCGACGGCCTGTTCGTCGTCGTCCCTCCGCCGTAGTCTAGTTCAACAAGGTAAGTTTTACTTCGTTCCAATTAATCGAGGGCTTCACAATGGCAAATTTTCCTCTCTTTTTTTTCCCTAATATTAGTGGAAAAAATTTGCTGATCTCGCTGGCCTCCGCTTGACCGCTTCTGTTTTATACGGGCTAGCTTGGTCTGACCTTATCAAAATTCTACTCTCTCCGTCCCATAATCTAAGAGATTTTAACTTTTTTTTCTTGCATTGTCTGATAATTTGTCTTATTAAAAAAATTAAAATTTTTATTTATTTTATTTATAACTTAGTGCTTTTAAGCCCAACTTTTCGTTTTTTATATTTATATAAAAATTTTTAATAAGACGAGTTGTAAAGAAAAAAGTTAAAATCGCTTATATTATGGGACGTATGGAGTAGTTAGTGGAGTAGTTAGTGGCCAACTAAACACACCATAAACAACAAAAACAATACCATTTCATAAATTCTTTTTAGTATTACCCATATATTTATATATCTTGTAGGAGTACATCAAATTTGTTTGTTTTTTTTTTTATCAAATCACACATGTCAACTTGACCCTGTCAAAATTTAGTAGGCAATATCATACAACAAACTAGCACTAGATGTCTCCGATTCTTGAAGAGTCGAAAGTCAGAACCTTCCGTGTTCTGTTCGTCCCCTTCGATCCAGCTCTGTTTCCGGTTTCTCCTCCGGGCTCTGGTCTCACGACAAAGACAGCTTGATAAACAAGAAGATATTTTGGGAGCGTCTTCTTCTTGGAGGAGATTGGAGTACTGATCCTACCAATAAGGTAGGTGTTCATTCACTACCGTCGTTTTATACTTTTACTGGTTACCCTAAACATTTGTTTACCTGCGACCTAGGTTGATAGCTTCCTAGCTTTGCGCTTTCATAATACCAATCAGGCTGACATGCTCCTTCACCTCATGCCTGTGTGCGACTCTGCGTACGACGACCTAGCTTCACTAGTTTATCCTAGAACTCGTCGCTGTGCGGCGAAATCGCGCCTAAGAACTCGATCTTGCTGCAGGGATTGGATCTTTTTTGTACGCTTTGTGTTTTTTTTTTTCTGTGAGGAATTAAGGATATTTTTGTGCTTGGATCAACGAAGTTTCCGAGACTGATTATTTGGAGCAGCATCGAGGCATAATCCACAGTTTGATCCGTATCCATGGAAGGCATATATTATCTAATTAATTATTAGGACGGGAGATATCGGTTTGTAGGTCCAATAATTTGAATACATGTATGACAAATTGTCAAAAGGCTTCCTTTTTGGGATAGTTTTGGGACTGAAGTTACTTCATCAAAGATAACTGTCTTAGGCCGGCCTGGTTAAGTGAATTTTTTTATGTGTACTGGTTCAACAAATCAAGGAATAATGGGGAATTTCTATAGTTGTCTATGACAATGATCTTACATGCTTTCGAGTATTAATTATACTAATGGGCACCAATATGCCTCACTTCTACATGTTCTCCTTATGTTGTTACCTTTAAATAATTATCTTACCAATGCATATTAGGTACATCAGTTGAAAGCTGTAAGGAGAAATTGAAGAGCCAAGACAGTATATTGAGCAGCATGGCCACTTTATCACTAGCCACAGGAGTTGGATGGGTAGTTTCTCCTGTCATCAAGCTTATGGTTGAGAAGGTCCAGTCATATATATCAACCCAGTACAAGTGGCAGTCCAATTTGGAGGATGACCTTAAAAAGCTCGAGACTATTTTAACTGAAATTTTATTGGTGGTGGGCACTGCAGAAAGGCGGAGAACACTTGATTGCAATCAGCAAACTTTACTCCACCAACTGAAAGATGCTGTCTATGATGCTGAGGACATCTTGGATGAATTTGACTACATGCTTCTGAAAGAAAATGCTGAAAAGCGAAACCTTAGAAGCTTAGGCTCCAGTTCTATTTCCATTGCTAAGCGTTTGGTTGGCCATGACAAGTTTAGGTCCAAGTTAAGAAAGATGCTTAAAAGCTTGATTAGGGTAAAGGAATGTGCTGAAATGCTTGTCAGAGTGATTGGACCAGAAAACTCTAGTTCACACATGTTGCCAGAACCACTCCAATGGCGTATTACCAGCTCATTTTCAATTGATGAGTTTGTAGTCGGTCGTCAGAAGGAGCGAGATGAACTAGTGAACCGATTGTTGGAACAAGCAGACATACCTAAGTCAAGAACTGAAGGAGCAATATCAGTATCACCAGAGGTAATAACCATAGTCGGTACTGGTGGAATTGGAAAAACTACTTTAACTCAACTTATTTACAATGATAAACGAATAGAGAATAATTATGATATGAGGGCATGGATATGTGTCTCACATGTCTTTGATAAGGTCAGAATCACCAAAGAAATTCTAACATCTATTGATAAGACCATTGACCTAACAAATTTCAATTTTAGCATGCTCCAAGAAGAACTCAAGAACAAAGTAAAAATGAAGAAGTTTTTACTTGTGTTGGATGACGTTTGGTATGATGAAAAGGCTGGAGGGCCTATAAATGCTGATAGATGGAGAGAATTATTTGCTCCTTTACGGCATGGGGTGAAAGGAGTCAAGATTTTAGTTACAACTCGAATGGATATTGTTGCAAATACATTAGGCTGTACCACTCCGTTCCCTTTGAGTGGCCTAGAGAGTGAAGATAGCTGGGAACTTTTCAGAAGATGTGCATTCAGCACTAGAGATCCAAATGAACATCAAGAAATGAAGTCTATAGGTGAATGCATTGTGCAAAAGTTGAATGGCTCAGCATTAGCAATAAAGGCCGTTGCTGGGCATCTTAGTTTAAACTTCAACTATGATGAATGGAATCGAGTTCTAAAAAATGGTTTATCAAATGAGAAAGATATTATGACAATTTTACGTCTAAGCTATGAATGCTTGCCAGAGCACCTTCAGCAATGTTTTTCATTCTGTGGTTTGTTCCCAAAAGGCTATTATTTTGAGCCTGGCATATTGGTGAATATGTGGATAGCTCATGAATTTATTCAGGATCATGGACACACCTATGGAAGTTTGAGAAGCACCGGGAGAAGTTATTTTGATGAGTTGTTTTCTAGATCATTTTTCCAGGCACTTCAGTACGGAGGTACAGTACATTATGTTATGCATGACCTCATGAACAATCTTGCTGTCCACACATCCAATGGTGAGTGCTACAGATTAGATGTTGATGAACCTGAAGAGATCCCGCCAGCAGTTCGGCATCTGTCCATACTGGCTGAAAGAATTGACCTACTTTGCGCCTGTAAGTTGCAAAGGCTGCGCACACTAATAATCTGGAATAAAGACAGGTGTTTTTGCCCACGAGTTTGTGTGGAAGCAAATTTTTTCAAAGAGTTCAAGTGCTTGAGATTATTGGATTTGACAGGTTGCTGCTTAAGACATTCACCTGACTTAAATCATATGATACACCTTAGGTGCTTAATTCTCCCATACACTAACCATCCTCTACCTGAATCACTCTGCAGTCTTTATCATTTGCAAATGTTATCCGTACACCCACATTCATGTTTTATGGATACAGGACCTGTCATCTTCCCAAAAAATCTGGATAACCTCAGCAGCATATTTTATATTGATATTCATACGGACCTTCTTGTTGATTTGGCTTCTGCGGGGAATATACCATTTCTTCGGGCAGTCGGAGAATTTTGTGTTGAAAAAGCGAAAGTGCAGGGATTAGAGATTCTAAAGGACATGAATGAACTCCAGGAATTTCTTGTAATTTCGTCTCTTGAGAATGTGAATAACAAGGATGAGGCAGCTAATGCTCAGTTAGCCAACAAGAGTCAAATATCTAGATTGAAGCTGCAATGGGATTCTTCTAATGCAGATAGCAAGTCAGATAAAGAGTATGATGTGTTCAATGCTTTAAGACCTCACCCTGGCCTTAAGGAACTGACTGTTGATGGATACCCAGGTTATAAATCTCCGTCTTGGCTAGAGTTCAACTGGCTATCTAGATTGGAACACATTAACATCCATGATTGCACATGTTGGAAGTTGCTTCCACCTTTAGGTCAGCTACCATGTCTCAAGGAGCTTCATATTAATACAATGAACGCATTGGAGTGTATAGACACATCTTTCTATGGGGATGTTGGTTTTCCCTCCCTGGAAACACTACAATTAACACAATTGCCAGAACTGGCAGATTGGTGTTCAGTCGATTATGCTTTTCCTGTTCTTCAGGTTGTATTCATCAGGAGGTGCCCAAAGCTGAAAGAGCTGCCACCAGTCTTCCCTCCACCTGTAAAATTGAAAGTGCTCGAATCCATCATTTGCATGTGGCATACTGATCATCGCTTGGACACATGTGTTACTCGAGAGATTAGCTTAACCGGCCTTTTGGATTTACGTCTTCATTATCTGGAATCTATGGAATCTGCAGACATCAGCTTTGATGGAGCAGGCATATCAAACGATGGGCTTAGAGATCGAAGGCACAACCTCCCAAAGGGACCGTATATCCCTGGATTCTCTGATTCTCCTAGCACATTTCTGAGGATAACTGGAATGGAATTTATAAGCTGCCCCAACTTAACATTGTTACCGGACTTTGGTTGTTTTCCTGCTCTCCAGAACTTGATCATAAATAATTGCCCCGAATTGAAGGAACTACCTGAGGATGGAAACCTAACAACCTTGACACAGGTGCTTATAGAGCACTGCAACAAACTGGTATCACTGAGGAGCCTGAAAAACCTTTCTTTCCTCACCAAACTGGAGATCAGAAATTGCCTGAAGTTAGTGGTTCTTCCTGAGATGGTTGACTTCTTCTCCCTTAGAGTCATGATCATACACAATTGCCCTGAACTTGTTTCTTTACCTGAAGACGGTCTTCCTCTGACCCTTAACTTTTTGTATTTGAGCGGATGTCATCCATTGCTAGAGGAGCAGTTTGAATGGCAACATGGCATTGAGTGGGAGAAGTATGCCATGTTGCCATCATGTTTCTATGCTGATAAATCGATGGAAGATACTGAAGGTAATCAATCACCACTACAATTTTGATGAGGATAAATCTAGAAATTTGTTTGTTGCTAAATATTACCACAACCAAGTAACCGACTGATTCGTGTTAGTGCCAACCTTTTGCAGATATAGCTGAGGAAGTACTTCGCGAGAATGATATGATCGAGTGGTCAATCCAGACCAGTCTACTGCATCCAACTGATTCTGCAGCAAGCTCTTCCAGTTTTCTTCAGTGAGTTATCTGGGAATCTAGCACTTGTGGCATTGATTGCAACTTGGCCACTGGGCACACTGCGCACCGGTGCTGTTAGTCAGCTTGTGCTTGCCCATGGCTGGGCATTAACTGTGCAGATAAGCTGTCATAAAATTCATTTATGCGTTCCATTTTAACCAGGCCAATTTATTATGAGGTTTGTGCATTTTCGCTCCTAAACTACTCTTTATGAGCTGCAGAACATTCATCAGTCATTGCTTACAGTTTGTACTCTTCCACAGGATGCAATGTATGTGCACCTTTGAACATCAGGACCATGGTTCTTGTGGAGTTTCTTTTCTTTTTTTTGGAAAGAACTGAGTATGTATTTTTTGTTTGAAATCAGATGGATAATCGGGTATGCATTACATCATATGTATTTTTCTGACTAGTTAAATACACCAGAGATTCAAACATGGGATGGCCTTTTTAACCATACTGTCTGTACGAACTAATGTACAATATGTGCTGGATTGCTAGAGGGATAGCTAATTCTCAACATGCCTATTGTCTGCCATTCACAGAAATTATATTTGGCTCATTACTGTTGTGTAATATCCCTGTACATTTTTTGCCATGTTGCTTTTGATCTAGTGATCTGCAAAAAAGTGCAGGCTCCCAGCTGCAAAATACAATGCACAGGTTAATCTTATGATTCCTGTCATCCTGTGTAAGGTCATGCTGTGTGCTCAGTTTCAGTGTTTAGCATCTTCCTCTCCATGATTCCATGTCTCTGCTTTAATTATTTTTTGTTCTCTTGTTAATTTTCAGAGAGGTTCTGGTGCTCGTGAAAACATTTGTCGGGTTCAGCAATTCTGTTATCATGAATGATTCCATATGCAAAATGGGAGAGTTTATCTAGAGTCGACGGGGAGAAGATGCACTCAAACGGAAATTGGAAGCTGCTTCATACCAGATCTAGGTGGCATGCCATGACTTCAAAAATTAGATTTGTACCACTGCCCTCAGGTGATGCGACTGTCCAAATCTGGCCACCAGAGACAACGTTGAAGGAACTGAACCTAAGATCTTGCATTGGCCTATCATCTCTGGAAGGGTTGTGTGATCTTGTTTCCCTTACAAAGCTGTATGTTATTGATTGCTCTGATCTGTTGCAGCTTCATGACATGGATGACTTTTGCTCTCTTCGTTTTCTGAAGATCGATCAGTGCCGTCAGTTGAGGTCACTGCCCTGGAGCGGTCTTCTTGTATCACTTGAGACATTCATCTTGTTTGGATGCCATCAAGCGCTGGAGGAGCAGTTTCAGCGGAAAGAAGGTCCAGACTGGGACAAGGTTGCATGTACAAGACATAAGTGTCGAGAGATGATTCTTCGCTATAGTAGGTTAGCCTTATTTTAAATATTCTGAATGCAATTCTTCTGTAGTTTTCTTTGGAGAATTTCTTTGTTTTATATAAGCGAACTCAGAAAAAGAAACGTGCTTATATCCCTTAGCTACGAGTTCTGTTTATTTTCACTTGCTATGGTATATCCAAAAACTGCATGTGAACATCTGGTTAGTTTGGGCATGCTGTTGTTTAATTTGCGATACTCATGATACCTTCATAGTGCACAGCATTTTTTATGTTTTAGATCATAAACAATGGTTGCTGTCTAGTGGCATAATCTCCTTCAACTTAAAGGCACTAGGAGCGAATTATTTCAATGGACGAGCCTCACGAGCAACCTGAAAAGAATAGGGTGGCTCTTATGCCAGCGCTAAATAAAAGAGGTTTCAGATGAAATTTAGAAGTATCCGATTGAAATTTGTATACATAATCCTTACTGGGCGTTTAAATATTTAATCCTTGTATTGTGCTGAACACAGGTGATCAGCCGATGGAATGAACATAACCGAGAAGGTCGTTCAACTGGTGATTTCTGGCACTGTTTTACATTCAGTGCACGTGTCGACGAGAATCTTCTTTCTAACGTGAACTTTGCACTAACGTGGTCGTGAAATGTGGGCCCACGGGTGGTGGGGCCCACATGTTAGTGATCACGAAGTCAGAGGATCCCAATCTGTGTCAATGGGGCTGGGTATTCAAACTTTAAGGAAGGTTCAGAAGCATAGATACATCATAGTACCATATCTTGAGAAAGCGATGTCAGCTTTGTCAATGTGCTGTAAAATGATCCAAGACATAGGTTGTGTTTATATCTAGGGGTGAAAATTTTTACCGTATCACATTAGATATATGGACACACATTTAAAGTATTAAATGTAGTCTAATAACAAAACAAATTACAGATTCCACATAAAAACGGGATGCTCTATACACTTGTAAGCATCCTGGCTCCCGAGGCCTAAATAGTGGTGGAATGTTTCTTTTCTTCTTGAAGGACAATTTGATTGTGATGTTGGAAGAGACAAAAACTGGATGCTCCATACACAGTGTTACTTAAGCTTTCTTGGTAGTTGCTGGTATGACCTAAGGATGTATTCTTCCCCATTCTTTCCCGACTCACCTTTCTCTTTTTTCACACGCATGTTTTTTAAACTACTAAATGGTACGTCTTTTAAAGTTTTCTATAGGAAAGTTGTTTTTAAAAAAATCATATTAATCTATTTTTAAAGTTTTTTAGCTAATACTTAATTAATCACGTGTTAATGGGCAACACCGTTTTCTGTTTGGAGAAGTGGAGTTGAACCCAGCCTAAGAGTTCTTGTATCATAATTTTCTGTCAAAATTGTATCCTAATTGAAAAGCTTTTGTACGATCAATTCAAGCTTTTTTCGTCTGTCAATCTCTATTGCCGACAAGTCAGCAACTGGGCATAACAGTCAGTTATAAGCTGAGAAGGACACATGATTTACATTTCTTCAGAGGGGGGAGAGAGAAAAAAATTGAGAAGATTTAGCAGATGTTCCTCTGTGGTATCACCAACTACACATCTTGGACCCTTGGTGTGATCACAAGCGAAAACCGAAGCGCAGGAAGAAGAAGCAGAGGTTGGCGAGGACGACGACCGACTCCACCACCCAGAGCACGTAGAACACCACGTTTCTGACCGCCCATTACACGCCGGTCTGACCGGCAGCACAAGCCCGGTCTGACCAGTCCCACATAAAATCACAGCAGTACCTGTATATTCACCTGTGAAATCCAATCATCTCCAAAACCACTTCGTGAATAAATTCCAAATATCAAAACCAATAATCTCCAATACCCAATTATTCATCACAGAATATGAATCAAACACACCTTTGATTTTACATCTTCTTCTTCCTAGCCGCTGTGCTGGTGTGGTCGTCGCCATGGCGTGCTCTGCCTCGAGCTTTTTATGCCGGATTAACACGCGGTTTTGCGGTAAAAAGAAATGATTTCTTGAGGCGAATCAGCCCAAGCAGGTGAGACTTTCTACTCGCTAAACCGGGCGATTCACGTGTATGATTAGCGAACAAAAATTCTTGGAAAATTAGGTTCGGTCAAGGGATAAAAGTCGCGTGGACTCGTGCGCCCGGCAGTTTCCTCCTCCTGAGAGGATCATGGAGTAGGTCTTGTTCGAATTAGTGGATAAAATTTTGGATAAAAGTGACACGTTTTTCAAACTGCTAAACGGTGTGTTTCGTGCGAAAACTTTCTATAGGAAAGTTGTTCTAAAATATCAGATTAATCTATTTTTCAAGTATATAATAATTAAAACTCAATTAATTACATGGTTATTACCACTCGTTTTACCTGAAACACTTAGGTCGCCGCTCACTCTCACCTGACGAACACCATGGGCTAGAGCGCGCACGCGTCGTGGGCCGTGGCGCGGGCGCGGCGGGCCGACGAGGGCTGAGCCCAACGTGGCAACGGTTTGGGCCTCTCGAGTTCTCATCCAAGAAAGAGATCCAAAAAGGCCCATAGTAATTTTGGATCGTATTCAATGGTTGTAGGCCCATCATAATACTTGGGCCGCTAACATTTTCTGGCCCATTATAGTTCCGGAATGGAATAAGTTCACCGGAGGTCCCTCAAATTGACACCGAGATTTTTTAAGGTCCCTAAACTAGAATACTAGAAATGTGTACCCCTAAAATTACTAAATCCGTCCGTAGAAGGTCCCTCGGCAGTATTGACTCAGTTTTTGCCCGGTTTTGCTGACGTGTCGCGTTGTGGGACCCACTCGTCAGTCCGCCGTTGGGGAGTTAATAGACGGGGTTAAAGGCTCTGTCCTCGCTGTCTCCAGGCGTTGGCGCGACATTTTCCTCTTCTCGAGCTGAAACCCTAGCTTAGGGCGACGGCGGCGGCGGAAGCGGCGGCGGCGGCGGGGGCGACAAGAGGAGGTGAGGCTAGGCGATGGCGAGTTATTGCAGTGACCGGTCGTCGGGGTATCGCCGGTGCCATCCGAGATTCGGGGGAGGGGAGGGGATGTGGTCCCAGATCTGGTCGGTGAGCGAGTTCCAGATGTTTTGGTCGGAATCTTGGACCGTGAGGAAAGCGCAGGAAGGTCTCAGGATGGTTGGGGATGCAGTGATTGATCTTACAGCTCAAATGGAGAGGGAGCGAATTGCAACGGGAATAGTTCTTCCTTCTTTTGTTTTTTGGATTTTTCCCATTACATTCCCAACCCCAAGAGGCAAGCATTATTGTGCTATTTTTGAATCCTAATCCTAGAAAGTCTAGTGCATTAGTAGCTACTGTCCTGAATGACATTCATTCAGAACTCAGAAGGTACATCTCACCACTCCAGTTGTCTATTGAAAATGTTAGACGTGTTTCTATTTTGAGTTTAATTCTAGGCTACCTGTTGATCATCATGTGTCTAAGCCTTTCTTTTTAATCAACTGTGTCCAGTGGTATCAATAATCGTGTTATCAGTGTTACATTGAAGGAGGTATTTCACTTGCCGTTTATCCGTACCTAGGGCTAGATGCCATATTTTGGTTGAAGATTTGGTCAGCCTGATACAAGTTTTGCTTTGGTGGTAGTGCAGAAACATTTTTGACCTGCTGTTGTTTCAATTGACACTGTACTTGCCATTATTGCAGTAGACTATGGATATGCAAATCCACGTTGGTTCTCCAAAAGCATTTGCTAGTTTTGTTTTATTTTATGGCCATGGTACTTGGTGAAGGTTATGGTACTATGCTATTTTCCCCTTATTCAAGTAGGAGTATATGTTTATGATACATCTTGTCCTCAGCATATCATGCTCAGTTAGTAGCTTGAATATGTCTATCTAATGGATAGGACATTAGTAATTGGTTCCTCAGCATGTTATTTTCCGTTTGTTTCTGAGAGCCACCGTAGGGGATATTTGTTAAGGTTGTAGACATAAGACGTTTGAGCTGACCTGAACATTGATGCATTATTTTTTGAGTCTTTTTTTAATTCGTTTTTGTTTATGCAGTTAGCATGGCAGCGATGAACAATGATCTGGGAGGACTGGGAGGCAGACCTGCTACTTCACAAGCTAATCCTTTTGAAAGTGCTTTATATGGAGCTGGACCTGGACTCATCCGAAGTGGGTTAGGAGCATACGGCGAGAAGTTTTTAGGTTCAAGCTCTGAGTTTATGCAAAGCAATGTAAGTCATTGGTAAAATTTCATCAAGGCAAATGTATGCTTTCTATATTTTGTGTACCACGTGTTTTCCCCGGAGACATTGAATCTTAACTTTGCTTCATCACATGGACAGATCACTCAGTATCTGTCCAATCCTCAGTACTACTTTCAAGTCAACAGTCAGTATGTGAGAAACAAGTTGAAGGTGATCTTGTTCCCTTTCCTGCACCGGGTAAGATTTATCCACCTTTTTGTAGGTATTATATGCTTATTGTGAAATTTCTTACAAGCCATTTACCAATTTACTTCCTTCAGGGGCACTGGACAAGGATAACTGAACCGGTGGGAGGAAGGTTGTCATACAAACCTCCAATTCAAGATATCAATGCTCCAGATCTTTACATTCCTCTGATGGCTTTTGGGACGTATGTTGTAATTGCTGGATATGCTTTGGGTGTTCTTGGGAGGTAATGACATATTTAGTCTCATTCAACTTTGTAGTGCTGACTTGCTGCTTCTTTAGTAGTAAAGAAAGAACGCTATGCATAGTGTGTTGAGTGACGGTAAGAACAGTAGTTATGTTGAGAATTTGAGAAGAGAAGGATGTGTGGAGAATGGACAAATGCTAAAGCGTAGGAGTATCTAGAAATGAACTTCTGTGGTGCACTGTTTTTCTTGAATGATGAATTCTTGAAACATATTTCTAGTTCAACCAAGTGCCCAAGTGTTAAATAATATTCATTTACTCATGATATTCTTGATTCAGTGATGCATGCCTGAAACACATTTTTGCTGATTGCAGGTTTACCCCAGAGGCACTCACTCTACAGTTCACAAAAGGATTACTTGGCTGGTTTCTGCAAGTAATCCTGATCAGAGTTCTACTGTACACGCTGGGAAGTGGTGAAGCGCCATTGCTGGACATTGTGGCCTATGCTGGGTATGGATTTGCTGGTACATCACTTGCAATGCTTGTCCGCGTCTTCTGGAGCCCGTCATATTATTTTGTACTGCCATGGTTCTCGATCTGCACCGGAGTTTTCCTTGTCAAGACGATGAAGAGGGTTCTTCTGGGTGCGCCAAGGAGCTATGAGAGACACCCCAGCCGGAATCACTACTTTCTTCTTTTCCTCGCGGTTGTGCAATTCCCCATGCTCTTCTGGCTAGGCAACATCAGCGGGTGATATTTCAGCCTTATTTTAGAACTACATAACTCGATTTATTCGGTATTACTGGAATAGGTTTGAGATTTAGGCATATCTGTCGTTCATATTCTTGTGGAAGTGGTAATTTGCTGGACAAGAAGTTGCATACCAAATGTCTGTCCTTCGCCCTTGTCTGTCCGGCATTAACTGAAGACCAATGGATACACGAATGTTCTTATCGTACATCATCGCTATTTTGCCTTCTGTATCTCATTTTTGTTACTTAGTCACCGCGATCGCCTTCAAGCTGTCTTACGACCTGAGACATGTCTGTATAAAATCAGATGATAATGTTCCTTGTCGTGCACTTCAATTGCTTCTGAAATGTGATTCTTCAGTGGACTGGGGATATGGGAGTACATAGGACCAAGAGAGTGATGTGTAATTCCTTACAAACTCCGTCTGAAATTTTCCTACTTACAAGTCAATACATAATCTATAACTAACAAATCTAATTTTTTGTTCGCTTTTGTTTATGCTTTCATGGGTTCGTCCAAATGGGGTTTTATGCTTCTCCAGGCTGTATCTCTATTCATATTGGTGGAGGTTTTAAATATTTCTAGACATGTATTTGAGTTGAAACATATTTGTCTCACATTAAGAACAAGAACTGAAATTCACGATGATATATGGATTGAAAAATGTGATTGATACAAAAGAAATTAAACAAAAACAATCACTTGATGTATGGTGGTCTGAAACTCTGAATAACAATCAAACCCGGTTATTTCCCGCCAACACTCATCTTTCCCACCCGTGGACCTATCCTCCTCGATCGCCGGCGACGACGGGGCAGCCAATCACGAGCACCGCGGCGTCGCCTGCGCGGCGGCGAACTCCAGCGGCTGCTTCCACGCGTAGACGAACGTCACCGGCGAGCCCTCGGCCACCGGCATCCCATCGTTGACGAGGCAGAGCCCGGCTTCGTCGGCGCGGATCTTGCTCTCGTCCACCGGCTCGACGCTCGGCACGCCGCCGCCGCCGCCACCGGGGCAGCTCACCCTGACGCCGTTCTGCGGGCACGCGCACCCGTTGGCCACGGCCACCTCGTACTCCGGCTGCCCCTCCACCACCTTCCCCGTCCTCGCCGCGTGACGGTGATGTCCGACACTTGCAGTCGCCGGCGGCGGCGGCGGTGGCGGTGGAGTTGCCCCCGCGTGCTGCGTGACAGCTAATGACGGCGGCGGCGGCGAGGAAGAAGAAGACGACGGTGGCGTTGGCCATGCATGCCATTTCTGTTTGCTGATTCTGTGCTGTGATTATATTCTGATTTGATTTTCGTTTGATTTGGAGTGGAAGAAGGGATTATATGTACAGCGGATCTATCATTGATGTGGTAAAGAGTCAAATTTGGTGTGTGATGATCCGGAGGAGAAATGTATCAGAATGCACTGATTTTCTGCCGATCGCTACTGCTGCTAGTTTTCTCGAATTATTGCCTTCCTAAAGTGAAAAAGTTCCTGTATTAGTTGAAATAAACCAGATTCATTCGTCTTAATTTTAGAGGAGAGCTGAACCTATTCCAAAATATAAATGGAACTTAATTCAGCAGTAAACCGGGAGCAGCTGCAAGCGAGCGATACCGACTTACAAAAATCGCTATCGCCAGGCTGCAATATGATGATGTGGAATAGTTTTGCAGCTCGCCGAGTCAGTTACTGTACATGCTCCTTAGGGCACTCACAATGCGTCCTGAAAATTGCTACGCCTGGACTACCAACTGGACTAAGGAACACCAAAAGACACTTGAACCACAATACATGAGACTTAAATTCGCACCTACAAAGTCTGAAGACACAGATGGAGGCTACTCGGCCACAGTGGGTATGGCACAGCCCACGTTGCCCAAATGTCAGGAGGGTGTGAAATTTCAGTTTTACCCCCCCCCCCACCCACAACCACCACCACCGGATGCGAGTCCACGACTCATCTGCTCTGCCTCACCTCCATCGCGTGCCGTTCGCCTCCATCCCTCCCTCGCGTCTCTCTGCTTTCCATCCTTCGCTCGCTCTCCTCCGTGACGGCGAGGAGAAGCTCCGCAGTGGCTTTCAGTACCCTTGCCCTAGCCCATGGCATGGGCAACCATATCGGCGGCGGCACAAAACATCACTTCAAAAAAAAGATCTTTCCCAAGAAAACATATAGGAATAGATCTATATTCATCACATTATGCATATGTACATCACTCATAAGTACTATATTTGAGCATACCAATATGCACTCAACTCCTAAAACACAAATTCACTTAATACACTGAATAATTATCGCTTATACACCATTTATGTAAGAATAACACCTATACATCACATATACACACAAAATTCATTCAATTCAAGAGTAATCATTATTTATAATGTTGTAATCATTAAGGACAACAATTGAACATCACTTCAAAAAATTTGATCTTTCCCAAATAACATATAGGGATTAGAAGTTTGTAAATTAAAATATATTGACCAGCAGCTCCAGTCAATTCCATTGACAACGAACGACATCGATCTGACTCGTGCCTATAACAATATAGAACTTGTAGATTGTACGCCGTTGTTGTAGCCATCCATCGTGCACCACCTTGTCATCAACACATCTCCATCAGCACCAAGGATCCACCCGCTCCGACTTCCGATTGAACACCATCAATCTAGTCGAGAGCCGAAGCCGACAAGTCGCATGCCGTCTTCCCAGCCGCCGAACGACCCGAGCGTCACGTCTAGCCATCTCCCATCGAACACAGCTCATCGAAAGGCCCGAGCCACCCCGCCTAGAGTGTTCGAATCCATCGACCGAGAAACACGATCGCCTCCAGCTTCAATCAATCCCGAGCGTGAGGCCTCATGTCTCCCTGTTGAAAGTGGCTCACCGGAAAGTTCAGAACACCCGCCCGAAGTGTCCGACCTACCGATTGGATCGCCAATCGCTTCCGCCGCCATCAACTCGAGCACCACAAGCTGGTCATCTCTCTGTTGAAAGCAGCAATCGAACGGTTCAGACCGCTGCCTAAGTGTCCGATTCCACCGATCAAATTCCGTTGACCGCTGTCGTGCTCTACCTTGCGTCCTTGTCCGTCCCTGGACATCCTGTGTAGTTTTCGTGGCGTGGAGCACCTCCCTCGCACCTCTACCATGGATCTCCCGCAAGCTCTGATACCACTTGTTAAAAAACTAGTCTTGAAATCACATCGGAAACCAAACTCGGAAGAAAACGCCATAGGAGATCCAAACACGGTGACGACACCAAGGCATGATATTTGATAATGGAGTTCAGCCGAGGCCTACATCTCCGGGCACTGATTACGGGCGCTCCTCCCCGATCCAGCATATTACAGCGTATCAGAGTTACAATGACTCACGGCCGGTCGCCGCTGGCAGCCGCTCCTCTCGCTATGCTAAGTCGCAATACGGTTACAACAGGTACACCCCTCTATTTATGAGAGATCCTAGGATAGAGTCTGACTCTTACTCTAATCCTATACCTAGTACAACTCCAAGTCCTAAACTGTAACCGACTACGTTTACATATTCAACACAAACTCTATCAGCATCATCCTGTGCTGCCATTTTCTATGAAACCCAAAATACCTTGCTTGGCGTGAGGGTCTTCACTCACAAGGAACTCTCCAAAGCAACAAACGGGTTTACAGAGCTGCTGGGGCATGGTGGTTTTGGCAAAGTGTTCAAAGGGATTGTGCATTCACTGGACCTCCTGAAATTTCAGTGAAGGTACTCGACCAGTGACCACCCTGGTGAGTTTAAGGAAGAGGAGTTCATAAACGAACTACAATCCATCGGTCCAATCCACCACCGAAACCTAGCTAGTTCGAATGATTGGGTACTGCAAGTAGGGAAATCATAGAATATTGGTGTTTGAGTTCATCCCAGGAGGCTCCCTTGGCAGCTTCATATTCGACCAGCCGGAGATGCCTCCATGGATTGAGGTGGCGAGCGGAGACAACAATCACTGCTAGAAAAACTATCTTTCCAGGCGGCAAAAAGTGATTTTTGCAGGCGGAGGTACCCTCCGCCTGTAGGTCAACGACTGCGAAAATCATCTATTTCGCAGTCGGGCAACTACCGCCTTGCGAAAATGCATTCAAAAAAAAAACAAAAAAAAATCACGGCGGCGGTCGCCGCCGCCGTCCTCCTCCGGCGTCGCCGCGCCGTGTCGTCGTCGCCGCCGCCTGCACCGTCGGCGTCGTCGCCGCCGCCGCTGGTCTCCCCCCTCCCTCTGGCCAGATCGTGGACGCCGCCCGCCGCCGGCCTCCCCCTCCCTCCTCCGGCCAGATCTGGGAGGGAGGGGGAGGGGAGCCGCCGCCGCGGCCCCCGCGCACGCGTCGTCGTCGTCGCCACGGCCCCGCGCCGGTCGTGGACGCCGCCGCCGGCCTCCCTCCTCCTCCTCCGCCAGATCTGGGAGGGAGGAGGGAGGGGAGCCGCCCGCGCGCCTTCGCCGTCGTCTCCGCCGCCGCCCCATGCGCCGGCGCCGCGCGCCGCCCCACCGTCTTCGGCGCTGTAGCCGCCGTGGGAGAGGCCGGCCGTGGGGAGGAGAGGGGAGGGGAGGGGAGGAGAGGTGAGAGGGAGGGGTAGGTTTTGAGACTTAGAAAAAATCTGAGTCTATCAAAAGTCTATTTATAGTCAAGTCTATTTTCGCAGGCGCCGCTTAAGAGGTCCGCCTGCGAAAATAGATTTTCGCAGGCGGACCGGCACATTCATCCCGATTTATATTTTTGTAGGCGGTCATTTGGCTCTAAGGGTTATGTCCGCCTGCGAAAATGAGACCCCTACGTTGGGAAAAATGCTTTTTCTAGTAGTGAATAGGAATTGCCAAGGGGCTGGAGTACCTACACTATGGGTGCACCTTCCTGATCATCCACTGTGACATCAAGCCCGACAACATACTCATGGATCACATGGAGAATCCGAAGATCACTGACTTTGGGAATCGCCAAGCTCCTTAACAACCAGCAGGTGCACCGTGCACTACACCATCACCAAGATCATGGGCACCAAGGGCTACGCAGCGCCTGAGTGGTTCGTGGAGATAATATGCTGCGGGAGGCTTCCTCCCGATAATCATAGGATCGGCACAATGGTGCCGCTGCTAAACTGGGTTGAGAGCCTTATCGAGGACGGGAGAATGTCTGAAGTCTCAACTCGTGGGGGAAGAAGAGAGAGGGCCGGGGCACCCATGGTGTTAGGGTCGAGCATGGCTAATAGCGCGGAGAGGTACGCACGTGTGGCGTATATGGTGCATACAGGTGGACCCATCTATGAGGCCAACAATACGCGAGGTGGTGCACATGCTCATGGATGTTGCCCCTCTGCCAGCCTTATCTAGATCTTGGCCTCCAGATCGAGTGAGTGAATGAGTCTGAAGTTTACTATAGTCTGTTGTATTTCTTGTTTGCTAGTTTGCTACTATGTTTATGTTCCTTATAAGATGTGGAGAACAGACCTTATAGGGTTCTTTGTGTCAACTGTTAGGAAGTTTCCATTGCTACAATTATTACTTCCATGTTCCATTCTGTTTAGATGCCTGTGTATGTTTATATATGAGACAACTGTCCTAGTTAGCATTAATTACGTTGTGTTTGTGTCTAATGACCCAGAAGTTTTCTTTAGCCTACGCAAGTATAACAATGGAAGCCAGGCGTCCCTTTCCAGGTTCAGAGTTAGTTGGAGCATCAACAATATCTTAAACCATCCTGATAAGGCTACTATTATACTCCCTCCATCCCAAAATAAGCGCAACCATGAGTTTCCACATCCAACTTTAATTGTCCGTCTTATTTAAAATTATTTTGAAAAACTAAAAAGACATTAGTCACGCATAAAGTACTATTCATGTTTTGTAATCTAATAACAATAAAAATACTAATCATAAAAAAAATTCAAATAAGATAGACGATCAAAGTTGGACACGGAAACTTATTTGCGCTTATTTTTGGGACTGAGGGACTACTTTTACTATATGCTCCCGCGAAATTAAAAGTACTACCTATTATATACGATTGCCAGTAGCCCACATATTAGAACTCCCGTGACCCCCGCGTCGCCCACGCGCAGGCGACACGGGGGGCGAAACCTAGCGCCGCCCCCCTCCTCCCCCCTTCCCCCACCAGCCGCTGCCGGAGCTCACCGCCGGAAAGCCTGCCGGCGAGCTAGGAGGGCGGCGGCCGGGGCCTTCTCCTGCGGTGGCATCTCCTCTTGGCGCGGGGGAGCGCGTGAACACCGGTGGCGGGGAGTGGGGGCGAGCTCTCCGAGCAAAAACGGCGACGGATCCACAGCTGCGTCGCCGGATCTGGCCTGGTCCAGGCCGGATCTGGCCGAAGCGGCCGGCGCTGTGGCGCAGCGCGATTGGAGGCGGCATGGTTGGCGGCGAGACGGCTCGCGAGGCCGATGCGCGCACCGGCGCACCAAGCGGCGCGCGAGGCATCGCCGGCATGGAGCCGTGCTGTCGTTGCGGGGCGGTCGGCGACTCTACAGTGCAACGGTGGATGGGGGACGCTGTCCTGGCCGCCGTGCCTACCGCCCCTCCGTCCTGCCCCCCCTGCTTGAGTTGGCGGCAGGGTCGGCCGGTCGGGCGGATCTGTGGGCGGTGGCCTAGGGCTGATTGATGAAGGGTTGATGTGGCTTGCGACGTTCCTTCTTGTGCGGGTTGTGTGGATTTGAATGGGGAATCACTGGCGAAAGCTTTGCCGGGCCGTTGGCCGGCTTGACGACGGCGGCGCCTTTCGGCGTCGTTCCTCTCCTTGGAAGCGTTGTTATAGCGTTGACCCCGTGTTAATACATCTTCTCATTTTTTTTTCAATTTTTTTCATAACCACTTGAGTGACATGATGTAAACAACGAGGGAACATCCTCTCGAGTAATTAGAGTAATCAAAATAGTTTAGTTTCCTATAAAGGGAGTCGAGGAGTGCACAGTAAAATTGCATTGCAAGTTTGCATTATACCATCATCTCTATTTTTTAATATATGATGTCATTAACTTTTTAACGTACATTTAATCATTGTGTAAACAGTATTTAGTGATAAATCAAGTTACAACAAAATAAATGATAATTACATAATTTACTTTAAATGAGACGAATAGCTAAACATATGTTAAAAAATGAACGACATCCTGTATTAGAAAACAGAGGAAATAGCAATAGCCAATTAAGCCTATATTTATGTCTATTCTTTGGCTCTCTTTATTTACGCTTAGACTTATTGGCTTAGCATTTTAAGTTAGCTTGTTGGCTTATATGATTTATAAGCTGGTGGATTTAATGTCGTAAGTTTAATGGTGGAGTCATGCATGTATCTCACATAAGTCAAAAAAGCTTATCTAACCTAGCTTTTAGCTTAATAGTGTTAGAGTGGCTTATAGCTTTAAAATAGCCAAACAAAAAAGTCGCTTATTTGTTTAGACTTAGATTTTTCGACTTATAAGTTGGCTTATAAACCTAAACAAAGAGGGACTTTATACCACCTCTATTTTTAATAGGTGACACTGTTGACTTCTGGACACATATTTGATCATTTATCTTATAAAAAAATTATGTAATTATCTTTTATTTTATTGTGAGTTGTTTTCGTACTACATATAATTTAGGCATGATTTATATTTGATGTATTTGTATAAAATTTTTGAATACGACGAATAGTTAAACGTGCGATCAAATTAAAAAGCAATTATTAAAAAAAACAGAGGGAGTCCAAGGGTGTGAATTGTGATGCTTGACCTTGACAACCACATGAGACCACGTATACAAACGACGAAACCGCCGTCCGATGCAAATTTTTTTTATCAGCTAACGTGTATATTGAACAAATGAACTATCACGCGCATCCGATTTTATTGAAACATTATTTTATAATAAAACTATCTAGATTAATAATCTTAGAATATGTCACTTCCATTCAAAATTCTTTATATTTTGAGATAGAGAGTACGTACTACTCCCTCCATCCACAAAAGTTACACCTATTTCACATTTGATTTTTTCTAAATAAGTCGTTTCTTTTTTTAGTTTTTATGCATTTAAGACTTAAATGAAGAGATAAATTAAATATTTTATTAGAACTGAAGGAGTCAGGTTGCATGCTTGCATTCATTCTTTAATTTTGTAGCATCTAAGGTGATTTAATTTCTCTTTAGTCTTGGTGTCAAAAGTAATATGTGTAACTTTTATGGATGAAGGGAGTAACATTTTTTTTTTAAGTACGATGAAACAGGACGTCCGAAGATGTAAAATTCGGCCAATCAATGCAAGTTACTACTACATGACTATGAAGAAAGCTGGCACTGGCACCACTATAATCACAATCACAAAATTGGTGTGACCAGCTGCAATAGCAGCTTATTGAGCAGAAATGAAGTCATTCTCGTTCGTCCCGCTGCTTCTGATCGCACTGCTGCTGCATCAATCATCCTGTCTGCTTCAAGTTGAAGCAGAAAACCTGACGGCAGGATCCACTCTGAGGCCTCCTCACTACATCACTAGCCCGTCCGGCGACTTCGCCTTCGGCTTCCGCGCCCTCGGCTCCGGCCGCCCGGATGGCCGGTTTCTCCTCGCCGTTTGGTTCAACGACGCCGTACAGGAGAAGGCGGTGGTATGGTACGCGAGGGACCCGGGCTCCGGGTCGGCGGTGACGGCCACGGCGCAGTCTGTGTTCAGCGTCACCCTCGCCGGCCAGCTGTCGCTCGCCGACACCGCCGGCAGCAACGTCTGGACGAACGCGAACCCGGGCCAGCAGTACGGCTCCGTGCTCGTGCTGCTCGACTCTGGCAACCTCCAGTTCCTCGCCGCCGGTGGCCGCGCCGTGGTGTGGGAGAGCTTCAGGGACCCGGCCGACACGCTCCTCCCTGGCCAGTCCATGGCCACCGGAGCCGGAGCTACGCTTGTGTCCAAGCGCTCCGATGCCGACTTCTCGGCTGGCCGCTTCAGCCTGTACGTGCAGGCCGACGGCAACGTCGTCCTGTACCTCAACCTTGCCGCCGGCAATGTCGACCCGTACAACGCGTACTGGGCGACCGGCACCAACCAGCCCGGCAACACCCAGGACGGCAACACCACTCTCTTCTTCGCCTCGCCGGGGCGCGTCTATTACCAGGTCAAGGACGGGACGGTGCACGACCTGACAACTCCCATGGCGAAGGCGAACTACTACCAGCGCGCGACGCTCGACCCGGACGGCATCGTCCGCGTGTACGTCCGGCGAAGGAGCCCGACGAGCTCCACTTCCACCACCACCGCCAACGCGTCGTGGGCCGTTGCCGGCATGTTCCCCGGCGACGGTTGTAGCATGGGGACCCGTGGCCTGGACGGTTTCTGCGGCCCCAACTCGTACTGCGTCGTGTCCGACGACGGCCGGCTCGACTGTGCGTGCCCGAGCGGATACTCCTTCGTCGACGCGCAGCTACGGTACCGCGGCTGCTCGCCGGCGTTCGCGCCGCCGAGGTGCGACTTCGTCGGGGATGTCGCCAACCGCTCCGGCGAGTTCGTGATCGCCAAGCTGCCCAACACCACCTGGACGGCCTCGCCGTACAAGGTATACTCCTACACGGCGGAGGAGCAGTGCGGCGACTTGTGCCTGAACGACTGCTTCTGCGTGGCGGCGCTGTTCGACGGAACCCGCTGCACCAAGATGGCGTCCCTCACGGGCGCCGGACGGCATGGGAGTAACGTCACGTCGAAGGCGCTGATCAAGGTTCGGACGAGCAGTACCCCTCCGGCGGCGGCGGCGGTGGCGCGGAGGAGGGCGCCACCGCTGCCGTACATACTCCTCCTCGGTTTCTCGGCGTTTCTCCTGCTCGCCGCTACGACCAGCCTCGTGCTCCTGCACCGCCGCATTAGAAGAAGAAGCTCCAGCGACCATGACATGGTGATGAGACTCTTCACCAGGAAGGAGCTTTACGATGCCACCAATGGTTTCCAGAGGTTGCTAGGAAGAGGTGGCTTCGGCGAGGTCTACCATGGCGTGGCGAATTCGCTGCATCTGCTGCACTCACCTGACACTGACATCGCGGGAGAAAGAGCTCATCGTCTCCAACGAGTACACCGAGAGGGAGTTCGCGAACGAGGTGCAGTCCATCGGGAGGATCACCACCGGAGCCTTGTCCGCATGATCGGCTACTGCAAGGAGCGGGAGCAGCGGATGCTCGTCTTCGAGTTCATGCGGGGGCTCGCTCGGAGCTTCCTCTTCACCACCACCAGCAGCCTCGACGACGGCCGCCGCGCGCCGCCATGGACCTGGCGCGCCGAGGCGGCGCTCGCCATAGCTAAGGGCATCGAGTACCTGGCACGAAGGTGCGCTCTCGCCGATCATCCACTGCGACATCAAGCCGGACAACATACTGCTGATGACAAGAACAACCCAAGATAGCCGACTTCGGGATCTCCAGGCTCCTCGGCGATGACGCAGCTGCACACCACGGTGACCAACGTGAGGGGAACCAGAGGGTACAATCGCGCCGCGAGTGGCTGCACGGCGACAGGCGCATCGACACCAAGGTGGACGTGTACAGCTTCGGCGTCGTGCTGCTGGAGATGATTTGCTGCAGGAGATGCCAGGACCCGATCACCAGCCAGCTTCATCAGGATGACAATGGCGATTGCGATGATGACACCGTCACTCTGTTCGGGTGGGCAGCCGGGCTGGTCAGCCATGGTAGGGTGGAGGTCCTCCTGGCGCAGCGACGATGATGCCGGCGGAGGATCTGGAGAGAGTGAGCGGTTCGCTCGTGTGGCTTTCTGGTGTATCGTGCACAATCCGTCGCTCCGGCCGACGTCCATCAAGTGGTGCAGATGCTGGAGGGTTGTGGTCGAGGTCCACGCGCCGCCTCATCTTCCGAGCTATACGGATTCATCGTCGTCTTCGTTCATCCATACGGATTCACCTGCTCTCAGGCCAAGAGGCTCTTCTTGTCCAGTCCGCACTCGATTTGATTTGAGGGCGTAACTAAGCTAGTACTGGGAGGAAAATGTGGTAACTCTCGAATATCTTCTCAGACTATAATTTCGTAACATAGGCTGTGTTTAGATCCATGGTCTAAAGTTTTGGCGTGTACATCGATATATAGACACACATTTGAAGTATTAAATGTAGACTAATAACAAAATAAATTACAAAATCCACTTGTAATTGCGAGATAAATTTATTAAGTCTAATTAATCCGTCATTAGCAAATGTTTACTGTAGCACCACATTGTCAAATCATATAGCAATTATGATTAAAAATATTTGTCTCGCAATTTACACGTGCAATTGTGTAATTAGTTATTTCGATGCGATAGGGTAAAAATTTTGCATAGATCTAAACAGGGCCATACTAACATGCATATTGGATTCATACATCATTAATAACGTTGATGGGGGGGGGGGGGGGGGGACTCCTAATACGCGCAGTGGCTCAATTGCGTTAGTTCGCTTAGACAGGTACAATTAGGGGTGGACAAAAGCTCGAGCTCGTGAGCTCGCTCGGGCTTGGCTCGAGCTCGTGAAGCTCGGCTTGGCTCGAAGACATAAACGAGCCGAGCCCAAGCTCCCTCCACAGCTCGTTTTGCAATCGAGCCGAGCCCGAGCTAGCTCGCAAGCCGCTCGTAGGCTCGTCAAGCCTGTTGAAAAACATGACCTGGCCTGGCCATTACAAGTTGTCTAAGTCTGGCCCATAAAAAACAGAGAACCACCCTAACTGCTTCGTCCGACCCTCCCCATTCCCATCCCACGCAGGCGCAGCACGCGCGCACGCGGCGCATGATTGGCATCTGGCGCGGACTGGCGAGAGGAGTTGCCGCCGCTGCTCCGGCCATCCCTGCCCGCCGGCCGTGCCTCCTTCCATCCCCAGTCCGCCCCTTCCCCAGTCGCGCCCTATCTGTGCCGCCGGCTCGCCGCCTCCTCCCCTGCGCCGCCGGCCCGCCGCTCCTTCCCCCTCCCAGTCGCCCTTTCTGTGCCGCCGGCTCGCCGCCTCCCTCCCTGCGCCGCCGGCCGCCGCCTCCTTCTCCCATCCCCAGTTGCCCTTCTGTAGCCGCCGGCTCGCCGCCTCCCTCCCCTGCGCCGGCCTCCCTCCCCTGTGCGGCTACGCCGGCTGCCGGCCTCCTCCCAGCGACGGTCGACGGCTCGACGCTCTCGTGCCGGCCCTCCCTCTCTTGCGCTACCCTCCGGCCTCCCTCACAAGCTGGCTCGAGCCGGCTCGAGCTTTTAAACGAGCCAAGCCGAGCTGCACTTTTTGCTCGTTCCATTATCAGCCGAGCGAGCCAAGCCTGTTCTTGACCAAGCTTTCACGAGCCGAGCCGAGCTTGGCTCGGCTTGGCTCGTTTCCCCCCTAGGTACAATAATGGGGCGGTGGTAGTTGCCACGTAGGATTTTGTGATGATTTGGGAGGAGAGAGGGGAAGAGAGAGAGTGTGAGCCGGCGACTAATTTGTCGCGGGCTGCACGCGCCGCTCGAGATTGTGGGGCCACCTTGCGCTGCCTCTTTTCGCAGCAGGGTGCAAGGCATGGAGACAGCATCGGCATGCCTTGAGCTGCATGCCTCCGTCACCAACTCCCACGGCACCGGACCGCCGCCCACAGCCTCGCCAGCGCCGACGCACGACCTCTGCTGTTCTCCCACATCCGGCGCACGGCCTCCGTCGCCCCTGCCTGCACGGTCACCGCCGTCTTCCGCCTCTGCTGCGCGGCCCACCGCCGTCTTCCGCCTTAGCTGAGGCGCCCGCCACTGCTGCCTTCGCCGCCCGCACGGCCGCCGCCGATCTTCCACCTCAGCTGAGCGGGCTGGCCGCCGCTGTCCCGTCGTCACTGCACGGCCGTGCCGTCTTCCGCTTCCGCGCGTGTTGGCATCGCTTGTCTTCCGACGTATGCCGCACGGTCGCCGCGTCTTCCGCCCTCAGCCGCGCGACCCGGCCGTCGCTGCCCCTGTCACCCGCCGCACAGTCGCCGCCGACTTCGCCTCGCGGTGTGGCCTGGCGCGCGCTGCTCGTCACTCGCTACACGGCCGTCATCGTCTTTCGCCTCCGCCCGGCCCGGCTGCGCTATCTCCGACGTCTGCGCACGGCCGCCGCCGTATTCGTCATCAGTGACAGGTTATCGAGGGGATAGGAGAAGAAGACGAACTGTGAGGGGATGGGAGGGAGAAGAGGAGTGGGGTAGGAGAAGATGGTGGGTCCACGAATCATAATATGCGTGTTACAGTATTTCTATTGTAGACATTAGCTACACTGCTTGCTATAGATGACGTAGCTATTTTTTGGAGCGCAACAGGGGCTATATATTGACCTGGCTCTTAGTGCACCGGCTGCACGCTATCACCCCCGTTAACCCCCTATTTCTATTCCAATAGATTCTTTTAATTTCCTTTCAGCAATAAAATATAATATAAAGTTGAATCGGAAGTTTTATTATCTAAACAATATTAATACAAAGTTGAAAAGTTTCAAAATTTTGAATTTTCAGAAGAAATTTTAAAAATTCAGTAAACGTTTGAATTGAGTTCAAACTTTAAAATTCCTAGTTGAAAGGTTTTTATAAAAATTGAGTTGAAAGTTTAAATTTGGTTACATTTTTGAATTTTGAGGTGAAAGTTCTAAATTTTTGTTGAAATTTTAAAATAATTGTTCAGAAATTTTCAGTATAAGTTTTAAATATTCAGTTGAAAGTTTTAAAACTTGGTTGGAGTTTTTTGAAATTTAAACTGAATGTTAACTCACTTTTTCAAGTTTCATTCACATTTTTTTTCATTGGAAAATAAAATGAGAGCGAAAGGATGCAGGCGCGGCTACACGGACACGCATCCGCTCTACTCCGTATGCCATATCAATAGACAGTATATGCCATGAGCCTGTTGGGCTCAAAATGTTGGCACGTAGCGAAGCTGCACAAATTAGATTTCTCGTATAACGTGTACAGCTGCACTAAATGTCTCTATCTTCATCGGTTGAAATTTGGACTCGTCAAAGGTAGGCAAATTTTTAAAGGTAGGTCGATCAGTAGTGTCACTACACTACTACTCTTCTGTCCTATACTCCGCATTGAGCAGTTTAATAGTATATCAACTACGGGCTCCAAAATATGCTATAAAGCTAATAATAACCTATTCATACAATAATTAACTATAAAAATATAATACATATTAATATCTGGTCCCATTCTCATACACCACTATAAGTCTGGAGTCCGTTGTTGCAGCCGGCTACAAATATGTAGCATGCTTTCTTTCTCTCTTCTCCCTTCACGTCGCTTCACGTCGATATGTGTTATAGCTGGCTTATAGTCAGCTATTGTACCTGCTCTTATAATTATAAGTGCAGTCTATAAGTTTCGTGTCTAAACATATGATGTTTAAAGTTTCACCGTGGCCGAGTTTAGTTACAACTTTTTCTTAAACTTCCAACTTTTTCATCAAATCAAAACTTTCCTACAGCACAACAATTCCAACTTTTCCATCACTCGTCCATTTCAATAAACTTTCAATTTTGGGCATGAACTAAGCCGCCCGTGTTTAGTTTCCTACCACATAAATTCCAACTTTCCATCACATCGTTCATTCAACCAAACTTTCATTTTGGGGTGTGAACTAAACACAGCTTTTATGATGTTTTTTAATAAAAATCTGCAAGCATGAACCCAAAAAAGAGTTCAAGGAGTTCAGGGGGGTCCTTGTAGCAAAGTTTTCAAGCCAGCAAGTTACATTAGTAATAGCAACATCCTGGCTCAATGCATCTATAGGTTAACTTAATAACCGATTCATACATAGTTACTATAAACATATAGTATACTAACAATCAATATCTGTCCCATACTCATACACAATGTGTTTTGAAGTCCGTGTGGCAGCCGGCTATATAATTTGAGCCCGCTGCTCTTATTTTTTTCTCTATTTTTTAAAATATGTTTGTAGTTAACTTATCTATTCTAATCTAGAGTCTGGCGGATCTTCGTGCTGATTGGTGTAGATGAGGTTGTTTCAGAACACGTGGCGTGAACCAACAAGTATAGAGATTCTCTCCAAGCGCGGGCGCTGCCTGTTTTTGATCAATCGCGTACGTACGCGTGGCATCTGGCTAAAGCACCTCTGGCATAAGAAGGCATTATGCTTAGTCGCCCTGGGTATGGAAAAGGATAAGTTATATGAAGGTCCATACTGTGTGAACTCTTCAACGGCGAAACGCAGATTACTAGGTCTCAACTATCAAACAATGCAGATGAATCCCTCGAGCGGTTTTAAGAGCGTTTTAACTGACGTGGCGCTACGTGGCTAATTTGACTTTGTCTTTCATCTGATGTGGTATTGACGTGGTCTAGTGGTAATTCATCCCCGAAAAATATAATAAACCTATGAGACCCACAATATGTCAGTTTCAAACATAGGAAATTAATAAAATGGTACGGTCCACATGGACCCTACGATGTCATTCTCAGGCCCCCCTCTCCTTCTCCTCTCTCTTCTCCCCATCTCCCTCTCTTCAGACTCTCTCGTCTCTCTGCTCCTCTCTAGCGACGGTGGCCGGCTCCGACGGCTGTGGCCCTGGCTGCGGCACCGCGGAGAGGAAGCTGGGCGGTCGGTGCCCATGGCACCGCCTCCTCCATTGACCTCGCCGTCGCCGACGACCTCCCGCCAAATCCGCCGACCTGCTGTCATCGAATGACGCGAAGTTTCTGCAGCGTGCGGCCATGCTTCCGGAGCGCGTCCGATCAGGGTTGGGCAGACTGTGCAAGCAATTTGCACCAATCAGATTAGTGCAATATGATCCATAGTTATTCTAAGAAAGAGAGGAGTATGTTGGTAATCATGGCCTCCAGAATAATGTTTTATAACACCAAGATGGTAAAAGCAAGTTTAATGTATATGCCACTACTAACTCCAATTCATCTATAGCGCAATCAATAGCTCATTACATACAATAGTTACATACCACCACACTGATTAATAACCTGGTCCCGCACGACTGTCATACACACACTGCGTCTTAGCAGTCGTGCTACACTGACTATAAATCTGTAGCTCGCTGTCCTTCTCTCTTCTTAAATTTTATCTACTTAAAATATGTTTGGTAGCCTGGCTTAATAGCTGCTACTGGCTACTGTCTGCTCTAATATAATGAATTTGGAATGAGGTCATCAGAAAATGCGCTTTAGGAATCAGGTCAAGAATATCCTTATGATCCTTAATTACTCTTTCATTTGCAGAACTTTTCGAGTATACTCAACTAACTGCATCAGAAGGTATATACTTTTTTAAGAAAGAATGGCAAGAATAAAGAGCTGACATTGGGCAGAGTAACACACTGCTACTCTCCTGTAAACGATGAGAGGCAGAGTGTACATATGTAAACCCAAACTGCATTTTCGCCATTCACTGGCTATTGCCATGCCTAATTAATAAATTGAGCATCGAGGGATCAAAGATTATTACTCGTCGCCGCCGCGCGGCTCTGCCACCCACCTGCACCTTCGCGCTGGCGCCGGGCGATCAAGAAGCACCCAGCTTGCTCGCCCGAGCTCGAAGCGAGACGGAGCCGGGCTTTCCCGTCGAGCGCCCGCACGACCGTTGAAACATGGGCTGAGCTTGCGGCGCTCCTTGTGGCGGTGGCAGAGCGCGTCCGGTGAAGGGCGGGGAGTGAGTCGGGCCAGCGCGCTCCCGCCCAAAATTCCGCCATCTCCGCCCACCCCCAGCGGCGGCGCCCGACCACCACGCTGTCGTCTCATCACGCCGCACCCGCGGCCCCCCCGCGGCGCCCACCACCGCGGTCCGGGCCACCGCGCAACCACCAATCCACAAGGCACCCGGCCAAAGGCCACCCCCGCCGCCGCCGGAGCTCGCCACCCGCCTTGCTCGCCTGCTCCGCCGCCCACCGCGGCCGTCCGCCGCCGGGAGAACGAAGAAGAGAGGGGGAAGAAGAGAGAAGTGAGGACGAAGAAGAGAGAAGGGAGAGGGCAGGCAGGCACTGAGGCTGAACTCCATCCTGAAAAAAATCCTTCCGAATCCACTTAAGGCGATGCATGATTTACAAAGTTTGGTTTTGTTATCAGATGGAGAGCTAGTCAAACTAGCTATGTGGGCACCACGTCCGTCAAACCGACTTCGCAAACCACCGAGGGGCCTTGTTTGTAACTGGTTTTGACGTTGAAGAACCGTGTATCTGGTTTAGGTTCAAGATGAAAATTAGATTTGATGTAAAATTAAAGGGACCTGAACTTATTCCTAGGAAAATAGGGGAACGAGAATGCCTATGTCACCCACTTGCCTCTACATATACCGTTTAATAGTCATTTCATTCTATAGTACATTTACAAAAAAAAAATGTGAATGGCATATATATATAACTACTCATATTCCATACATATCTTGCTATGAGTATTTTTGAATATTGAACTGCATATCTTAAAATCAAACTATATTTTATTTCCTTGCGTAGCTAATTCATAAGACCTATTAAAAAAAAATCTAATTTTTTGGCTGGTTCACTTACTCCATAATAGGCACCGTCTCAATTTTATATTACTTTTTGTATTAATTGTCTTTTAAACTGACCATACAATGGGATCATTATTAAAGTTCATTTTTTAAAAAAAAATGTTTATGGATGTTGCTTGAACTTTAATTGTGATGTTTAAATTAGTTCTTAAGTGCTTTTCACCTACTAACAATGAGAAAAAAAAATAAAAAAAAATGTTGAGATGTATGTTTGTAAATGCAATGTAAATAATGACTTATCCTACCCCTATAATGTCACCA
>CM020178.1:17900575-17929843 GCA_009805545.1 Oryza longistaminata
AGCGTAGAGCAGCCGACACTCAGCGTACGAGCCAAGGACGACTTTCCCACGTGGGTCCCCATGTCAGCCTCTTCTTCTCCTGCCACCCTCCTCCACCTCATCTTCGCTGCTCTGCTCTATGCTATCTTCCCTCACTTTTCTCTCAGGACTTGGCGGCCACGTGCAGAGCCCGGCGGGTGCGAGCGAAGCTGAGCCACGGTCAGATGGAGGAGTGTGGCGCGAAGTCTGGCGGCCGAGGTGGCAGAGGGCACAGTCTACCATGTTCTCTCTCTCTCGCCTCTCTTTCTCTGGCTCCCTTTCTTTCTCCGAATTTAGAATGAAGCGACCAGAACCGGGAGGGAAGGGCGCCCGCGGTAGCACGAGTCCGCGCTCCGAGCGAATCGGAAGAGAAAGGAGGCAGAGGCGAGAGTCGTGGGCGGGGGGACTCGGAATGCCTAGCCGGTGACACGTTCAGGACCTGCACCGCCGGCCACTTCTCGCCCTCCGCTCCTAAGCTCGACTGCTCGCGCCGCGTACTTGTTTGGCAGGCGCCGAGGTGAAAGCTGCACGCAGGCCGCGCCCGACAACGTCGTCAGAGGTGCCCGACACACTCGACGTGCCCCGTGACACCGCGCTGTTTCCTGCCCCGGGTCGTGCGAGCGGGCAGCACCTCACAACTTGTGTGACCATACGATCCACAGCCTCAGGCACGGTCCTGTCACGGGCCGGAATGAGGAGGCGTTATACCCGTTTTTACAAATGTGAGGGATGCAATTCGACACAAGGGCAAGCGACGAAAGGGAGGCAAAAGTAGACTTATCCCCGAAAAACATACGAATGCCCGACAGGCGGCCTCCGTCCGTGCAAACAGCGCCCTCCTCCCTATGGCCAGCGCGGGTCGCGGTCCTCACCGAACGGTTCGCGGTGCCGCGTGCCCGCGTGGCAGAGTTTGGATGGGAGCACTAGTCCACGCCACACATCGTCCGCTTGCGTCGTCTCAGCTCCTCCCTTGTTTGGGGAGGTGGGTGTAGGAACCACCCCCCATGCTCCCCTGCTACCAGGCGGAAAACGGAGCCGGAAACAGAGCCACCAGGAACGCGACGTTAAACACGCGTGAGTAATCCTAAAGTAGTAAGACTATTATCTTTCAAAAAACACAAATGATTCAAGGGATATGATTTTTTTTAAAACAACCTTTTATCATTACAGCGCAAACTTTATGGATAGCAAGAAAACATACAACCGTTTAGAGTTTTCGACCAAAAAACGTGTCAGCAAGAAAGAACAAGATGAGAGAAGAAGATGTTGACTGTGGTCTTGCAAACCCACACCCTGATACCTCTTATCCGGCGCTCTGTAACGCCGCATAGCAGACAACGAAATACACCATACCATACCAAAAACCCACAACCAAAGCCCAAAGCCAAATCGCGCGTCGGCGGCGACCTGTGACGCCCAATATGCATCTCTCCGGCCCCGTGCGAAGAAACCGTACCCGCTGTTAGTGCTTCACCCAAGTTGACACGGCCCTAATTGCGCTGCTATGGCGTTTTACTTGCGTGCCCAGTGTCCAATACACAACAAATCACCGGCTCAACACAAAACCTGTCCTCGGTCGGTCGATCGTTCCATATACGTGTACAACCCTAACCAAACCCACCAGAATCTATACATATCCATCTCCACTCTTCGTGGAAGTAGAGATTTCCAGCGCGGCTGATGCTTACTTCTTTCTCTCAATCACTATCGGGCTCTTTTCCAATTAAAGGGTTTTCTCCTATGATATCCTCTTTACATTCCCTAATCCCCTTGAGATTTCGTGCCTCCACGCCCAGGGAACGGGAGCCCGACTGCCATTAGGCACCTGCAGCTTCCCATGCCGCCGGACCGTGTTTCCCGCGCCAGTTTAAACCGCACTCAAAGACGCCGGCACGGGAGACGGCGAATGCCGGACTCCTCTCCTCAGCAAAATGGAGCCACCTCACCGCGGCCGCAGAACCACTGGCCCTATCGTTTTCGAAGCCCATCCTGTAACAAGGCCGGCCCCCGGAATGCCGCCCGCGCCACCCAACTACCCCGCGCGCTGTCATGTACCCACCACGAACTCACGGCGGTAATATTACCGTCGAATTGCACCAGAAGAACAAATGGAAAACCCCCAATTTGGACGACAAGACCGCTGAAATGGGTGATTGAGGAGAACCGCGCTAGGGTCCGAAATAGAGAGAGCCGGCGGCTGGAGAAGAACGAACGACACAGCGGTGGCCCACCGGCGCGCGGATTGCAGGCGGCCGGCCAGAGGAAGAGGATGCTCCGTGAAGAAGGGAACCCTATTATTATTATCCCCTTGTACCCCCCTTGCATTAATCATGCATCTCCTTGTGTGACTTGCTGAGTACTGTGGTTGTACTCATTCTTGCTCTATCTTTCCCCCCCCCTTCAGTAAGAGAAGCTTTGGAGAAGAAGTCTTAGGTGGAGTCCTGGCTTATACCCCAGTTGAGCGCCTGTGAAGATGGAGCCGTAGGCCCGCTAGTCCGCTGCTGTTTATTTTTGATTGTCAGGCCTGAAGTGCCTTTGTAATAATGTAAATATTATCGATATAATAAAGATGTGCCTTTTGTATCATGTTTGTTTGGTGTACCCCGGCTTTTCCTGGGACGGGGATTAATACACTAGCGTTCGGGAAAAGGCAATTTTCTCGGTCGCGACAGGCACCAATGTCATTGGCGCCGAGGACCTATTTATATAACAATTTCTGAAAATGACCTATTTGTGAAAAGTACTTATTTGTAATAAATGGAATTATTTGTAATAAAGAAATATTTACAACTAGGTCTTTGATGCAAATGATGCTGACATCAAGGACCAATTCATAAATATTTTTTATTACAGATAAGTCCTTTTTATTTTATTTTTGACACAGAGTTCTTGCTAGGGATGAAAACAGATCGAATACGGTCAGAAACTAGCTATATCATATTCGTTTTCATATTTTTTTCTCGGAATCGAAATCAGAATCGGAAACCCGGATACGAAAACGGAATCGAATATTATCGAATATAGATACTGAGCGAATACGAATCGAAACGAATACGGTAACGAATAATTATCAAAATATCAAGACCCCTCAAAATAAGTTTCTTAAATCGAGGAAGAGATGTAGCCATTAGTTTTCAAAAACAAAACATCAGCATTTTCAAATTTTATCTCTATTTATAAGGGCAAGGGAGAGATAGAAAATGTTATGTTTACTTTTCATACAAATTTATGTTATCATGAAACAAATAAATTAATGTGTATCACTGAAATTTTCGCAGGCACATTGAATTTTTTGAAAATTGGTTGAATATTTTAAATTTTGGGTTGAACATTTCAATTGAAAGTTCTTAAAAATTCGAGTGGTTATTTATCAGAATTGAATTTTTTTCATTTGTTTGTATGTGGACCACTTAAGGACCCGCATGGAAAAATCAATTTTTCCATATGGGTGACTTAAGAAGCTGTATGCAAAAATAAATTTGAAAATTTGAAACTAGTTTATCTCACTCATATGAATTCTAAATTGGATGTTTCTTTTTTCTAAATGTTTCTAAAACCATACTCTATCATGTTATTGTATTCTTACTGCTATAATTTTTGTCATTTTTTCTTGTGACTTTGTTTTATCAACTAAAAATTTGAATTTCAAAACTTCAAATAATATTTTGAAGCTGTAATTAATTTCAGCTGAAAAAGTCATGAACATAAAAGTTGTAGAGCTCATCAAGACATACAACTTTTATTTTGGTCATTTCTTCATCCGATCAAATGATAACATTGTTCACAAAGTTTACATATCTCTCTTATAGTTTATAGAACCAGATGAGACAGATGTAAATTTTGTAAACAATGTTACTATCACTTTGTCGGATGAAGAAACGACCAAAATAAAAGTTATAGATCTTGATGAGTTATACAACTTCGTTGTTGATGACTTTTTCAATTGAAATCATTTAGTATTTCAAAATATTGTTTGAAGTTGTCATATTTTGAAATTCAAATTCAAATAGTTCAAACAAAGTCATATAGAAAAATGACCAAAATAAAAGTTGTAGATGTTGATGCGTTATACAACTTTGTTGTTGACAACTTTTTCATTTGAAATCAGTTACTACCCGGAATATTATTTGAATTTCTTATATTTTTAAATTCAAATTTTATATAGTTTAATGAAACTCGGATGGAGAAATGACCAAAATAAAAATGGTAGATCTCAATAAATTATACAACTTTGTTTTTGACAACTTTTTCATACGAGATGATTTTAATGCCTTAAAATTCATTTTAAAGAGCCACATATAAAAAATCGATTTTTACATTGAAAAAAATCCACCTTTTTTTCACCCCCAACCTTATCTACTCTTCTCTTGACTGACTCTTCCTCTCCTCTCTCTCTCAGTTTCTACTCTCTCGCTCTCTCACTTCCTTCTCATCACTTGAAGCAGCGCCGGGCGGTGGTGTCGCCGACTCAGCTTGGCGGCGGCGGCGGCGTGGCTTGCGACAGGCAGCGGTGGCGCGGAGCGGGCTCTACTCAGCGGGGCTTGCGACGTGCGGCTAGGCTCGGTGGCGGGTTCGCGCGGCGTGGTGCTAGCGGCGGCTGGAGCTGGCAGCGGCGATTCGATGGACACGCCTAGAGGTAGCGACTGCGGCGACGGCTTCGGTGGCGGCGACGGGCGGCTCGTTGCTGGGGCAGGGCAGGGCTGCGGCGCGCCGTCCGTGCGGCGACGGCCGTGGCGGGGGCCGCAGCGGCGCGGACTCTTGGCGCCGCCACGCGGCGGCCGTCGGTGTGGTCGGGCGCGGCCGGCTAGGGTTCCATTTTTTTTTTGCTGAAAAATATCCCGGATATCCGATGAAAAATCCCGGATAGTTTCTGACCGTTTTCCGATTCCGTCGGATATCACCCTTACTGTATTTGTTTTCGTATCCGAGAAAAAATATCCGAATTCATTTCCGAATCCGAGAAATTCCGGATAGTTCCGACCGAATTTTTCCGAATCCGAAAATTGGTCCGAACGGACGGAAACTATCCGAACCAGTTTCATCCTAGTTCTTGCCAATGACATTGGTGCCATCCCCCTAGCCTTTTCAGGGACGACGATGATAACAATGTCATTGGCGCCATCAAATTGGATCACGTCACCAATGACCTTGGTGCTACGACAAAGGTTTATTTCCGGAATAAGTTTTTTCAGATACCTGTTTATAAACTAAGTTTTCACATGGGACCAAATTTTGAGAAATCCAAACTCATCATGTATGTGGTTGATTACTTAATGGACTGTTACTTCTTTCCTGTTGAAAATCCTCTTTCGTTCCAAATATCTTATGTGTGTCATAAGATAGATACATAGATGTGTGAACACGCAATTTCGCTTTGATATTAATCTGTCACCAATAAATTGATGTGGAATTGTGCCAATGCAAGGTTGCATGCCTAGCTATGGAGGAAACCTATTAGCATATTACAATTCATCACAATCACAAATGGCCTGGGAAGCACGAGTGGTGTGATGGTGGAGTCGTTGGTGCATAACTTAATTTAATCCACAAGATACAAATCTTGAAGCCCACGAATATTACGCACATGCAGATACACTTTCAACGGGATTTTAGTAAGATTATGGATGTGCCGCCGCTAGTTTCCGTCTCTTAGAGCTATGTGTTAGAGGACACATTCGCGGGGTGAGTGTGGTCTTGCGTGTGTAGTGGTGTGTGTGCGTGCGCATCTGATGTGTAATATAAAAAAAAATCACAAATGTGTAATATATTATGTGTGCGTGTGCAGTAGCTTTATTGAGAGTAGGAATGAAGCCATTTGCAGGAATGTCCCTCTCGTCGTTCGCTCCGTTGCTGCTACTGATCGTGCTGCACCACTAAACCTGCCTGCTTGAAGCGGATAACGGTTAACGGCTGTTAAATACCAAATTTGCACCGTCAATAACTGCATTAATCTGAAATTGTAAAACATCCAACATAGTGGTAGGAATTTTTTTCTTAAAAATTTCACGAGTGTTGGTATATATTTGTATGCATGTGATAAATTACTCAAGTTGAGAAGAAATATACACAAGGAAGGAGGAGAATCAAACTTATATTCGAGCCTATGGAGTTTTGGAACCACAAACCTAACGAAACATATTCTAATGGGCCCATTCTACATACTTTGGACTGAGAGATTATCCACCAGAGCCTAGGAGAAAAGGCTGGGCCAGATGGGCCAGACAGGGTTCGGTCGAACCGACATCGGCGTCGTTCGTCATCTCCTTCCACATGGACGATCTAGATATTCTCCTAATGACGGTGGAGGGGTAGTTGGGACATTACCATATGCCAAACCATCATATGAAGGCCATAAAAGGAGCTCACATGCTTCATTTCAATACACATCAAGCATGAGTTGAATTACAAGAGACTCTATTGTATTTTTTTATGTACATTAGAATAGGGAGAGAGTAAAGGAGAAAGAGTCAGAGAAATTCCGGAGTTGTCGATACTTTCCTCTTTACCTTTTGTACCATGTCAATTACTCTGTTTTAATAGATAATATTTTTATCGAGTAATTGAGATTTATTTTATGAGGATTATCTTTTAGTTAGTTCTTATTAGTGTATTGTATCATTGTTCACTATTGTTTATTAATAGATAGTGATTATACTTTAGTGTTTGGCTAAAGCTGGAGTAGTAATTATTTGCGTAGACACGATATCTAGGTTGTTAATTACCAGTGATTGTTGTGTATCCCACAGTTCATTAGAGGTTGGTGTAGAGGTAGTGACACCCCTTTAGATCACCGTAGTCCTCTCTGTCCGGGTACAGAGTAGAGCACGATCTGGTAGAATCGCATCCCTTGAGATCACCGTAGTCCTCTCTGTCCGAGTACGGAGTAGAGCGCGATCTGTTAGAAACGAGCAAGTCAGTGCCTGAAGTATTGCGATATGATTAAATTTAAGCTTTCTATAAACATTATTCCTCACTAGAAAATCATCTCTACCTTTTGCCTAAGTTTTACTTTGTACCATTGGATGAACTTGGAGCTAAACACGCATGTTTCCTATGGAAATTCGATACCTTGAAATACTCCTTGATGAAATGCTATAGCGGTATCCGTAAAGTTATGGATTTTATCTGTGACCTTAAGAAATACCAACAATAGCCTCAACCTCACGGCCGGCAGGATCCACTCTGAGGCCTTCTCAATCTCAGTACATCACCAGCTCGTCCAGCGACTTCGCCTTCGGCTTCCGCGCCATCCACACCGGTGGCCTGGACAGCCTGTTACTCCTTGCCGTATATGGACATATGGTTCAACAACGACATCAACCCCGCGCAGCACAAGGCGGTGGTGGTATGGTACACGATGGATCAGGGCTCTGCGTCGGCAGTGACACAGCCACAACGCAGTCCGTGTTCAGCGTCACCCTAGGCCAGCTCCTCGCGGACACCACCACCGGCGTCGGCGGGGGGCAACGTTTGGACGAGCTCGAACCCACAGGCCAGCCGAACGGGTACTTGCTCATGCTGCTGGACTCAGGCAACCTCCAGTTCCTCGCCGCCGGCGACAACTCCGTGGTATGGGAGAGCTTCCGGCACCCGACCGACACGCTCCTCCCTGGTCAGTCCATGGGCGCTGAAGCAATCCTTCGGTCCAAGCGCTTGGATGCGGATTTCTCCGCTGGCCGCTTCGGCCTCTTCGTGCAGGCCGACGGCAACATCGTCCTGTACCTCATGAACCTCGCCGTCGGCGGCAATGCCGACTCCAGCAAAGCGTACTGGGCAACCCGGACCCAACAGCCCGGCAACACCCCGGACGGCAACACGACTCTCTTCTTCGCCTCGATGGGGAGCATCCAATACCAGATCAAGAATGGCTCGTTGTACGACCTGACACCTCCCGCGGCGAGCTCCACCGCCGGCGGCAGCTACCGGCGCGCAACGCTCGACCCGGACGGCATCGTCCGCGTGTACATCCGGCCGAGGAGCTCCGCCAACGCGTCGTGGACCGTCGCCGATCTGTTCCCTGCCGTAGGTTGTGGCATGTCAACCCGTGCCCTGGACGGCTTCTGCGGCCCCAACTCGTACTGCGTGTCCGGCGACGACGGCCGGCTCGACTGCGCGTGCCCGACCGGCTACTCCTCCGTCGACACGAAGCTACGGTACATGGGTTGCCGGCCGCTGTTCGCGCCACAGAGCTGCGACGTGGTGAGCAGCACGGCCGAATTCGGGATTACCAAGCTGCCCAACACCACCTGGACGGCCTCGCCGTACGTGATGTATGAGCGCACGGCGGAGGAGCGGTGCGCCGACATGTGCTTGAGCGACTGCTTCTGCGTGGCGGCGCTGTTCGAGCCCGACGCAACGCGCTGCACCAAGATGGCGTCGCTCACGGGCTCCGGACAGCAAGGGAGAAACGTTATGACGAAAGCGCTGATCAAGGTCCGGACGAGCAGCCCTCGGAGAAGAGCGCCGCCGCTGCCGTACATACTCCTCGCATGCTCGGCGCTTCTCCTATCGGCCGCGGCGACCATCCTTCTGGTGCACTGGCGCATCAGAAGAATTAACATCACCAACCATGACACTGTGAGGGTTTTCACCAGAAAGGAGCTCCACCGAGCCACCAATGGGTTCCAAAGGTCGCTGGGAAGGGGGAGGCTTCGGCGAGGTCTACCATGGCGTGGCCAAGTCACTGCAACCACCTGACATCGCGGTGAAGAAGCTCATCACCTCCAACGAGTACAGCGAGAGGGAATTCCTGAACGAGGTGCAGTCCATCGGGCGGATCCACCACCGGAACCTAGTCCGCATGGTTGGATACTGCAAGGAGCGGGAGCAGCGGATGCTGGTATTCGAGTTCATGCCGGGTGGTTCCCTCCGAAGCATCCTCTTCCAGACTCCACGTCCACCATGGAGCTGGCGCACCGAGGCCGCACTTGGCATTGCCAAGGGGATTGAGTACCTGCACGAAGGGTGCACCTCTCCTATCATCCACTGTGACATCAAACCCGACAACATACTGTTGGATGACAAGAACAACCCCAAGATCACCGACTTTGGGATCGCCAAGCTACTCGGCGACCAACAGATACACACGACAGTGACCAATGTTAGGGGAACCAGAGGTTACATCACCCCTGAGTGGTTTCATAGCGAGAGGTGCATCGACACCAAGGTAGACGTGTACAGCTTTGGTGTCGTGCTACTGGATATGATATGTTGCAGAAGGTGCCAGGATCCGGTATCCGGCCATGGTGAGGACGGCGAGGATGATTCCGCCACATTGTTCGGATGGGCAGGCCAGCTAGTCAAGCATGGCAGAGTTGAGGTTCTTCCGCATAGCGACGACGATGCCATGGAGGATCTGGAGAGGGTGGAGCGCTTTGCTCGCGTGGCTTTCATGTGCATCGAGAGGAATCCATCACTTCGGCCGACGATGCATCAGGTGGTGCAGATGCTGGAGGGTTCGGTTGAGGTCCATGCACTGCCTCAATTTCCGAGCTCCACGGATACATCGTTGCCTATCTCTATGGAATCACATGCTCCCAGGTTCTTTCCCAATCTCCAGTTGAACTCGATTTGATTTCTCCCTGAATGAAGGTTTGACAAAATAACTACAATCAAGGGATGCCAAAAATATAGCAAAATTGTCAATGAAACACCACTGTGGAAAGAATATGAGTTTAGGGTTCTCTTGGCCTTCTTGAACTCTCTTGTGTGCAAGTCTTCTTAACCCCCCCCCCTCCCCCCACGTTTCTTGAAATTCCCAAGCAATTGACATGAATTATTGACAAATTTGTATATGTGCTTGAGATTGTGATGACCTGTCGATGGAAAGTATGGTTTAAAATTGTGAAAGCTCACGATCTCGGGTGATGCTAATTCATAAAAGCTCATGGCATGCATAAGTATCGCACACGTCCCACCTCACCGCATGTGTTTCCTGCCCACGACCTATGTCCCGCTCCACCTTATCCTCTCGCCAACTCCAATGTTATCTGCACACGAGAAAGTACGCCTAGAAAAAATCAAGATGGTTTTGTCACTCTGTGCTAGAAAAGTCCCTAACAACACCGATGAGCTCGACCTCCTCGATGATGCTGATAGCTCAAACAGCTCTCCAAACCACCTTCTCCATCTCTCCAACCCCACCCCCTGCCTTGTTGCCATCATCCGTCCTCTCCCCCACTTCCCCTTCCCCTCTAGCCGCACTTCCCACCTACCTTGTAACCCTCATCTATCTGGGAATTGAATCGACCAGTTGCACCACGGATCGCAAACAATGATTGCTGGGAACTATTCGTAGTGAACGAAAGCACGTGTGAATTAGCATTTTTTGACATAATCTCACCCAACCAACACAATCCAAACACAAGTACTCCCACCACCGGTCGCTTCAGCATGGCATCCGGACCGACGGCAACATCGACCTCGTCACCAACAATAGCCTGGACAACACTTGCTCGCCACCGTTTGTTTGTCCTTCATGTTGCTAGCCACCGTCATCGTCGGAGGCTTTCTGGCACACAACTGGCTCAGTAAGTACACACAGAGCCGGCAATTGGTGATAATGACGAGCGTGAGAGCTTTCAGCAGCAAAAAGCTCCACCAAACCACCAATGGATTTTTGAAGCTGCTTGGCAAAGGAAGCTTTGGCGGGGTGTACCAAGGGACGGTGAGATCGTCGGAGCCACGGCTCATCCGGTGAATTAGAGACTGATTGGTTCAAATGTGTGCAACGAGTGGGAGTTCACCAACGAGGTCCCCCACTGGAACTTAGTCCACATGATCGGATACATGCACCGAAGGCACTGAGCGGATGCTAGTGTTCAAGTTCATGCTAGGCGGCTCGCTCCGCGGCGTCCTCTTCAGGCCATCATGGAGCTAGCGTAGAGAGGCCGCACTCGGCATCGCCAAGGGGATCGAGTACCTGCACGAAGGGTACTACTCACTGATCACCCACTGTGATATCAAGCCAGACAACATACACCTTGATGACATGAACAACTCGAGGATCACCGCTTGGGGATCGCTAAGCTCCTCGACGACCACACCGTGCACACCACGGTGACCGATGTGAGGGGTACCACAGAGTACATCGCGCCAGAGTGGCTCCAGCGGCGATGTGCACATACATACCAACGCATACATGTAAAGCTTCGGTGTCCTGCTGTTAGAGAGAGAAAATTGATATTTTGCCATTGTCAAAACGGGGTTTCGCTGGAATGCCACTTCCAAAAGTGGTTTCGTTAAAATGCCATCCTCAAACAGGGGCAACATGTTGCAATGCCATTTCATCCATTCCTTCTCACTTTAATGATTTTTGTAATTTTTTTTGTTGAGATGACCAAAATACCCTTGGATCCTATCTCATCTCTCCCTCTCTCTTTCTCCTCTCCATTGCAGACGGTGGGCGGTGCCGGCGTGGCTTGGCTCGGCGGTGCGGCTAGGGCAGGGATGGCGGCGAACGAGTACACCGAGAGGGAGTTCGCGAACGAGGTGCAGTCCATCGGGAGGATCCACCACCGGAGCCTTGTCCGCATGATCGGCTACTGCAAGGAGCGGGAGCAGCGGATGCTGGTATTCGAGTTCATGCCGGGTGGTTCCCTCCGAAGCATCCTCTTCCAGACTCCACGTCCACCATGGAGCTGGCGCACCGAGGCCGCACTTGGCATTGCCAAGGGGATTGAGTACCTGCACGAAGGGTGCACCTCTCCTATCATCCACTGTGACATCAAACCCGACAACATACTGTTGGATGACAAGAACAACCCCAAGATCACCGACTTTGGGATCGCCAAGCTACTCGGCGACCAACAGATACACACGACAGTGACCAATGTTAGGGGAACCAGAGGTTACATCACCCCTGAGTGGTTTCATAGCGAGAGGTGCATCGACACCAAGGTAGACGTGTACAGCTTTGGTGTCGTGCTACTGGATATGATATGTTGCAGAAGGTGCCAGGATCCGGTATCCGGCCATGGTGAGGACGGCGAGGATGATTCCGCCACATTGTTCGGATGGGCAGGCCAGCTAGTCAAGCATGGCAGAGTTGAGGTTCTTCCGCATAGCGACGACGATGCCATGGAGGATCTGGAGAGGGTGGAGCGCTTTGCTCGCGTGGCTTTCATGTGCATCGAGAGGAATCCATCACTTCGGCCGACGATGCATCAGGTGGTGCAGATGCTGGAGGGTTCGGTTGAGGTCCATGCACTGCCTCAATTTCCGAGCTCCACGGATACATCGTTGCCTATCTCTATGGAATCACATGCTCCCAGGTTCTTTCCCAATCTCCAGTTGAACTCGATTTGATTTCTCCCTGAATGAAGGTTTGACAAAATAACTACAATCAAGGGATGCCAAAAATATAGCAAAATTGTCAATGAAACACCACTGTGGAAAGAATATGAGTTTAGGGTTCTCTTGGCCTTCTTGAACTCTCTTGTGTGCAAGTCTTCTATCTAATCACTCGCGCATTCCGTAGGAGCTTAATTTATCGTGGATGACGCTTTTCTGATTACTTTAATCTTTTCCTTCGGCCCATTGTTTGTTCGGCGGTTTTTTTAATCTGTCCTTGTCGAGCGGGTAACGAAATCAGAAAACCTAACTCGGTAAAAATCAAAATCTTGTTTTAACTAAAAGTATAATGAGTTTTTTCAACCTTGGTTTTTTGTGGGTTACATACATATGCCCTTCCTATCACAGTCGCTTAGACAGTTGATTTAGTCAAATTGGGAAAGGGAAAATGAATTTTCCCACCTATCCTTTATATCCGAACCATTCAATTCTTTCCTCTTTAGATTTATTCTTAACCCTTTTATTTATTTTTCTAATGCCCAATCCAACCCTCATTTTCATATCTTAAAACACACCTTAAGAGTTGTATTCGGTGACCGTAGGGTTTTCCAAACTGTTAAGCATGGTGGGTTCTTTTAAACCGTAAGATTAGCCTCTAAACTGGGGATGCAGGTCCCTCTACAGTGATTGCCAAACAACTCTATATGTAAACAATGATTCTAAACTCTTGATGGCTATAGCTATTTAAATTGGCACATTAGCTAGACACTGTAACAATAGTGGTTTCTAACAACAATTAATTTACCACCGAACACTTCCTTTACCATAAGGAATTTGATTGTACCGGTTCAATGAAGATCCAACGCATTAAAAAACATGAGCTAATGCCAAGGTACTTGAGCACCTCTGAATTTTCTTCTATCAATGTAGAAGGGATCCCGATCCCCTAAACTGGACAGTTAGTTAAAAGAAGCTTGCCCAAATTCAGATGCATGGCACAAGCATTAACGGCGGTTAGGTTTAATTTGAGTAGCACACTGGCAGTACGGGAGTACGAATCTTTTTTTTCCATTTTGCCAAAGTTGGCGTCACTACAGAATACACTGTACATCTATCATTTTTTCCTGGGGTGTACTGGTGAACAGTTGAACACTGACCAGTAGAGTTTGTGTCGTATGGACCGAATTCAGTGGCGCTGCAGTGATACTTGTAGCTGGTAGAGCATACGAGAGAGGGAGAGAGAGAGAGACACTGTTTCGATCTGGTTCGTGTCCCCCTGGCAGAAACGACGAAACTGGTAATCGATTTTTAAAATTGTCTGTCATTTTCAGAGTTTATGATCTGTGGTTGTACTTGACCTGTTTGCTGGTTGTTTGTGGATGGACTTGCTGTTAAGTTTGAGACTGAAATTATTGAAATCTTGGCCGTGTTTGGTTGCAGATGTTTTCTCGTAATGTTTGCATGTTGCACAACTTCGCCTTTCCATCGGGTTGTTGTTGGCAACTTTTTGACAAGTTGACAAGCACGATCGCAGCAGCTAAGCGCTTGCGGTGATCCTAGACGTCGCCAACCACCTCGATCTAGCAAAGAGCTAAACCTAGATGGGTTTGATACTAAACGGCTAGCGGAGCCGAATTTCTAGATAACTACCCGTTTCGTGGGCAAAACGGAAGGTTTTCAGGACAAACCTACAAAGAGGTGTCGCACTCTCGCAGCGGCGGCGGACGGTTTACGGCGCAAACGCACCAAAGATGGACAAACTAAGAGAAAACTCCAAGCAATATGAAAAGAACGATTCGATTGATTGATAGTAGATTGATTTTTTACAATGAACCGGCTTGTCCCTTATATAGTGGTTGGTCTTGCCTCTACAGGCCTTTCTCCACGTCACTCGGGGTAGAAACCAAAGGAACCCGAAACATGCCTTCCCGGCGCAAGGAAACCTCGAACCCGACGCACAGAATCGGACGTCGGGCCTGCCGGTCAGACCGGCCCACCACGCGCCGTCTGACCGCCCTTCACCGCGGTCTGACCCGAGCAATCACACGCGCAGCGGCCTACTCGAAGGAAACCGGTAGACTTCCAAATTTTGGCAATATTCCTATTTTTAAGCTTAGGTGCCAAATTTTAGGTGTAAACAAGTTGTGGGTTAATCTCTGTCTCCTCTCTGTTTAATTCTTGCGATAATCTCAGCCCCTGTTCAGAACTTTGCAAAAAGTTACACAGATCTTCGGAATTTCTGAAATTTCCGGCCACCACAATTTTTATTTGCATTTGAATTGTAAAACCTGGCCTATTTTTATGTGCACATAAATGCTCCAGTACTCTTGCTCCAGTTTCAGTTAAGGATTGAATTTTCCATCTCCCACCCAAATTAATTTGTATCCAAGCTCTTATTTTGATGAATGATTTTACATTTTTTAGGAGGTAATCTATTTTCTATTATAAAATTTAATTATCTCGATATCTTTGGTACTAAAAGATATTAAAATTTACATTAAGAATATTTACCTTCCGTCCTGCTTAATACTATAGAATTACTTTACTTTCAACACTACAGACACAGCCTAGAGGGAACATATCAATGAAATCGATGACAAATACTTCCTCCGTCCCATAAAAAACAACTTAGTATTAGATGTGACATATCCGAGTATTACAATCTAAGGGCATCAGCAATGTTCCTTACAAGTAAGTAAGTAAGGTGGGAACAACCAAAGCAGGTAATTGTTATTACAGATCTCACAATGTATAGGAACGTAATAAAAGTGGGTCCACATGTAATATAAAATCTAAAGTATACGGTAAGTATGGATAGAGAAGAAAGATTCAATACATAGCTGAGAGAATCAAATGTTTTTTATTCCTTACTAGTCAGGACATAGTGCTATTGCTTGGTATTTGTTGACTTACTACCTCACAATGTTTACTACTAGTATTAAGGCTGCAATTTATTGCTTACTACCTAGTTTTTGAGCACATTTGTGATCCCCTAAATATACTCAAAGCATATCTCTGTCCAGATTCGTTGTACTGGAATATGTCACATCCAGTTCTAGATTCAGTTTTTTTTACGACAAACGGAGTAGGCCATGTCAGCAAGACACCGGTGTCCCAGATGGCATAAATCTTTTGATAGTAAGGAACTACCCTTTTCTAATCATGGCGCCGTGCAAAGTAACTTTGGCTATCGGTGTATGTAGCTTTGGCAACATCTTTGCCCTGTCTAAAATACTAGAGATACAAAATCATGTAGAATAACTGATCAGTATCAAAATAACATACGCCTATGAACAACAATAATAATAATAATTTGATTCACCTAGTGACCATTGATATTTTTATGCCAAAAAAAGGAATATCAAGAGGAGCTCCTTGAATTAAGATAGAATGGGCCAACAAGAACTCATAAAAATAGACGCCAGTTTCAGATTCAAATTTAGGTGGTCTGGACTGAGAGCTATGTCAGTTCTCGACCATTGATATTTTGACCACACCGGCGCATTAAATGAACCTAAATTAAGCGCTCGAACTACACAAATTAATCCCAGTTTAAAGGGAGATAATTGGGACAAGTACTGAAATTTAAAGAGATATATATACCGGAGGTTGACATTAGGAATGCGAATGCTTGCCTGATTGGTGGGCAGCTTAATCCGCAGTTATTTCTTTATCAGCCACTTGTGTTGAGGGGGGTTACATAATGTGATTATTGTTTAGGCTCAGTTCGTTTTTTCTGTCCCTTCATCGCCTCACGAGTTATTGGAAAAGGTGACGCAAGACTTAATTGGAATTGGGATATGGGATCGCATGAGGAAGATGCCAAAATCAATAATATTTGTTTTCTGATTATGAGAAGATGAAAGATTAGTCGGCGAGCACACTGCATTCAGAGCATAAACATATATATACAATTGCGTGCCTGAGAATATTATTTTCCGCTAAGATTACCATTTTGAAATTGACAATGTTTATATCTTATTAGCACGTGTCGTAGTTAACTTAGGCATGTTTGGTACAGCCCAACCTCTAATTTAGCTTAGGAGTTGGGTTTGGAGCGTGAGTTGTGAAGCTGCCTAAACCCAGCTCACATCTCTAGTTCATTTTGTGAGAGAGCTCCACCCAACTCCACTCCCATTTTTAATGGAGCTGAAACTGTTTGGCTGAGCTCCAGCTCCAGGAGCTAGAGTTTTGGGCCAATATGCCTTATTCTAGCTATAAGCAGTAAAAGTGATGAGGCTATAATAAATGCAACAACTAGACATGGTCTTGTATTAAGGGAATTAGTTTTTTTCAGTGATTGACGATATACCCGTTGTTAAAATAAAATGGGACCAATCTAGAAATGACTAATTGATTTTGAATTAAGGAGGGGGTGAGGCTCGAACCCGGACCGGCTAGCCGGGAAGACCTAGGCTTTCTCAAGATGTTATCGAGAAGCTCGTGATAACTTCATCAATCTGAGATGTGTTGACTTTTCAGGTACTCATAGGAGAGGACGTACATGTACGGGTGTGCGAGTAACTTGCATTTGGTAATGTATTCTAATACTAATAGTAGTAGTAATAATAATAAATAATAATAACAATAATCATAATGCAAAAAAGATTCAAATGAAATTTCACTTTCAAGCGATTTTTTTTTAAAAAAAGCAGCTGCCTTGCCATCTGAATTTTCGAAGCTGTGATTGATTTCAGCCCAATTAGAGTTGGACTAGGCCAAGAAAGTTGCTCGTTTTCGCACAACCAAAAGGGCCTCTAGAGGGGTCACAAGGCCTGTTGTTTACTGGGCTATTAAGGATGGCGCCCATACAATTTTAACTCCTCTTCTCAAAAAACAATTTTCCTCTTATTTCTCCTCTCTTTTGTTCTTTTTTTTTTTTTGGACTTCTTTCTCGCGGAGGTCTTTTTCTGCGGATAAGGCGAAGCGCGTTTGATCGTCGCTTTCAGATTTTTGGTCGTGGGAACTTGACAATCCAGATCGCTTTTGTTCCTATAGCATCTTCTATATTTTTCCCGAATTTGAAATTCTATCCTTTTTTTTTTCTCCCGTCGTTTTACGTGAATTCTGCCCTTACTTTTGTTGGGTTTTTGCTTTTGGATTGACTTTTGGTGCGTTCCAATAAACAGTACGCTCTGATAGATCCATGAACCGTGTGTTCTCTGACTCCTACATCGAGGGGGAAATTTAGTTGGGAGAAGGAAAGGAAGTTCTACTTGGATCAATAAGTTGCGCACCAAGTGTTCGACGTTTTGTGTCTAAGAAGTTGGTTGGGCTTTGCAGTGCTTTTCAGTAACTCTGGATGCAATTTCTTTTAGTTTTGGTTCATGCTTACTAGGTTTCTTGTTCTCCTTCTTTATCTATAGTAGTATGTGAAATCTAACAGGATCGAAATGTATTAATGGGAATTGGGGATATGTAATGCTGAAAATGGTGGAAAGGTAGCTACAGATCTAAAGAATCATTTTATCAGTCCTATGGCTGATGGTTTCTAGCAAATCGGTCCTGCATTCAATATCCTATGGAAAATTTGTAAACCTTGAATATTTAATTTAGACTTCACACGAATTGCGGAGCTCATGCTATGACAGTAGTATGTTTTTATTTTTTCTTTTCTAATGCTTCTTGGGCATAATATTATCATCTCTAGGTTGAACTATTGATTCCCTCCCTGACCGTCGTTGCCCTTGCTTTTGAGTGTTTGAAAGAGTTCATGCAGCTAGTCCTTTATATTCATAAGCACCCTTTGCTAAATTAAAAGTGCAACTGATTTGCTATATTTTCCAATCTTCTTTAGATATATTTAGTGCGGTTCTGAAATCTCAGTCATTTTTTGTTGATTCTTTTCTGAAAATATTATTTTCTGAAAATATTTAATTTTCAGCAACTTGTTCTCCTTAGTTGATAGCATATACGGTACATATGAGATGTATGAGCATTCGAAACTACGTATGGGCATTTAAAACTAAGAATAACTTGTGGTTTTCTTGTGACTTAGAAACCCTGAGTTGCATTATTAGGTTCTGCTATCTTATGATTCTATTTTGAATTCTCTCTCTTTTTCGCTTATTTTTTGCCTGTGTCAAATAACCAAACAATTTTAGATAATCAGTAGGTATGTCTACTAATTGGTCGGTCAAGTCAACCTGGTGGGTCTGTGTCTGTTACTCTGTCTATTTTATCAACTTGAGGGCTGTTGCATGAAAAGAAATTGAGAATATGAACAAACACAATTGACTTTTGGGGCTCAGATTCACACTTGTTGTGTCACTGTCACCTAACAGGCACACCTACAAGATTACTTCCTCTGCTTTCCAACACCTTCCTTGATCCGATAACATTTGCTTCTTTCTTTGATACCTTGATTTCAGTTGCACTATCAATTCTTCTTGATTCTTCTTTGTATTTGGATTTCTTGCTATCAGCAGGAACTCTCTCTCTCTCTCCAAATGGGGCACTGAATTAACTGTTACAGGATGGTTCTTGTCACCTATTATACGGGAAATGCAAGATACTGCACTGTCCTACATAAGGGGGCAATTCAGTTGGGAGAAGGATCAAGAAAAGGACCTTGAGCGTCTTGATACTATCTTACAGAGATCTTGGCCATCGTGGACGCATCGGAAAGCGGGAGATCAAGGATGGGAATCAGAGGAAGCTGCTCCGGAAGCTCAAGGATGCCATTTACAGCGCCGTTGATGTGCTTGACAGCTTCCAGTACATGCCCTCAAGTCTAAAGTCGACAGCCAAGCTATGGTGAGTCGCGTTACCTCATCCTGTGTTTACTTGGGTAAGCGCGTAGTAGGTACTGATAAGTTCCGGAGGAAGCTAACCGATATGTTGAAAAAATTGGATGAGGTTAAAACAACTGCGGATACCTTGTTCAAATTGGTTAGTTTGATAGTGCTACTGCAAAGCTGCTCCCAGTCACACAGGCACGTGTAACGTCTCCTTTGAAGGAAGAGAACCACATATATGGTAGAAAAGATGATCTTGATAGCTGAGAGATTTGTTGCTTATGCAAAGTGATAGTATGCACCTGGACCTAGTAACTCATGTTTCTGTTTTATATCATCATTGGTGTTGGTGGGGATTGGGAAGACAAGCCTAGCACAATTAGCTTTCAGAGATGAAAGGATACGTGCGAGCTTTGGTCTCAGGATCTGGGTTTGTGTATCGATATTTATGATGAGATAACATTGGCAAGGGATATTTTAGAATCTGTAACAGGTGAAATTATCGCAGTGTTACTAAATTGGATGAATTGAAGAATGTTCTTCAAAGAAAAGATAAGTCAAAAGAACTTTTTTCTTGTATTGGATGATTGTATGGTATGATGAGAACAGGACAAATTGGGAGAATGAATTAGTATGGGACGGAGTTTTATCAACATTGGATACTGGACTGGGAGGATCCAAAATTCTGGTGACGACTCGAACCAACAAAGCCAGTGAACTCCTACGTGCTGGAGCCTGTTTACAATTAGGGGGGATTGAATAGAGATGATTACTGGATGTTATTCAAAAGCTGTGCCTTTGGTGAGAAACATCCAGGACTGTTCAAGAACTTAAGGAAATAGGAATGCCAGATTGCTGAAAGATTGAATGGTTTGCCCTTAGCAGCGAAGGTAATCGGTCCGCCTATTGAATGTTGATTTAGATTCAAGTCATTGGAAGAAAGTGCTAGAGAGTGACATATCAGGTGATGTATGAAGGTTCTCAGGTTGAGTTACAACACTTGCCATCCACTTGCAACTATCTTCAGCTTCTGCAGCTTATTCCCGAAGAACTGGCGTTTTGATCCCAGGAGGCTTACAGACATGTGGATTTCACAGGGTTTTGTTCAGAAGGAGGATGAGTCTGACAATGACATGAATGTTGAAGATGTTGCGAAGGGCTACTTTAATGATCTTGTACAAAGATCATTCTTCGAGAGATCTTTGTTAGACCTTCCAATAGAGTATGTCATGCATGACTTGAATCAATGACCTTGCCAGGAATGTTTCAAAGGACGAGTATACCAGAATTGAGAGTGAGAAGCAAAAGGAGATCCCCACAAACATTCGCCATTTATCTATATCTGCACATTTGTGGGCGGTATGAAGAAAACAGAGATGAAAAACCTGCGCACGTTACTTGTTTGGAGCAAATCATGGCTTGCTGGAAATTGTCCTTCCAATGATGTGTTCAAGAAATCCAAATACATCCGAGTGCTAGTTTTACTGGTTGTTGCCTGGAGAGGTTTGCCAACATCAGTGAAAAATTTGAAGCATTTGCGCTATCTTGCTTTTAGGGTCCTGAAAAACCATTGCCCACAGCATTGGTCCAACTTTATCACCTAGAGGTTCTAGTCACAAGAGGTCACTCTTGTCGGGGAAGTGAATGTTTCCAACTTCCAACAAACATGAAGAAGAAACCTACTCAATTGAGAAAAGCTTACCTTTTCAATGTAGGGGGTGCCACAATATCTGGTTTTGGTGGACAAACTCTTCTGCATGGCCCAGGGGAATTCATGTCAAGAAGGAGAGTGGGCACAGACTTGGAGAGTTAAGGAGATGAACAATATCCGAGGAAGATTAAGTGTTAGGTTTCTTGAGAACGTGGAACATCAGCAACAGGCTGTTGATGCGCACCTAGATTGTAAAGAGCACGTCAAACACTTGCAGCTAGAGTGGAGTGACCTTCCAAGGCCTATTACTTCTGATTTGGATTCTGATGTGCTTGAGGCCCTTCGACCTCACCCTGATCTTGACCGGCTGAATATCACAGGTTACAAGGGACTGAGGTCCCTATCTTGGTTTGAGACCAATTGGATGAAAGCACTGACTTCTGTAATCCTTGAGAATTGCATGGGTTGGGTGCAATTGCCTACTCTTGGACAGCTTCCTCTACTGGAGGATCTTGTACTGAGGAACATGCATGCTGTGTGGGCAGATAGGTGAAGAATTCTATGGGAACGGTGAAATGAAGGGCTTTCCAAAGTTGGAAGAAATAGTATTTGATGCATGCCCAACTGGAGAAATGGTCTGGAATTGAAGATGGTTCATTGCTTCCATGTCTCACAAGACTTTACATAGCTAAGTGCCCTAAGCTTCAAGAAGCACCACCTTAAATGCAAGACCAAAAGTTGAAGTGGCGATAACATCTGATTCCTTACCAAGTTCGTGTCTATTTGACTCCCTAATGGCATCGGCATCGTATCTGATCTTACTTGTCAACTGCTGCAGCTTCTTGAGCAGCCTGAATACTGACCAACTTAGTCATGTTGAGGAGTTGAACGTGAAGAGCTGCACAGATCCAATGCCAGCTTGTGGATTTATCGGACTTAGCTCCCTTAAGGTGCTTAGAATCAGCAACTGTTCAGCGTTACTATCGTCAGTTTGTGTGGAAGCAGGTGAAGAACTTGACACATGTTTTTCCCTCACGTCACTAAGTGAACTTGAAATAGTTGATTGCAATATTCAGTCCAGTTTGCTACCAAGATACTTGCAAGGCCTAACTAACTCTCGGTGCTGGTGATTAATAGCTGTGATTCTATGGATTTGCTATCTCTTGCTTATGGACCCCATCACCTTACTTCTCTAGAAGCCATAATCATTAAAGACTGTATTTTCCTATCCTCATTGGATGGATTTGAAAATCTGATTGCTCTCAGAAAGTTAGTGGTAGCAGATTGTAAAAATTTCTGTTTCTTGCCAGCTGATCTGAATGCATTAATATCTCTCAAAACATTAGCCATTTATGGGTGCCCTAAGATGAAATTTCTCCCAGAATGGCGTACCAGCTTCTCTACAGTTATTTTGCTGTCACTGTTGCATCCAGAGTTAGACAGACAGCTTCAAAGGAGGGAAGGTACTGAATGGGACAAGATTGCTCAATGTTCCTGAAAAGAAACTAGAGGTATGCAGTGCTTGTTATTTATTTCCATCGTATTCTGATGGGGTTCGTTGTTCATATCGCCTTACTTACTGTATGTAGTGTTGTGTCATGTAAATATATGTGTGGTTGTTGCTCAAGCTGCATTATTATCAGTGATTCAGTGTTATGAATCATGATCTACAAATAAGTGTCAAGTATCTCAGTTTGCTATTTGATTTGCAAATTCTTCTGGAGATGTTTTTTGGCAAAAATATCATGAAGTTTCATAATGGCACACCTAAGTCCTAACTGTCTTAGCATATAGTTCCTTGACAGAGTTCAGTCTTGTACTAATACTTAACCTCTTGCAGGTAGAGCTAATTGATTTGTTGACACTGTTTCCATCCAGTTCTTTCTGACGAGTGTTGTCATTTTTGGACGTGTGGTATGCCTTCCTGAACCACTCTACTACATTTACTTCACCGAATAAACTACTAGTCATGTAAGTATGTAACTTTAATTATTCTATGGGACCATGGGGTTGGGAGCATAGCAAAATTTTCATAAGCTTTTGTTTCATTACAGGCTCACAAAAACTCATATATGGGCATTACTACCTTTGCAGTTTATCAGTGCCAAACTGCCAATTCTGAAGTAGAGGTTGTTTCAAGCTGAATGCTATTTAGACCATTTTGAATGGTACGCACATCTCAACTAGAAAAACTCTAAATGTCGTGTATAATGAACAGATTATAAAGTGACTATGTCATTTGTTTTCCTTTGTTTTCCTCTCTTAGAATTCAAGCAGTTGAACTCCTGACAACTCTCTATTACAGTCATTACCATAACTTTGGCAAGCAACTTTGACCAACCTAGTCTAGTGTTTGTTTTGTTGCGATATGTTTGTCATGCCACACTTTTCGGTTGTGTTCCACTTGTCATAGGCTCATCTTTACCAAAACATAGCTAACTTATGGCCAATAAGTTTTTAGCCACATAAATTGCGGTATGCCCTACCTTAACTACGGGCATGTTTGGAGGAGTTTTGCCGCTACAGTTTCTCCTAGAATTTTCAATTGGTAGAAACTCCTTTAAATAATCTAGATTTTTATCCAGATTTTGAGAATCTATAGTTGTAGAATTCAGAAAAATGAACTCGAAACCAGAAGCTAGAAAGCCCATCTTTTTCTAGATTTTCACCAGCTGATTTTTCATCAGCTAATTCTCATAATCTTAAGCTACCCAAAAGGCTCTATAAAAGTTAGGTAAATAGAACAAGCAACCAAACAACTCTTAGTCTTTCTGTACTATGAGTGATTCAAAACTTAGACGTTGATCTAACTTTTGTATTAACGGGTGAGGTAATATCCTAGTCATGTCATGTTCTTTTCTCATTAAGATTCAGATTTTACCTTGGTTTTCCCGTTAGTACAATTTCTCACTATAAACGGTTCGTTTCATGTGAAAACTTTATATATAAAAGTTGCATTAAAATGTTAAATATATCCATTTGTCAAGTTTGTAAATATTAAAACTTAATTAATCATATGCTAATAGCTTTCTCGTTTCACGCGCGTCGACTTAATCTTTACCTCACCAGTCCCGTCTCTTCTTTCTGTAGATTCTCTTGGTCCTCTTCAATCTTCCTGTCAGTGCTAGTCTTTTTGACCCTGAGATTCTTGAATTCCCAAGCATGAAGCCAAAAAATTGCTGAGAAATTTGTATCCGTACTTTTGAGATTGTGACAACTGTCGATGGAACTGATGTTTTAAGATCGTAGAGGTTTACAATCTCACTCAACTATCAAGTGCGAATGAAACTAATTAGCTAGAATAATAACCCAAGGTTAGGTGCGAAAACATTTCCGTCGCTTTCTTTAGCAGAATCGTTTTCCATTCTTCGTGTATATAACTACTTGGCGGTACAGGCCGATTCCTGGAGGGGGAATTCGGGTCGGATTTGCTATTTCACTTTCGATTTTTTTTGTCCGTAGAGTCTTACATTAAGATTTGTGTTCCTGTAGATTCCAACTTATACTTATACTCAGTTGCATACCACTTAATTTAGTACAGTGCGCCAAAATTAGATTTTACAACTGCTTTTGTCTCGATATTTTGGCATGTTTGTCCCTTTTTGTTTTATTTCGTTCAAAACAGGCTGTATCCCTGGTTAAAAATTTCTTTAAGATTAAAATCTCAAAATCTGCCAATCTTTTTAAACCGAAGCCAGCATTTGCTAGTGTTATATTAAGTAGGATAGAAATTATTTACAAACTCACCAAAGGTGAAAGAGATAAAGCTGAAAAGAAACTGAAAAAGAGGGAACAACAAGAAAACCCGACAGCCTCGCATGTGTTTTATTGGGACATTCTCGCAATATCTTTGGTGCCGCACATAATCCACCCTTGATCTCATATGTGATTTTTGGTCATAGTTGAGGCAATTCAGTCTCCTGATTGCGGAACAGTCATTTGTTTCGTTACAACCAGATTTTCCAAGCCACCATCATATGAATTGATTTCATTGCTTTCATTTTGTGTTTTTCCCCTTGGGATGTCCACTTGATCCATCAGTCAAGCAGTGGCTCATCGCCATCGTGTGTTGTTTAGTGTCTCATGTCCCAGCTGTTGAAAGATCTTCTCCCAGATTTGGCGTGCGAAGGTGCAGTCCTTGAAAAGGTGTTGTGCCGTTTCAAGGTTTTCATAGCAAAGCTGACATAAATAGTTGTTCGGCCATTGACGGATTTGCCAGCCGATCCGCCATCCAGATTTTGTTTCGAAGGAGTCATGTCATATTTGCATTTTGACGGTGCCATCCTTTCTATATTAGCTTTGCACTGCTGAGTCAATCCTCCAATTGAATTGTGCCATGTATGCCGATTGTGTGTTGTATAATGCACTATTTGTCCATCGCCATCTTATGGTGTCTTCAACTCCATAGTTAGGGTGACATTTCTTCTCCATATCTGTAGGAACACGTCGAAGAATTCTTTAACAAGTTTAACTGCCGAAAAATCAATAGGTTAGTCCCCTCAGGGTTGAGTAATATGCACACTTTCCTGTTCCTAAAAAGCTAGTACTCATCAACTTGTTAAAATACATCTGTTAATCTGTTTAGACCCTTCTCAAATTAAGCATTAATAACTCACCCTGAAATCAACTGCTTTAAAATAGTAGTAGTCATGTTGACTTGCCGTACTTTGAGGAGGGTTTAAACAGACACAGACCACTTCATCTCAGAGGATTAATTAATGGCGACGAGTCACATGTGGCAGTCGGATGGGTGAGGCAAAACGCCTCTGCACCGGCAGTGCTGCTCTCAAGCACTGCACCACAGCACCACCCGGTGCATCGTCGGCCGGCCGGACTGCCGGGCTCGGCTCGATGCTATCGCGGTTATCGCGCTTATCACGGGGTAGGGGAAACCCAGCGATATAGTTTGAAGAATTTTGATCAAATTCAAAATTCTGAAAAAAATCGAAAAAAATAAAAAAAATCATGGATGTAGTTCTTGATTTGTAATTACCAATAGGAGAGAATTTTTTTGAAATAGAGTAAGCTAAATTCAAATTTGAGAGCAAACAAAAACATAGTTTACAATTGAAAAAGGGAAGAGAATATTGGGCCTTAAATATCCTACATATTCTTCCAATTATTTTTAATTTCTAGTTTTTTACACATATTCAACTGTATTTTTGATTTTTTCCCTATTTATTTTACACTTATTTTAGCTACACAACCCCGAGTTCGATATACTCCGTCGAATTTGGGCTATTGGGATAAATGCGTGATGCGAGCGCCATTCATCAATGGTGAACCCACGAAACTGCGCAGTTTTTTCTTTCCCGAGTATTTGGAATGTGTGTATTTCTTGTGTCGATTTTTAGGCAATTATCACGGTTATGCATTTACCGGCGGGTACGACCCGCCATAACGATAAGGTAAACTGTGCACCTATAGTCGAGGATGAACGGTAGAATGGCCATGCTCCCGGGCGACCACAAACGGATAAGGTAAAAACCTCCTGTTCGCCAAGCCATACTAGTGCAGTTGTGCTCTCGCCTCTGAGAGGATCAATACTTCCACCGTCTCACACTTCAGTATGGCGTCGCTACAACCGGTGCAGTCGCTTGAGTCTCGTTCGATACCCCCTCACCCGTGCACACAGCTGACTGCGCCCACCCGAAAAGTGTGATCAACTGTGTTGGCTATGCGTCCTTGTAGCTCACTCGCGCTCGGTGCACGAGGCGGAGGGCTGACAACAAGTTGTTGATAATTTAACATTTTTTTGTTGTCCAATTGCTTTATTGTACACTTGGGTGAGGGGATGACAATGTGGAACCATATGAAGTGGACACCTCAGGAAAGTATGCCCGCAAACAGTAGTGATCACTGTGTCAGGTTCGTTGGACATGCTCATCGTGTGATTCCGTTGGAGTAAGATAGAATTGGGAAATTTTTTGCCATTGGTCAACGTTGGTTGAAATGGCATAAGGTTTAGATATTTGAATCGCGTGTTATTTTCCGTTGTCGCACATTGCTGTTAATTGTCGACAGGCTTCGTGATTGATATGCATGCTGTTATCTTCCATTCAGTGATGTGTATTATGAGATTATAGTTGGTAATAGATTCGTCTTTGTGTCTTATGTCAAATAACAACAAGCATCATTTCTCAGCAGAGAATATTATGGTATTACTTTTTGCGCCAATTTCTGTCAAACGGGGTTCTCTCGGCCTGACATATCGTTCACTTTCGGCATAAGGTAAGGTCGCGCGCAACAGAGGGCAAGCGATGGGCAATGCATTTGAATCGATTGTCTCGAGGTTTAGATGATTGGTGACTGTTGGGGTCTGCTGAGGATGAACGCACAGAATACCCCTGACTCCTAGTGTTATCGTGTTGCGCGTCTGTCTCTTCCTGACGTCCTTGTCGCGCGTTGGCAGTGTGATAGGACGGCGGCTGGCGGGAGACGCGCGTGAGGCGGACGGGGCCGGGGCACGCGAAGGCGCTAGGGGGCAGTGGGTGGGGAACGGCTGCTTGGCGGCGGCGTGCTGCATAGTTGGTGCGCTACGGGGCAGGGAGATGGACGCGGCAGCGCGTGGGCTGACAGGGACGGTGCGATCGGGCGTGGGTGTGGGTAAGCCGGCGCCGCAGCGGGCTGCGTGCTGGGGACGCACGGCTCGCGGGCGTCGAGCGCGGGCGATGGCGCGCGCGGGAGGACGGCCCCGCAGCCCACTCGCTGCGCGCTAACCGCGACGCCGCGCCGAGCCCGCACGGCCTGGCCAACGCGGCAAGCGCCCAGAGTCCTGGGCGCAAGCGGAGAGGAAGAAAAGAGAGAGGGAGAGATGAGATAGGATCCAAGGGGTATTTTTGGTCATCTCAAACAAAAAAAATTTAACAAAAATCATTAAAGTGAGAAGGAATGGATTGAAATGGCGCATTGCAAATGTTGCCCTGTTGTGAGGATGGCATTTTAACGAAACCACTTTTGGAAGTGGCATTCCCAGCGAAACCCCGTTTTTGACAATGGCAAAAATATCAATTTTTCTCTCTCTCAACAGCGCCGGAAGCCGGTGTCTGTCTGTACCTGTTTGTGCACTGGCTAGCAGGCAGCATTCGCGCGAGGCTTGGAGCGATGTATCTGGATGTACTCTGCTGGGTAGGATACCTCCCTCACATTCGGTCACCGTGGTGGTGCACGGTGTGGTCGTTCGAGGAGCTTAGCGATCCCAAGCGGTGGATCCTCGAGCGTTGTTCATGTCATCAAGGTGTATGTTGTCTGGCTTGATATCACCAGTGTGGTGATCAGTGAGTAGTACCCTTCGTGTAGGTACTCGATCCCCTGGCTGGATCAGCCGAGTTGCGGCCTCTCTACGCTAGCTCCATGATGGGCCTGAAGAGGACGCCGTCGGTCGGAGCGAGCCGGCCTAGCATGAACTATTGAAACACGCTAGCATCCGCTCAGTGCCTTCGGTGCATGTATCCGATCATGGTGGACTAAGTTCCAGTGGGGGACCTCGTTGGTGAATTCCCACTCGTTGCACACATTTGAAACCATTCAGGTCTCTAATTCACCGGATGAGCCATGGCTCTCGAACGATCTCACCGTCCCTTGGTACACCCGCCAAAGCTTCCTTTGCCAAGCAGCTTCAAAAATCCCATTGGTGGTTTGGTGAGCTTTTTGCTGCTGAAGCTCTCCCGCTCGTCATTATCACGTCACCTAATGTGCCGGCGTGCTCTGTGTGTACTGTATGCAGTGACCGGCTCTTGGATACTCGTTGTGTGCCAGAATTTATGACGCTCGACGATGACGGTGGCTAGCAACATGAAGGACAAACAAACGGTGGCGAGTAAGTGTTGTCCAGGCTTATTGTTGGGTGACGGGTCGATGTTGTCGTCGGTCCGGATCCATTGCTGAAGCGACCGGGTGGTGGGAGTACTTGTGTTTGGATTGTGGGTTGTTGGTGAGATTATGTCAAAAAATGCTAATTCACACGTGCTTTCGTTCACATACGAATAGTTCCAGCAATCATTGTTTGCGATCCGTGGTGCAACTGGTCGATTTCAATTCCCAGATAGATGAGGGTTACAAGGTAGGTGGGAAGTGCGGCTAGAGGGAGAAGAGGGAAGTGGGGGAGAGGACGATTGATGGCAACAAGGCAGGGGGTGGAGGTTGGAGAGATCGGAGAAGGTGGTTTGGAGAGCTGTTTGGAGCTATCAGCATCATCGAGGAGGTCGAGCTCATCGGTGTTGTTTTAGGGACTTTTCTAGCACAGACGGAGTGACAAAACCATCTGATTTTTTCTAGGCGTACTTTCTGTGTGCAGATAACATTGGAGTTGGCGAGAGGATAATGGTGGAGCGGGACATAGGTCGTGGGCAGCGGAAACACATGGCGGTGAGGTGGGATGTGTGGCGATACTTATCTGCTGCCATGAGCTTTTATGAATTAGCATCACCGACGAGATGTGTGAGCTTCACAATTTAAACCATACTTTCCATCGACAGGTCATCACAATCTCAAGCACATATACAAATTTGTCAATAATTCATGGTTCAATGCTTGGGAATTTTCAAGAAACGGGGGGGAGGGGGGGGGTTA
>CM020178.1:17929868-17979821 GCA_009805545.1 Oryza longistaminata
GGCTTGGGACAGGGACGGCGGCAGCGCGGCTAGGGAGGGGACGGCGGCGGCGCGGCTGGGACGAGGACGGGGACGGCGCCGGCATGGGTGGGGAAGCCGCGCCGCCGCCATCCCTGCCCTAGCCGCACCGCCGAGCCGAGCCACGCCTGGCACCGCCCACCGTCTGCAACGGAGAGGAGAAAGAGAGAGGAGAGATGAGAGATAGGATCCCGGGTATTTTGGTCATCCAACAAAAAAAAATTACAAAAAATCATTAAAGTGAGAAGAATGGATGAAATGGCATTGCAACATGTTGCCCCTGTTTGAGGATGGCATTTTAACGAAACCACTTTTGGAAGTGGCATTCCAGCGAAAACCCGTTTTGACAATGGCAAAATATCAATTTTCTCTCTCTAACAGCAGGACACCGAAGCTTTACATGTATGCCTTGGTATGTATGTGCACATCGCCGCTGGAGCCACTCTGGCGCGATGTACTCTGTGGTACCCCTCACATCGGTCACCGTGGTGTGCACGGTGTGGTCGTCGAGGAGCTTAGCGATCCCAAGCGGTGATCCTCGAGTTGTTCATGTCATCAAGGTGTATGTTGTCTGGCTTGATATCACAGTGGGTGATCAGTGAGTAGTACCCTTCGTGTAGGTACTCGATCCCCTTGGCGATGCCGAGTGCGGCCTCTCTACGCTAGCTCCATGATGGCCTGAAGAGGACGCCGCGGGAGCGAGCCGCCTAGCATGAACTTGAACACTAGCATCCGCTCAGTGCCTTCGGTGCATGTATCCGATCATGTGGACTAAGTTCCAGTGGGGGACCTCGTTGGTGAATCCCACTCGTTGCACACATTTGAACCAATCAGTCTCTAATTCACCGGATGAGCCATGGCTCCGACGATCTCACCGTCCCTTGGTAACACCCCGCCAAAGCTTCTTTGCCAAGCAGCTTCAAAAATCCATTGGTGGTTTGGTGGAGCTTTTTGCTGCTGAAAGCTCTCACGCTCGTCATTATCACCAATTGCCGGCTCTGTGTGTACTTACTGAGCCAGTTGTGTGCCAGAAAGCCTCCGACGATGACGGTGGCTAGCAACATGAAGGACAAACAAACCGGTGGCGAGTAAGTGTTGTCCAGGCTATTGTTGGTGACGAGGTCGATGTTGCGTCGGTCCGGATGCCATGCTGAAGCGACCGGTGGTGGAGTACTTGTGTTTGGATTGTGTTGTTGGTGAGATTATGTCAAAAAATGCTAATTCACACGTGCTTTCGTCACTACGAATAGTTCCCAGCAATCATTGTTTTGCGATCCGTGGTGCAACTGGTCGATTCAATTCCCAGATAGATGAGGGTTACAAGGTAGGTGGGAAGTGCGGCTAGAGGGGAAGGGGAAGTGGGGGAGAGGACGGATGATGGCAACAACAGGGGGTGGGGTTGGAGAGATGGAGAAGGTGGTTTGGAGAAGCTGTATAGGCATCATCGAGGTAGGGAAAAAATAAGGCGGTTACTTTTTTTTTTTTTTTTTTCCCCCTAAAAATTTTTTTTCCTTTTCTTTTTTTTTTCTTTTTTTTTTTTTGTTTGTTTTTTTTTTTTGTGGGTGGTTTGCACCACTGAGCCGAGCAGCCTTCCCCACCCACGCCGGCGCTGTCCCCGTCCCCGTCCCCGTCCCCAGCCGCGCCGCCGCCGTCCCTGGCCAGCCACGCCGAAGAGGAGGAAGAGACAGAGGGAGAGATAAGATAGGATCCAAGGGTATTTTGGTCATCTCAGCAAGAATAAACATTACAAAAATCATTAAACTGAGAAGAAATGGATCAAATGGCATTGCAACATGTTGCCCTTGTTTGAGATTACCACTTTTGGGAGTGGCATTTCAGCGAAACCCCGTTTTGACAATGGCAAAATTCCAATTTTCTCTGCTAGAGATGAGCTGTTGTTATTTGACATCCTGGTCTACTTTCATTCACTCATATGGTTCCACATGTCATCCTCACAAGTGTCAATTAAAGCAATTGGACAACGAAAAAAATGTTAAATTATCAAACTTTTCACCACCCCCATCACCATGACAGCAACACCGACACAGTGATCACACTTTTCGGGTGGGCCGGTCAGCTGGTGTGCACGGGGAGGGTACAGAGCTCATGCTGCACGGTGACGACGACGATGTGACGGCATTTGACCTAGAGAAGGTAGAGAGGTTCCGCGAGCGTGGCACCTGCACTATATGGTGCACAGGGTTTACCTTATCGTTTGGGTCGGGGTTATCGTCACCCCGCGGTAACGCGATAACCGTGATAATTGCCTAAAATCGCACAAAAATCACATCCAAAAATTCGAAAAAAAAACTCGGCGGTTTCGTGGTTTCACCATGATAATCGCATGGTTTACCGCGATATTCGCACGGTTATCGCGGGGTTGTGTAGCTAAAATAAGTGTAAAATAAATAGGGAAAAAATCAAAAATACAGTTGAATATGTGTAAAAAACTAGAAATTAAAAATAATTGGAAGAATATGTAGGATATTTAAGGCCCAATATTCTCTTCCCTTTTTCAATTTGTAAACTATGTTTTGGTTTGCTCTCAAATTTGAATTTAGCTTACTCTATTTCAAAAACATTCTTCACCATTGGTAATTACAAATCAAGAACTACATCCATGATTTTTTTTATTTTTTTTCGATTTTTTCCAGAATTTTGAATTTGATCAAAATTCATCCAAACTATATCGCTGGTTTCCCCTACCGTACCCCGTGATAAGCGCGATAACCGCGATAGCATCGAGTCGAGCCCGGCAGTCCGGCCGGCCGACGATGCACCGGGTGGTGCTGTGGTGCAGCTGCTTGAGAGCAGCACTGCCGGTGCAGAGGCGTTTTGCCTCACCCAGCCGACTGCCACATGGACTCGTCGCCATTAATTAATCCTCTGAGATGAAGTGTCTGTGTCTGTTTAAACCCTCCTCAAAGTACGGCAAGTCAACATGACTACTACTATTTTAAAGCAGTTGATTTCAGGGTGAGTTATTAATGCTTAATTTGAGAAGGGTCTAAACAGATTAACAGATGTATTTTAACAAGTTGATGAGTACTAGCTTTTTTTAGGAACAGGAAAGTGTGCATATTACTCAACCCTGAGGGGACTAACCTATTGATTTTTCGGCAGTTAAACTTGTTAAAGAATTCTTCGACGTGTTCCTACAGATATGGAGAAGAAATGTCACCCTAACTGATGGAGTTGAAGACACCATAAGATGGCGATGGACAAATAGTGGCATATACAACACACAATCGGCATACATGGCACAATTCAATTGGAGGATTGACTCAGCAGTGGCAAAGCTAATATAGAAAGGATGGGCACCGTCAAAATGCAAATATTTCACATGACTCCTTCAAAACAAAATCTGGATGGCGGATCGGCTGCAAATCCGTCAATGGCCGAACAACTATTTATGTCAGCTTTGCTATGAAAACCTTGAAACGGCACAACACCTTTTCAAGGACTGCACCTTCGCACACCAAATCTGGGAGAAGATCTTTCAACAGCTGGGACATGAGACACTATACACACACGATGGCGATGAGCCACTGCTTGACTGATGGATCAAGTGGACATCCCAAGGGGAAAAACACAAAATGAAAGCAATGAAATCAATTCATATGATGGTGGCTTGGAAAATCTGGTGTGAACGAAACAAATGACTGTTCCGCAATCAGGAGACTGAATTGCCTCAACTAGTGACCAAAATCACATATGAGATCAAGGTGTGGATTATGTGCGGCACCAAAGATATTGCGAGAATGTCCCAATAAAACACATGCGAGGCTGTCGGGTTTTCTTGTTGTTCCCTTCTTTTTCAGTTTCTTTTCAGCTTTATCTCTTTCACCTTTGGTGAGTTTGTAAATAATTTCTATCCTACTTAATATAACACTAGCAAATGCTGGCTTCGGTTTAAAAAGATTGGCAGATTTTGAGATTTTAATCTTAAAGAAATTTTTAACCAGCGGATACAGCCTGTTTTGAACGAAATAAACAAAAAGGGACAAACATGCCAAAAATATCGAGACAAAAGCAGTTGTAAAATCTAATTTTGGCGCACTGTAACTAAATTTAAGTGGTATGCAACTGAGTATAAGTATAAGTTGGATCTACAGGAACACAAATTTTAATGTAAGACTCTACGGACAAAAAAAATCGAAAGTGAAATAGCAAATCCGACCCCGAATTCCCCCTCCAGGATATGCGGCCTGTACCGCCAAGTAGTTATATACACGAAGAATGGGAAAACGATTCTGCTAAAGAAAGCGACGGGAAATGTTTTCGCACCTAACCTTGGGTTATTATTCTAGCTAATTAGTTTCATTCGCACTGTGATAGTTGAGTGAGATTGTAAACCTCTACGATCTTAAAACATCAGTTCCATCGACAGGTTGTCACAATCTCAAAAGTACGGATACAAATTTCTCAGCAATTTTTTGGCTTCATGCTTGGGAATTCAAGAATCTCAGGGTCAAAAAGACTAGCACTGACAGGAAGATTGAAGAGGACCAAGAGAATCTACAGAAAGAAGAGACGGGACTGGTGAAGGTAAAGATTAAGTCGACGCGCGTGAAACGAGAAAGCTATTAGCATATGATCAATTAAGTTTTAATTATTACAAACTTGACAAATGGATATATTTAACATTTTAATGCAACTTTTATATATAAAGTTTTCACATGAAACGAACCGTTTAGTAGTTTGAAAATTGTACTAACGGAAACCAAGGTAAAATCTGAATCTTAATGAGAAAAGAACATGACATGACTAGGATATTACCTCACCCGTTAATACAAAAGTTAGATCAACGTCTAAGTTTTGAATCACTCATAGTACAGAAAGACTAAGAGTTGTTTGGTTGCTTGTTTCTATTTACCTAACTTTTATAGAGCCTTTTTGGGTAGCTTAAGATTATGAGAATTAGCTGATGAAAAATCAGCTGGTGAAAATCTAGAAAAGATGGGCTTTCTAGCTTCTGGTTTCGAGTTCATTTTTCTGAATTCTACAACTATAGATTCTCAAAATCTGGATAAAAATCTAGATTATTTAAAGGAGTTTCTACCAATTGAAAATTCTAGGAGAAACTGTAGCGGCAAAAACTCCTCCAAACATGCCCGTAGTTAAGGTAGGGCATACCGCAATTTATGTGGCTAAAAACTTATTGGCCATAAGTTAGCTATGTTTTGGTAAAGATGAGCCTATGACAAGTGGAACACAACCGAAAAGTGTGGCATGACAAACATATCGCAACAAAACAAACACTAGACTAGGTTGGTCAAAGTTGCTTGCCAAAGTTATGGTAATGACTGTAATAGAGAGTTGTCAGGAGTTCAACTGCTTGAATTCTAAGAGAGGAAAACAAAGGAAAACAAATGACATAGTCACTTTATAATCTGTTCATTATACACGACATTTAGAGTTTTTCTAGTTGAGATGTTGCGTACCATTCAAAATGGTCTAAATAGCATTCAGCTTGAAACAACCTCTACTTCAGGAATTGGCAGTTTGGCACTGATAAACTGCAAAGGTAGTAATGCCCATATATGAGTTTTTGTGAGCCTGTAATGAAACAAAAGCTTATGAAAATTTTGCTATGCTCCCAACCCCATGGTCCCCATAGAATAATTAAAGTTACATACTTACATGACTAGTAGTTATTCGGTTGAAGTAAATGTAGTAGAGTGGTTCAGGAAGGCATACCACACGTCCAAAAATGACAACACTCGTCAGAAAGAACTGGATGGAAACAGTGTCAACAAATCAATTAGCTCTACCTGCAAGAGGTTAAGTATTAGTACAAGACTGAACTCTGTCAAGGAACTATATGCTAAGACAGTTAGGACTTAGGTGTGCCATTATGAAACTTCATGATATTTTTGCCAAAAACATCTCCAGAAGAATTTGCAAATCAAATAGCAAACTGAGATACTTGACACTTATTTGTAGATCATGATTCATAACACTGAATCACTGATAATAATGCAGCTTGAGCAACAACCACACATATATTTACATGACACAACACTACATACAGTAAGTAAGGCGATATGAACAACGAACCCCATCAGAATACGATGGAAATAAATAACAAGCACTGCATACCTCTAGTTTCTTTTCAGGAACATGAGCAATCTTGTCCCATTCAGTACCTTCCCTCCTTTGAAGCTGTCTGTCTAACTCTGGATGCAACAGTGACAGCAAAATTAACTGTAGAGAAGCTGGTACGCCATTCTGGGGGAGAAATTTCATCTTAGGGCACCCATAAATGGCTAATGTTTTGAGAGATATTAATGCATTCAGATCAGCTGGCAAGAAACAGAAATTTTTACAATCTGCTACCACTAACTTTCTGAGAGCAATCAGATTTTCAAATCCATCCAATGAGGATAGGAAAATACAGTCTTTAATGATTATGGCTTCTAGAGAAGTAAGGTGATGGGGTCCATAAGCAAGAGATAGCAAATCCATAGAATCACAGCTATTAATCACCAGCACCGAGAGGTTAGTTAGGCCTTGCAAGTATCTTGGTAGCAAACTGGACTGAATATTGCAATCAACTATTTCAAGTTCACTTAGTGACTGAGGGAAAAAACATGTGTCAAGTTCTTCACCTGCTTCCACACAAACTGACGATAGTAACGCTGAACAGTTGCTGATTCTAAGCACCTTAAGGGAGCTAAGTCCGATAAATCCACAAGCTGGCATTGGATCTGTGCAGCTCTTCACGTTCAACTCTTCAACATGACTAAGTTGGTCAGTATTCAGGCTGCTCAAGAAGCTGCAGCAGTTGACAAGTAAGATCAGATACGATGCCGATGCCATTAGGGAGTCAAATAGACACGAACTTGGTAAGGAATCAGATGTTATCGCCACTTCAACTTTTGGTCTTGCATTTAAGGGTGGTGCTTCTTGAAGCTTAGGGCACTTAGCTATGTAAAGTCTTGTGAGACATGGAAGCAATGAACCATCTTCAATTCCAGACCATTTCTCCCAGTTGGGCATGCCATCAAATACTATTTCTTCCAACTTTGGAAAGCCCTTCATTTCACCGTTCCCATAGAATTCTTCACCTATCTGCCCAACAGCATGCATGTTCCTCAGTACAAGATCCTCCAGTAGAGGAAGCTGTCCAAGAGGAGGCAATTGCACCCAACCCATGCAATTCTCAAGGATTACAGAAGTCAGTGCTTTCATCCAATTGGTCTCAAACCAAGTAGGTGACCTCAGTCCCTTGTAACCTGTGATATTCAGCCGGTCAAGATCAGGGTGAGGTCGAAGGGCCTCAAGCACATCAGAATCCAACTCAGAAGTAATAGGCCTTGGAAGGTCACTCCACTCTAGCTGCAAGTGTTTGACGTGCTCTTTACAATCTAGGTGCGCATCAACAGCCTGTTGCTGATGTTCCACGTTCTCAAGAAACCTAACACTTAATCTTCCTCGGATATTGTTCATCTCCTTTAACTCTCCAAGTCTGTGCCCACTCTCCTTCTTGACATGGAATTCCCCTGGGCCATGCAGAAGAGTTTGTCCACCAAAACCAGATATTGTGGCACCCCCTACATTGAAAAGGTAAGCTTTTCTCAATTTCAGTAGGTTCTTCTTCATGTTTGTTGGAAGTTGGAAACATTCACTTCCCCGACAAGAGTGACCTCTTGTGACTAGAACCTCTAGGTGATAAAGTTGGACCAATGCTGTGGGCAATGGTTTTTCAGGAACCCTAAAAGCAAGATAGCGCAAATGCTTCAAATTTTTCACTGATGTTGGCAACCTCTCCAGGCAACAACCAGTCAAATCTAGCACTCGGATGTATTTGGATTTCTTGAACACATCATTTGGAAGGGACAATTTCCAGCAAGGCCATGATTTGCTCCAAACAAGTAACGTGCGCAGGTTTTTCATCTCTGTTTTCTTCATACCGGCCCACAAATTTGCAGATATAGATAAATGGCGAATGTTTGGTGGGATCTCCTTTTGCTTCTCACTCTCAATTCTGGTATACTCGTCCTTTGAAACATTCCTGGCAAGGTCATTGATCAAGTCATGCATGACATACTCTATTGGAAGGTCTAACAAAGATCTCTCGAAGAATGATCTTTGTACAAGATCATTAAAGTAGCCCTTCGCAACATCTTCAACATTCATGTCATTGTCAGACTCATCCTCCTTCTGAACAAAACCCTGTGAAATCCACATGTCTGTAAGCCTCCTGGGATCAAAACGCCAGTTCTTCGGGAATAAGCTGCAGAAGCTGAAGCATAGTTGCAAGTGGATGGGCAAGTGTTGGTAACTCAACCTGAGAACCTTCATAACATCACCTGATATGTCACTCTCTAGCACTTTCTTCCAATGACTTGAATCTAAATCAACATTCAATAGGCGACCGATTACCTTCGCTGCTAAGGGCAAACCATTCAATCTTTCAGCAATCTGCATTCCTATTTCCTTAAGTTCTTGAAACAGTCCTGGATGTTTCTCACCAAAGGCACAGCTTTTGAATAACATCCAGTAATCATCTCTATTCAATCCCCCTAATTGTAAACAGGCTCCAGCACGTAGGAGTTCACTGGCTTTGTTGGTTCGAGTCGTCACCAGAATTTTGGATCCTCCCAGTCCAGTATCCAATGTTGATAAAACTCCGTCCCATACTAATTCATTCTCCCAATTTGTCCTGTTCTCATCATACCATACATCATCCAATACAAGAAAAAAGTTCTTTTGACTTATCTTTTCTTGAAGAACATTCTTCAATTCATCCAATTTAGTAACACTGCAATAATTTTCACCTGTTACAGATTCTAAAATATCCCTTGCCAATGTTATCTCATCATAAATATCGGATACACAAACCCAGATCCTGAGACCAAAGCTCGCACGTATCCTTTCATCTCTGAAAGCTAATTGTGCTAGGCTTGTCTTCCCAATCCCACCAACACCAATGATGGATATAACAGGAACACATGAGTTACTAGGTCCAGGTGCACTACTATCACTTTGCATAAGCAACAAATCTCTCAGCCTATCAAGATCATCTTTTCTACCATATATGTGGTTCTCTTCCTTCAAAGGAGACGTTACACGTGCCTGTGTGACTGGGAGCAGCTTTGCAGTAGCACTATCAAAACTAACCAATTTGAACAAGGTATCCGCAGTTGTTTTAACCTCATCCAATTTTTTCAACATATCGGTTAGCTTCCTCCGGAACTTATCAGTACCTACTACGCGCTTACCCAAGTAAACACAGGATGAGGTAACGCGACTCACCATAGCTTGGCTGTCGACTTTAGACTTGAGGGCCATGTACTGGAAGCTGTCAAGCACATCAACGGCGCTGTAAATGGCATCCTTGAGCTTCCGGAGCAGCTTCCTCTGATTCCCATCCTTGATGTCCCGCTTCTCGATGGCGTCCACGATGGCCAAGATCTCTGTAAGGATAGTATCAAGACGCTCAAGGTCCTTTTCTTGATCCTTCTCCCAACTGAATTGCCCCCTTATGTAGGACAGTGCAGTATCTTGCATTTCCCGTATAATAGGTGACAAGAACCATCCTGTAACAGTTAATTCAGTGCCCATTTTGGAGAGAGAGAGAGAGTTCCTGCTGATAGCAAGAAATCCAAATACAAAGAAGAATCAAGAAGAATCGATAGTGCAACTGAAATCAAGGTATCAAAGAAAGAAGCAAATGTTATGGGATCAAGGAAGGTGTTGGAAAGCAGAGGAAGTAATCTTGTAGGTGTGCCTGTTAGGGTGACAGTGACACAACAAGTGTGAATCTGAGCCCCAAAAGTCAATTGTGTTTGTCTATATTCTCAATTTCTTTTCATGCAACAGCCCTCAAGTTGATAAATAGACAGAGTAACAGACACAGACCCACCAGGTTGACTTGACCGACCAATTAGTAGACATACCTACTGATTATCTAAAATTGTTTGGTTATTTGACACAGGCAAAAAATAAGCGAAAAAGAGAGAGAATTCAAAATAGAATCATAAGATAGCAGAACCTAATAATGCAACTCAGGGTTTCTAAGTCACAAGAAAACCACAAGTTAGTTCTTAGTTTTAAATGCCCATACGTAGTTTCGAATGCTCATACATCATCATATGTACCGTATATGCTATCAACTAAGGAGAACAAGTTGCTGAAAATTAATATTTTCAGAAAATAATATTTTCAGAAAAGAATCAACAAAAAATGACTGAGATTTCAGAACCGCACCTAAAATATATCTAAAGAAGATTGGAAAATATAGCAAATCAGTTGCACTTTTAATTTAGCAAAGGGTGCTTATGAATATAAAGGACTAGCTGCATGAACTCTTTCAAACACTCAAAAGCAAGGGCAACGACGGTCAGGGAGGGAATCAATAGTTCAACCTAGAGATGATAATATTATGCCCAAGAAGCATTAGAAAAGAAAAATAAAAACTACTACTGTCATAGCATGCAGCTCTGCAATTCGTGTGAAGTCTAAATTAAATATTCAAGGTTTACAAATTTTCCATAGGATATTGAATGCAGGACCGATTTGCTAGAAACCATCAGCCATAGGACTGATAAATTGATTCTTTAGATCTGTAGCTACCTTTCCACCATTTTCAGCATTACATATCCCCAATTCCCATTAATACATTTCGATCCTGTTAGATTTCACATACTACTATAGATAAAGAAGGAGAACAAGAAACCTAGTAAGACATGAACCAAAACTAAAAGAAATTGCATCCAGAGTTACTGAAGAAGCACTGCAAAGCCCAACCAACTTCTTAGACACAAAACGTCGAACACTTGGTGCGCAACTTATTGATCCAAGTAGAACTTCCTTTCCTTCTCCCAACTAAATTTCCCCCTCGATGTAGGAGTCAGAGAACACACGGTTCATGGATCTATCAGAGCGTACTGTTTATGGAACGCACCAAAAGTCAATCCAAAAGCAAAAACCCAACAAAAGTAAGGGCAGAATTCACGTAAAACGACGGGAGAAAAAAAAAGGATAGAATTTCAAATTCGGGAAAAAATATAGAAGATGCTATAGGAACAAAAGCGATCTGGATTGTCAAGTTCCCACGACCAAAAATCTGAAAGCGACGATCAAACGCGCTTCGCCTAATCCGCAGAAAGACCTCCGCGAGAAAGAAGTCTAAAAAAAAAAAGAACAAAAGAGAGGAGAAATAAGAGGAAAATTGTTTTTTGAGAAGAGGAGTTAAAATTGTATGGGCCGCCATCCTTAATAGCCCAGTAAAACACTAGGCCTTGTGACCCCTCTAGAGGCCCTTTTGGGTTGTGCGAAAACGAGCAACTTTTCTTGGCCTAGTCCAACTCTAATTGGGCTGAAATCAATCACAGCTTCGAAAATTCAGATGGCAAGGCAGCTGCTTTTTTAAAAAAAAAAAAATCGCTTGAAAGTTGAAATTTCCATTTGATCTTTTTTGCATTATGATTATTGTTATTATTATTTATTATTATTACTACTACTATTAGTATTAGAATACATTACAAATGCAGGCACTCGCAACACCCGTACATGTACGTCCTCTCCTATGAGTACCTTGAAAAGCCAACACATCTTTAGATTGATGAAGTTATCACGAGCTTCTCGATAACATCTTCTTGAGAAAGGCCTAGGGTCTTCCCGGCTAGCCGGTCCGGGTTCGAGCCTCACCCCCTCCTTAATTCAAAATCAATTAGTCCTTTCTAAATTGGTCCTATTTTATTTTATAACAACAGGTATATCGTCAATCACTGAAAAATACCTATCCCTTAATACAAGGACCCATGTCTAGTTGTTGCATTATTATAGCCTCATCACTTTTACTGCTTATAGCTAGAATAAGGGCATATTTGGCACAACTCTAGCTCCTAGAGCTGGAGCTCAGCCAAACAGTTTCAGCTCCATTAAAAATAGGAGTGGAGTTGGATGGAGCTCTCTCACAAAATGAACTAGAGTTGTGGAGCTGGGTTTAGGCAGCTCCACAACTCCACTCCAAACCCAATTTCTGGAGCTAAATTCAGGGGTTGGAGCTGTACCAAACATGCCCTAAATCAACACGACACGTACTAATAAGATATAAACATTGTCAATTTCAAAATGGTAATCTTAGCGAAATAATATTCTCAGGCACGCAATTGGTATATATATGTTTATGCTCTGAATGCAGTGTGCTCGCCGACTAATCTTTCATCTTCTCATAATCAGAAAACAAATATATTGATTTTGGCATCTTCCTCATGTCGATCCCATATCCCAATTCCAATTAATCTTGGCGTCACCTTTTCCAATAACTCGTGAGGCGATGAAGGGACAAGAAAGAACGAACTGAGTCCTAAACAATAATCACATTATGTAACCCCCCCTCAACACAAGTGGCTTGATAAAGAAATAACTGCGGATTAAGCTGCCACCAATCAGGCAAGCATGTCGCATTCCTAATGTCAACCTCGGTATATATATCTCTTTAAATTTCAGTACTTGTCCCAATTATCTCCCTTTAAACTGGGATTAATTTGTGTAGTTCGAGCGCTTAATTTAGGTTCATTTAATGCGCCGGTGTGGTCAAAATATCAATGGTCGAGAACTGAGCATAGCTCTCAGGTCCAGACCACCTAAATTTGAATCTGAAACTGGCGTCTATTTTTATGGAGTTCTTGTGCCCCATTCTATCTTAATTCAAGGAGCTCCTCTTTGATATTCCTTTTTTTTTTTTGCAAAAAATATCAATGGTCACTAGGTGATCAAATTATTATTATTGTTATTGTTCATAGGCGTATGTATATTGTTGATACTGATCAGTTATTCTACATGATTGATATCTCTAGTATTTTAGGACAGGGCAAAGATGTTGCCAAAGCTCGGCGCCATGATTTAGAAAAGGGGTAGTTCCTTACTATCAAAAGATTTATGCCATCTGGGACACCGGTGTCTTACTGACATGGCCTACTCCCTTTGTCAAAAAAAAAAAACTGAATCTAGAACTGGATGTGACATATTCCAGTACAACGAATCTGAACAGAGATATGCTTAGAGGTATGTTTAGATTGTAGTACTAAGATATGTCACATCCAATACTAAGTTGGTTTTTTATGGGACGGATGGAGTATTTGTCATTGATTTTCATTGATATGTTCCCTGCAGGCTGTGTCTGTTAGTGTATGAAAGTAAAGTAATTCTATAGTACTTAAGAGGTACCGGAAGGTAAATATTCTTAATGTAAATTTTAATATCTTTTAGTACCAAAGATATCAAGATATATTAAATTTTATAATAGAAAATAGATTACCTCCTAAAAAATGTAAAATCATTCATCAAAATAAGAGCTTGGATACAATTAATTTTGGTGGTAGATGGAGAAATTCATCCTTAACTGAAACTTGGGAGCAAGAGGTACTGAGCATATATGTGCACAATAAAATAGGCCAGGTTCTACAATTCCAAATGCAAATAAAATTGGGGGTGGCCGGAAATTTCAGAATTCCAAAGATCTTGGTAACTTTATTGCAAAATTCTGAACAGAGGCTGAGATTAATCGCAAGAATTAAAGAGAGAGAGAGAGACAGAGATTAACCCACAACCCGATGGAAAGCGAAGTTGTGCAACATGCAACATACGAGAAAACATCCTGCAACCAAACACGGCCAAGATTTCAATAATTTCAGTCTCAAACTTAACAGCAAGTCCATCCACAAACAACCAGCAAACAGGTCAAGTACAACCACAGATCATAAATCTCTGGAAAATGACAGACAATTTAAAAATCGATTACTAGTTTGCGTCGTTTCTGCAGGGGTTGACACGACCAGATCGAAACAGTGTCTCTCTCTCTCCCTCTCTCGTATACATCTACAGTACATGATCACTGCAGCCGCCACTGAATTCGTCCATACGACACAACTCTACTGGTCAGTGTTCAACTGTTCACCAGTACACCCCAGGAAAAAATGATAGATGTACAGTGTATTCTGTATTGACGCCAATTTGGCAAATGGAAGAAAAAGATTCGTACTCGTACTGCCAGTGTGTACTGCAAATTAAACTAACCGCTGTTAATGCTTGTGCATGCATCTGAATTTGGCAAGCTTGTTTAACTAACTGTCCAGTTTAGGGATTGGGATCCTTCTACATTATTGACGAAGAAAATTCAGAGGTGCTAAAGTACATTGCATTAGCTCATGTTTTAATGCGTTGGATCTTCATTGAACGGTACAAATCATAATGCTATGGTAAAGAAGTGTTCGGTGGTAAATTAATTGTTGTTAGAACACTATTGTTACAGTGTCTAGCTAATGTGCTAATTTAAATAGCTATAGCACAAGAGTTAGATCATTGTGTACATATAGAGTTGTTTGCAATCACTGTAGAGGGACCTGCATCCCCAGTTTAGAGGCTAATCTTACGGTTTAAAAGAACCACATGCTTACAGTTTGAAAACCATACGGTCACCGAATACAACTCTTAAGGGTGTGTTTAGATAATGGAAAATGGAGGGTTGGATTGGGATTAGAAAATAAATAAAGGGTTAGAATTAAATGAAAGAGGAAGAATGAATGGTTAGGATATAAAGATAGGTGGGAAATCATTTCCCTTTCCCATTTAACAAACACTGCCTAAGCGACTTTGTGTAGAAGCATATGTATGTACCAAAAAACAGGTGAAACTCATATACTTTTTAGTAAAACAAGATTTTGATTTACCGAGTAGTTTCTTGATTCGTACCGGCTCGACAAGACAGATAAAACCGCGACAACAATGGCCGAAGAAATAGATTAAAGTCATCAAAGGTCATCACGATAATTAAGCTCCTACGGAATGGCGAGTGGGATTAGAATAGTAATAAATCCCAGCAAATGGTAGCCGACAGTGTTTCCTTTTCTGGATGTTGACCCTGATCCTGATCGATGATGCAATTAGCAGAGAAGATTAAGCCCAACTTGCTCGGAACGCCTCCCTGCTGGCTTCTGGCTTTTGGATACGATCCTCGATCGATCCGGCCATCTCGTCACGTCAAGAGACTAAGGCCCTGTTTAGAAGAGCTTGTCCTAGCTACAGCTTTTCCTAAAAGCTGTTTCTGCTAGAAGCTGCCCTAAACAGTCCACAGCTTCTGAGAATATGTAGTTACATATTCTGAAAAATGAACTAAGAAGTCAGAAGCTGGAGAAGTTGGGTTTCAGAGCTTTTCCAGATTCTCAGAAGCTGGCTACCAAACAGCTGCTTCTCAGAATCTAAAGTTCCCCGAACAGACCCTCGGAGAGTATGGGCGGCTCCTTCATGTCAGCTTCGTCTCATAGATTGATAGAGTAGCCTTCATGTACAATTATGTTACTAGTAATTTCGCTGTTATTATAAGACGAGACGAGACGACTTGGAAAAGAGGAGCCAGCATGACGAATGGATTTTACTATTATATATCACTTCTCTTCCCGGTGATCAAGGACGAGATGGTGGAGTACGTGCAAGCGCACGTATCCAAGAGCACACGCGATAGGCAAGTGAGACCAATTGACATTTGTTAAAAGGTGTACTTGTTTTATTCTTTTATTTAGTTGCCAATTATTATAAAATGAATCATGTAACTTCTTTCTTTTAGAAACACAGTACAAACACATACGCTCGTAACATGCGCATATATCTCTGGAAGATTGTGCCGGTATATCTTGAGATTGACTCGTCTCGCTGTATACGGGTACGTCGTTTACCACTGAAAATAATGTGAGGACTTGAACTTGGATGGGATGGTTCCACCACAATAAATCTTACCAATTATGCTATACTCACTTCGCATGAATCATGTAACTAAAGCAATGAAAATAAGAATTTCAACTCATTTAAAAAAGAGAGAAAAAAATAAGACTTTTAGCATATCCAATAATCAGTTAATCGCTATTTTACTTATGACGTCGTTGACTTTTCACATAATATTTGAGCATTCATTTTATTTAAAATTTTAGTATAAATATGTAAAAGTATATGTTAGGCATCAAAAATAATAGTCTTCTCTTTTATTTATATTTACATAAAGTTCACTTTTCACTCCGTTATATTTCTACTCAGGTTCAGTTTTTCAACCAAACAACAAAATCAGGCATGCAAGACCAAAAAAAATCATCACAAATTTTCTACCGCACAGGCACGTATTTTCCTTGGTATGATCCATCGGGATCTTGGTGATGAAAGGAAAAACTTTGGCTAGGGTCTACAGTGGATTGAGAGCGGAAAGGGAGAAGAACGACATTGCTTGCAAAAGGAACTCCAATAAATCTCGTAAATAGGTCTTATAAACCACGAAGTGATGGTTCATATTTCGAGAAAGCCGGAGAAATTTTCTACATAAATTTAGCGGTTTCCTATCTATGAGGGCTGTTTTTTTTTTTACCTCAATCCAAATTCAAAACTTGCCAATGTTGCGGCCTATGGTCGAGGAGAACTTGTTCAAGGATTACAAGCCTTCTCTAATTCTCGAGTGATCAAATATCCCAGCAAAGTTAACTTTCTCGAATTATATAGCCGGGAACGTTGTTTCCATCATTTGCATTGAGATCAGGGACTACTATCAATGTTTCAAATTAGGTATATTTTTTATACTTGGGTTCGTAATCTCCTAAAATACCGTATACCTATATACGAAGGAGTGTTAAAATATAGGAATGTAGCAGATAATAAACAAAACTCCTTCCGGATCGTAGATCCATAGAAGAAAGTCAATAGCTAGTTGTTGGATAGTTCTCGACGAGTATTAGTTGGAAGGCTAGATTAATTAGCTAGCTTGCTCCACCACTGTAATATGTGAGACATTTTAAAGCTATATATATAAACTAAATTAAGGATATTATTTATCTTGTTGGTCTAAATTGGTAAAGAAATCCCTTATTTTCGCTTACTTTACCACAATCTCATGTATACTTTCGTACCCGCATTTCTCATGCTATACTAATAATGTAGTCGGGTACATCCAATCAACAATATATACGTTATATCAAAATCAAAAATCAACAGAGTTATCTATTGGTAAAATGAAGCAAGTATACGCGAGCAACGCACGAGGGCGAAGAATCCTCTACCAAAATTATTAGTGCAAGTAAAACTTAGAAAATTTGCATGCCAACGGCTAAAGCCGAAACAGAAACGTGCAACAACCAGGCTGTCCGGAGACAGACGGTGAGAAATCCATCCCAACCGCCCGCCGCTAGCGCCGTACGATGCCTCGTCCGCGGCTCTCGCTGGCGCGCAACGCTGGATCAGCAGTAATCAAGCGCCGAGCATCACCAATGATCCTCCTATTTCACCCCAAAACCAATTTTGAAGGATTTAAGGCCGAGTTTAATTTCAATTTTTTCTTTCAAACTTTCAACTTTTCCATCACATCCAAACTTTCCTATACACATAAACTTTCAACTTTTCCATCACATCGTTTTAATTTCAACCAAACTTTCAATTTTAACGTGAACTAAACACAGATCCCTTAATTACTGCCTTGCATGGATTATCCGCTTTGTTGCTATGCAGGATATTCGCTCTGTTGCTAGGCATGGCGTGGCTTCAGGGAGAAGCGCAAGGAGATAGCGCGCCATTAACGGAGGAGAAGGGAAATTCTGTTGGTAGTTTAACAGAAAAATTCAATTTTAGTTTTTAGGATAAAATTTAAGATTTGCTTCGTTCCAATAAAAAATATCTTCAGGTACCGGGACCTCACACAAACAAATCATTTTCAATTATTGGATGAGCATTGTTAGATCAAATGATTGAAAAGGATTCTACCCAGCTAAATCCAACGATCGAAAATAATTTACGGACTATCGCAAAATATGCAGGGGCTATGCTATTTTGCTATACTATCCCCAACCCTATAATTTTGGATTTCTGGAAAAAAAAAATGGCTCCATTCCCGACTCGTTCCCAATCCGCGGATATCCACTCTCCACAAGTCGAGAATTCCACGGATTTGAGGGTGAGCTCGGGGGGTCATCAGCAGTAACGGCGTTTGGAAGGATTGAAAAATCATATTTCGAGCCCACATGCATTTCACTTTTAAGAGGAGAAATATGTAGCGCAAATCATATGTATTGTGAAAACCTAAAAAGTATTGTTTGATCTAAAAATAGACACATGGTATTTGTCCACGTTACCTAGAGTAAAAATTTTACTCCCAGATTCAACCATGAGTACAAATTTTATTGAGTAAAATTTTTACTCCTGATAACGTAGACAAATCGCATACATTCATTTATGGATCCAACAATAGTTTTCATATTTTCACTATATATGTGGTTTGCAATATATGTTTTCCCCTTATAAGAAATCAGTTTTAGACATATGTTGGAAAGATAAATATTTTCACACTTCAAATTTTGCTTATGATTTCTGAAAACAAAATTGTGGAGATTGATTTTAGGATATCTCTCGGTGATGCCCTATCCGGTTTAGAGGAGCTTAAAATTTTCTAGTGAAAATTAGGTTGCGTAGCTAGCTTTGGAAATCTGAAAAAGCCAATTCCTCAGTTTAGTACTTCTAGTTTTATTTTTTGGCTTCTGTCATCTGGATTCTACACTTACAATTTTTTTAAAGTTTATGTGAGAATTTATCATGTTTAGAGAAGGTACAACTGGCTAAAAGTTCTCTTAAATATGGCCTTAGTTACACGGCTCCAAAGCAGTGGTTCAATCTTCAACTTGAGAATATTTTTTCTCTCTCCACGATCAACTTGTTGCGTCATAGTTCATATGTGCACATATATACGCTGTGAGCATATCGATGTATGTATTTACTTGTAGTAATAATAATCAACAACAAAGTCCAAAGGGCATGTGTGTGATATATGTATGATCTAGGGATAAAATATGAGCATGCTAGTTATGTTAGCATGTGTCACAACTTGATTATATGTTAATTAATTAATCACCTGAAGAGGCAACTATATGATCCATACCCACATGCATGGCAATCAAGGTGCTAGCTACCTAGCTATCAGCTAAGTACATGATAGTAGTGCAAAGCAACACCAAACATGCATCTCTCTTGCTAAACTACTCTCAACTTACATAATACTATAAGAGAAAAAAATAATTAATTAACCATATACCACCCTTACTGTCGACATGCACCTAATTCAGGATACTGCCCTGGCCTAGCTTAAGGTCGACATGTTATCTAATTCTAAAACCTTGGCATCCTTGTCGACGCTGGAGTTATGAACAGTTTTAAATTTTGAAAAGGGTATCTGCCCTTTTTTGTATGTATCCTCTTGGTGCTATACACATTTCATTGTCATTGTCATTGTCATGTTCATCTCTCCTCTCACTCCCAAAAAAAAACTTTAAAACACTTTTAGTTTTCTTCACACTATCATACTCAATTTGCCACTTGCAAGTTGCTCAACTCCTTGAAATTTAATCTCCTTTCTTTTTCCTTTGCTTCTCCAACCATATATACCCCCCTTAAAGTCCAAACACCCAAATCCTCATCTCCTCTCTTAGCTAAGATTGTTTGACAAAATAATCTCTAGCTTCTACATCACATCATATCACTTCCCTCTCTCAATCTTTTCCTCTCCTATCCTCTCCTCACACTAGCTTAGCTTAGCTTAGCTAGCTACCATCGTCTTCTTCGTCTTCGGCGAGATATGGGTGAGTGCAGCTACAACAGCATGAGCCCATCGACGCCGCTGCCGCCGCCGCCATCGGCGGCGGCGGCGAAGAAGGGCTCGCCGGAGGCGGCGGCGGCGCACAAGGAGAGGCCCAAGATAAGGATCATCCACATCATTGCGCCAGAGATCATCAAGACCGACGTCGCCAACTTCCGGGACCTCGTGCAGCGCCTCACCGGCAAGGAGCAGCAGCAGCAGCAAGAATCGGCAGAAACGACGTTGCCGCCGCCATCGCCGGTGGCGGTGCTCGACGAAAAGAAGGAGAAGGTCACCACCAAGAAGAGGCCGGCGCCGGCGGAGGACGAGAGCATGATGAGGAAGAAGAAGAAGAAGATCAAGTGCGAGGTGAAGGTGGAGGAAGGCCATGGATTTGGATACGATCATCTCGATCACACCGACCTGTGGATGGATCTGAATCCGGGAGGGTTCTTGAGCTTCTTGGAGGAGGAGGACGTGTTCCAAGGCATGGCTGCCGACCTGTTCCAATCGCCTCTTGGTTCATCGAGGATGGATTTCGTTGGCGAAATGTACGCATCTTAAATTAGTATTTGGGATTAGAGGTTTAATTTTCGTTTTGGTTTACTTTGTGAGAATTTTTGCATTTTGGTTGAGAGGTTTGGATGGTCTTCAAAAAAAGAAAAAGAGAGAGAAGGGGATAAACACAATGGTGATGATGGTTAAGTATTGCACCCATGGTTGCAATAATTGGTGATGTGTATGCAAAGGGTTATTGGTGGGATATTTATAGAAGGAATGATCAAATTTGGGTGCTTAAATCTGTCTGCAGGTCTCTCAAATGTAAATATGTAATTGTTCTTTCGCATATGGAGCTCTCCCTCTTGATCACCATTTTTAAGCTTGTTTTCAGAATGGAAATTGTACTCATCCCTTCCATGGCTGGCAGTTGAAAATATTGTCTCTGTTGCACAACATGGATCTCCATGATCTTCCATTTGTTCGATCTTGCACAAGAAATGTGCAGAGAAATGTGGTTTGTTTGAACCCACCAATTATTTTTGTCTCGCTTTCAGAGTTTCACTGAACACGGAAAAAGGATGGTATGATTAAGTGTTTGTTTAAGTTTACTAATTGCAAAGGGATGTGAACAACAGGTGTCTATGACCATGAACAGCTGGAAATTAATTACCTTCATGAGACTAACACTAGTTTTTTTTTATAGCACTCTTGTATGTAAAGTTTTTTCTTTTTTATGGATGAGTGTTGGCCTTCACATTTGCAGAGGTGTGCAAGTAAGCTGGCAGAAAACGACACTAACATAGGTTATTAATCTTGCTTGGATATATAATAAGCATTCTATGTCCTGTAATCTTAAACAAGATCTAGTTGTTCTTTTGATATTCATCACTCAATTTGGAAGATCTATATAGTATTGATACAAGATTTATATATACTTTTTTCAGATGAAAAAGACAAATGGCAGTGCTAAAGGCTATATATAAACTCAGTAATCAAAGGTTATGGATGGAGAAATTGGCTTTATCTCAAACAATAGCTACAAGCTAACAAAATTCTCCCTTTCCACATGATTGACTTTCTGTTAATTATCACCAGAAGAAAAAAAATCCTAGGTTGTTGTCAATAACAGTGACCTACCTTTGGTATCATTTTCTTCCTTTAATTGCTTGGAAGAAATTGCTCTCTGCATTTACTAAATTGGTGCCCACCTTACACTTCTCTGAAAGAATTGAACTCATCATCATGCACCACTGTCTGCATAATATGGTATCTCTCTATCTCTCATCTACCAGCCTTTTTCATGGCTTTAATTCTTCAATCAGTTGTGGTGCTAGATTCATGCATCCATCCCCTAGAGGCTAAGAACAGCACATGTATTTCTTCAGATTTTTCTTAATTATAATTGGTGAGGTATACTTCTGCATCCACTCCATTATCCATGTCCCTCCAAGATGTTGGATATCCATCTCCATCCTGCCTCTTAGAAAGTCCAAATGTACATTGCAACTATTGTAGCCAAAAAAGAACTTTTGGGTGGGAGGTGTTTCTTCGTTTTCTTAGTACAGTTGTCACCTCACAACTAACAAACAAAAAGGTTGGCCTTAAAAATTTGCAAGTGGATATTTTCTTTGGCAAGTTTCTAAGTCAGATACTTCTTTTATATAATAAAGTCAGATACATAGGATCCTAAAGTAAGTTGCTCCCATTCGTAAAGTAGGATTTTCTGAACATTTTTAGAGCAACTACTTCTTCTTTTCTTTTGCGAAAAAGGAGCAATTACTTCCTTACAATTGGATGACCTTGTCGCCTTACCATTCAGCAATTGCACATCAAATGGACTATCATGTTCTTATCCATTCTTCTTCTTGTTTTGATGATATTTTGTTTTGTTTGCTTTCTGGATATGAGATCATGTGGGCTATATATGGGACAGAAAATGATTGTAGAAACTACCAAGTATTGATTAAAACTACTCATTTAGGGAAGATGGAAGATTAACAAAGAAAACTATATGATAAATAAACTAAACCAATGGTATTTTAAATTACCTAATTAGTAATTGGTTGAAAACTAGTCCTGATTGGAGCACCCCAAGTTGTGTCCTTTGAGGCTGTACCAACGGCCAACCACTGCATCCTGTCCTGATCTGCTGTGCTAATTGCTAATCGAAAGAGATGCTAACTTTGTTTTTTTATTGCTAATGCTTCTCTTACATTGGTTGGGTCCATGCCCATCAATGTGAAGTTTTAGAAAAATAACAACAATTATTCAAACCCTCGTGCTCTCAAACTGTGACGTCATGCCGTCGACATCAGCAAAGGACAATACCCTTGACATCCAGTGGACATGAACACAACGATACGCACAGTGCACTAGAAATAAAATAAACACTGCATTATCAATTATTTATAGTTTTATACTATTGTTTGTTTCTTAGCAACGAGAGGTGTGACTTGTGAATAGTACTCCCTCCGTTTTATATTATACTCCGTAAGTCGTTTGACTTTTTTTTAATCAAACTTCTTTAAGTTTGATCAAGTTTGTAGAAATATGTAGTAACATTTTCAATATAAAACAAACATATTATCAAAATATGCTCAATGTTAAATTTAATGAAACTAATTTGATGTTATAAATGGTTCTTTTTAAAATAAATCCGGTCAAATCTAAATAACTTTAACTAAGAAAAAAATCAAACGACTTATAATATAATACAGATGGAATAGAAAACAAGTAGCAACAAGAAATTCCGAAAAGGAAAGTTAAAATTACCACATATGGTAGAAAACCTCGTGCACTTGTGAATGCTTCATCTCATTGTTTTTGTCTTGAAAATATCTTCTTTTAAAAAAAGTCTCATTGCGTTAGTCTTCAAAACTAAAAACTCATTGTTTTACTTTTAGAGAACTCTGAAAAGGATAGAGGGAGAGAAAACCAGAGACCAAGGGAAGACGACTAGCAACCAAAACAGGACAAAATACCGGGATCAAAGAAGCCTGTTTCTTTTTCTCTCAGCTCATTGACCAGCATTGTCAACCACTAATTAATCATGCAAATGTGTGTGCACTATTTAGTACTGCTAATTAAATTACTACCCAAGTTGGTTGCCACTGGGACAGTGACAACCCTTTTCTCTGAATTTCTTTATTTCTTTCTCTGATCCTTCCTCCTGGATTCCTTCCATCCAACTAGATGCAGGCCACCACACCACACACCCAAACCGCTTTCCAGTCGGCTTCGATCCCGGTCAGGTGAGTTTCCCGGTTTCCGGTGGCTACCGGCGGCGGCGGCGGCGGCCGGACGACGGCGACCGTCTTTAATGTCTCCGGTCACCATCGGTGATTGAGGCAACAACTTGTGCAAGAAAAAGAGAGAAAGTCTGGCATTGGAGAGTAAGGCTGAGGCATCCGTGTGGCGTTTGCAAGGTGGTGATAGATTGACAGGGCACCTAACTGGGATTAATAAACTGATTAGTGTGGCTAATTGCAGAGAAAAGAAATATTGGTTGTTGGTTGCAAGTGCACGTGGTGTGGTTGTGGCTTTTGTGTACACATTCCTCTGCTCTTGCGTGTGTGGTGCCTAGAAGGATACATATATAATTACTATGAAATTGAAGGTTATGGATTGGAGTACTATGGTGGATTGATTATTAATCAAATCTGTGATGGAAGATGATCGCAAGTTTTATTTTACATGGATGCTTGTTGGTATATGTTTAGTTGGATGGAGGAAACATGGTGTGCTTGTGTTGTTGTATGTGAAGCATTTCGGAAGATGGATTTTTGTTGTTTCGATTACTTAGAAGACGCGCTTATACTAATGTGTTCTTTTATAACATGCTAAAGAGACAAAGGCCAACAACAAACCCCCTAACCTCTACGATGATATTCCGATGAGAACAAAACGGTGTTTGTTGTCACAAGAGTCGGAGACCAAAAACTGATGGCTCGGAAGCCAACACGACGGCAAGAAACAATGTAATCAAACTAGTTGTCACACACACGAACGGAAGCACGCAAAGCTATTATTTTCCAAATGGAGACATGATTGAGCAGTATGGTATATGCATGTTAATGAAACAGTAGCTTGTACGCTTGCAGAGCCTTGAATTTGATTGTGTGCACAGCTAGCTAATGGCAAAAAAAATGGACCATGGAAGATTTACTGAAACTCTGCAGCAAGAATAGTCTCAGAAACAGGACGTGTGTAATCTGGATTCTGGACAACCAGCGTACTGCTATGTTTGGTTTCCACAAAAGAATTGAATTACAAGGCAGATGTCTCACGTATACACATACCGAATGAAAAGGGGTGTAACAGCTAATCAGGCACCCCAAAAGTTGTGTCCCTCTATCAAAGGAATGCCTATAGTACATCAAGGTAATCAAGCAGTGCAGATGTTACATCAAGGCACAGCTGCCTGTTCTCAGGTGACGAACTGTGTGATTTGCACACTTGATCTAACACAAGTTTGTTCTCGCTTTATGTGTTCCGGATCTCCCATGTATTTTAGAGGTATGGAACTGGCCAGCTGTGCAAAGTGAACTACAGAGAATACTTGTCGAAGCTCATCGGAAGCAAAACTGGTAGGGGTTTTGAAAAGAACAGCAGAACCTTGTATGCACATCTGAGGTTGAAGGCAACAGGGTAAGATATTCAGATCCCCAATGTTCATCAACTAAAGAAATAAAACTACCATAGCAGTTGGTTGAATATTGGTACAAAAACAGATGAATAAGCAAAAAAAATAGTTTGATTGAATTATAGATAGGTGCCAAGAGGAAAGAAATTCAGCCTATCAAATTTATACTACTCCATCCTATAATAACAGCTTATAGTGAGATTACTTTTGCCTTCATTGAAACAATAAAAATTACTTCTGTATTCTTATTTAAAAGAAACTTAGTTTTCCCTTTCCAGCTTCAGGAAACGCCAATTTTGTCCAAAGAAAAGGCATGGCCAGCTGAAAAGGTCTCAGCCAGCAACCGGATTTCTCAGTGATTTCAGTTCAAATTTGGATTCTTTTTGCTAAAATAGGTTTTGTTTATAGATTATATGGAATCTACATTTTAACCTTTAAATCAAATGTATCGCAAAAATATTATTCATGTCACAAAAAGTTCAAAGTTTATTTGAGTGTTTTGGGTGATTATCGATCAGAGACTTCTGCTACCACGGAAACCAGAAATCTCAGTCTCTATTGTGTTCTCTTTCATAACCGAGATGTAAATCCCTAGCAGGACAGGTGAAAAGACAGGCATATGCAAGAAGGCTGCATACCTTCAAGAGTTGAAAAGGTTCCCAACTAAGACAGATCTATCATTTCTTCCATGAATTGCTTGCCTACGCAATGGAGGTGCATAAACAGTTATTGGAAGCACCCAGTCACCCTTCTCTCTTTTCTCGACGAGAAGTGGATGTTCATACCTGCCAAAAAGAAACCAGAATTGCTGATTCAAAACTAACAGCAGCAGACTAGAAAAGATCACCCTTTCCCAGTATGGCAGTACCAGATAATGGTTGAAACAAATTGCTTAACACCAATAATTAGCATAGTTCTGAAGAAACTAATTGTAGCTGTGGTGATTATAGCTTGTGTATTGCTATGCACATCTAAGGATGATGAGCATAAAACATATCTCCTATTTCTATGAAGGAATCATTCTACTATTGATGTAAATTATGGAAACAGCACAGAAGGTACGAAACAACTCGTGGCCTACTTAGCAATCCAACCCTGCGCTGTTAAGAGACACGGTGTCCAAGATAATGCTATCAGGCTACAGCACATAAAATTGTTAATACTGTTACATACCTAGATGAATCAATTCCTTCGGGAGTTGTGAAGAACTCAAATCGAAGAGACCATTGCACAGAAACTTTTGAAGTGGAAAATGACATTGGTCCATCAATTGGAACTGAAAAGAGAAAGCTTGTCTGGTGAAGATCCGCAACAACTTCATAGTGCTCACTGTGTACCTTTGCAGAGAGTCCAGAGAAAAATGAGTGAATCATTAAAATCAATTTGCTGATTTTACAGTGTAAATGACTAAATGTTTTTTAGACCAAAAGGCAAGCAAAGTAACCCTGCTTCCCGTCGAAAGCAAACAGTGTAAGTACATAAAGACAAAAGGTGGTCTTTTTGGTGAAAAAGAAGCTAGCAGAATACACAACATTTGATATTGGCATGTTACTAGAATGCACTAGATTTATCAATAGCAGGTAAAAGTCTAAGACTCAGAGGTGCTTATAGATTCTTGATGGCCATGACTAATATTTTGTGTTTGAGGGCATTAGCACATGCCCTTTCCTCGACAAATAAAAGTGTTAAGCACATCCCTACTGTTCGAATGGCATTGTTCGTCATGCTTATTGTTCCATAGCTACTGTTTGCTGCAATTGCTGTTCATTCACAGGTAGTTTGTTTTTCCAAAGGTTAGTTTTTTTTTTCTTTTGGAAGCTTTACTACTAATGTACTCCATGTGTTTTCTAAAGACTATTTCTACATTTCCTAGGTAGAGTCATCACCACAGAAGGGCATTGCACCTTCTTTAGTCGAGCAAAGATGAGTAAACAAGTTCCTAATCCCTAAAGTCCCATTGTGGTCTCCCTTGGCCACTTATTGTACTCCCGACACTCCTTCCCCACGGTAAAAAGAAAAAAAGAAAAGAAAAGGTAGGGGTCCTTCATTAGAGTAGCTTATCAGCTCTCCCACCTCCTTCCAACAGATGCTTACCCCATATGTTTACACGGGGAAAAAGGATGGAAGCAGTGTCATGAACTAACAACAAAAATTGTGCAGATGTTATTGTTATCTGATTCATGGTCATCCTTGTAGCTAACCAACATAAGATTGGTTTTATGAGGTTGTGAACACTAGTGTGTATGTCAGATCGCATCAGTATATTGTAATTGTATATAAATGGCTGAGGCTTGAGGAAAATAACTACATCATTGGAATCAAAGTAAATACTTTATGTAGGTAAGAACAGAAGTTCAAACTGATTCCGTACAAACTATTATGAGATTAATCGGACTAAAGAATTGCTCAAGCTACACAAATAAACCATTGACCAGATGTTGGTACATAATATCAAAGTGGTCCAGAACACTAGTGCAGAAAACATACCTTGGTTATTGAGGGTGAGCTCCTTCTCGAAGGATGTATTACACGAGGATTAACCGTTTCTGATGTTTCCAAGGTAACAGATACCTGCAAGTACCAAAACATTCCCAATATGAAATCCCACTCCAATACACATTTTACTCAACTCAACCTTTTACCTCTAGGCATCTTCGTGTTCCAGATCCATGAAAGAAGGTGAGTGCTCCACCAATCTGCAATTAGAAGAACTGAGATAATCAGTTATAAGTTTCTAACATTGATAATGCGGTTACACATGTAATCAAATCAGACAATACCATATCACCAAAGTAATAAGTTGAGTCAGAATTCTTTGGTGAGAAGCGAAGCAACACTTGGTCATCTATTCTTATGTTGTACGATCTTCCTCTCATAAAGCCTTCTGCTGCAAAAAATTGTAATGGCAACTTAGTACTGCAAATCAATATTGACTACATGTTATGTAAACCTATAATAAAGAGAATAGCGAGATATAGTAACTCTAGATCTGAAACAGTATGTGAGGATGGCTTACATCCAGCTGGTTCAACATATTTTGGTGTGAGAGGTGGTCCAGCATCATCATTTGAGCGGTCAGGATCTAGAGAAAACATCTGTCCATTTGATGGATGATGATCTGACAGCAAATGATTTAGCTTCCTTTGAGGTGACACCACACCTGCTTGTGCCATTGATCGATTAAATTAAACGACCATCATGAACTAGTATAAGGATATCTTATACAAATGCTCTATCAGAATTTTGTATTTGCAAATGGCATATTCACATCAAAGCTGTGGTTTTAGGAATAGCAAAACAAATGCTATGAGATGCACCACAAATATGATCAATTTGCAAAAGGAAAATCCATCGGACATAAATATTACAATCACGAACATTACTAAAAGTATGACAAGAGCTGAAGGGCAGATTAATCACTAGGAAGAGACTGATAAAGAATCACATAGGGAAAAAAAACTTGAGACTATATTTAATATTTCCTTAAGAATATTGTTGATTTGTACCTCTTGAACAATTCAAAAATTCACGTCAAAAAAATAAATACTCCACCTTACCTCCACCATGATCATCTGAAATCTCTGATACTGATAGTCGAGGAATTGGACTATAAGATGGGAAACTGGGGCGTTCTCTAGAATACAATGGTTCACTAGTGGAAAGACGTGATGACAGGGAGTGCATCGACACTGAGCTCCTGAGGGAGCTTTCTGGATTTGCTTTGTTGTAGGAGGAAACAGATGAAACTTCATCCTTTGAACTATCATATCCTTCTTCTAAATCAGTATTATCATTTGCTTTGCTCTGCAAAAACAATTCGATGTGTCAACATAAGTGCAAAGAGCGATAAATCAAGTGCATGTATACTGATGCACGTTAATCGTTAGACTCAATGGTTCAGATGAGGATTACTAGAATTACTTTGTATGCATAGATGCAAAATATCATCTGTTGGAAAATAGTTCAAGATTTATGAATGCTTTCATCTTTTATGCTTAACAAACTATGATGCATTTCTTTGCAAAATGCTGCTGTACTTCATCAAAGTAACGAAAATATTTGCCAACTCATGTAAGAAAATGTGTAAGAAAAGGATCAAGAAATAATTTAGTATTGTGAAATATGGGAGGTGCAAAACAGCTTATATAAGGACCCACCCATTCTGAATCTTCGTCCTTTTCCCTCCAAAATATATCCGGTTGCTCAATTGGGAGTGGAAAGTTCACTGGGACAGGCACAACATTGTCAGCTATGTATCCCAACAGAATAGCAAGCTCAATGAGCATACACACAAAAATGGAGTGGAGTAAGCATCATTAGAAATAAGAACATATGAAATATTATTGTATCATGATTTTTCAGTCAGTACACATTCACAAACAGTTAGTGAAGTTTCAGCACCTCAAGTTGGTAAATACACACCACTGACCTTCTTCATTTAGTAGGTTGCTACTTTTCTGTGAAACACATATCTGCAATGGGACTCGAGCTTCCTGCAATAACCATGTTGATTTTAGTCTTACTCCAAGGTAGAGTATTTACACAATTGCACTTATATGAAATGCCAGAAACACGGATAGGCAAATTCAGATTGAGTTCATGATTATAAAAATAAAATGAAGAGGCGGCATCAGGTGGTTTCCAATACAATAGTAAATTGTAATCATACACAAGCACTGATAACCTCAAATGTAGCTTAAAAAAACACTGACGCAAAACTTTAAGAGGTGGTTGCAAAGAGCTAGAAGAACCAACTCTAAACGTGTGTATTTTATCATGCTCTAAGCCTCTAAACTTGTCTGATAAGAAAACTTAACAAGAACAAGAATGAAGACTGAACGCATGAAACTGAAACAAATGTCTTAAGCACAGACAACACAAAAATCATATTGATTCTTGGTAGTCCACATAAATACTAACGTAATGACATTACTACCAAGATATGGGTTTGATACTGAGCTAAAATCAAGCATTTAGGGCCTGCAAAGCCAACACAGACAATCGCACCAACCAAAACCCACTCAAAAGAAATTTAATGCAAGCATTGAGCACATGCATCTATTTTTAACATATCAAATGAGGGCTGCAGGCACAATTTGATGACAACCCACGTATTCAGCGCTTAGGCTGATACGAGAAATTCATAGAATTGTAATCTCATTCTAGATTGAGAAAGAACAAGGCACTAAAAGAGACATAAATGATATCCTAGCAGTTTTGAATGGTATTTATACCAAACAAGGTACTGCTAATTCTCTACCTAGAATACTTAGATTGCGGATCCAACTTGATGTCTAACTAGCACATCTACTAAGTATGTCCTCAGACAAGTTCTTCAACACAAGTCACAGCTTCAATAGTTGATAGTAACTTCGGCAAAGAACACACAAATTGATCACTAGATCAAAATTTCCACAATTAAGCAGAGATAATGAAAGCTTAAGGAGAACAATTTTAAGGCTGGAATGGACGTACAGAAAACGAGCATGGAACTCACCAATTGAACTGCGGTATTTACAGGGGCAATATTTTGATCTCCATTACCCAATACAATCGATCTTCCAAACAATATACTTTTAACATAATAAATATAGCGGACACTTATACCCCTATATGATGGTGGTAAAATCTTCGGGAGCTCCACACGTACAATGTCTGCAGATAACTTTTAGCTTAGTTAAAATCCTTGATATGGTTCAGATAATTAAATTCCGGATATTACACAGAAATTCTATAAGCATTTCCTTGGAATGAAGCTACAAGAATAAAACTGATGCTTGCCAACAATCCATTACTAATGGAAGAATATAGCAGGTTCATAGAGGAACTAGAACGACTGGTTAGAAAAACTTAAGGAGAGTACTGCTTTTAATATTCACTACTCCTTCCATTAATAAAAGGCACGGTTTGATTTGGCATGGCCTCCAACATTAAATTTTGAATGTTAGTTTCTTTTAGAATGCATCAGCAAAATTACCAAATTAGCATAATGTGAAAGTATTTTTGAACATGAAGCTTAACGGTATCCCTGGTACGCTACCTACAGATATGTGTTGTTGGACTAATTGTTAGTCAAAAGTTACAAAGTTTGAACCTTCAAATCAATGTGGGCTCTATATTTATTGACAAAGGGAGTATTAACTATGCCAAGCGTGCATATTAGTCACTTCATATATCTGTCGCTTACGGGCTTGTTCGGTTAATCCACATGAGGAATGGATTGGATGGGATTAAAGGGGATTAATTCCACACCTCAATAGGTTTGGAATTATTCCCCTCCAAATCCCCTTGGGGGAGGGATTAACCGAACAAGACCATAATTAGTTCGAGACTGTGAGGTATGTCTAAAATGAAGAATTTTAATCATTCATATTTCCAGAACTATCATGCAATACTAGGAAAAACTGAACTGAAACACACAAATGAAAACCAATTCATTTTTTATGACATTAAACTAGATCAGTCCTTCAAAACAAGAGATGACTTACATGTTTTTGTTTGTCCTGAAGCAATTATAACTTTAGGGATTAGCGAGGGTGCCGAACAATCCAGAAACAAATGTTCACCTACGTATGTAATGACAATACAAAAGAAGATTATCAGGAAGAAATAAAAACAGCAATTAACTGTTTCCAGAGATGATAAAAGAAACTTAAAGCGATGCATAGAGAATTGTACAAGCATGGCACAAACTTATGAAAGGGACAAAACTACAATTTCTTAACTTAGTTTCTAAAAACCCCATGCATAATGTTCTACTACTATCCAGTGAATAGAGCATAAACAGAAATGCTAGCTACAACAAACTTGTAGGTTAATTAACATGACAGCAAATGCAAAATGGCAAATGGATATAAAATCAACAGACGTGAAGTACATATGATGGATGAAACATAGTAGCACTGGTACAGTGGCACTGAAGTCAAAGATGGTTACAATCATGTTTGAAGTCGATTGCAAGAGCGTACCTCTCCTTTGCTTAGACCCTGGTAAGGGCTTTGGAACAGAGAACCACTGGCTATCCAACTTCTCAATCCCTTTGATCTCGAACGAGAGCCCATCCACCAAGAGCGAGGGGGCATCCTCACCGGACTCCGCCGACGCCGCGTCATCCTTCAGCCCAGTAGGGGTGCAGATCTCTATAGTCGCGGTGACCGAATCACCGGGTCTGTACACCTCCCTGTCCGTCTGGAGCTTCAATCTCGGGGAGTGCCGCTGCCTGGCCGCCGCGGCCGCGGCATCGGCCTTCCTCTCCTCGAACCACCCGACGCTTCTCAGGAAGGAGAGCCCTTGCGGGATCGGGAGCTTCAGTGACATTTCATCAAACAGGTTGCCTCCGATTCAACGTCTATCCCCACCGCAGCATAACGAGAACAACCCAATCCAATTATCCAAATCCCCCCAAGCTAACAAACCCAACGGGTTTCCAATCTGTATACACCACGCACGCAGGGGCTCATCAATCGAAGTGGCGCGTACGAGCGAGCGCTGCGAGAAGAAGAGAAGAGAATGAGGATTACCTTCCAATTTTTCGATTCCAAGTGGGAGGTCGTCGGCGTCGGGGGCCGCGTTCGCCTCTCCGAACCAGCTCGCCGGCCGGCCGTGCGCTCGGAGGCGAGGAGGAGGCGGGGGCTCGTCGGCGGCCGCGCGCGCGAGTGGGTGGGCGACCGCGGCGACACCAAACGCGACGCACCGCAGATCGGATCGGAAACAGAAGAGGGGCGAGACCGAGAGAGAGGAGTAATGGAGTCGAGATGCGGGAAAGAGGAGGACATTTGGTCACCGGCCGTTTTCCTAAAGTTCGTTTTGTTTGAAAAAAAAAAAAGAGAATTCTAACATTGTTTAAACCATTGAAATCGATGTGAACTATAGTAGAAGGCAAAATGATTGGACATTGGGTTAGCAACAATATAATGCTTAGTGTGGCCAATATTAAGAAAAAGATTAATGATTTGCTACATTGAAAATTGTTCGTTTGATTATGATACCACTTTACGACCATGACATATGAGACTATCTGATCATGAGGCAGGATGGGAAATAGTCGAAAATTATTTTGTGGAGTGGCAAAATAGCAATCTCTATGCCTTTGGTAAGGTTTGGCTATAAAATGGTTAGACAATTATACAATTGCAATCAAGAGATCCAAAACATTCTTACTAACATATATGTTCAGCAAATCTCTATTATGCACTAGCTCTTAGATGTGATAAACCAGTGACGTCACTTGCAAATCCAAAAGACATTAAACGATTATATAGTTTAGTAGCTTCTCTTAGATATGTGTAGGGAATGCATATCCTCTACATTACTACATGTCTTTAAAAACAAAACATTACATTACTATAGAGACACTCTACAATAATAGATTTTTTTTGGCTATCACAAAACTATCAAAAAAAAAAATGTAGCGTCTTCTCCTTGTGATGCTATTGTTTATGTAATTGTTGAGTAGGAATCCGTCAAATTTGTTTTGCACCCTGCATGGTTCTCTAAATTAATCTCAAGCGTGCCTATAAACGGATTGGGATTCTCCACCATAGAGGTCCTAATATAGTGGATGAACAATCCTAGCTGCTTATCTAATCAAAATCAGTTAGTTCAGATCGTACTACATAATTAAGGTGCTACAATATGAACTTGTGAATTAGCCCTTGTAGTATAATTATAATGCCCTTATAATTGCTACAAGCAAAATGGAACCGCTATAGAGTCATATTATTAATTATGCAAATGCAAAACCTATTGTAAGAGTTGTCTATATATCAATCTATATAGGACATGGAAAGATCATATAGAAACGAAACCAAAATTGAGAGTTTTTTGTCAAAAAAAAAAAATAAAGATCTTGATCACACAAAACTAAATTATTCATAGGCTTATAAAATTTACTATTATGTACAAAATTACTGGCTGTGAAGTGGATGCAAATATTTCCGAGGGCATGGTAGAAATAGGAAATGTAGCGTTCTGGAGAGGCAAACAAACCATTGGCACCCTTTTTAGTGGTATTTCGAATTTACGGTGTGTTGTAGGGTTTTTAGTGATATTTCGAATTTACGGTTAGTCGCAGGGTTACGGTTAGTCGCAGGGTAATAGACACCGAAGCATACAGTTACAAATGTCACTTCCCACCTTCTTATAGATTATAGATGTTCATCTGAACCTACAACTTGCTGTTACAGTTACAATAAGCCTAAAAAAGGAGCTTTTTTTTTTCTTTTCACATTCTTCAAACAAAACACTTGCCGCGTTCAAATAATGCCAGGAATGCCGGATTGTTATTTCTCAAGTACATGCTGGTTGTTATTTCTCGTCAACTTCTGAAGAAAGGACCTGGGACTGTTCTGAGCCGCTAGGTGTTACTCTGCAAATATATGTGAATAATAAGAGTCAGATCAAATTCAGCTTAAGAAATTACAATTCCTGTTTATCTTCAGGATGTCATGAGAATCGGCTATTACAGAAAATCTGAGACAAATCGGGAAAAAAAATACTGAAACAGAACTTTAGTACCACATGCCTACAACCTCTTATCTAAAACTTCAACGCACCGGTATTTTGTCTTTCTCGAATGTGAAGTGCACAGTTGCAGGTATATTTTAGTCTTTTGTTAGCACAAACTTTTTGGTTCCACCTACACTACTGGTGCGTGTGTTGAAACCATAACATTTACAGCTGGTAAATAATTACCTAATATTTTACAGCATTTGTCAAATCGTGGAAGTTGGATAGTCAGTATAATTTGTTAGGTTATATGATTTTTTTTTTTTTCAATCTCAAACAAATTATGGTTAGTGTTTTACATGCCTAATGTACAAAATAAATACCACTATTTTTCATATAAATTATAAAGGGCAGCAGTTGGAGAGGTGCATCCTCTTTTATAGTTAAATATCCCATATTTGAATCAAGCATCATGACTAAAAAGCCATTCATCATTCTAATTTGTTAAACCCAATCTAACCTTTCTATCACATATTGCCTTCTAATCCAATCTCCAGGGTTTGACCATATTTTGTGCTCTTCAGCAGTATAACTCCAATATCACATATTGTGAATATGCCAATGAACTAAAGTAAACCTCAGTTTGGGAAACTCAACACTATTGGCGCTGCCACTCAATGTTTATGGCCAAATCTTGGAGCTGAAAGCCTGACATCCACCTTTTAACAACTCCACTATTGATTATATCAGTACTCAATACCTAAATTTGTTAACTTGAACTTCTTCCCTTCTAACTTAATGATCCTGATACTCTAGCTTTACTATGCCTAGTGAAATGCTGCACCCTTCACGATATGACCTAAAAAAAATCTGCTGTTCTGGTAATGCTAAGTCCGGCGTATTACCAGGATTAACCAAATTTGCTGATTTGCTACGCTTGTCCTTTGTCATTATAGTACAATGTCAATACCAACATTATGGGACAAACCAAAGTGTATTGAGTAAAAACCATTGGCACCCTTTTTAGTGGTATTTCGAATTTACGGTGTGTTGTAGGGTAATAGACACCGAAGCATACAGTTACAAATTTCACTTCCCACCTTATAGATGTTCATCTGAACCTACAACTTGCTGTTACAGTTACAATAAGCCTAAAAAAGGAGCTTTTTTTTTCTTTTCACATTCTTCAAACAAAACACTTGCCGCGTTCAAATAATGCCAGGAATGCCGGATTGTTATTTCTCAAGTACATGCTGGTTGTTATTTCTCATCTACTTCTGAAGAAAGGATCTGGGACTGTTCTGAGCCGCTAGGTATTATTCTGCAAATATATGTGAATAATAACAGTCAGATCAAATTCAGCTTAAGAAATTACAATTCCTGTTTATCTTCAGGATGTCATGAGAATCGGCTATTACAGAAAATCTGAGATAAATCGGGGGAAAAATGCTGAAACAGAACTTTAGTACCACATGTCCACAATCCCTTATCTAAAACTTCAACACACCGGTCTTTTGTCTTTCTCGAGTCTTTTCCTGATAACTTTGACATCCAAAGTGATGTGAAGTGCACAGTTGCAGGTATATTTTAGTCTTTGCTAGCACAAACTTTTTGGTTCCACCTACACTACTGGTGCGTGTTGAAACCATAACATTTACAGCTGGTAAATAATTACCTAATATTTTACAGCATTTGTCAAACCATGGAAGTTGTGGATAGTCAGTATAATTTGTTAGGTAATAATATGATTTTTTTTTCAATCTCAAACAAATTATGGTTAGTGTTTTACATGCCTAATGTACAGAATAAATACCGCTATTAGTCATATAAATTATAAAGGGCAGAGGTGCATCCTCTTTGATAGTTAAATCTCCCATATTTGAATCAAGCATCATGACTAAAAAGCTATTCATCATTCTAATTTGTTAAACCCAATCTAACCTTTCTGTGACATATTGCCTTCTAATCCAATCTCCAGGGTTTGATCATATTTTGTGCTCTTCAGCAGTATAACTCCAATCTCAAATATTGTGAAGATGCCAAAGAACTAAAGTCAACATTATTTTGGGAAACTCAACACAATTGGCACTGCCACTCAATGTTTATGGCCAAATCTTGGAGCTGAAAGCCTGACACCCACCTTTTAACAACTCCATTATTGATTATATCAATACTCAATACCTAAATTTGTTAATTTGAACTTCTTCCCTTCTAACTTAATGATCCTGATACTCTCACGATATGACCTTAAAAAAAGTCTGTTGTTCTGGTAATGCTAAGTCTGGCGTATTACCAGGATTAACCAAATTTGCTGATTTGCTACGCTTGTCCTTTGTCATTATGGGACAAACCAAAGTGTATTGAGTAGCCTCGATAGCAACTAGCACGGCATCAGCACACTAAAATTTTGATGTTAGGCTAAATCATATTAAAAAAAAATTGAACCTGCCATACCAGATCCCAATCAAACGAGGCTTAGACCAGGGAAATCTAAGATAAAAGGTCCATCAAAAGGACCGATTTGAGCATCACATTGCAGCATTCACCTTAAACATATAGGCAAGCTAGCTTGTAGTAGAAATCAAGTAAGTAAATTATTAGTACCTAAATGAAGATCATGAGTCCGGCAAGAGCCGGGCCTGGTCCTTGTGCTGCGGCGCCGCCTCGTCCTGCAGCCGCTGCTGCGCCTCCTCCTCCTCCTTCCCCTTGGCGGCCATGCTCATGCGCGCCTCGTACCTGCGCAGCCTCTCCTCCATCTTCGCCTGCACATAGCACCAAAAAAAAAAAAGCAGCAAAGAGGTGAGCTTCCCCCTGGGAGAGAAACGCGGCGGGGAGGAAAGCAACGCAGCGAGCGTACCTTGTGAGAGGTCTCGAGGCGGTGCATGACGTAGAAGCCGAGCGCGCCGCCGAGGATGGTCCCGGCCATCACCCGCACGCACGCCCACCGCCGCGACCCCGGTGGCGCCATCTCTCCCACCAACCTTCCGCCGCCGCCGCCGAGGAGAGAATACGAAGGGGAGATCGGGGAGAAGTTGCCGCAGCGGTAGTGGCGCGTGGTTGGGCCAGATGAGCCGGGCCCAAATCTAAGGTTGTTTGATCCGTAGTAGTACTATGAACCCAACAAACCCGAAACGATACCGTCTGATACCGAATCCTGATCCGTATTATAGTTATCTTATGGTACTACTACTATGAACTCGACAAAACCCAAACGATATCGATTCGATTTATAGTTTCCAAAATTTCATAGTACGTTGATTTTACTATTTATTTTCAAACAATCCTACGAAATGTAAGATAGTATCCCGGTTATTTCCTATTTATTTTTAAACAATCCTACGAAATCTAAGATAGTATTCCGGTTATACGATCCTTAAGGTCTTATAAAATATTGTTTAAAATAAGATGAATTAAAAATAACGTGAACAAGTATGCTCAAATTTACATAAAAACTAATTAAATTTATCAAAATCAATATTACATGTTTTAACTTTTACAACATACTAGTCGTGCGTTGCAACGGAAAGAAAATGCGTGATCCAATGATCTATACATGACATCATGAGAATGAAAACGGTCAGAAACGACAACATTTATTCGGATTTTTTTCAATTTATAGAATTTAACTATTTAGTGAAGACTTCAATTCAACACTAACAAAAATTAGAAAAAATATTTTTTATATAGCTATAAACAGGGATGTTTGAAAACAATATCACTTTAACAGAAGCGGTCTCGGTACTGTCCCGTTCATCCAAATTGCCCTCCCCGATTGATGGGAGAACCCGGGCACCTCGGTAAAGAGGAAGAACTACAGCGAGGGCAAGGGGAGGGGCTGGGAGGTGTCGGCACTAGCGCATCACCGCGGTGATGGCATCTATCAGGCCGTGGAAGCCATTGAGCACCTGGCAGAGCAAGCCGACAAGGCTCATGTCGGCGCCCATGTCTGCTGTGCCTGGATCTCTGCTGCAGCTTGGATGCAGATAGGCATAGAAAAGACGACCGAGGGTGCGGAGGTAACCCACCAGGGCCACCACACGCTCAACGTATGGATCGTCGCCGGTGAGCTCCTCCTTCTCCAACGCCTCCATCTTCGCTTCGGTGTTTCGATATTCCTCAGGTTTGTCATGAATCATCTAGCGGGGGCTTGCTGAAGGGGGAGTCAATATTGGCGAGGAGGCATCGGATCTGGCCAACGAGTACTAATGGCGTCGGACCTTGCTAGCAAGCGCTGATGGCGAGGAGGGAGGAAGAAGAGGAGTGGAGGGAAATTTGGTTCCGGATAGTATTCTAGCGTATAGCCATGAGATGAGTGGTATTTTATTGGATCACTTTTGCGGGGTGACATTTGGACAAAACCCACCTTTCACAAAGGCATAATCTAAAATTTCTCCATACATTCCTATCTAGAGATATAATACTCATTTCTTTCCCTACCGAGCTTCTCTAGTCTCTACCAGTAAACCGATCCTCTCTTTTCTTCTATCGATCGTGTGTTCTTCCCCTGACCCACAACCAAGGCCCTGTTTAGAAGATTAGCCCAGGGCTAATTTTGAGGGCTAATATTTAGTCATGAATTGGTAGGCTAAACATTAGCCTAGGGTGACATGTTTGGATCCATGGACTAATTCAAGGCTAAAAGGTGGAGAGAGATTAGAAAGAGAGGAGAGAGAAGGAGAGAGAGAGAGAGAGCTGCTTTTTTATGGTCCCCACACAAAATTAGCCCCATTAGCACCTCTTGGAGGGGCTAATGTTTTGAGGGGGGCTAATTCACATTAGCTCAAAATTAGCCCACCTGTTTGGATCCTTGAGGGCTAATTTGAGGCTAAAAGGTGAGGGCTAAATATTAGCCCATGAAACCAAACAGGGCCCAAATCCGTGTACCACAACCATAGACATTATCATTATTAATCCCCACCAACTAACCCAGAAAATTAGGAAGAAGCAAACCTTGTTGCATGAGACGCGGGCTGGGGTCGCGTGGCACACATGGTCACGTAGATGCACCGAACCGAGACTTACGCAAGAGCGAGAACGGATGAAAACACCATTCGAGCTGGGACGGACAAAAGACGCGAGGCGCAGTCTCCAACTCGAAATAACGAACTAAAATCCGGCAAAAACAACTTGAATTTTTATAATAGTGGAGATTATATATTTTATATAAGAATTTGTAGTTTCTAATAATATCTCGATCTGGTATTTGATAGGTACAAATAATAGACGATTATCTCAATACGAGGTGGGCTCACACATGATGCGTCCTCCAGGGGATCCGCCTCCTTTGCCTTTAGGCGCAAAAGGCAGAAGCGCACAACAGAATGTGTCTGGCGCTATAGTGGAAAGCAGTAATTTGCAATTACTATTCACTGATTTACTGCAGCAATCGATCTCGTTTTATTCGTTGTGAATCGGACGGCTAACCAATGGCACAGGTGATAGCCGGTCCTTCATTTGGAACAATCCTATATATTCTTTCCAGAAATTTTATGGACTTAATTTCATGGTAAATTTTGCTATAGGACATCGTGACTTCGTGGTTTTAGCTTTAGGACACCGCATGGAGTCACTTTTGGGGAAACACACTCTATAAATGTGGTTATTTGCCATGGGATACTCCATCCATTAAATTAATGTTTTTGTGCTGACTAGACGAGAAGAGGCCCACTTTTTTACACTGCTTGACCAAATTACCCCTCCTTTCTCCTTCCCTTTCTCTTTTCTTCCTTATCTCTTCCCCTCTCTCCTTCCTTTATCTCTTCTCCCTGTGGGCAGCGTGGTGGGCGGCGTCGACCGATGCCTGTGCCCGGAGCGTGCGCGGCTTGGCGGCAGTGGCGGCGGCGCCCGGAGCGTGTGCGGCCTGCTCGGCGATGGCGGCAACCTCGGGCGCACCGCCGCCGCCGAGTAGGCGGCCGGAGCCGGCGGGCCATAGGTGCGCGTCTCCACTCTCCTCCTCACCGCTTCCTCATGCGGATCTGGCCGGTGCTCTACCCCACGCGCGCGGATCGACGGCGGCGCGGCGGATCTGCGCAGCACGGTAGAGGCGTGGTGGCGGCGCTGATCCAGAGCGGCTGGAGCCGAGCGGGCAGGCGGGAAGCGCGGCTTCGTCAGCTCACCGAGCGTCGGCGGCACGGGGCGCGAACGTCGGCGAGGGAGAAGAGCGCTAGCTCGGTGACACGGTCGGACTCCCGGAGCAGAAGATAGCGGGTTCCCAGTTCTGCAGGCCTCACCGGACACCGGCGCGCTTGAGGAGGAGAGGACTTGGGTTTCCCCGACCGGTTAGCTCGTCGACAAGCGCGCGGAGGACAGACGCACGTCGAGGAGTGTGGGCTGGTGGATGGATGGCTGCATCCTCGTGGGCGCTAAGGGCAAATTTAGTATTTTTGAACTCTTTAGTCACGTCTAAACATTCCATCACAACTCGAACTTGACAGAAGTGATACGGGCCTAAGAAAAACTGGTGGCTGTGCTATGGACGAAAGTGGAAACTTTTTGTGCTATTTTTTGGTACCGCTATGCATCAAATTTTCTCTTTTTTAGTCGTCCGATTTTTTTTTTAAGAAAAGACTACCGGGTCACACGCAGTAGTTTGGATTTATATTAAATTACACAAAGCAGTAAAATCAGTCTGGATTTACAAAGTTTGTAAACCAATTAGAAAATAAAGAGAGAAGTGGTTCATTCATCTACAAATATGCATGAGAATTTCTTGCCTAAACAACCAAATGTTTGGATGAGGAGCAACATTCTGAAGGTGAGGGCATTGCGTTGTTTCCAATATAGGCCAACATGCAATGGAGAAAATCTCCATAAAACCCTTTCTTCTAAAACGTATTTTCTCCAAAACAATCATATGAAAGAATTCCATATTAGAACTCCAAGAGAGCCTATCTTCCTCTAGCGAGCAACACTGAAAGAACAGAGAAGAACAAATGTTCTCTGGTTTTCTTACTCTAAAGAGCAGATAGCAAAGTTAAATCAACATCTTCATCGAGCACAATTTCTTCAGTCAAGCATGTCCTTGTATTGAGTCTATCACAAAAAGAGAAGTCACATGAAACACTTGATTTTTATTCACAGCATTTCATATTCCAATACCAGGCAAACGGCTTGGAGGAGAAAGCACAATGAAATTAGGCAAATTTTGCTACAAACATCACGACTTTGTGGTTTAGCTGTAGGATACTGCACGAAGTGACTTTTGGGGAAACATACTGTGTAAATGTGGTTATTTGCTAGGGAATACTTCATTCATTAATTATATTTTTCATGCTAAATAGATGAGAGGGGATCCACTTTTTTAACATGATTTGACCAAATTGCCCCTCCTTTCTCTTCTCATCCTCTCCTCTCCTCTTTTCTCTCTTCTCCGGTGAGGTTGTCGGCATGTGGCTGACCGGTGAGTGCTGTGGTTTGTCGAGATGCTCCCATAAGTCGGCAAGAACGCGGCGGGGTTGGCTGCTGAGGCATCGGCGGCGTGGCTGCAATGGTGTCGAATCTTTTGTAGGCGCATGGTCTCGCGGACAAGTGGTCACGGCAGAAGACAAAGCTCGGCGGCGGTGGCGGCGCCCGGAGACGCGCCGGGCCTGCTCGCCGGCATGATTAGGACTTTGTACATGCAAGCTAGAACAAACGTCTTTGGATATTCAAACATGCATCTAAATAATAAAAAGAACAGACCAACTTGGGATTAAAGAATTTTAGGATTGTATCCGTTGCAAGCGCTCTCCGCGTGCTCGGAATGGGACGCCGTGGGGCCTTTTGGATTTGGAGCCCAATTGTAAACTGGCGTCCACTACAGCAAGCTGCTGCAGGCTGCACGCGACCAGCTCGGCCCTGCCCAGCGGCATGGAGGAGAGCCGCGCCTCCACCGCCGGCCCCTCAAGGAGCTTCGCCACCCGGCCGCCGCCGAGCAGGCCCGTGCGCATCCGGGCGGCGCCCGCCATCGCCGAGCAGGCCGCACACGCTCGGGCGCCGCCGCACTGCCGCCAAGCCGCGCACGCTCCGGGCACAGGCATCGGTCAACGCCGCCCACCACGCTGCCACAGGGAGAAGAGATAAAAGGAAGGAGAGAGAGGGGAAGAGATAAGGAGAAAAGAGGAAGAGAAGGAGAAAGGAGGGGTAATTTGGTCAAGCAGTGTAAAAAAGTGGGCTCTTCTCGTCTAGTCAGCACGAAAACATTATTTAAGGGACTGTCTATGTGTGGGTCGGCTGAAATTTTTTCTGGATTTCAGCGAATTCCGACCCTAGGATGTACACGTGCAACCATCTCGTGCACTCGTCCCATGCGTGCTTCCACCGTGCTATGCGCGGTGCCATGCAGTTGTTTTTTTTGTCTTGTTTGTTCATCAAAGCCCAAATACAATGTTCTATCTCTATTACTTGAACACAAAGCCCAGCAAAACACAACAGAACAAACTAATCCAATGCCACTTTTGCATGATTAGTCCAATAAACGTGAAGCCAGTCACTTTGAAAAAAGTTCTGTTTCTGGCCACTTTAACAACAAGATAAAATGTGTGCTTATGTAATTTTGCCTTGCCAAAACTGTTTCAGACAAAACAACATATAGCAATAAAACTACTCATTACACCTAAACATTTGATACCAAAATTACAAATGGACACAAAAATTTTTCTTAGTAAAAAAACAAAACTAAAAAATTAAGGAGATGTGTGAACTCTTTAGCCCACAGCTACCACCATTTACAACTTGTTGTTCAGATGACTAATAATTTCGTGGTGTGGAATTAGCTATGACAGGCTATATGACAAAATATAAAACCAGCATAAGATAGGATATAAAAAATCCCTAAATAAATAAATCCCCTCCATCCCAAAAACAACAACTTCTAGCCTCTGAATTTTTTCCCATAATATACACTTCTACACCAACATGTCTCTCTCGAGCCAATCCAATCCTCGCATTCAATTTTCCACCTATCTCCATCACTTCTCATCCAATGCACCAATCCTCCTCTATTTGAATTTTACCTACTTCCTCCGTTTCACAATGTAAGTCATTCTGAGGCATTCTTCCACATCATATTGATGTTAAATGAATCTGAAACGGAGGGAGCTACTTACTTTACGTATAACTGTCCAACTCTAAAAATGCTTTATAATTCTGGGTGCAGAGGAATATTTTATGGTACTATCTTAGCTGAACTGATGTACTATCGATTGGCAGCAACACAATGTGAAATTGTTTAGCAAAATAAATTTATTCGGACACATAAAGTAAGGTAAGGATTAGGTGATGACCTAATAATTTGCCATTTGTTTTAATTTATAGTGGCTAATTACCAAATGGTAAGATATAGCGCATCATATTGATTAGTATAATCGTAGCAAAAATCATGAAAAATCGCACTAAAATCAAATAAACCAAAACGAAAAGTCAAACACCAACCTAAAAGCTCAACACCTACTCACCCAGCACTCTGCAACTAATAGATAAAGACAGAAAGCCAACATTTTTAAAGTTAAAATAAATTAAAAGAAACATATTGGCCACTACACGCACAAACCAAAGCTTTATAAAAACTGACAAAAAACACGATAGGTTTATCAGAAAATGCAAAACAAACTTCCTTGAAAGAAAATAAAATATACATAAACCAAAATACAAATATGTATCAAAACCCATTCTTTTGAAAATTTTGAAAAATATAATATGAATATAAAGTAGCCTGCCTCCCCACCTTATGCGGGACGTCACAAGTTAGCAGCTAAGCTCATTTGAATCCACAAACTACCAATCACTCATAAATCAGAATAACTGGCTAAACAGTTAATGCAAACACTGTTAAGTAGCTCAACATTACTTGCACTGCGCAGAAAACAAACTCCCATGACTCAACCTCTTGCTAGACGATTGGAGTTTGAGGATCTGTCAACACTGTTCATCGCACAAAACTTTCTCAGCTTCATGTTGTTCTGAAGAGAAAAAAAAAACATTGTTAAACTAGTTGCTATTCACGGAAAAAACATAAATCTACTTAACTCATATAAGTCTTTTAGTTATGGATAGCGAGATTGAAACCAATGAACACAAATATGATCTACATGGCCGCAAAGATTTTCAGAAATGTAAAATTGCTCACTTGTTGAGCTAGATCAGAGCACCCCCCAGCAAATCAGTGTTTTGCTTCGACTAGTTGGCTCCCTATCATGCGTCAAACCGACATAGTCCTAGTCCATAGCTCATGAGTATATTCCCAAAAAACTATTAGACAATAAGTATTGTACAAATTTCTTGGCTAGAACTGGATCCTTTTTTTTTTTTTGCAAAATAGCCAGGGAATATACAAAACATTGACATAAAAAACAAAACAGAGGAAAAAAAAACAAAATTAGGCCCACAAAACAAACATGTATGAGTAGATATTAAGTTTATTACTCTTACTCAAGAGGTAACGAGCCCTACACGGGGCTTAGAGCTACACATGGTTTCAAATTTTGGCTGCGAACAAAAAGCAGGAGTTTTCAATCTACATCATGGCCAGAAAATGCTATCAACCAATTTCCAAAGACACACCAGAACACATGAATCTCCTCGGAAGGTTTTCACATCTGCGAGATGCTACTAGACAAGAACATCACCCCACTACATCATACAAGCATTAGCAAAAAAAAAAAAAAAAAGGAGTCATACGCACCTGTGCCCCCGCAGCAAGACCGCTGTGATGCCTTAATGGCGCCACGGAAAGCCGCCGAAACTACTCCCTGAATGCGCTGGATTCACCAGGCCAACTTGCCGTAGAACCTTGCCTCGACTTCTACGCGCACGGAAGCCGCCTCCCTGACCGCCCCGGAAGAGAACGCGCACACCAACGATTCAAGGCGAAAATGCGTTTAAATTCACTTGAAAAGATGTCCGTCGTCCTTCATGCCAGCAACTCTCTCCTCGCTCCACTCTCCCCTGTCCTCGGAGATGGACCAGCGCTTCGTGTCCCCTCAGCTCTACCGCTCTAGACGGCTGGATTCGCGCCGCGAGGAGGCTGGGACATAACAAATCGGCCCAAACTCACGAGCCAAATGATTGAAGGGACAGAGTGAGAGGAGAGAAAGAAGGCACGCCAGCGGCAGCTCGCTCCCTCCCATTCTGGTTGTCTCGTCTACTCCGGCGCCGAATCAGCAGGCGGGACGGCGGGGTCGCCGGATCCAGCAGCCTGGCCTTCCTCCGCAGATGCAAAGGCTTTTAGGGTGATCCGCCGGCGGCGAGAGGTGGAAGGTGGGGGCGGGAGACAGACGAGCGGACGGTGTGGGATCGACTGGTGCGAGCGGAAGCTCGAAGCATAGCGATTGGCTAATCGGATCTAGGAACCAAAACGGGTCCAACACCAAATCAAGCCTGCGGGCCCGGTAATAGGTTGCACAAAATCATGAATTCGATCCGATGGTCCAGGAATTCAAGCTGATAAAAAAAAAAATCAGCAGGCTCTGTTTGTGTAGCAAATCCTTAATTAATGGATGGAGATCCATGCAAAATAACCATATTTATAGGGTGTGTTTCCCCAAAATGACTTCATGGTGTCCTACAGATAAACCACGAAGTCACGATGTCCTATAGCAAATTTGCCATGAAATTAAGTCCATAAAATTTCTGGGAAGAATATCTAGGATTGTTCCAAATGAAGGACCAGCTATCACTGTTGCCATGGTTAGCCGTCGATTCCAACGAATAAACGAGATCGATTGCCTACAGTAAATCAGTGAATAGTAATTGCAAATTACTGCTTTCCACTATAGTGCCAGACCACATTTGGTTGTGCGCTCTGCTTTTGCGCCTAAAGCGCAAAGAGGCGGATCCCCTAGAGGACGCCATTGTGTGAGAGCCCACCTCGTATTGAGATAATCGTCTATTATTTGTACCTATCAAATACCAGATCAAGATATTATTAGAAACTACAAATTCTTATATAAATAATATAATCTCCTATTATAAAAATTCAAGTTGTTTTTGCCGGATTTGGTTCGCCATTTCGAGTTTCGAGACTGCGCCTCGCGTCTTTTGTCCGTCCCAGCTCGAATGGTGTTTTCATCCGTTCTCGCTCTTGCGTAAGTCTCGGTTCGGTGCATCACGTGACCTGTGTGGCACGTGACCCCAGCCCGCGTCCATGCAACAAGGTTTGCTTCTTCCTATTTTTTGGGTTAGTTGGTGGGAATTAATAATGATAATGTCTATGGTTGTGGTACACGGATTTGGCCCTGTTTGGTTCCATGGGCTAATGTTAGCCCTCACGCTTCTCTCCAAATCTCGCCCTCAAGGGATTCAAACAGGTAGGCTAATTTTGAGCTAATGTGAATTAGCCCCCCTCAAAACATTAGCCCCTCCAAGAGGTGCTAATGGGCTAATTTGTGTGGGGACCATAAAAAAAGCAGCTCTCTCTCTCCTTCTTCTCCTCTCTTTCTAATCTCTCTCCACCTTTTAGCTTTGAATTAGTCATGGATCCAAACATGTCACCCTAGGCTAATGTTTAGCCTACCAATTCATGACTAAATTTAGCCTGGGCTAATCTTCACACAGGGCCTTGGTTGTGGGTCAGGGGAAGAACACACGATCGATAGAAGAAAAGAGAGGATCGGTTTACTGGTAGAGACCTAGAAGAAGCTCTGTAGGAGAAGAAATGAGTATTTATATCTCTAGATAGGAATGTATGGAGAAATTTTAGATTATGCCTTTTGTGAAAGGTGGGTTTTGTCCAAATGTCACCCCGCAAAAGTGATCCAATAAAATGCCACTCATCTAATGGCTATACGCTAGAATACTATCCGGAACCAAATTTCCCTCCACTCCTTTCTTCCTCCCTCCTCGCCATCAGCGCTTGCTAGCAAGGTCCGATGCATTAGTACTCGTTGGCCAGATCCATGCCTCCTCGCCAATATTGACTCCCCCATTCAGCAAGCCCCCGCTAGATGATTCATGACAAACCTGAGGAGTTTCGAGACACCGAAGCGAAGATGGAGACGTCGGAGAAGGAGGAGCTCACCGGCGAGATCATAGGTAAGGGGGCGTGGATTTACGTTGAGCGTGTGGTGGCCCTGGTGGGTTACCTCCACCCTCGGTATCTTTTCTATGCCTATCTGCATCCAATGCGGCAGAGATCCAGGCACAACAGACATGGCCGCGACATGAGCCTTGTCGGCTTTGCTCTGCCAGGTGCTCAATGGCTTCCACGGCTGATAGATGCCATCACCGCGGTGATGCGCTAGTGCCGACACTCCCAGCCCTCCCCTTGCCCTCGCTTTAGTTCTTCCTCTTTACTGAGGTGCCCGGGTCTCCCATCAATCGGGGAGGGCAATTTGGATGAACGGGACAGTACCAGACCGCTTCTGTTAAAAGTGATATTGTTTTCAAACATCCTGTTTATAGCTATATAAAAATTATTTTCTAAATTTTTGTTAGTGTGAATTGAAGTCATCACTAAAAGTTAAATTCTATAAAATTGAAAAAAAAATCCGAATAAATGTTGTCGTTTCTTAACCGTTTCATTCTCATGATGTCATGTATAGAGTCATTGGATCACGCATTTCTTTCTGTTGCAACGCATGACTAGTATGTTGTAAAGTTAAAACATGTACTAATATTGATTTTGATAAATTTAACTAGTTTTTATGTAAATTTGAGCATACTTGTTCACATTATTTTTTATTCATCTAATTTTAAACAATATTTTATAAGCCCTTAAGGATCGTATAACCGGGATATTATCTTAGATTTCGTAGGATTGTTTGAAAATAAATAGAAATAACCGGGATCTATCTTTACATTTCGTAGGATTGTTTGAAAATAAATATAGTAAAATCAACGTACTATGAAATTTTTGAACTATAAATCGAATCGATATCGTTTGGGTTTTGTCGGTTCATAGTAGTAGTACATAAGATAACTATAACACGGATCAGGATTCGGTATCAGACGGTATCGTTTCGGGTTTGTTGGGTTCATAGTACTACTAGCGATCAAACCACCTTGATTTGGGCCCGGCTCATCTGGCCCAACCACGCGCCACTACGCTGCGCGGCAACTTCCCCCCGATCTCCCTTCGTATTCTCTCCTCGGCGCGGCGGCGGCGGCGGAAGGTTGGTGGGAGAGATGGCGCACCGGGGTCGCGGCGGTGGCGTGCGTGCGGGTCATGGCCGGGACCATCCTCGGCGGCGCGCTCGGCTTCTACGTCATGCACCGCCTCGAGACCTCCCACAAGGTACGCTCGCTGCGTCGCTTTCCTCCCCGCCGCGTTTCTCTCCCAGGGGGAAGCTCACCTCGCTGCTGCTTTTTTTTTTTTTTTGGTGCTATGTGCAGGCGAAGATGGAGGAGGGCTGCGCAGGTACGAGGCGCGCATGAGCATGGCCGCCAGGGAAGGAGGAGGAGGAGGCGCAGCAGCGGCTGCAGGACGAGGCGGCGCCGCAGCACAAGGACCAGGCCCGGCTCTGCCGGACCTCATGATCTTCATTTAGGTACTAATAATTTACTTACTTGATTTCCTCTACAAGCTAGCTTGCCTATATGTTTAAGGTGAATGCTGCAGTCTGATGCTCAAATTGATGCTTTTGATGGACCTTTTTATCTAGATTTCCCTGGTCTAAGCCTCGTTTGATTGGGATCTGGTATGGCAGGTTCAATTTTTTTTATAATATGATTAGCCTAACATCAAAATTTTAGTGTGCTGATGCCGTTCTGTTGTGCTATTCTTTGTTCTCGTTCCACATTATAAGAAATTTTAGCCTCTCCATCCCTCGTATGATTAACTAACTTCCATATGAATATGGACACTATATGAAGCACACATAGATCCATGCATGCATCTATTCAAAACCCAAAATGTCTTGTAATGTGAAACAAAGGAATAGCTTCTAATATCCTGGTAGTTTGTTTGTTCTTTGGAGGGGGAGAGTGGGGGGGGGGGGGGGAATATAATCGAGGCTACTAATACACTTTGGTTGTCCCATAATGACAAAGGACAAGCGTAAGCAAATCAGCAAATTTGGTTTAATCCTGCCCAGACTTAGCATTACCAGAACAACAGACTTTTTTTAGGTCATATCGTCGAGAGTATCAGGATATTAAGTTAGAAGGGAAGAAGTTCAAATTAACAAATTTAGGTATGAGTACTGATATAATCAATAATGAGTTGTTAAAAGGTGGGTGCCAGGCTTTCAGCTCCAAGATTGGCCATAAACATTGAGTGGCAGTGCCAATTGTGTTTTGAGTTTCCCAAAATAATGTTGACTTTATTCTTTGGCATCTTCACAAATATTGAGATTGGAGTTATACTGCTGAAGAGCACAAAATGATCAAAACCTGAGATTGGATTAAGAAGGCAATATGTCATAGAAAGGTTAGATTTGGGTTTAACAAATTAGAATGATGAATAGCTTTTAGTCATGATGCTTGATCAATATGGAGATTTAACTATCAAAGAGGATGCACCTCTGCCCTTTATAATTTATATGACTAATAGCGGTATTTATTCTGTACATTAGGCATGTAAACACTAACCATAATTTGTTTGAGATTGAAAAAAAAAATCATATATTACCTAACAAATTATACTGACTATCCACAACTTCCATGGTTTGACAAATGCTGTAAAATATTAGGTAATTATTTACCAGCTGTAAATGTTATGGTTTCAACACGCACCAGTAGTGTAGGTGGAACCAAAAAGTTTGTGCTAGCAAAGACTAAAATTACCTGCAACTGTGCACTTCACATTACTTTGGATGTCAAAGTT
>CM020178.1:17979846-17996670 GCA_009805545.1 Oryza longistaminata
TGGTGAGGGCATTGCGTTGTTTCCATATATGGCAACATGCAATGGAGAAAATCTCCATAAAACCCTTTCTTCTAAAACGTATTTTCTCCAAAACAATCATATGAAAGAATTCCATATTAGAACTCCAAGAGAGACCTATCTTCCTCTAGCGAGCAACATGAAAGAACAAGAGAAGAACAAATGTTCTCTGGTTTCTCTTACTCCTAAAGAGCAGATAGCACAAGTTAAATCAACATCTTCTCGAGCACAATTTCTTCAGTCAAGCATGTCCCTTGTATTGAGTCTATCACAAAAGAGAAGTCACATGAACACCTTGATTTTATTCACACATTTCATTTTCCAAATCCAGGCAAACGCCTTGGAAGAGAAAGCACAATGAAATTAGGCAAATTTTGCTACAAGAACATCACGACTTTGTGGTTTAGCTGTAGGATACTGCAGAAGGACTTTTGGGGAAACATACTGTGTAAATGTGGTTATTTGTTAGGGAATACTTCATCCATTAAATTAATATTTTCATGCTGACTAGATGAGAGGGGATCCACTTTTTTACATGATCTGACCAAATTGCCCCTCCTTTCTCTTTCTCATCCTCTCCTCCCTCTTTTCTCTCTTCCCCGGTGAGGTTGTCGGCATGTGGCTGACCGCGTGAGTGCGTGTGGTTGTCGAGATGCTCCATAAGCGGCAAGAACGCGGCGGGGTTGGCTGCTGAGGCATCGGCGGCGTGGCTGGCAATGGTGTCGAATCTTTTGTAGGCGCATGGCTCTGCGGACAAGTGGTCACGGCAGAAGACAAGCTCAGCGGCGGTGGCGGCGCCCGGAGCACGCGCGGCCTGCTCGGCGGCATGATTAGGACTTTGTACATGCAAGCTGACAAACGTCTTTGATATTTCAACATGCATCTAAATATAAAAAGAACAGATCAACTTGGGATTAGAAAATTTTAGGATTGATTATCCGTTGCAAGCCGCTCTCGCGTGCTCGGAATGGGACGCCGTGGGCCTTTTGGATTTGGAGCCAATTTGTAACTGGCGTCCACTACAGCAAGCTGCTGGCAGGCTGCACGCGACCAGCTCGGCCCTGCCCAGCGGCATGGAGGAGAGCCACGCCTCCACCGCCGGCCCTGCAGGAGCTTCGCCACCCGCCGCCGAGCAGGCCGTGCGCATCCGGGCGCCCGCCGAGCCGACAAAGCCCCCCGCTGCCGCTTGCTCGTGAACCATCCCAACCTCCGGTACGTCGACCTCAGCAGGAACTTCCTCACTGGCGCCATCCCGCCGGGGCTGCTCCACGGCTGTGCGCCACAGCCCGCCTGCAGAAGCGGCAGGTCATCGTCATCGTCGTCGTCCCCGTCGATGTCATCGTCATTGTCGTCATCACGTGTCAGCAGCGTCGAGCGCCAAACGTGGTCCACCTCACCGTTGGCGGCGACGGCGAGCCACGTGTCCATGTCGTTGAAGAGCGTGCGCCGCAGCTCACTCGGCGGTGGTGGGGAGATGAGGCGGTCCCCCAGCACGCCGATGGTTGCTGCGCTGCGCCGTCCACAAGGGAGAGGAGAACTGGTGGGGAACGAAGGGCAAATGAGTTCGACGAAAATTTTCTCCACTCCGATCTAACGCCGTTACTTCAAAATGTGATGGAAGTGTTATGGGGCGAAGAAAAATCGGTGACCTATGCTATGGATCAAAAGCGAAAACTTTTTATGCTATTTTTTTTTACCGTTTTCTTTCCTATGCTATGAATCGAATTTTTCTTCTAAAAATACTTTCAAAATGATAGCACCGTAGCTCTATGACTTTATCCACATGTAGGGTGTGTTTGGATAATGAGAAATGGGGGGTGGGATTGGGATTGGGAAATGAATAAAGGGTTATGATTAAATGAAGAGTAAATTTCACAAAACTACACGTTTCATGGTCTAAGTTGCAGAAAACCACACACACTTTAACACTTGGCATTTAAGTACATATATTTTGGTAGTGTAGTTTCACAAAACCACACTATCAATGAACGAATTCACCCGCGAGATGATGTGACTCTTTCACATAGGACGAGGACATGATATCCTATTACCAGCCATCTCACGAAATTAATAGGATATACCACGTCATCATCCTAGATGGAGCAACCACATCATCTCGCGGGTGAATCCATTCATCGATAGTGTGGTTTTGTGAAACTAAACTACCAAAATATATGTGTACTTAAGTGTCAAGTGTCAAAATGTGTGTGGTTTTCTCTAACTTGAACCATAAAACATGTAGTTTTGTGAAATTTACTCTTAAATGAAAGATGGAGAAAATGGTTAGGATTTAAAGATGCCTTTTGAATGAAATCAAGGTGTTCATGTGACTTCTCTTTTGTGATAGACTCAATACAAGGGACATGCTTGACTGAAGAAATTGTGCTCGAGAAGATGTTGATTTAACTTGTGCTATCTGCTCTTTAGGAGTAAGAGAAACCAGAGAACATTTGTTCTTCTCTTGTTCTTTCAATGTTGCTCGCTAGAGGAAGATAGGTCTCTCTTGGAGTTCTAATATGGAATTCTTTCATATGATTGTTTTGGAGAAAATACGTTTTAGAAGAAAGGGTTTTATGGAGATTTTCTCCATTGCATGTTGGCATATATGGAAACAACGCAATGCCCTCACCTTTCAGAATGTTGCTCCTCATCCAAACATTTGGTTTGTTTAGGCAAGAAATTCTCATGCATATTTGTAGGATGAATGAACCACTTCTCTCTTCATTTTCTAATTGGTTACAAACTTTGTAAATCCAGACTGGATTTATTGCTTTGTTGTAATTTAATATAATCCAAACTACTGGGTGTGACCCGGTAGTCTTTTCTTAAAAAAAATCGGACGGCTAAGAATAGAGAAAATTTGATGCATAGATTAATTCCGGCGTTTTAGTGATGAATTGTTTGAGTTAGTTGTTGCTTAGCAGTAGCGCCATGAAATGCTGCTGTCAAGGTGGGTTTTGTTTCCCTAGAGGGGATTATGTGTTGTTTTCCATATAAATGCTGGGCATTTGACAGAAAGGAGCCAGAGCTCTCAGTAGTTTTTGTATGATTTAGCTTGGAAGCAAAGGTGAGGCCTTCACGGGACGAAGGATAAGGGCATAAGGCCCTTTTGGGATGTGGGAATTTTTCCCAATTCCTGCACGAAATTAACTGATTCCTATGAAATTCCTGTGACCAACCTTGAAACTACTGCATTCCAATCGGAGCTCAGAGTAGGAGTCCTTATGTTTGGAGGTTTGTTTGGGGACGTTGTAGGCAGTAGCTGTAGGTGGTAAACTTGGTACTAGCTAGGCTACCAGCAGAAGTTTCTTTATGCGATTTCTATGTAGCTAACGAACTACCAAGTCCGTTGTGCTGTTTATTAGTTGAATTTGTTAGTGATCATAAAAGGACTGTTGATATCTTGAGTTGAAAATGTCAGTTGAATTTGTTAGTGATCATAAAAGGACTGCTGATATCTTGAGTTGAAAATGTTCTGAATAAGGATATAAGATGTCTTGGACTGGAAATGCCACTTTGAGATAACTCCAATCCGTACTAAAGTTTCATTTGGCTTAGAGTCTGCTCATTGACTGTTGCTTAGCTAATTGCCCTCTGAGTTTTTGTTACAATCCCTTGAACATTTTTATGGAAATTTCTCCTTATTTCACTTGGGTCTTTTGCATGTCTGTTGCTAAAAGTTACATTATTATTCCTGGACCATTTGATGTCAGTATATTGCACTTTATATGTTAATCCATTCTTTTGCATCTGTAGTTAGTGGGCACAGATGAGGTGACTACATGTGTGGGTGTTGTAATTCGCAATAACAAGACTGGAATGTAAGTGAAAAAGGAAGTGAGCATTTAAGCTGAACCTGTAAGGCTTTGGTTTCTTGTGTAATTTAGTACTCTTATTTATCTTTCCCACCACTTGATGGTACTTCTTTTTGGTATTCTTAACTAATTTCAGGACCTCCATTAGCCACATGGACTTCCCAAAAATTGTGGAGGGAGGGCTCAAACAGATGTTAGAATTACTTGGTGATGACAATGCACCGTTTGATGTTTGTATCTTTCCCCCCTTTGCCCTCCAAACATAGAATACGCACCCTTGGTGAATGGTGATATTCTTACTACCATTTGACTACAGGTTCACCTGATTGGTGGCTTTGATGATGTTTCTACAAAGGTTGAATTTCAGAGCGTACTGTGTGGTTAAACTTCCTTTAATTTTTGTTAGCATGATACCTATAGGATCATGTAATTTACTATATTTTGCACCGCAGGTTGTACATTCTGCTGGAAGGAAGCACATCAAACAGGAAGGGTATTCCTATCCACTATGTTGCAGGATACTTGAGGTGTTGCATAAGTCCCGGCAGCAATTCCATCTTCGTACATTTTGTGTCCTTGGGAGCAATACCACAACTGATTCATACGGGAATACACGGCCAATAATCGGTGGATTTGTGGTTAGTGTTTTCTCTGCATCTACTACAGCATTTATTCGTAGTTTTGCTTCCAGTTGACTCCACATCCATAAGAAAAGAAGAGCATAAAAAAAATGTCTTTGTCCACAAGGGACAAACCTTAAATGTTAATCCAAACTGATATGCTATTACTTATTATATGTGCATAATGTTTTAATACTGAAACTCTTGTGCAACATTGCATGGATCAGGTGCAGAGTGAAATTATTCATGCATTTAACTGCTTTTACACTATTTATTTGAAAATATTTCTCACATACATACCCACATATTGTCTTCAGGTGGAGACCTCATCTGGGGCTGTGAGTCCGGCAAGCTTTGAAATGAATTCAAGGTGTCCAGATGAAATAGTTAGGAGAATTCGTGTGAGCGTTTCTTCTTATGATCCAAATTGGCAAGGAAGGCTACTAGAGACTTATGATACTCACAGTGATGCTTTTGAAATTGCACCTGCCTGCTGGTGCGTATCTTAAAACATTTCCATCCAATTTACAAAGGAAAGAGTTTATTCCACAACCTCAATTCTTCTGAAAGTCTAGAAATCAACTCCCTCAAATTCTTAACACCATCACTTTACCCGCAGTAGTTTGGGTAACTGAAAATATGTGATCAATTTGTTGTTATAATGGGAATTTTGATAGCTCTAATTATTGCTTAAAATAACGGTAATCATGTGTCATATTTGCTGTTCATTAGCGAATCAAACCCTGTACAGGACTACAAGAAAATTCCTTCCTTTCAGCTGTGTTAAAAAATGGTACCTCCCAATCATGCAATAGTTTTTTTTTAAAAGTCCGTCAACCATGCAATAGTAACTCAGAAATATTGTGATACATCACATGTGCATAGGAACACACACTATTACAATTCAAAATACTAGCACATGCATACTTTTCTGGGTAATCACTTAATTGATGATCCTATATGCTCTATCGATATCTTGTTCTGCTCGTATAGGATGCCGGATTGGGCTGAAATGGCATCATCACTTAACCAGCTATCGGACTCTGAGGTCTTGTTGCAGTGCTCCACCTCTCCAGCTGCCGAGCCACCACATTTTGTGGAAAATGAGAGAAGGTCTGTGCCCATCTTTTTCTACAAATTAAACCTGTCATCCTGACAGATGAGAGGCTGATGTGGTTTAAGCTTTTCTTTATACCATCTTGATGTAGGATATGGAGATACTTGATTGAGAATCCATATTGGCAAGACACATTTCCGAAATACAAGCCGCGGGTCTTCCATAGGACCAGTGATGGAAGGTGGTCACGTTACGCAATAGTATCATCCAGCTAACGTTGGTGTTCTCTCTACGTGCGGAACAAGGGGATATATGGTGTGGCCACACAGGATTTCTTCTGAACAGCGGGGCTTCAATCCCAGTCGATTCTAGATTTCTTTCTCCTGTCAGTTGTCCCATGTAATCATCCTTGGAAGGTGAATGAGGAACTATTCAGATTTTCCCCCATAGACGCACAGAAGTCTCAAGTTGATGTATTGATGTGTTAGGATTGTTGATTGATAGGCAACTGGGATAATGGCATTCCGTTCTCATCTCATATGCTCCGACTATTGTTACTTGGTATTTTCTGAAGGGAACATTTTTCATTTTGGCAGTTGTGCATCCTCTCCTTGTACTGTACGGTGCAAATAGTAGGTGATTCATGCGATACCTGGCGTGTTCGTTCCCGCAAGTATTTACGTTGCCTCTTTTTTACCAGGTGTCTCTGTGCTGTGGGCCAATGTCGTTTTCACTGCACGCTGCTCCTCGGACGTAATTGTGCCTCCTCTGCATCATCCGTACACAGCGTTTTGCCATCTCCAGTTCTCCACCATTTGATGACTGGGTCTGTTGCTATGTGGGGACGCGTGTTGTACACGGTTGCTGCATAACACCCTGTGAAAATCGGCCGGATGTTACAGCCAAGAGATATTTTCCCTCTCTAAATGAGATTTCTTCCCCGCAAAATCTTGGTGCGCATGGTCTATGGTGGACCCTGTGGTTAAGCGCTTCTTGTCCTTTTGGTCCGGCGTGCACCGAGACCACCGTTACAAGGGTTTTAGACATATCTTCCTGGGATTCATATGGTTATGTGGACATGTTCCATTGTATGGTTATATGGTAGGTGGACGAAAAGCAACAGGTTCTTAGTGCACTAGGATCATGCGTGGGTAGAGCTAGCCTACTGCTCAACAAATTGGCGCTTAACAACAACCCCTCTTTTTCAGCGTATGCTATGATTCATCTTCCTACTTTTCCCTTTCTTCAGTTTCTATAGCATGATGCCCCGCAAAAATAATTGGAGAGGAAAATATAAAAGAAAGAGCAAAGTAGCAAGCAGCAGCCCAGTACCGCGTTGTAGTTTGTGGCACTTTAGCTGCCGAACAACAGAGAAAATCACCTGCTTATAAGGATTTGAGGCGAGCCAAGAGAGTTTGGACTTTTTGTGCGAAGCGAGAATGAAAGTGCAGTGCGTTGAGTGTAGGTGTGGTCCAAGTAGATGAGTTAGGCTCTATAATGTTTTCGGGTCCTGTGTATTACATTTGGCGTATCAGAGAACTAATGACCATGAAGATACCTCGGTAGGTGTGGTCCAACTAGATGAGTTGACCCAATATCGTTTTTGAGCCTTGGGGCATTACATTTCGTGTGTGAGACAACCAACGACCATGGAAATACCCGGGTAGCTCTGCCTCTATGCATGCTACCTTGTATCTTTGTTTGCCAATTCTAAGTTACCCCATGCGTCTTGCAAAGATGTTGCCTTTGGATGTGCGGTTGCCTCCGCCTAGGAATCAAGCCTGACGCAACAAGTTTTAACGATTTTTCTTGGTGCTTGTCGCCGACGAGATTCGTTCGTCAGTTTATTGTTCTTTGTCAAGGTAGCATATCGTCTTGACTTAGCTGGCGCCCATCTATGTTCCCCTTGGTCCGTGGTCTTTTGTGATCCCCTGCTTTCGACAAATGGTTTTGATGTGCTGCTCTCCTCCGCTATCTTCCACGTCAACTCTCCCTAGCCCCTGACCCGCTCCCGATAAGATAATGCTATTTAGTTTTTGGCTTTAAGTTGCTTTCTATGTGCCTTTTTATTGCTATTTTTATTGTGTTTGGTTTGCTTGAAAATTGGGAGTTGGTATGTGAGCAGCCATATATGGACAAAGCCCATGTTTTTCCTCCGAGAAAATCAAACAGTGATGCCTTCTTGATGGAGAGATTTATTAACTCTGATTACATAAACCGGAACTTTGCCTAAAATTATCACATTTGCTACTAATCACAGTGTTGATCTATACACCGCTCATTTTGTATAGCCATTGATTCACCTTGATTTCTTCTTCGCTTTGTCTCATGTTTCTTCAATAGAAGCAGCAACTAGGGGCGGAGCTACAGTGAGCAAGGGGCAGGCACCCGGTTCCAAAGATCATTTTATCTATAGTAATTCTATAATTATCAATTATGCAGCCTCCTCAGTTCAGTTCAGTGTACTATATGAATTGTCCCTCTATAGAAGTTCCAAATCTTTTTCCTTTTCTTTTTTTTAAAAAAAGTTACCCTGTCACTCAGAGCGAGAGAACACCCAGCACCCAAAAGATGGGAAAGGCTGGGTCGAGCACGAATCTCGAGGCGATCCCAACGGCTCCTCGTACCGTCCCGACCCGATTTAACCTAAGCCATCACCACTCGCCCTCCGGTTCGCTCCTCGCCTCGCCTCGCTCGCGTCTCGTCTCGTCTCGTCTCGTCTCCTTTGTGCATCCTCTCCTTGTACTGTACGGTGCAAATAGTAGGTGATTCATGCGATACCTGGCGTGTTCGTTCCCGCAAGTATTTACGTTGCCTCTTTTTTACCAGGTGTCTCTGTGCTGTGGGCCAATGTCGTTTTCACTGCACGCTGCTCCTCGGACGTAATTGTGCCTCCTCTGCATCATCCCTACACAGCGTTTTGCCATGTCCACCGTTTGATGACTGGGTCTGTTGCTATGTGGGGACGCGTGTTGTACACGGTTGCTGCATAACACCCTGTGAAAATCGGCCGGATGTTACAGCCAAGAGATATTTTCCCTCTCTAAAATGAGAGAGATTTCTTCCCTGCAAAACCTTGGTGCGCATGGTCTATGGTGGACCCTGTGGTTAAGCGCTTCTTGTCCTTTTGGTCCGGCGTGCACCGAGACCACCGTTACAAGGGTTTTAGACATATCTTCTTGGGATTCATATGATTATGTGGACATGTTCCATTGTATGGTTATATGGTAGATGGACGAAAAGCAACAGGTTCTTGGTGCACTAGGATCATGCGTGGGTAGAGCTAGCCTACTGCTCAACAAATTGGCGCTTAACAGCAACCCCACTTTTTCAGCGTATGCTATGATTCATTTATCTACTTTTCCCTTTCTTTAGTTTCTTGAGTATGACGCCCCACAAAAATAATTGGAGAAGAAAATATAAAAGAAAGAGCAAAGCAGCAAGCAACAGCCCAGTTCTGTGTTGTAGCTCGTGGCATTGTAGCAGCCTGAAAACACTGTAGCTGCCAAACAACAGAGAAAATCACCTGCTTATAAGGATTTGAGGCTAGCCAAGAGAGTTTGGACTTTTTGCGCGAAGCGAGAATGAAAGTGCAGTGTGTTGAGTGTAGGTGTGGTCCAACTAGATGAGTTAGGCCTAATAATATTTTCGAGTCCTGTGTATTACATTTGGCGTATGAGACAACCAACGACCATGAAGATAGCCCAGTAGGTGTGGTCCAACTAGATGAGTTGGGCCCAATATCATTTTTGGGCCTTGGGCATTACATTTCGTGTGTGAGACAACCAACGACCATGGAAATACCCTGGTAGCTCTACCTCCATGCATGCTACCTTGTATTTTTGTTTGCCAATTCTCAGTTACTCCATGCGTCTTGCAAGGATGCTGCCTCAAGATGTGCGGTTGCCTCCGCCTAGGAATCAAGACTGACGTAGCAAGTTTTAACGATTTTCTTGGTGCTGGTTGCCGACAAGATTCGTTCGTCAACTTATTGTTTTTTGTCAAGGTAACAGGTCGTCTTGACTTAGCTGGCACCCATCTGTGTTCCCTTTGGTACGTGGTCTCCGTGCTCCCCTGCTTTCGACAAATGGTCTTAATGTGCTGCTCTCCTCCGCTATCTGGAACGTCAGTTCTCCCTAGCCCCAAACCCACACCCGACAAAGATAATACTATTTAGTTTTTGGCTTTAAGTTGCTTTCTATGTGTCTTTTCATTGCTATTTTTATTGTGTTTGGTTTGCTTGGAAATTGAGAATTGGTATGTGAGCTGCCATATATGGACAGAGCCCATGTTTTTCCTATGAAAAAATCAAATAGTGATGCCTTCTTGCTGGAGAAATTTGTTAACTTTGATTACATAAACCGAAACTTTGCCTAAAATTATCACCTTTGCTACTAATCGCAGAGTTGATCTATACACCACCCGTTTTGTATAGCCATTGATTCACCTTGATTTTTTGTTCGCTTTGTTTCGTGCTTCTTTAGTAGAAGCAGCAGCTAGATCATGGGTTTAGGTTTAGCACTAGGAACCCCTACCAGCACACTTACCTAACCTTAATGATGGAAAAGTGTGGCTATCAACTAAACACACCTTAAAAATAAAAATGTGACCGACCAACCGTGTGGAATTGTTCCCTATATAGTAGAAGTTCCAAATCCTTTTTCCTTTTTCTTTGCAAAAGAAAAAAAAAATTGCTCTGTGTCACTCAGAGCGAGAGAACACCCAAAAGATGGGAAAGGCTGGGTCGAGCACGAATCTCGAGGCGATCCCAACGGCTCCTCGTACCGTCCCGACCCGATTTAACCTAACCCATCACCACTCGCCCTCCGGTTCGCTCCTCGCCTCGCCTCGCTCGCGTCTCGTCTCGTCTCGTCTCGTCTCCTGCTCGGCTCGACTCCACCCGCCGCGAGAGAGAGAGAGGGAGCAAACCCTATCTAGGGTTTTGCCCGCCCGCCGCCCTCGCCCTCGCCGTCGACGCCATGGAGGCCGGAGGAGGCAAGCGGGCTGCCCCGGAGGGCACCAACGGCGCCGCCAAGCGCGCGAGAGGTGAGCCGCTTCGTGGTTTCCTTCTTCTTCTTGTTTTTTTCCCCCCTTTTCTTGGTTGCTGGCTGTTCCACTGGAAGGATGGCTGGTTCCTAGGGTTTCTCCAGCCGGCTACCTCGTTGGGGGACATGGGGTTGGGGAGGGGCTCGGATTCTCGGCGGCGCTCCGGCTTGGTTTTGAGCTGGGTGGTGATTGGTGCAGACGGGAGACGAAGATTTGGGGGTTGTTGGGATTGGGGAGCTTGTGGCCGCCTTAAGCCTTTCATGTTTTTTTTTTTTTCTTGTTTTGTTCGTTTGGAGATGACGGAAGGCTCGCCACTTTCTTTTTTTTTTGTCAATATTTCGCAAAGAGATCTAGAAACGCGATTCTACCTAGTGGACCTGCTAAATATGTGAACGGATCTAGCTGCTCGTCGAATTTTCTTGTGTGAATTAAAAGAGGTGTCGGGTTTCTCAAGGCGTTAATTTGAAAGTGAAACTCATTAAGCTCTGGATACTGGACATTATTGTATTGTACCATTTACCTTTTATTTTGTTTCTTTCTGAGAAGGTAATGCTCAGTGGATTTTGAAATGATTAATGTGTACATGTTGTTTATATGCATGCCATGTTTTTAGTAAAAATCAACGCTATTAACCGGCGGAAATAATAAATTTGGTGTAACAGCATCGGAGTCGTCTCAAGTGGGTGTAGGAAGCAAATTGAAGCCATGCACCAAATTTTTCAGGTTCTAATCTAACTTAAAATGAACTCTCACCTGTTTTACACATGCTATTCTGCACCTTGCTGTGGTTTTGCCTTAAATAATTATAATTTGTTATGTTGCTAAGAAATTGTTGTTGAGGGGTAACAAATGGGTCAAGTAAGATTTTTCTACAGGTTTTCCTTGTGTATAATGGATAACATAGCAGCTATATGTAAAACTCCATTTCTGATAAACAATCAAATCTATCTGTTACACTGTGGTACCATATCACCTGCAGCAATCAAGATAATAGTATTAAACGTTCCATACGGGATTGCAGTTGACTTGCCATTATGGAATTATACTACTTACTAAATGATAACATTCAGTGTAGCAGCTTATTTTCAGTACACGCACAGTGTGTTTACCTTGAATTTGAACTTGGAGAGATGTTTTTCTTTTTATATTATACTATTGATTGATATGTGTTTAAATTATCACGTCGATATAAGCTACTCCTTCTGTTACACTCCTGAGTTGCAAAAAATGTTCTTATTATATACAATTGTGAATGAATCATGTAGTTAAGTGATAATGCGTTGTCATGTTCATATAAGTAAAGTAGCTATAGGACAATAGGGAAATGACTTCTTTGACAAACTAAAATTCTATTATTATTTTTTTAAAAAAATGGTGACACACTGATAAGCAAATTATTCTGTGTTGCTGTATGCCTTTATTAATATGTATGCTATATTTACTGTTTACCTCAATATATGTTTGCTACTGTATTAATATGTTCAGTTTCATGTGATGCTACAAGTGCTTCTTAATAATTAGATATTCACCATCAAGCTTTGACCACTGGTAAATCTAGATTGATCCCATTGAAAATAACTTTGTAGATTTACTTAACCTGTGAAAATAATTCTACAGATATGATATCCACATAATGATTATAGATGTGTTTTGTACGTCAATTATTAATGTTTAATGTTATTTATATGAATCAAAAGAGAGAGGTGGTTTCATCTATTTTGTGTTGTTTACTCGTATCTGTTAGCAGTGACCTAATAAGGTTCCATCTTCAGCTAAATATAACATAACTTGATTCATCCATATTGGGTCACTATAATTTTCCTTTCGTACACATTTGGTCTCTGTAATTTTATTCCTTAAATGGTGTTTTCTTTGTGCAGTACTTCTGGCTGTCCTTTTGGTTCAAGTTGCCATTTTCTCCATAACTTCCCTGGTGGCTACCAGGCTGCTGCAAAGATGACCAGCCATGGTGGGGCAGCTGTTGCAGCTCCTCCTGGAAGAATGCCTTTAGGACCTGGTGCTCCTAATGGGCCACCTACATCCAGCGTGAAAACTCGCATGTGTAACAAGTACAACACTGCAGAAGGATGTAAATGGGGTAGCAAGTGTCATTTTGCTCATGGAGAGAGGGAGCTTGGAAAGCCGATGCTGCTGGACAACTCAATGCCACATCCAATGGGATCAATGCCGTTTGAGGCTCCACCAATGCCTGGCCCGGACATCGTTCCTCCCTCAACCTTTGGTGCCTCAGCCACAGCAAAGATCAGTGTTGATGCATCCCTTGCTGGCGGTATCATTGGGAAGGGTGGAACCAACACAAAGCATATATCCCGGATGACTGGGGCCAAGCTAGCCATCCGGGATAACGAGTCCAACCCCAGCCTCAAGAATATCGAGCTTGAGGGTACATTTGACCAGATCAAACATGCTAGTGCTATGGTCACAGAGCTAATCGTCCGCATCAGTGGTAATGCCCCTCCAGCCAAGAACCCGGGCAGGGGGTCGCATGCTGGGGGGCCTGGAAGCAACTTCAAGACCAAGCTGTGTGAGAACTTCAACAAAGGCTCCTGCACGTTTGGAGACAGGTGTCATTTCGCACATGGTGAAAGTGAGCTCCGCAAGCCGCCTGCTGCTGCTTGAGATCTGCTTGTCGTGGCTTGGACTAGACTGCCAGCATACCTGAGCTCCAAATATGAAAACGATTGCACACAAGGTGAAAATGATATGTGCATTGTTGCTGCTTCTGCAGCATGAGATATTTTGTCATGGGAGGAAACTGGATGTAATCTGGGAGGAAATAGATAACAGGGAATTTCGGTGTCTTAGATTTGTAGAATTACCTTGGAGTTTTTCCCTCGGCGCTTCAGTCAAATTTTGTAATGCTTCGAATGCACTATATAACCTAGCAAAACTACAATGATTCCATTGACTTGGGTGCTTTCTGATGCTTCCACCGGTTTGTTGATCTTGTTTGCCCATTGGCATTATATTTCATAATGAACCAGAATTTGAGTGGCACCATGTCTGTACAGGTTTAGAGCAGATATGAATCAGTTCTCCATGGAGCAAAGTACTACTCCAACTTGGTACCACAGATTCCACTCCTCCGGAGCCAAGATTTAACAACACCCAGACCAAGAACACTACTTATCAGAAGTCAGAACGCAATTCCTATATTAAAAAAACAAATTTCTACTGCCAAACACCACCTTTATAACTCGACTTCAATTTATCTGTGAAATAGCGTCGTCCAGTTCGTACACACTGGCCTAAATAACCAAAAGACCTTAAAACATTCAGCGCCACACGCCCAACGATCCAAAAAACTGACACGGGCCGTGCAATGCCGCTAAGCCGTTTCATCATTTCCTAACAAGGCATCCCAATGCTAAGCTAAGTTAAGCTGATTGGCTTCACTACCTACATCAAAGAAATCCAAAAGGCTTTCCTTCCTCCTCTGCACGCCCCCTACCACTACCACCATGGCCACTGCCCTCTACTCCAAGTCGCCGTCGTCGTCGTCGTCTTGGAAGAGGCGCCTGCGCTTCGACGCCAGCTGAGACACCTGCGCGTCCATGGCCGACCTCTTCTCCTCCATGGTCCTGCCGCCCGTGGTGGTGGTGGTGGCCGCCTCCTCCTCCTGCATGTCGTGCATGACCAGGCCTCGGTTCCTGCAGAGCTTCCTGATCGCCGTGCTGTGTGCAGGGGCTGCAGGCGTCTCGGTCTCAGGGCCTTCATTCGCTCCTCCGGTGGTGGTGGTGGTGGTGCTGCTGCTGCTGCTGGAGCCGTGCGTGCCGACTTGTGGAGCCGGAGGCCTGTGCTGCATCAGCTCCTCGCCGTCGACGACCATGTCTTTCATGAGCTGGGAACAAACGTGAAACAGGAAGGTTAGAATAGATTGTGTTACAAGTATTAACAGTTATGCTGCAGATATATCAAACGTAGATGTCAGATTGGGTTACATTTCTAGTAGACATGCTAGTTCAAAGTCACTAAGGAGTAAGGATAAAGAAAAGTAATTGAAGTTGTATATTATAGTTGGCTAGTTACCACTGTAGATTTTGCTTACATCACCGCTGTACTAGTTTAGCATGTTTGATCATCTAACAAAGGTTTTTTTTAATACTTTTTAGCAAACTTGTCAGTTTGTCATACAACAAAAGTAATCGATATTGCACATACTCTGCAAAACAGGATGTACAGTAGCAAATGTTAATTAGCTAAGTATTCCAGGTTATGATTGTTGAGATGGTACCTTCCAATCCTTGAAATCGAATCTGAATACAAAATGATTGTATACTACTTTTCCTGAGGTTATGGCACTAGCAGCAGGGGCATTTCTTGGATCTGCAGTAAACATAATAACATCAGTTGCGCTATGTAAAAAACATATTTGCAGCAACAAAAAGAGTGACCAAGTAATGGAAGCCCTTACAGACAAGATGATGGCCCTCATCATTGACACTGATTTCCACCCTGCCATCTTTCACTAGGAATGACAAGGCAAAGATATTCTCCACCGTTTGGGCAAAAGACTTCCTGTTTAAAACAAGGTTTTCCAGCCTAGCATTTTTCTTCTTTCTCAGGACATCAAATATGACAGACATGTTCCTGTCAGTATCCGTCTTTGCTGCATTTGATGAATCTGGGAGCTGCACATTAAGGGGAAACAAATCAACACATTGCTAGAAGTTGACAAGCTAATTGCCTTCATGTGAAGTCATTCCTAGAACCGAAAATCATCTAATTGCAAATCAAAATTGATCTTACAACAAGAAAATGCAGATTACAAAAAAATTGCGCGTCCATTGTGCAAATCATCGTACAAGAGTTCTATAATAAGGCAATTTACTAGTCATACTGACACATTACATGCAAGCATATAGCAAAAGTATTGAGGTACATTATTTAGTATGTAGTAACTACTGTTAGTATAAATATTGATGTATCAAGCACAACTCTGTTTAGTAGAGAAGGAACATGATATGGCAACCTGTTCAGGGCATTCACTTCCACAAGGCTTAGCCGTCCTCTTTCTGCACACACGAACCCTCCGTGGCAACACTTCTGTATTCATTGGACCAACCCTGTCATGATAAGATTATAAGAGTCACGAAATCAGACTACTTTCAGGTCTTCAGCAATGCAACTCTAAATCAGCAAACATACGAGAAGCTAAAAAAAGCAGTTGATCTGCATTTACATTGTGGAGCATCCAGGCACGGCCATGAAAATCCGAGAGGTGTAGAGGCCTACATCGAGCCAGCGCAACGAGGCAGCCTCATCATCGTCCCTCCTCTTCTCTCCAAACTTCTTCAGCATTCCGGAGACGAAATCGGAGGGCGTGATCCCCAGAGCCGAATGCGTCCTTACTGATGCCACCAAACTGGTGGCGATGTCAAGCAAGGCTTCCGCATCGGCGATCTGCTCCCTAGGCCTCTGAACTGCAGCACGAGAGACACCATCGATCAGTTTGCGATTTTACCAATAGCATCAGTAATCAGTACATTTCAAAAAAAATGCGAAAAAATGGACACAGTTTTCGTTCACTATAACTGAACATTAATATTACCAAAGAGCAAGTTTCCTTTGTATCTTGTAATACATTTTCAAATTTTAGCCGAATGCTTTCTTAACAAAAAGTGTGGAAAACAAATTGCACGAACAACATTGAAATTCAAACTCGTTTGCGCCATCGTAACTAGATTACACGCCGTCCAATCACACCAGATTTACCGATTAAAGAAAAACTGAAACCTCCAAACTTCTTGGGTGCGCGAGTGAGTGATCATTCATACCAAGCCTGTGGAGATCCTCCACCTGCGTGAAGACTGCCCGGAACTTGACCGAATCCGCCCTCGCCATGTCATCCTTGTCATCTGCACGCACAAACACAAAAACAAAATCCCCAACACCGAACTCCAAAATCAAAATGCCATCCGAAACACAATCCCCTCCAAGCCGAGAACGAACACCATTCAAAACCAACGCGATCGCCGACACAAAAACACCACACTACCCCCACCCCCTTACCGCTGATGCGGCTCTTCACGGCGAGGTACCGCGACCGCAGCAGCCGCCGGTCGTCCGTCGCCTGGCTCAGGTCCGGCGCCGGCGTCCCCGGCGTCACCGGCTCGTCCCCGCGCCCGTCCCCCTCCACCTCCACCTCCACCGCCGCGGCCATCCGCTGCGTGCCCTAGGTTTTCTCGAACCTTCCAGAAGACGAAGCAGCGGGGCGAGTAGGAGAGGAGAGGAGAGATTTGGGGGG
>CM020178.1:18009542-18023268 GCA_009805545.1 Oryza longistaminata
CATCTGTAAACCTAGCTATATATGGTGGTAATGGTATATGCACGCGCGTATGCATGGCGGCCCTCTGCTGTTCTTTCGTTATTCTGTACGGCTCGTAAGTCCCGGACTTATTTGCGGTACTTTTGTTGCATTTTTCCTTGTAACTTCTGCTGTGTTACGTACTCTCTGAGGTATCCGAGATAATGGATCGAGATATGTGATCTGCATCTGCAAGGTGTTTAACTAGTATAATATATATACTCTGCTTATTGGACAGTACAAGGTTGTTTTTTTTTTAAAAAAATTAACTGTTTGAAAAGAATTAATATATAGTATATATATACTACTATATAAACTTTAAATAATTCTAATTGGGGAATATATAGTACACCATTTCCATATACTGAAATCGAAATAATATTGTCCAATTAACATCTGTATTCTTCGTTGATTGAGTGTATTTCTACCGTACCGTGGCTTGGGGCTACACTCAGAAAATCAATTTAATTTTGGAATAGATGGAGTACTAGCTAGTGTACTATTCCACTGCTCATGGCAAGGAAGATCACAAGCATCACATGGATGATCGATGCATGGTCTACTGGAACTGACATGTCACTTTAAGAATGTACTGCTGCTGCCTCCTTTAGTCAGAAACTGAAATCGATCACGGATAGTACGTGAGTCGATCGCCAAGATCAACTGTGGATACGGTATTTACTATAGCGTGCCAAAAACCATGACTTCATAACTATCCCAAGATGGATATATACCTAGTTTAAAAAAGAGTAAATAAAATAGAATGGAAATGGGGTTGGGGCTAAGGTTTTTGCATTCTTAGTCAAAACATTCTTAGTACTTTTCAGGGGCGGATCCAGAAACAAAAAGTTGGGGGACTCAACATACCGAATACACCGATATAAACACATAATCTCAGTATTAAACTATGCTAAAATGCTATTATGAGACCTTTAGCACCTCCTATCTTATCAACTATGATGAAAAAATTGAAGAGGGGGCTTAGGGGGTATCCATGGGTTTTATGGGTGTAGGGGGGACTTGAGTCCCCCCTGCACCCACGTTGGATCCGCCCCTGGTACTTTTTAATATCCAACTTTAATTTTATTAACATTTTAAACATCTATAACAATATAAATTAATAGTATATCATACCACAACGAAAACATTCTTGACAAACGAATTTAGAGATAAAAGTTCTAATAGTTTCAAATATTTTACAATTACATGGAAGGGGTACACGTATACTCTCTCCGTCCCAAAATAAGTGCAGTTTTAACACTGTTCATGCTCAACGTTTGACTTATTGTTATTAGATGATAATACATGAATAGTACTTTATGTGTGACTAATATTTTTAATTTTTTTCATAAAATTTTCAAATAAGACGGACGGTCAAAACGTTGGATACGGATATCTATGGCTGCATTTATTTTAGGACGGATGTAGTACAATCAAACAAGAGGACATCTGACGCTCTTACCTATAACCAAGGAGGCATCTGACGCTCCTACCTACGGAGGCGTCGTCATCCTTGCCTCAGAAGCTCAACTATAAGTTGGTGTTCCGGAAACCACCACCCTTAGCTACAAGTTAAAGCGCCTCCCCTTCATGTAGTACTTTGTAGCTTTGCTTTCTGGATGATGATCAACCTGAATTCTGGAAACAATTGCCCTCAGCTACAAGTTAAATTCCTCGTGCCTCTCTTTCCTACTGAACCTAGCTGCTCTTTAGCCGATGATTAATTTCCTTGATCTTACTTTCATTTCTTTCGTCTCCTAGAGTTTTATGAATCATCTCCCTTCCTTGACATGGCATAGATGATCCCTGCTATTTATCGGCAAAGTAGTAGAGTGGTGGTACAATGCCATTAACTCACAACAGACTGGTAGTACTGGTATGGATGCTTTGGCCTCTTGAGTAAATAAATTAAGCCGGTGAGCGTGCAATTTCATCGAGTTGCTTGTCCGTTTGCAAGTTTGCAATTCCCTTTTTCATTTTTTATAAATAAATTAGATGAAAATTGTTTTTGTTTTCTTTCTTTCTTTTCCCGAGTACAAGTCAAACACACGCTACAGCCATACCCATGCACCTACGTGTCCACTGCCACTAGGGAGGTTTGCAATTCCACACTTTAATTTCTACATAGAATGGGTATGATCCTATGGGTATGGCCAGATAGCAAAGGGACCCCATAATCCAAGACCCAATAGGCTTTTATCTTATTAGTAGTCACATACGGTCTAATTCATGTACCTATGAGTTTATTAGTGGACAAAAATCCTTATCCGTCGAGTAGGTGGGTATGGGTTTATTCTTTAACCACCTGTACCCATTAACCCATGGGTAAAAAGAGCCCGTATGCGTAACATGATGTTCACTTCATTTTAAATGTTAACATATGGTTTAATTCTAGCACGATTTGTTTACTAGTCATATATGGTCTAATTTTGGTATGGTTTGTTTACTTGCTTTCGAATGTTAATGTTAAAATCAAGGTTAAATAATATAATATTGATTGTTGCCATCGTAATTGTTTGATTATTGTGCAAAATTACAAGTGCTCTAAGTTAGTGTAGTGGGTATGAGTACCTAATGGGTATCCATTACCTGCACGGGTGTGGGTATGGGGAGAATTTTGCACCTACGAGCAGATCATGGGTGTGGGTATGGGGTAAGAAAATCCGATGGTATAGATCTGTTGCCATCTAATTTAGTGGATAAGAAAAATGATACATGTTGGTCCGACATGCATAAATGACTTATAAATTGCACATAGTTGCTCTTCTTTATAATAAATCATCTCCAATCTAAAAAAATCTAGTTGAACTTGACAACTTTTCTCAATGTGAAGATGGGTTAAAAAATGTTGGGTATGATGTTTTATTGTTTTATACCCATCTAATTGGTATGGATGAAATGAGTAAAAATGTATTACCCTCTCAACACCAAAAGTCAAATGAGTAATTCATCTTTATCCACAACCCTCCTAAATAGTACGAGTATGGGTAATTGATACCCAGTGGCCGGCCTACCCACATAGGTGCATCTTGGATTCCTGGCAAGTTGGGACATCTCTTCTTGAGTAACAAGTTAGAAAACAGACTAAGTTCTGGGTGATTTGGTCACCCAAGCTTTGTTAAAACGGGAAGGGGGCAGAGGCTATCTATGCCCTGTAGCTAGGGTTCACAATCCGAATACTAGATTAAAAACCGCTCATGAGCGATATCTTCGGATTTTGCATAAGCCGTTGATATACCAATAAAAATCGATTAAACCTAGACAAATCTTGTAATAAATCAAAATTCACTTTGACTTTTTGAACTTAACAAAAAGACAAACAATTTGTGTTTTTGACCTGGTCTGGACTATACAGTTTTGTGAAATCCAGGCCGGTTTTTACTTGGATTGTAGCACTCATGCTGCCTTCAGGTTTGGCAGTAAATTTATTGTAACATCTATGTGAAAATATTGGCGCAGTTGACTTGTTGGAAGGAACCATGTAGTATGATGTGCCATTCTTGCAAGACCATCTGGCAAACTAAAGGTTCTTTGATTTGAAGGAAAAACAATAGGAATTTTTTTAGGATTTCCTGTATGGTTCTTTGAAAAAAAAAGATTGAATAAGAAACTCGTAAGGAATGCCTTGACCTCTGAAAGCTTTGGAGAAATTTTATCATGAGGTCCAACACTCCAACTTCATGGAAAATTTTCTATGAATATTCATTTCTCCTCAAATTCTAGCGTTTTTCTAGTAGTCTTAACAAATGTCTATTCATGTATTTTTCCTATGTTTTGCAATCTTTTGTTTTGCCTGTCAAAACTCTATGTTTTCCTATTTCTCCTTTTTTTGAATCCCCCGATTCATCAAAGGAGCCCCAAGGCATGTTTGGCTATACGTTTGATCAAGATAAGGGCTTCTTTGGAACTCAGAATTGAAAAAAAAAATAGAGAAATAGGAAAAACACATGATTTGGATAGGTATGGAATACATGATTGCAAATTAGAGGATTTTGAAAGGATAGGATTCAACCATTTTTTCAAAGGTCTTCCTATGAATTTTTCACATAAGATTAAAATTCTCCAAGATTCCTAGGTTTTTCCTACAAATCAAAGTGACCCTAAAAATAACATGGTAGAGTAATAATTATACTATATTCCACTTGAGCACATCAACACAACTACTTAGTGCTAGTAAGTGGGAGAGATGGTGTTTGCTTTTGATCTAGTTGAGTGTGGATCTAGTTCTTGCGTTCTTGGTGAGTTCATTTAGTTATTAGCTTTGTTTTAATTCAGGAACGCACATGCACAATATCTTTTTATTTGGTACTGCACAGTAATTTGACTTCAAAAAGATAGCAGGATGTGTTGCTACTTACATCACTTTCAACAGTTATGGTCCTTTCGAATTCTTGTGTCTCAAACAACCCAATAAATTCGCTCATACGAAGATTTGAACTCAGAACATTAGAGTGCTATTCAGATCACTACAATCACTAGGCTATATGCCTTTCGCTTGAGGAAATTATTGTGATAAACTCCATTCTGCTACTAGAGCACAAATGCTTTCCTCTACACACAGTTCTCTCATCAATGCCGAACCTTGTAGCAGAAATAATCTGGCATGCTCATCGCGATGACTCTGTGAGCAGCATATTTCAATAGCAGTACGTCATGCCATGGCTACGCGGAGCCACGTTTGTGTGGTAGATAGAGAAGGCACCAAATAAGGTTTCGATAGGCAACACAGTATATCCATTGTATCAAGTATAGGAAAACGACTGTATGCAACTGTGGAGGGGCAATAATGGATTACCTCATCAGAAGATGTGAGTGTTGTTCTCTTGTACGTTCAAACAAATAGCATGAAGCTTGGCTCTAACGAAAAGGTGTTGCAAGATACCACTCCATCTGTTTCATATTATAAGGTGCTTTGATTTTTTATATAAAAATATAAAAACCTTTATAGAACCAAATTAATTTTATTAAGTCTAACATTGGTTATATTTTCATAGTTTCTTCGTTTTATGTTGAGAATATTGCCTTATTTTTCTATAAACTTAATCAAAGCTATAGAAGTTTAACTTAGAAAAAAATCAAAACGACTAATAATATGAAATGAAACGAAGGTAGTACTGAGCCTGTATTTGCTTTGGTAATTATGAATTTTATAGTGCTGCAGGAGATAGTTTAAGTACAGTAAGAACCATGAAAAATGTTTGTTCTATAGGCCCATAGCTTCCGAACTCACCACACTTCAATACCATTTTTCTTGGACTGCTATGAAGGAAGATGTGTCGCACTGGCACCATCCTCCTCGATCAGTGAGATCTTATGTTTAAAAACTAAACTTAAAATTTGCTTTCATCTGGTTATCTTGCCTGTTCTATACCGAGGTGTCATACTAAATTCTGGAAACAATTAACCTTAGTTATAAGTTGAATTCCTAGTGCCCCTCTTTCCTACATAACTTTACTATTTGGATGATAATTATTTCGACAATCACTCGATCTTCCCATCACTCCATCTCGTACAATATACAATAGTATGAGGTATCTTTCTTCCTTCCTTGACATGAATGTATGATTCTTGCTATTTATAGGCAATGTAATAGAGTAGTGGCACAATGCCATTAACTCACACCATATGTGAGGCACCAACTCGGGATGGATGTCTTAGACTACTTGAGTAACAATTGTTAGACCATTTAGTGTGATCGATGGTATGTTAACTCATTATATAATATATGACAACATGGGTAATATAATTAAGGTAACAAAGTTTTCCCGAGAAATTGTCGTAAGAGACTTTGAACATGTATTTGCATTTGTCAATATTATGTTCAAAACAGTCCTGGATCTTGACATGTGAGTAGGATGATGCTCATTTGCTCGCATTTTGTAGATGGCAGACAATACAAGATTTTACGATTATGGAATGGAAATAAGAGTTGTAGACAGGAGAAAACACAAGGTTTATGTTTTCTGAACAAACAATAATAAAACACAAGGTAGTAATCACTAAGGATACGATATAGTAGAAGCTGATTCTACTATTGATGACATGTGATATTTTGCAAAATTCGACAGATATCCTTTGGCAATAATTTTGCGGTTAAAGATTGACGGATGCATAAATATCATCTTAGATGCTGAAGAAACCAGAGTTAGGAGAACAAGAAAGGTTATCAGGTTAGTACATTGGACAGGGAGTAGATTACTTGTACCAAGAAGGAGGTTGGATTTACATACTAAAGGAGTTGCAGTCGAGACCTAGTGGCCGCTGGCTTTGTATGCAGATGGAGATGTATCTATTGATACTCAAGTGCCAATCAATTCAACACTTCTCACCTTTCAAGCGTTCTCAAGCTACCTTGAGTTGCTCTTTCCTATTGTATTGCAAAAGGAGTATAGTCCACTTCCACCTAGTAGTGAATCTATAGGTTAGACATGAACTCCTGATGCCTCCTTTTCCTACTATACATATTACTATCTAGAGAAAAATGGAAATCAAACTAAGGGCATAAAGAATTATGCATATGGACCCTGGCCAATGTTGCTGGGGCACCAGGTTTGCGAACAATTTATATGCATATCTGTAAATTAAAGTTGGTTCCCACAGAGAAAAAACCTATACTTTGATTAATTTTGTTTCAACAAAAAAAAGCTAGGTCTTTTGATATTTGGTCTAGAAGGAAAAAAATGAATTATGGATGCGATATGTTTTGTAGGATCGTAAAGGGCCTTTTCCACCCCAAAAGCTTGCCAATGAGGTGAGGGGCTCCCCCACTTATATATTAGGTCCCTTACCCTTCCATAACCAATGTAAGACTATTTAACAATCTCCCCATTCACACATTGGTGTCCGTTAGTCATTCACCGCCCCTTCACCGTTTCCCCACGGTTCCTCAGGTATACGGGCCCCACAGGCACCACGGTCCATTAGGCTTTCACACAAGGTCAGAGATGTTGAACTAGCCAGGCTCTGATACCAATTGTATGATTATAAATGACCTTTTTCACCCCAAAAGCTAAGCCAATGAGGTGAGGGGCTACTCCAATTATATATTAGGTCCATTGCCCTTCCACAACCAATGTAAGATTATTCAACATGTTTACACTAGGAAGTTTGTTTGATAATTTTTTTGAGATAATTGGATGAATTTTATTAACACTAAAATTACACCCGACCTCTCCATCTACTAAGTATACATAACCAAGAAAGAAAGAAAAAAAGAAAAGAAAAAAAACCCTAAAACAGACACAAACATATCATTTTGTCTCTTGCAGCAGCAGCTGACTCATGATCAAGCGACAAAAGAACACAAAGAGCTAGACACCCAGGCCGTGTTTAGTTCCTCCTCTAATTTTTTTAAAGTATATAGACACACATTTGAAGTACTCCCTCCATCCACAAAAGTTACACATATTACTTTTATCACCAAGACCAAGGAGAAATTAAATCATCTTGGATGTTACAAAATCAATGAGTGAATGCAAGCATGCAACCAATGAGTATTTAGATAACTCCTTGGTTTCTAATCGAACATTTAACTTATCTCTTCGTTTATAAGTCTTAAATGCATAAAGATCACAAATAGAAACAACTTATTTTGGAAAAGCTGAAATGTGAAATAGGTGTAAATTTTGTGGATGGAGAGAGTATTAAACGTAGACTAATAACAAAACAAATTACAGATTCCGACTGTAAACTGCGAGATGAATTTATTAAGCATAATTAATCTGTCATTAGCAAATGTTTACTGTAGCACCATATTATCAAATCATAGCGTAATTAGGCTCAAAAGATTCGTCTCGCAATTTATATGCAAACTGTGTAATTGATTTTTTTTCGTCCACATTTAATGCTCTATGCATATGTCCAAATATTTGATGCGACGGAATTTTTAGAAGTTTGAAGAAACTAAACACATCCCTACTCTGTAACAACGCCTTCAAGAAAAACCCACCGCTTGTCTGCCACTGTCATCTAAAAACAGATAAAGAATTTCATCAAAAGTCTGAAATGACACCTTCAACAAGGAAATGATTGAGAACTCACCGAGAGCAACACATGTCTATGATGACTGCCACCCACCAAAAACAACCGTGTGAGCCGCACACGAACATTTGAAACTGTGGAACCTCCTTCAGCAATCTGCAACTGATCATCCTGATGATCACAATGGGAGTTGCTTCCCGTGTAGCCAACACCCAAGTGGTCACCAGCCACCAAGACTCGTGGTAAAATCAGAAAACCATTTACAGGCATGTTCGGCACCCATTTTCCCAATCTCTCTCCCGTTTTTCGCACGCACATTTTTCAAACTGCTAAACGGTACTTTTTTTACAAAAAGTTTCTATACGAAAGTTGTTTAAAAAATTAAATTAATTTATTTTTTTAAAAAACAGCTAATACTTAATTAATCACGTACTAATGAACCGCTCCGTTTTTCGTGCTTACAGTTCAAGTTCCCAACCGGGATTCCGGGAATAGCGAACACAACGCTGTGCCATGATTAAACAAGGACCTTATCTGGCAGGAATGGTCAACCGACGATGAAGCGGGAGAGTAGGGTACCATCATGGCTTGAAATTTCAGTCCCCACCGGCAAACACAAATCTCCCCAAACTTTTTTGGTTTTCAAATATTTGTAAATTTGGTCAAAATTTGCTCAAATTCAGTCAAAATATGTTAAAATTTTCAAAAAAATTCGGTCCGAAAATCACGAAATTTTCAGCAACCACCGAAATTTCGGAAATTTTGGTGGCAACCGAAATCGTAAACCCTGGGTACCACTATCAATAGGCCAATCTACAGAATCGAGCTGATCGGCAAAATCAGGATCTCCATCCTTGGCCAAATCAAAACCAGCGTTCGACGGCCAAAACCGCTATCGGTGGTAGTTGCCCCTCCTCAATGGCGACATGAAAAAATCATGGACGTTGGGAAACTGGAAACCATGCCTTATATATTTCCTAAAAAGCATCCCAAATAAAGCCGACCCGTACAAACACACCCCATAGAGCAACATTCTTGATGAGTTACTCATGGTTCTGAACATCGATCAGAAGCACCTCACTATGTGTTTCTCGTAGTATTGCAACAAGAATGAACAACTCTGCATCACCTTCTTCTCCTGTTTTTTTAGATAATGGAAATGGGTTACATCTCCGGCCTCTGCCCGTAGGCACACAGCCAAAAAATTCAGACGTGAACAGAAAAGTTAAAAAAGGCGAGATGGGACAAAACCTTCTTCTCCTGTGGAGGCACGGCTTCCGAATTCTGGATAGAACAAGCAGAGGAACAAGCCCATGACGAGCCTCCGTTGTCAACAGCGAAATCAGGGATAGCGGGATACAATCAAGCCGACCCACCCATGGTATCCAGCGATCACACGAAATCTGAACCATTGGCGCTGCTTCTTGTAATCTCGTTCATCGCAAGCATCTTGTGGCCAAAGTCCTGCATTCCTGGTTCCTCCAATTCCTATTGAAATAGTGAAGCCCTGCTGGCCTCTTCTATTTCGGTTGGCAGCTGCTTCAGTTCTTGATAATTTAAGGAGACTTTTGTTTTTGGCTTGCCTGTATATACACGATGTACAGACAAAACCTCGTTATTTATAGTTGAGTTAGAGATGTGTACAGTGCAATGTTCTTAGTCTGATGACATCAGTATGTATAATCCATCAAATGCCTGTGTAGGCATCTCACATGTATCGTGTGATCAATTTTGTACTTGACACGCCCACCTCTTAACTTGACACAGGATAACCTTGGATCAAGTATAAGACTCGGACTCTCGTGTCGTTCTTGCTTATCCTTTAGCAAATATGGAGGGGGTAATGAATTACCTCAGAAAAAAAGGGTTTCTGTTCTTCACTGATATATTGAGGTATGATGCTTAGCTCTAAGGAAAATGGGTTGTCAGTTTTCTCGAGAAATTGTCGTAAGAGACTCCAGACTTGTATTTGCATATGTCAATATTCTGTTATACTGTTCAATTATATTGCCCGTAGGGCGATGCTCCTCTTCTCCCGTTTTGCAGATGGGAGAAAACACAAGATTTACGATTTCTGAATGAAAAAATAAAAAAAAAATGTGGACAGGAGAAAACACAGGGTTTGTGTATTCATGGTCAATTTTGCCATAATAAAAGATACTTGGATCTAGGGGTGAAAACGGATCAGATAATATCCGATCCGATATGCTCCGAATCTGTTCAAAATGAGGATATGGTACGTGTTTTTAGAAATCAGGCGGAAATGAATGCGGATGCGGATAGTATATATATGATGCAGATATGGTATCTCTAAAATTCGATGGATGCGGATTATCCGACATTTCTTTCAAATTATCTGATAGGCCGTTTGCCAGATAATCCAAAATTATCAACACATGTAACCACTCTATCTATTGCATATAACATGAGCTAGCCCATTAAATAGCCTAATTCATCAATTAACCTAAATTTCTTAGTCTGAGGCTTTCATCATCTCATGTCACACTTGCGTGGCTATATTTTTATATTATGAATATCATGTATTCATGTTGTTTAGCACTTAATCATATAATTATTATGACGGGTTGTTCATTGATTATTTTATTATTGCTCCTTGCATTGCTAACTCGATGCTGTATTGATTGCATACACATGTAACATCCGATAAATTTAATCCATTTCCGAACCGATTCCGCACCGACTCCATACCATTTCCGACATCCGAAGCAATATGCTCCGCATCTGTATATTATCCGCACTCGCTCCGAATCCGCTTAAAAAATATGGTTTAGGATATGGTATGATCACTATCTGTCCGAATCTGCTATGTTTTCACCGCTATTTGGATCCTTTTGAGATCACCAACTAACTAAAGTTTTCTGCAAAATGATAGTACGAGTTTTGATAAAAAAAGAATACAAAGGACGAGGATGGTTTGAGGATAAGACACAGGGAAGGCTTAACCTCAGATGACACTTCCAAATTTCAACGAATATGATTTAACTTGCTGGTTTGGCGATTATTCTAGTGTGGCCACCTGATTTATTACTGCTGTAACAAAAATAAATATAATGCATCAACCAAACCACAACGCGTTTCTTTGTGAGCGCTAGGGAGGCATCTCGTGTGGCTTAATCTCTTGCGCTCATCACACATCTTCCCTGTCAAATAGACCACACGCTTGAAAATTAAACACTAAATTTTGGTCTAACTTGTGTTCCTGCCTATTTTATCCCGAGTTGTTGTTATCCACCATAGAAATGATTAGCCGCAGCTAAAAATTGAGCTCCCAATGCCTCTCTTTCATATTGTATTGCTATTTCAAGAGTGGTTATTTCCATGATCTCTAGGCCTCTCTTTGTTTCTTCTCGAGTTTTGTGAATTGCACCCCTTTCATAACATGGAAATATGGAATGGAAGATTCTGGCTATTTATTGACAGTGTAGTCGTAGAGTGGTAGGTATGCTGCCACTAACTCACAATCAGTGCGAGACAGCCTCTCTCACTCTGAATTTTGGGTTAACTGAAGAGTGTCGGACAGCTACAGTAATATGAAGAAAACTGAAGAACTGAAGAACAGAGATGCAAGGTAGAGTTTGGCCTGCAAACTTTTCGCAGCTTTTCGTGAGTTTTTCTTCTATTTATACACCAGTCCTCAAATGAAGTTCTTACATGCACAACTAACGACGGTTTTACTGGTTCCAACTACTGATTACCAGCTCCACCTCTGCTGCATCAGAACAGAAAAAACAAAACCTACCGACTGAATTCTAGTACACCAGACTATTTTCAGCCAACTGATACATGCTACAAAAATCTAACATGCAGACAACTGAACAAACTAAATTGGCACGCAAGATTACACCTTCAACTCCATGAAGGACTATCAAGATGGTTAATTACTAAAAATTCAAATGTAGATCCCTGTAATCATATCTAACACTGTAAACCTTTTAACTCTTTTATTGCATTACCATGCTGGCTATTCCTCCTTCTACAATTAATGGCAGTACACCCCTTTGCAAATTTTCACACATATGTTTGTGGCCTGCTGGAGTGGCAATTGTTTCTGGTTTTGCTTTGAATTATGGAGCGGCGAGTGATTACTGCCACAATAAAGAGAATATTGGCGCCAAACTACATCACCTCCACTCTGTTCTGCAATTGAGGTATGACATATCGCTTAATTGGCCATCCTCGGTTGTCTTCTCATCAATTGAGGAGACCTCACAGTTGATAATTCACCTGAAAATGTGGGTTCAATTGGTGCTCCTTCATTTTTTTATGCAGAATCCTACCTATATCGTGTTAACAATTTCCATCTGCAAGAAGTTGAATTCCCAATGCCTTTCTTTCCTACCAGAGTACCAGGCCATGTTATCTGGAGCACAATTAACTTTTGAGTTTTAATATGTTCTAACTATCAGGCAAAGCCATGGTAATAAATTTCTCTAAAAAAAATCCATTGTCACTGGATCTTCTTCTTGTGCCATCCTTAGAGTTCTATGAAATGTCACCAACTAGTTACATAGAATGGAAGGTTACTGCTGTTTGTGAGGAATGTGGTGGTAGAGTGGTGGATACGATGGAATTAACTCAACTTACATTTATGAAACGATTGCCCACGGCAAAAAGTTGAATTCCTAGTGCCTCTTTTTCCTACTGGGCCTTGTTGTCTGGAGCGCGATTAACTTTGAGTTTTAATATATTTTGCCTGTCTGGCAAAGCCATGCCAGTAATTTCTTCAAAATAAAATCTATTGTCACCGGGTCTTCTATTCGTCTCGTCCATAGAGTTCTATGAATTATCTCCCTTCGGATATACCGAACCCAACATTCTTGCTATTTATCAGCAACGTGGTAGTAGAGTGGTGGATACACCGGAATCAACACACATATGTGAAACACCAATTAATTTGAACTACGGAAGGTTTGAATTTGTTTGGTGTACGAAAGAATTTCTGCAAACCTAAAGTCTTCTCCCACTGTTTATAAACATGTAAGTATATAAAGGAGAGAGAGGGAAACCACCACATTAAAATTAGCATGTACAATATTGTCTGACAATATATTTTTTTTCTAAACTTCCATAAAGAAATGCCATAACTCTTTATTATAAAGCTGAACCTACGTGGTTTCAATACACATAGTACAGTATATATTTCTGCCTTTAGAAGAAGCACCATGTGCCTTGCGTATACTATAATGAACAATCTTCATGCTGTAAAATCACAGTATATGCTGATATGATCCATAAAAACTGATTACTATTATGCGAGCACAAATTCTATACAACAATAGAAATACCATAGTAATAAAAAAAAGCTTGAAGGCCTTGCCTCATGAATAAGTGGTGGTGTGAATACAACAAAATTTTAGAAAATAATCTGCAACTCGACAAGGATTGATGATACACGTTTTAATACTTGATCAATAAAACGATATTCTCATGTATACACATGGGAAGCAATAGTGATGTGATAGTGTAGTCATGATCTCTCGTTCCCACCAGGATTCAAATCTTGGTATATATTGAGATTAAACACATGTGGGTGGCACTTCCAACACGAATTTAGTAGTTAGTAAGGTCAAGGATTTGTCACTGGTTTTCATCTCTTTGAGTGTTCGATAATTAAAGGAGTGGTTTGTGTGTATTCAACGTAATTGGAAAAAAAAAATATTCACACTTGTGTGCTTTCAATAGAAATTTGGTGAGGTCAGTATTTGTC
>CM020178.1:18034679-18052992 GCA_009805545.1 Oryza longistaminata
CCAACCCCCCTCCTACCCAACCCCAACCCTAAACCCTAACCCGTATGCTTCCTGCCGGAGTTGGGGGTGTCGCTGGCGCCGGAGAAGAAGGAGAGCCCAGCGGAGTTGGAGGAGAGAAGCCGATGCACAAATCTTGGCATGGATCCAATGGTCCAAAATCTGTAAGGATGTGTTCGGATGGAGGGATATGGGTGGATAGGACGTGGTGGCCCATTTTTTGTGGGTGTTTGGTTGCTGGGCAGGGGTGGGATGGGGCGGCCCGGAGAGGAATATTCCCCCCTATTTGATGAATTTTTGTGCTAAAAATTCATAGAAAAAATAATAAATTGTTGGGCATTAATTTTATACGCGAATATTATTTGCCACCCAATTTTACTAAATATATACGAGACGTGTCTATATGACATGTGGGTCTAGAAATTTTAAATATCACGGTGTCCGAATATATTCGATATTGGACTTGTTTTGTTGTATAATTTGAATAGAAAGTGATGGTTCAAATGGATTTTAAATCCGATGTACGATTCAAAAGATTGGAGCTATTAAAAGAAAAGAAATAAGCAAGTGCTATCGTTACTTGCTTTACTACGTGAGGATCATTATCTCTAATTTGGAAATTGAGATGCGATTAAACACATGGGCCCACCGTCATTAGGCATGTTAATCACATAATTATCTCCAGTACACGGCGACGGATTGGCTCGTCTCTGCATCGGCTTATCACGAAGATCGGCGCGGGCGCTGAAAATTCGGAGGCGGTTTTCGTCGTCGCTGCCTATATAAAGAGCAGACCCCATCTGGAGCCGGGGACGCCGAGGACGCCACAGGAGACACCCATCTGCCCATTTTCATTCATCCCATTCTTCTTAGTAGATTAGGAAAATCAGGAGAGGAGATCGAAGTCGCCCGGTGATAGCAAACCGGCGCCGCTGCGGAGAGAATTAAACACCGCAGCCGGCGTTCTTCGTCAAGTCGATTCATTTATCGACAACATGCCGCCATTCAGGATATTTGCGCTGGATGGTGAGCACATTGAATAAATATTAATTTTCTAGATTAAACACAATAGATGTTCAGGCCTCCTCTTCCTACTAAACTAGTACTTTACTGTCTACATCGATACTGAAACCTAGCATTCTCGTTGGTCTAGCTCCTTTTTTAGTTCACTTGGCAGTTTCAGTTGTGATTGATGATATAAAGAGATTTTGTTTCTGGCTGGGTGCCCTGTGTACACAATGCACAAGCAGCCCTAGTTGTGTATCATTGATGAGTTAGTGGTATGTCTGCTACATGTTCTTGGTCTGATGACATAAGTATATATAACCTATAAAGTGATGGGGCTGTCTATATATCTTGTGACGAAAAATCCCACCTTTTATCATTCGAATTTTGGACCATTAGATATGCTTTAAGATTCGTGCAAACACTTAACCCTACTCTTATTCTCCCGTTCCCCTCACTGCCTCTTCTTATCTGTGCGATCCACCGCCGCCATCGCGCTACTGCCAGATCCACCGCCCCACCGCGCCGCCGCCCGCCTCGCTGGCTGGCGGGAAGGAGTCAACGGCACTAGCGAGGCCCCCTGATGGTTCATGGCTTCATGCGATGTTGGGTCTAGCAAGGCGGCGTCGGCTTCGTCCGGCGGCAATGGCGTCAACTTCATTGACGGTGGCGACGGCGACTTCAAGCGGCTGCGGTGGCTTCCTGTAGCGTCGCAGTGGTGGCGGTGTCTACTTCACACGGCTGCCGTGGCGTCGCTGCAGCAGTGGTGGCCACGCCGCCGTGCGGTGGCGTTCGTTGCAGGCTGCAGCAGCTGCGTGCGAACTGTTTAAAGGGGATTAGGCGCATCGCTGCTGCGCCTGAGGCTCAGGCGACCCATTTTGGTCGCCTGACTCAGGCTAATACCGTGCCGGAGCGCACCAGGCCAGGCAAGGGAGGATGACTCTCAGGGTGCCAACCAAACAACTCCAGATTATACTCAGGCTAGGATAGTATCACGTTGAGTATTTAAGTTTGGGCCAGGTATGTACACTACATGTTCTTGATCTGATGACATAAGTATGCATAATCAATTAAAAGCCATGTAAAGTGGATAGAGTTATTACATGGAGATGCTGCTACCAATATACGCTCATCATTTATGTCCGTTAATTTTACCACCTCATAGCATACCAACCCTTAGCATACGTAAAGTAGTACAACGTTAGAGATGGGGCTAGAGAATTAATGGTTTGAATCACTGAGTTTTTTTTTTTTTTTGAGAAGATGCATCTCACACTCAATTAATCTGGATTGTAATTCTTACAGCCACAATTGAAGTAATACTCCGTACAATCTTGAGCAACTGAAAGCCAGGTAGAAAAACTACTCAAAGACATTCCTCCCTGAGCTAATCTATGAGCAATTTTATTCACTGATCTCCTAACCCGAACGACACTAAAGCTATTGAAAGGACTCAGCTTCAATTTCAGATCTTGTACCAGATCCATAAATCGATCTACTAACTTCCTTCTGAGCAACCATCCTCGTTACTTCCAAAGAACCAGTCTCAATAATTAGTTTAGAAACTCCCAACTAATGCAAGATCAGCCATCCTGCTACAAGCTAGTACGTAATTCCAGGGTTGGTAGCGTCCTGAATACTTGGGATGATACTGTGCTACTACCGCCATAAAACCTCCACTGTCATTTCGCATGACCACCTCCACTGCTCTAAACTTGTGTGCCATCACAAAAGTCCCATCAGTATTTGCCTAGCTTCACCCAGCCGATGGTGGTCTTCGCCAAGTTTGTGCTGAATTGTGAACAGGGCCATTGCCAGCGCACTTCTCCACTTTTCAGCCAGTAACCAACCACACAGGAAGAGAATCCTTTATCCTGAAGTGATTACTTCTAAAGGTGCTCCCTCAAAGAAGAGATTGAGGCCAATCAGCGATTGCAGACAGGATAAATACATGGTTTATGTTTTCATAATTATTTTTGCCACAATAGAAGATGCTTGGTTCCTTACTTCCTTTTGAGATTACCAACCAATAAAGTTATCTGTAAAATGATGGGATAAGTTTTGGTAAAAAAGAAAGAATGGTCGACGATGATGGCTTGAGGATACACTGTTGAGAATGCCGATTATGTTATTAACCTCAGGTGATCCTTCCAACTTTCAGGTGTGGCCAACCGCTGTAATAAAAATAAAGATAATGTTGTTTCTCCGTGAGTGCTAGGGTGGGATCATGTTTGGCTTAATCCCTTGTGGTTGGCACTTCCTTCCTCAGCCAGACAGACCTCATGCTTGAAAATCAAACACTCAAATGGGGTCTTACTAGTGTTCCTCCCTATTTTATCCCTGGTTGTTCTTATCCATCATTGAAATGATTAGCCACTGCTAAAAATTGAACTCCCAATGCCTCTCTCTCCTATTGTATTGCTATTTCCAGAGTGGTTATTTCCATGATCTCTTGGCCGATCCGTCTGTTTCTTCTCCTAGAGTTTTGTGAATTGGGTCCCTTTCATAACATGGAATGGAAGACTCCTGCTATTTATTGATAGTGTAATAGTGGAGTGGTGGGTATGCAGGCGTTAACTCATAATTAATCTGTGTGAGACACCAACTCATATAAGAAATGCAGTAGATTAGAATTTCTTTGGTGCATTACCTAAAATTCTAGAAAACATACCAAAGTCTTCTCCAGAGTTTTTTTTGGGTCTCTGGGAAGGTGTGTAAATACTGGATTTTATCTATGCCAGTGTAAAAATCACCTACATTTCTTGGCAATTTTTTTCTATAACAATCTTTTCTTTTAAAAACATCGTCTTACCATAAATCTGGTTTTACATATTGTAATCTCGCGGATCGCAACAATCTTGTGGTGGCAGGTTTGCATTCCTCGTGCCTCCTCTTCCTACTGAACGGCTCCTACATGGAGAGTGAAAAACTGCCGATTCTCATTGGCCTGGCTCCTCTTCCTACTGAACGTACGGTTCCTACATCGAGAGTGAAAACATATCACTGTACTAAGTTTGGATGTGTGCATTCGTTGTGTGGATGTAGAGGCCGGGTTTTAATCCATCATCTTAAAAGAAATGTGAGAAAAACCAGAGTTTGGAGGTTAAGTTAAAGCTTAGTACATTGGACTGGAGTTGAATTTCCATGTGCAAGGAGATGCACTTGCTAGGAGTATATTACAGTGGCGTCTGGCTTTGCATGTAGACGTAGATATCCCCATGGTTCCATCATGATCTCTCAGCAGTTCAAAAACATTCAGTTGAAGTGTCCAAGATGACACGCCGTGCATCTTTCCTATTTTATGACGAGTGGAACATGTTTAACGGTAAATGCAGAACAAATAATTAAAAAAAATATAAGGGTGCTAGTGAAATAACACTATAGACCAAGACTAAATAATACATTAAGAGTATAGATGGTTCATATATGTTTTATCATGGTGTCATTACGAGATCAAAACTACCGGTATGAGCTTATTGGTTTTTCCATATCGTCGTGCATTAAGTTCAACTTGTTTACATGGGAAAAAAATGTTGGGTATAATTGCCATTTCTTGCAAATCAACGAATAGATAATTTTGGAAGCTATATTAGTACAATGGTGTAGAACTAAAAATCCACAAGCAATCAAGCTAGTGTACATGTAATTGGCATTTGGCATACATGAGGCCTGCTTGCTAATGGGAAGGAATCCAATCCGAATCCAACCCACTAGATTGATAATGTTTGGGTTTGGTGAATTTGAAGGGGGTATACTCACCACCTCTAATGATGAGGTGATTGCAACCACTCATCCATCCTACTCCTCCTAACCAAACAAAAAAATGGATCACCAAATCCATCTTCATCCCTACAACCAAACAAAAAACTGGATCGCCATATTCACTATACCAAACAAAAAACTGGATCGCCATATCCAGTAAAATATGGATCGCCATATCCCATCCAACTTGACCGTGAACCAAACACACCCTAAGATTTTATCCCCAGATTTCATTCAAATGACATGCATATAGCAATATTCCGTTAAGGGATTTAAGTCTCGTGTGTAAGGTGGTTAAATTCATGTCCTTTTACCACAAGATGATATAGAGGATATCTCCAGTCTGTGTGGTATCAAATTACATATATTGTTGGTCGCGAGAAAACGTGTGATTAACATCATGGTGTTTGCAGTAAACCCATGCATGGTCTGCCTCTGTGGTGCCCATTTCCAACAAATTTAAACCTGAATGCTCACTTTAACAAAGAAACCATCCAATGCTTTACCGGTTTCTCGCTTGATGATTCGATTACCTCTAATAGCTACTCCCCTGTTTCATATTATAAGGTGATTTGATTTCTTTTAGTTATTTTTTTAAGTTTGATTCACGTTATAGAAAAACATAACTACCTAAAAAAAGTTTGATTTAGAAAAAAAAAGTCAAAACATCTTGTAATGTAAAATAGAGGGAGTACTATGAATTAGGGTGTGACCACTTCAATTCTGCTTCAAGTGAATAAATCATGTAACATATACATGCACTACGTGTTGAGTTGTGATCCAAATTCATTTGCACTTAATAAAGGCCAGCTTCTGCCGTAGTGGAGCGGAGGCTGAAGCCGCCATATATATATACATACCTCTTGTAAGCCGCCGTGCGGCGTTGTAACCTCACCCTAGATATAGTGAAGATATTTTGCTGACTAGCGCCCGTGGTTTTTTTCTCTCCTACTTTAGGAGGGTTTTCCACGTTAAAATCTCGTGTCTTCTGTGATTGATCTATTGTTTTTTATCGTTTGTTTGCCTATCGTTTCCTAACACTACGACGACCACTACGTACGTAATATAATGGAGCTTTCACGCCGAGTAAAACGGAGCGGAGCTCTGTTCCAACAAACTGGTTTAGTTCTGAATTATTTTCACTAGCTCATATATAGTTCGATGAGTTGCTTCAATCACAAGAGGCAGATGGTTTGAAGTGTTGCACTCTCTCTATATATATTTCTATATAACGAGTAATTTTGTGGTTAAAGATGCATGGATGCAAAAATGCCACCTTAAATGCTGAAGAAACATGGCTGTTCATATGCCCTTGTGGATATAGAGGTATGATTTCTATCTATTATAAAAATAAAATGCTGAAGAAAGCATATCTTTGGAGATTAAAGCTAGCTAAGCTTCGTATAGTGAACTGGAGTAGATTCCTGCAAAGTGCAAACAGGCATGAGGATGAATTTCCATCTGCAAGGAGCTGCACTCGCGACCTAATGGCGGCTAGCTTTGCATGCAGATTTAGGTGTATTGATGATTCTGTCAGAGTGCGCACCGGAGCCACAACTTTAGGTACTGGGCTTACACAACCCAAAAGACTAGTCTGATGGGTGAGCCACAACTTTAGGTACTGGGCCTACACAACCCAAAAAACTAGTCTGGTGGGTGAGGACTGCCCCCACCTTGTGGGACTAAACCCAACAATCTCCCCCGTCACATCAAACCATATGACCCCGAAGACTTGTTACCTGGCCTTAGGCCCAACAATCTCTCCCGTCACATCAACCCATGTGACCCCGAAGACTTGTTACCTGGCCTCTCCACCATGTGACCCATGGAAATTGTTCTGTGTTCCAAACCTTGGGCTCTGATACCACTTGTTAGAGTGCGCAGCCCGGCCCACCAACCGTGGGCCACCCAGGTCACATTGGGCCTGCTCCACCACAGGCCCAACCGGAGCCACAACTTTAGGTCCTGGGCCTAAACAACCAAAAAGACTAGTCTGATGGGTAAGGACCGTCTCCACCTTTTAAGTTGTTCTCCCCCATCATCAATTACCGATGTGGGACTAAACCCAACATATTCTATGTTCTCAGCAGTTCAACAACATTCACTTGAATAGTTCAAGATGCCATGGGGTGCTCTTTCCTATTTTATGATGAGTGGAACATGCTTAATGGTGAATAACGCAGAACAAAAAATTTTTGAAAAATAATTAAATAGTGCTAGTGAAATAACAATATTGAACAAGACTGTATACATTAAAAATACATGGTCCACATATGTTTTGCCATGATGTCATTATCATCAAAACATATATGAGCTTGTTGGTTTATTCATATCGCCATTAAATGCAACTTGTTTACATGGGAATATATTGTTGGGCAGTTGCGTTGTTCCTTGCAAATCAACGAGGAGAACGATTTTAGAAGCTATATTACAATTAATGGTGTTGAACTAAAAACTAATACCAAAACATTCAAGTTGGTATGACATTTGGCATACATGAGCTAAGTAGCGTGCCAACGACATGTCCTAGCATCATAGGGTTGCCTATGTGGATTAAGTGCGTGCAGCCGAATGGTTGCCTCTGCAGTGATATGTGATCTCCAGGTTACACCTGAACTCCCTACACCTCCTTTTCCTACCAAGGACTACCACTGAAAGAAAATGGAACCCAAGCTAAAATCAATAATAATTAAGCATGTGGATTTTGTTTGTGTGCATCTCTAATTGGTGCAAACTAATTAATCCGGGCCGGGAGCGAGTGCCATGATCAATTACCTTGATAATTATGCATGGACATTGGTCAATCTTGCTGCTGGGCACCAGGGTTTGGGAACTATATTTTATAAGAGTATTAGTAAATTTTTTAAAAAATGTCCCCAATGTAAAAACTTGTGTACTTTGATCTGGTCTGAACAAAAAGGCAAGGACTTTTAATTTGATGTTTGGTCTAGAAGTACACATGGTACTTGGGCGGGGATTTTGTTTTAGATAATGTGCACTAGCTCGCACAAGCACCTCACAAATGGTAGAGATATTTAACTATTTGCCACTCTTACAAATGGTAGTTTAGGATTTATTAGACCTACATACCATAAACATATGAAGTTCCACATATCATATACTGCGAGTGACAAAATTTTATTTGTCACAAATTAAAAGTGACAAATAGTTGGGGGATTTGCAATTATGACACTGCAAACATTAACCTTTGCTATAATGACACTGGACCCACATTTCATAGACACAGATGGACCCATTTGTCATCTACTCAGAGTGTCAAAACAGCGAAGCCCCAATATTTGCAGTCCCAATATTGCAATTTTCTCCAAATAGTTAAATGCCCTGTTCTAATAGTTGCCCTAGTTGCAGGAAGACGAAGGAAGCTCTAGCACACTGCGGCTGCTAGAGAAGGACAGATCTGTTAGAGGTTATACATGGGATTGCTTTACCCCTATTCCACACAGTCACTGCAACTAGGGAACTAATGCTTACAGTTAAGAGAAACATGGCAGGTGGCAATGTGGCATGCAGAAATCTGTGCAGTGGACAGTCCCCCTCGATACCATGACTCCCCATGGTAGAATCCTCACCAGATTTGCTATAAGCACGCTCCAAATTTTTGGTTTTCTACTCGATCGATGGCACTAGGATTTCGAGTGCGCAGCCTGATTGTTTCTTAGACTTGAGTTCCTGGTGCCTCCATTTCTTATAGGTACGCTGATTAGTGCTGAAATATATATCCTCCATGTCTTTCTAATACCGTTATATGATCGAGACCTTTTAAGATATTCCATTGTATCTCTGTAGTGGTAACACCTTTGATAAATCCTAGCCATTGATTATTTATGTGCTTTCTAATTAAAATACATGTGGCCCATTCAAATAATAAACGATTGTGGTGGTGTCAAACTTGGGGTGTGATGGAGGAATATCGCGCGTTGGGGTAGAAGATTGCATGAGACTTACTTACTTCTCACCCGATTATACCCTCCCAGATTCCATGCCCATATTAAGTTCGGTACCTAGGGGTAAAGACTTCCTCAAATGTACAAAATTATTGCCCACTATACTTGGGTTTCATCATTCTCGTCATCTTGTGGGAACCATGCGCGCATGCATTAAATGGATAAACTTAAGAACAATTCTTTGAATGTTACTTATTTATAGTGGATCTAAAGTCTATGTGCAATAAAAAATACCTATGTTGTTTGTCACGAGAACTTAAAACAATGGCGTTTGCAATTAACCCATGATCTGTCGTGCCCGTTTATGACAACTGTAAATCTTACCTGAAATATAGTTCATCTGTTTTTCTTGTTGGACGACTGAATTATAGTAACTATTTTTTTAGGAAACTACAACGGGTGTTGACACCAGCCTGAACTTTTATTAATAATGGTAAAAGCATTTACATGAGAAGGGTTACATGGGAGAGGGGGGGGGGGCTGAAATTATGGGTTAATTACAGAGAGATTCAAGCGACCAAGTATGGAGCTGTTGTTTGCAATCAAGAGACCACATCAATTTTGGGGTTTATACCATTAACTATTAAAAACATGCTCGATTAGAAGTCATCTAGAGACCACAATTCAATTTGGGAGACCTCAGTTGGAGAGTACATTTGAGCATTAGGTGAAACTGCAGCTAGGGCACTCAGCTCCTCCGCGGCCTACCATGAGTGTGAGTTCCGCATACTGAAATCAGCTTTCCGCTGGAACGATACGGCAGACATCGCCGGCGATGCAGCCATCGTGGAGTTTTTGGCTTTGTCTTGGAAGGAATGAGCACTTGGAAACCTAATTTCTGTCTAGATTTGAGTTGCTGGTGCCTCTCCTTTCCCTACACCAATTAATAGTGTTATACCATCCATGTTTTGCACTTTTGCTCCTACCGTTGTAGAACATGAGCTTGCCGAGATGTGTTATTTATCCCTAGGATATATGTAGCGGAGATATGCATTTACGCATATGCTATATTATGGCATTCTAACATTTCGTACAAGAAGATTTGGTATATTGTCTAATGCTAACACCAACTTTTCAGGGCGGTTTAAAAATGATTGGTAATGAATAGAAGTTGATTTTGTTTTGCATTTCAAATATATGGTCCTATTCATAAAAGGTGGGCAAACTAATACGTCCAAGTAGTGAAAGTTTGCGAGAGTGTCAATTTAGTAACTTGTGATGGTTTTATAATGAGTGTTAAAGAGATCATTTTCTCTAGTTTTGCACACATACTAAAATCATATTCATATGCATTTGGTGACATCTGGATTCATTGTATTGGAAGCTTTTGGAGACTGTGATTTGAAGATTTGTCGCTAGAGATGCCGTGAGTACACACAAGCAAGTGATCAGGATGTGGTTCGCTGTCTCAGGCTCCGAGCCTCAAATCAGTCACATCGAGTGGCCATCTAGACCTCGCAGCCGCTCCGCCGTCCAACATTGGCCATTGAAGGCTAGCCAAAAGTAGAACTTGCAATTCGCTGGTTCCTAGGTTCGCCATAGTTGCTTCCAGTAGTGGAAGGTTTGCAACCCAAGTAGTAAGAAATTAAGCCTCGTATGTCAGGCCGGCATAGTACTGAAGGTCACTTGTCCAGCGCCAGATCAGTCAGATCCTCTTTGCTTTGGCTGAGGATCACCGCTTCGACTAGCGACCAGACATGGAGATATTGAGAAATCCATCGTTTAGATATACGGAGTATCAAGTTACAACATTAGGTAATGTATTGTTTGGTTATCATATTTGTGAAGGAGATGCATGACCATCTTGCCATGAGGATCAGCAATACTTAAATTTCAGTTCCCTTTGCCTCCCTTTCCTATTGCGCTTCATCAGTTCACCGTGAAATACAAGACATTGGTTATACTAGCAGAGCTACAATGCTCATGAGCTCACCCTGCTGCTGTCTTTCCCTTGTACTGGACATTTTGGCACACGTTGTGCGCCCTACCAGATAGCAACTGTGTGTAATAATTAAACCCAAACAAATCAATTCATTTTATTTAATTTGTGTGTCAAAATAAAAATGTGTCGAAAGTAACTACAAAATTAATATCCCATAGGCAAAAAAAATAAGTATCAAGTATATAGAGCACACCAGATTGCTTAAAATATTTTTGCTAGTCACTAAGCAAAGAAAAACTTTAATCTATTGGAAGTTCCAATTTCCAGATAAATTTGTAGGGGAAGACATTATTTACTTTTAAAGCATTATAATGAGAGCGGGCAGTGAAGATACAGATTTTACAAATGGGGACAATTTCGTTCATGCCCCTACTTTTATCTTCAGTATTGATTCTGCTCCTGTTTTTTAGGGTTTTCGTTTTTACCCTCGTTTTTTAAAAAACGAAGCGACATATTGCCCCTACTTTGGATGGACAAATTAATGATGATGAGTATTTGATAAAAGGACATTTATACCCTTACTTCATTTCTTGTTGCACATTCAATAGTACACAAAAGATTTTTCCGTGTGGAGGCCCCGCTCGTCTGCACCCAGGTATCTGCGAAAATCCATATTTTCGCGTGCTGGCGGCCCAACCTTACGGGATAATCCATCTTCCCGTGCGGTCGGGTTAAGTGGACCACATGGGATAATCGAATTACCCTGTGCAGTCAAATTATATTGCTCGCACGCAAAAAAAATGGAATAAATAAATAAAATAAAAAACCCTAACCCTAACCATAGAATTGCCAGCCGCTGCCGCTCATGGTCACCGTCGTCCTCGCGTCGTCACTGTGGTCGCGCCACCACCGCTCCCGTCGTTGTCGTCGTGGTCACGTCATCACCACTCCTGGCTGCCACCGCTCATGGTCGCTGTCATCCTCGTCGTCGCTGACGTCGTGCCGCCGCCGCTCCAGTCGTCGTTGCCGTGGTCGCCACCGCCGCTCTTAGCTGCTGCCGCTCCTGAGCCCACCTCCGCCGCGACCGTCTGCCGTCGCCGCTCTTGGGCGCCTCCTTCTCCTCGTCGTCGTCGGTGCGACACGGATCCGGCCGGTCGCCCGCGCGCGCCGCCTACTCTGCGAGCCGGGTGCCTCCCGTGCCCTGTGCGCTTGGTGGGGAGGGGAGGAGCTAGAGAGGAGAGGAAAGGCAGAGAGAGAGAGAGAGAGGAGTGATTGAGGGAGAATAAAAGGGAAAAAGGAAGAGAGAAGATGAAAAATGTGAAGTGAGTGAGAGGGAAAAGAGGGAGAGCTATTTGTTGGCAACTTTTTTTTGGCAAGAAGATAATTACGATCGGGACACCTAAATGCCTTGCGGTGATAAGGAGTCGCCATCCACCCGATCTAGCCAAACGGCCAAATCAAGATGGGTTTTGTAGAAAACAACTAAACCTACTAGCGAAGCCGATTTAGAGATTAAAATCAGCCTCTAGGCCGATTTAGATTGATATGAATTGACTGGAGTAGAATCCAATTGAATCCATGGACTCAATCCATTCTTGCCCCCACCGTTTTAGTTTTGCATCCAAAACCAAACCGCTCCAAACCAATTAGTCTATGCACCCAACCCGCACCAATCACTAGTCCATTCCCCCCAATCCAAAGCTAACCAAACTAAAATCCAATCCATTTTATCCATTTCAATCCAATCTATTGGCAGGCCTAAATGATAGCTTTTATTAGCTAATTGGGAATCCCTCCTATCACTCTCTAGGTGTTTACACTACTACGTAACTCATTTTCCCGGACGGGCATATCCATTTTTCCGTGCGGTCATTTGGCCCGCCTGCACACCCCTGTCTGCGAAAATCAGTATTTTCGCGTGCGGGCCTCTTAAGAGTCCGCATGTGAAAATAGGAGCCCAATTTTTGCAGACGCACACGAAAACGGCCTGTCTGGGAAAATTGGAGCTCCTTGTCCAGGAAAATATTTTGTGTACTGGTGATTTCTCCCTCATTTTGTACATATAGCATGGAACTTGAGTTTTTTTTGAAGATTCAAATATAACAACTTGGACCGAATGTCAATAATATTGAATAAATTTGGACAGATTCAAAATGAATCATGAGGCAATCCGATGGTCGTCACTTATGAAAAAAAAAAAACAGGGAACGTTTTCTAGCAATTCGGAAAAACGCACACATAGAGTGTTTACATTGGGGAATTGGTTGCACATCCAATCTAAATAAATCGATAAAAAATTCCAAATTAATAACACCCTCATGAATGACAAAGAAGCAACATCTCGCTCCTGGCACATTGTTTCATGAATGTCGGATAAAAAACAGATTTGCTGTCAACCACATTGTAGAAAACAGCGCGAAGTTGTCGAGAATATGTAAGTAGTCCCAGGAACAAACATTGGTGTACGACCTCCTCTGCTTCGACGTTGCTTCGTGTAATCTTGCACATTGTATGAATCCTCTGGTGGCAGGTATGCATTCCTAGTGCCTCCTCTTCATACAAACCTACTACTTTATTGTCTAGGTTACATCGAGAGCCAAACCTACAACTAATTCTCATCATATATTGGCCAGCCTCTTGTAGCAATTTAGCTGATGCTATAGCTTGTTGTGCAAAGGTCGGGATTCTATTCCATTATCTAAAAAGGAGCAATTCAACTGACAACTTCAGTTCTCTGACGATAATAAAAGGAGTTTTTTGTTCCTGACTTTAGGCCAACACCATGCACAAGCATGAAGACCTTGTTATATAGGGGCTGTTTGGTTGGTGCCCTGGCCATCATGCCTGACGATTTTACATGCCTGATAGACATGTGAGAAGTTGATGAACTTGCCTGGTCAGGCATCCTGAGACTTCACTTGTTTGGTTGGTCCATTATAGTTGTACGGTATAGTATTAATTTGCGTGTTGCATATATTAAATTAGAGGGAGTATATGACAAACATGTATATTAGATAAATACTAGTTATAAATCTTGACCTCATATAATTATAATTATAGTTCAACTGTAAATTAGGATTATTCATTGTAAAATTATGTGATGGGATAATCTGTAACCATAATATGATTAATCTAAACAACTCTAACATACAAAGCATGGATAATTATTAACCTTTTATAATTTATTGTGACAAGTAAAATATGCTCATAATTAAAGTGAAGCCTCCTTCAACAAAATAATAATACAAATGATTCACTGTAATTATTTGATTGACCCTAAAGCCATACGACAACAGAACCTCTAATATATAACCATTTTATTTAAATAGATGCATGTGTAGCCATAATCCTTCCATAGCCATTAGCTAGACTAAACCACACAATAGCTAGATGTGTATCTCATTTATACTAAGTTGGTTAACTCCTAAATAGACAATGCTGACAATAGAAAGATTAAGAAGCCTTAGCCCCTAGCACGATTGGAATCCATTAGCAAACATGAATAGTATGAGCAACCCTAGGTTCGACCTCAACAAATATATTTTATTTGTGCATATTTGATTGATGCTTGAATATTGGTTTTTTCTCGCGTATTATAGACCTTATGTATCGGTTAGTCGTGAGGCAACGTCTGCAACCTCTAGGAGGAGAAGGTTGATCAAGATTATATCAAGAATAAGGACTATCCTGAGCAGGCAAGTCATCACTATTCCTTGAACATGTTGATCCCAATTGCGAAATTATTTTATTTACAAATAAGAATGCATGCAATGATGAACATCCTACTTGTGATTATGCCATGCCTTGATTATTGTTTACCCCTTATGCCTTCGTAACCATGTTTACGTATGAGTCCCTAGTCAATTATGACAATTGCTTAGAAATGCTATTCTAGAATCATGCATACTCATATTTATCAAATGCTATATGTTTGGGCAATTACCTTTGGGGAAGGTAATTGAGATGCGGCATGTGGAGACATGAGCACCACATTGCCATGATATTGATGACATGGTTTGTGAAAGGAAAATAAAGTAAAACAACTGTTTTCGACTGGGGCGGCTGGAGGATTTGGGTGGTGTCCGGAAAAGGCTAGTGCCGTCCCTGTTCAGTTAAGGACCGAGCCATGAAGTTAAGCATGAAACGACCCCCGTACAACCGCACTTCTCGTATGGGTATAGACCTAGCGGAGTAGATAGCGAAAAATGTGAAGTGAGTGAGAGGGAAAAGAGGGAGAGCTATTTGTTGGCAACTTTTTTTTGGCAAGAAGATAATTACGATCGGGACACCTAAATGCCTTGCGGTGATAAGGAGTCGCCATCCACCCGATCTAGCCAAACGGCCAAATCAAGATGGGTTTTGTAGAAAACAACTAAACCTACTAGCGAAGCCGATTTAGAGATTAAAATCAGCCTCTAGGCCGATTTAGATTGATATGAGGATAACTACTCGTCTTGTGGGCAAACGGAAGGTTTACGGGACAAACCTACAAAGAGGTAATTGTATTCTCGCAGCGACGGCGGACCATTTACGGGGGATGGACTAAAACTAGAAGAAAGTAGAAAACATGAAGATGGACTAAAACTAGAAGAAAGTAGAAAACATGGCTCAAAGTAAAGATAAAAGAACAATTTGTTGATTGTGTTCGGGGGAGAGAGAGATCTCAATCGAACCGGCCTTGTCCCTTAAATAGGGGTTGGTCTTGCCTCCTACAAGTCATCCTCCACGTCCAACTCGAAATAGAAACCAATGGAAACCCGAAACATACCTTCCCGAGCAAGGAAACCCGAGACCCGATGAAAACAGACTCAGGCTCGGACTCTGCCGGTCTGACCAGCCACACACCACCGGTCAGACCGACCATCAAGCAACGGTCTGACCAGCCAACATACGTCGGTCAAACAGGCCTTGTGGAGGAAAATGACGATTTTTCCAAATCTTGGCAATAATTCCTTAATTTGAACCTAGGTGTCAAATTTGGGTGTAAACAGTATTTTCACGTGCGGTACTGCAGTCCACTTAAGAGGCCTGCACGCAAAAATTAATTTTCGCGTGCGGGCCTCTTAAGAGTCCGCATGTGAAAATAGGAGCCCAATTTTTGCAGACGCACACGAAAACGGCCTGTCTGGGAAAATTGGAGCTCCTTGTCCAGGAAAATATTTTGTGTACTGGTGATTTCTCCCTCATTTTGTACATATAGCATGGAACTTGAGTTTTTTTTGAAGATTCAAATATAACAACTTGGACCGAATGTCAATAATATTGAATAAATTTGGACAGATTCAAAATGAATCATGAGGCAATCCGATGGTCGTCACTTATGAAAAAAAAAAAACAGGGAACGTTTTCTAGCAATTCGGAAAAACGCACACATAGAGTGTTTACATTGGGGAATTGGTTGCACATCCAATCTAAATAAATCGATAAAAAATTCCAAATTAATAACACCCTCATGAATGACAAAGAAGCAACATCTCGCTCCTGGCACATTGTTTCATGAATGTCGGATAAAAAACAGATTTGCTGTCAACCACATTGTAGAAAACAGCGCGAAGTTGTCGAGAATATGTAAGTAGTCCCAGGAACAAACATTGGTGTACGACCTCCTCTGCTTCGACGTTGCTTCGTGTAATCTTGCACATTGTATGAATCCTCTGGTGGCAGGTATGCATTCCTAGTGCCTCCTCTTCATACAAACCTACTACTTTATTGTCTAGGTTACATCGAGAGCCAAACCTACAACTAATTCTCATCATATATTGGCCAGCCTCTTGTAGCAATTTAGCTGATGCTATAGCTTGTTGTGCAAAGGTCGGGATTCTATTCCATTATCTAAAAAGGAGCAATTCAACTGACAACTTCAGTTCTCTGACGATAATAAAAGGAGTTTTTTGTTCCTGACTTTAGGCCAACACCATGCACAAGCATGAAGACCTTGTTATATAGGGGCTGTTTGGTTGGTGCCCTGGCCATCATGCCTGACGATTTTACATGCCTGATAGACATGTGAGAAGTTGATGAACTTGCCTGGTCAGGCATCCTGAGACTTCACTTGTTTGGTTGGTCACCGTGGCCTAGGAGGAAAAGCTGCAATTAGGCTCTAGCTAATTAGAGCTAATTCATGTTTTGACGCCAAGAAACAAATCTTAGCACGATTGCATCGCCCTCCAACCAAAATCCATCAGTACAACCGAACTTTACAAAAAAAAATAATCTTTCGGATGCATCAAGAAGGGGGAAAAAAAAGGATGGGAAAGCACGAGATCCCCAAATCCATATAATCCAGCAAAACCTTCAAATCTTCAATTATTTCTCCAATCTGCATGCAAAGCAAGATCCAGTGAAGCAACAGACTACGGGATCCCCAGTGATGGTTCATGGCTTCATGCGATGTTGGGTCTAGCAAGGCGGCGTCGGCTTCGTCCGGCGGCAATGGCGTCAACTTCATTGACGGTGGCGACGGCGACTTCAAGCGGCTGCGGTGGCTTCCTGTAGCGTCGCAGTGGTGGCGGCGTCTACTTCACACGGCTGCCGTGGCGTCGCTGCAGCAGTGGTGGCCACGCCGCCGCGCGGTGGCGTTCGTTGCAGGCTGCAGCAGCTGCGTGCGAACTGTTTAAAGGGGATTAGGCGCACCGCTGCTGCGCCTGAGGCTCAGGCGACCCATTTTGGTCGCCTGACTCAGGCTAATACCGTGCCGGAGCGCACCAGGCCAGGCGAGGGAGGATGACTCTCAGGGTGCCAACCAAACAACTCCAGATTATACTCAGGCTACCGGCCCCACGCGCCCGATCCGGCGGCGGCGCTGTCCCCCCATGGCGGTGAGGGGCGGCGGCGGGCACGACGATGTCGACAACGAGTTGCGGCGGCCGCGGGCGGGCGGCGATTTTTCTTTTTTTTTTTATTTTTTGGTTTTTTTTATTCCATGCGGTGGTATAGTATGACCGCACGGATAATCGATTATCCCGTGCGGTCCTTCGCCCGCACGCGAAAATACTGATTTTCGCAGACAGGGGTGTGCAGGCGGGCCAAATGACCGCACGGAAAAATGGATATGCCCGTCCGGGAAAATGAGTTACGTAGTAGTGTAAACACCTACAGAGTGATAGGAGGGATTCCCAATTAGCTAATAAAAAGCTATCATTTAGGCCTGCCATAGATTGGATTGAATGGATAAAATGGATTGGATTTTAGTTTGGTTAGCTTTGGATTGGGGCAATGGACTAGTGATTGGTGCGGGTTGGGTGCATAGACTGATTGTTTGGAGCTGTTTGGTTTTGGATGTAAAACTAAAACAGGTGGGGGGCAAGAATGGATTGAGTCCATGGATTCAATTGGATTCTACTCCAGTCAATAGCCAACATCCAACTCAGTTCAGAAAAACAGACGTCTCCACCTTGATTTGGTTTGGTTTGGTCCCAAATCTTGTGGGGGTTGGAGTTTAGGAGTGGTGAACTGGATTGGGTTGGTTTGATCAGCTGGTGCATAAAGAGATGGGTTGGGTTGGATTCGGATTGATTCCTTCCCATTAGCAAGCAGGCCTCATGTATGCCAAATGCCAATTACATGTACACTAGCTTGATTGCTTGTGGATTTTTAGTTCTACACCATTGTACTAATATAGCTTCCAAAATTATCTATTCGTTGATTTGCAAGAAATGGCAATTATACCCACATTTTTTTCCCATGTAAACAAGTTGAACTT
>CM020178.1:18053017-18113592 GCA_009805545.1 Oryza longistaminata
TTAGCGACGCAAAAGCCAAATCCTCCTCCTCATTGGTTTCGAGGATCATCGGATGTGCAGTTAAAACAGCATAGCAAGAAAAGAACGCCATAGCATGAAGAAGCATCACAATCAAAGAGCAAGAAGAAGAACCCAAAGGCACTCGATTTAGGAATCAACTTGCTGAGAGAGAATATTCATCTCATGTGTTTTAATTTAGTATAAATGAATCCAAATCAAAGTAACATATTAACAGACTCCTGAATAGATGTAACTTTCATCTCCCAAAAGACATGTCCGAGACCATTCAAAAAAGTGACGAGAAATCTCAGATTATGGATAAAGCATCATAAGAAGAATCAACAGATCTAAGATCACTCAAAATTTTATTAAATCTAGAAAGATAGTCATCCAAAGCCTCTCAGATTTCATCTCAAATTAATGTACTCCTTTTTAAAAAAGATCACGCGAAAGTTCTTGAATATATATTTGTCTTGAGAAAGTTTTTCAAAGCCATTCCAAATTCTTCGATGAGCAGAATCAAGATGGTGCAACACATCATAATCAGAACGAGAATCCCACTCAAAAGAATATTACGAGCTTGCAATTGCTTTCAAATTAAGTTTTAAAGCATCATATTAATGGCTCATCAGGAATCACAAAGGATGAGAACACATTCCTCCAAAATCATAATTTTCAGCCATTAATGTAGATTGCATCTTTACTACACCAATAGAGGAAAATCAGTTCATCGAAAATATGAAGCTTGGTTGAAAACCTAGCGGTAGATAGCCATGGCAAAAAACTTATAGATCGAAAAAAATCCAAAGAAGAACGAAAACAGCGCAGCCTGATACCACTTGTTAGGATCGAATCACCAGAACTAAGCCGACCATAGGGGGGATGAATGGTTGTTATACCCAAAAAACCAAAAAACATTAGCCGGAAAATAAAAAGTTTCCCTCGAAATCGATGGATCACGGTCTGGACCGATAGTTGCTTGCGCTTGGTCTGACCGCCTGATGAACGTCGGTCTGACCGTTGTAGATCGATCGTCGAACCGCCGAAAACGCCTGTCGCCGACTCCTGTAACCGCCGGTCTGACCGCAGTGTACCACCGGTCTGGACCGCCTGCGACGCGCGGCTTACGCGGCGCCGCCGGTTAGACCGCCGAAACCCGTGTGAAACACAAATCGAAGAACTCTTAAAGTGCGTCGATGACGACTTTGTTACTTCTCTGCTGTTTACAAAGTGCACCAACAGCACTCCTTACAAAAATTCGACTGAAACTCGAAACCACTAACTCCAGAAACTCAACTCAATTGCTCCTCCAAGCTAAAGCGATACACGGGAAGGAGTCTCTAACACTACCCTCCTCCCTCTATTTATACATATGTTTAGGCAGGCCCAACCACAGAACCAAACTCATAACTAGGAGTCCTAAACACCTTAGGAAACCCACTAGTACAGAAAGAAACTTTATACAATCAACCAACGTACGCAAATTTGGACTCCTTCCAAATTCGACTCCGCATCCCATACGCACACAATAACTCCATCGTATGCCATATGAGAATCTCCAGATAACCACGTGCATCAACTTAGCCTAAAAGTATCACCGCATGGAAAAAACATGACTCTAGAAGTAGCCCTGATACTCTGGACAACGGAGCGTCTTCTTATGCCAAGCCGACTCCCTGGTTCCACACACCGCAAAATACTCTGCCCACGACATCGAGATGCACCTACACGCATGGAATCAAACTAAAAAACCATCTATTTCCCTGATAGACCAAGCTCTATCTCACCAACTAGTGCACAGTCCACATTAGCAGCAAACCAATAGTTCTATATACCATATTATAGTACTATCCACTCATAGAAGATCACTATAATCAATGAATAAACATACGGATAACCAAATAGACAACCCGAAAACCCGAAACAACAGCCCTAGTGTCGGCGCATCAGACCGCAGGGCTGCGATTCCGGAATTTGGCAACTGACCGCGCATTACACCGCTCCGGCTTACGCACGCGGCTCAGTAAAGCCACTGGGGTCTGGACCGTGTACCACACAATCATAGCTCTGAAAGATAGCACGTATATTCACCTGATGAAATCCATATCATCTCTGCAAAAAACCACTTCGTTGCAAATAAATTATATCTTAAACAAAACCCAATAATCTCTAATGCTAATGTCATCACAAGAATATTAATCAAAAACCACCTTTATTCTTAACACATAAATGACTTCGAGATCTCGAGCATATATAATTTAGACTACTAGCTATATTAACCATTGTCCCACAATATTTTATAATAGTAAACCTGACATGAGAATTGTGCTGTTAATACTAACATTGTCTTTGGCTTCACATCATAAGTGCGTCCAAGGGCAAAAAGTTCGGACGGCACAAGGTACTGAAACTCGAGTTATATTAGCACATTCCTGCAAGATGCGCATGCATCTCTCTCTGGATATTTTTAAACCCAGCACTGCATTACCTTGTGCTATAACCTTTTGCTGCGCAATACCATCTTCCTTCCCGAATGGAGGCTATTCAGCCTAGGATCCATGTGTCACTGTTCTACACGGGCGGAATCGTAATCGAGTTTCCTTATGTAACCACCGACCTACAGTTCTCCTGTAACTTCTGGGCTTTGGTGAAAAGTACACGAGCCAAAGAGGATTCGCAGCATTGCAAGCACCTTCGTTCTTACTATGAACCACATCGTTTGTTTTCCAACAAGATAGGTATATCTTTTCATTATGAAGCCTTGAAACCGCATGATACCTCTATTAATGCTCATTTACCGTTCACCCTACAATATTAATTGTACAAGCCATTGCAACTTGATAGAATAATAGTCACTATCCTTGCTCTCTTGCTATAGAGTTGGATAGCTAAACAGTCTTGTTAAAATTCACTAGCACTCATCAAGTACAGTGTGATCCACAGCAGCATGCGAGAGATTGAGTACTGGCATAACATCCGACCAGACATCGTCTGACCCCTATCCGGTGTCACGGCCTCATGTCTGCAATCAATTCTCTCCATACGAGCAGCATCTCACATGTGGCAGGACAAGAAACAGCGCTAAGCTGAGTATGCAAGTCGTACTATTTTGAAAGCTACAATTTCTATTATACCGATGTAGCATTAGAACTGATTGACGTATCAGTACATATTTATGGTGGATGTCTAAAGGATCCAATAGGAAAGGGAGACACGGGGAATGCATCGTCTATTCCTGTGCCTGTTGGGTATATTACAAACGGTTTGTAGGCGTCTTTATTAGAATCTCTGGTCTCTAGGTCACTTGTGTTCATTTGTTGTTGTGTCTTGTGTATTAGACATTCAGGCTGTCACCGTCGGGTCGTTGCGGCCGGTTGCCAAGACGCTCGCTAACGCCGGTGACTACTGAATCAGGTACGCAGTCTACCCTGCATATCGTCTGACCCGACGACCGTGTCGTGAGCAACACAATCCGCGCCACAGATCCGGTCAAGAAAGGCCCGGCTCCCTGCCCGACTGGGCTACGTGGACTTAGGGAACAGGGTCCCTTCCCACTCCTCCCTCTACCTCGCTGCAGACTTTGTGTGCGTCATGACTGACGAACACGAACGAGAGGCGTGAGAAATTAATGACTAGAAGCAGCGCTGGCGACCACAACAACGACGACGACGAGGGAGGCGCTCCCCGCTCGAGGATGACGACGACGACGACGACGAGGAGGGAGGGCTTCCCCGCTCGAGGACGACGACGACGACGAGGAGGGAGGCTCTCCTCTCCCTACTTTCGCGAGGCGACGACTGGGCAAGCGCGCGACCGGCGGCGCGCGGCGAGGGCCATGGCAACCGGCCCCACGCGCCCGATCCCGGCGGCGGCTGTCCCCATGGCGGTGAGGGCGGCGCGGCGGCACGGACGATGCACGCAACGAGTTGCGGCGGCCGGCGGGCGGCGGCGATTTTTTCTTTTTTTTTTATTTTTTGGTTTTTTTTATTCCATGCGGTGGTATAGTTATGACCGCACGGATAATCGATTATCTTCCGTGCGGTCCTTCGCGCCGCACGCGAAAAATACTGATTTTCGCAGACAGGGGTGTGCAGCGGGCCAGAATGACCGCACGGAAAAATGGATATGCCGTCCGGGAAAGTAGTTACGTAGTAGTGTAAACACCTACAGAGTGATAGAGGGATTCCCAATTACTAATAAAAAGCTATCATTTCCTGCCATAGATTGGATTGAAATGGATAAATGGATGGATTTTAGTGTTGGTTAGCTTTGTATGGGGCAATGGTTACTGTATGGTTGCGCGTTGGTGCATGTGACTGATTTGTTTGGAGCTGTTTGGTTTGGATTAAAATAAAACGGTGGGGGGGCAAGAATGGATTGAGTCCATGGATTCAATTGGATTCTACTCCAGTCAATAGCCAACATCCAACTCAGTTCAGAAAACAGACGTCTCACCTTGATTTGGTTGGTTTGTCCCAAATCTTGTGGGGGGGAGTTTAGAGTGGTGAACTGTATGGGTTGGTTTGATCAGCTGTGCATAAAAGAGGTTGGGTTTGGTTGGATTCGGATTGGATTCCTTCCCATTACAAGCAGGCCTCATGTATGCCAAATGCCAATTACATGTACACTAGCTTGATTGCTTGTGGATTTTTAGTTCTACACCATTGTACTAATATAGCTTCCAAAATTATCTATTCGTTGATTTGCAAGAAATGGCAATTATACCCAACATTTTTTCCCATGTAAACAAGTTGAACTTAATGCACGACAATATGGAAAAACAATAAGCTCATACCTAGTTTTGATCTCGTCTAATGACACCATGACAAAACAATATATGACAATCTATACTCTTAATTGTATTATTTAGTCTTGTGTCTATAGTGTTATCACTATTTCCCTTATATTTTTATATTATGTTTCTCGCATTACCGTTAACATGTTCATCTTCATAAAATAGGAAAGATCACCGCGTCGGTCATCTTGGACACTTCAACTGAATGTTTTTGAACTGCTGAGAGATCATGATGGAACCATGGATATCTACGTCTACTTGCAAAGCCAGACCGCACTGTAATATACTCCTAGCAAGCTGCATATCTCTGCTTGCACATGGAAATTCAACTCCAGCTCAATGTACTAAGCTTTAACTTAACCTCCAAACTCTGTTTTTCTAAATTTCTCTTTAGATGATGGATTAAAACCGCGCTCTACATCCACACAACGAATGCACACATCCAAACTTAGTACAGTGATATGTTTTTCACTCTCGATGTAGAACCGTACGTTCAGTGAAGAGGAGCCAGCCAATGAGAATCGGCAGTTTTTCACTCTCACTGTAGGAGCCGTTCAGTAGAGAGGAGCACGAGGAATGCAAACCTGCCACCATAAGATTGTTGCGATCGCGAGATTACAATATGTAAAACCTGATTATGGTAAGACGATGTTTTAAAAGAAAAGATTGTTATAGAAAAAAATTGCCAAGAAATGTAGTGATTTTTACACTGGCATAGATAAAATCCAGTATTTACACACTTCCCAGAGACCCAAAAAAACTCTGGAGAAGACTTGTATGTTTCTAGATATTTAGTATATGCACCAAAGAATTCTATTCTACTGCATTTCTTATATGAGTGGTGTCTCACACAGATAAATTATGAGTTAACCTCTGCATACCCAACCACTCCACTTACTATTTCTACTATCAATAAAATAGCAGGAGTCTTCCATTTTCCATTCTTTATGAAAGGGACACCAGCATTCACAAAACTCTAGGAGAAGAAACAGACGGATCGGCCAAGAATCATGGAAATAACCACTCTGGAAATAGCAATACAATAGGAAGAGAGAATTGGGAGCTTCAATTTTTAGCAGTGGCTAATCATTTCAATGATGGATAAGAACAACAGGGATAAAATAGGGAGCAGGAACACTAGTAAGGACCCATTTGAGTGTTTGATTTCTAAGCGCAGGTCTTGTCTGGCTGAGGAAGAAGTGCCACCAACCAAGGATTAAGCAAACATGATCCCACCCTAGCACTCAAAACGGAGAACAAACATTATCTTTATTTTTATTTAACATGCGTTGGCCACACCTGAAAAGTTGAAGGACAGCACCTGACTTTTAATAAACATATCCGGCATTCTCAAACAGGTTGTATCCGCAACCCATCGATCGATCGACCTTTCTCTTTTTTTTACCAAAATTTATCCCATCATTTTTTACACGAATAACTATTATGAGAGTTTGTAATTCTCAAAAGAGAAGTAAGAACCAAGCATTCTCTATTTGGCAAAAAATAATTTTGAAAAACATTAAAAACCCATGTATTTATATCCTGTTTCTGCAATCGCTGATTTGGGCCTTTCAAAATTTCTCTTCTTGAGAACACTTTAAGTAATCACTTCAGATAAAGCGATTCGCTCGCTGATGATAACGTGGTTGTTTACTTGGCACATGAAGAAGTGCGTAGCAAGTGCTAAGCTGCAAGTGGGCTCAGATTTCATCCATAATATTTCAGCACAAAATTGGCGACAGTACACCATCGAACTGGTGGAACGCTAGCAAAATACTGATGGGATTTTGTTGATGCACAACTAAAGCTATATCAGAATCTCACGAAGTTTTTTTAGAGCAGTGGATGTTGCGTCATTGCGATTATATGACAGTGATGGGAAGAGGTTTAAGTAGCCTGGAGAATGAGCCGTTATCACAGGGATTCCATCCAGCTATCAGGGACGCTACCAACGCCCTTGTTACAATTACGTACTAAGCTATTGTTGTAGTATGTGCATCTGCATTTATAGGAGTTCTAAAACTAATTATTAGAAGACTGGTTTCTTTTGAGAGTAACAGGATGGTTGCTCCAGAAGGGAATTAGTAGAATCGATTTAATGGATCTGCGTACAAGATCTTGAAACTCTGTCTCAAGTCTGAATCCACTCTTCACATTAGCTTTCAGTGTTCTTGTGTCGTCAGCTTAGCGAGATTCAGGGTTGTTATCAAAAAAATTCTCCAGCTCGCGTAGATTGCTCAGGGATCAGGAATGTCACTGAGTAGTTTTAGTCTACCATGGCTTTCAGTTGGCCTCAAGATTTCCCCTAACCAGTAGATTTACTTTCAATTGTGGGCTCCGTGTAAGAATACAACCAAGATATACAATTTGACTGTGGAGATGCACTTGCTCAAAAAAAAAAAAAAAAACTCCGCGGCCTATGTGATCTCAAGCCCATAATTCTCTTACGCCCCGATTTCCGCCTTCTCTCAACTGTGTCTAACTTCTTACGTATGCTAAGGGTTGTATGCTATGGAGTGTGGTTAAGATGTGATGGTGATCGGACATGTAGAAGGTATGTGGCGCTCGCAACGGGTTACTCGTAGATAGCGCACTCCATCTTGAGAATACCTATACCACCTTTACATGCGACATTAATGAATGCATACTTATATCATCAGATCAAGAACATGTAGACTACATACCTGCCCAAACTTAAATACTCAACGTGCATACTATCTAGATGCCATCGGCCCTCGCCGCCGCCGCCGCCTCGCCGCGCTTGCCTAGTCGTCGCCTCGCGAAAGTAGGGAGAGGAGAGCCCTCCCTCCTCGTCGTCGTCGTCGTCCTCGAGCGGGGAAGCCCTCCCTCCTCCTCCTCGTCGTCGTCGTCATCCTCGAGCGGGGAAGCCCTCCCTCGTCGTCGTCGTTGTTGTGGTCGCCGCCGCCGCTCCCGCCTCGTCGTCGTCGTCGTCATCGCCCTCGAGCGGGGAAGGGCGGGAGAGGGACGCTGCCGCCGGATCCGGGCGGGGACGGCCGCTGCTGCCGGATCTGTGCCGGATTGTGTTGCTCCGACGGTCGTGGTCAGACTAGCAGGACTGGACCGATCAGACCGGCATTATGCGAGCGGTCAAACCGGCCAGCCCGACGGTGACCAGCTGAATTCTAATACAAAGACACACAAACAAACATGAACACAAGTGACCTAGAGAAGGCCAGAATTCTAATACAAAGACGCACAAACCGTTTGTATACCCCCAACAGACACCATGGAACTTAGACGTGCATTCCCGGTGTCTCCCTTTCCTATTGGATCCTATTGAACATCACCATATTACTGAACGAACAATCTCTCGGGAAATTTCTATACATACAACTGGTATGTACGACTTGTGACCAACTAGTACTTAGCTGTTTCTTGTCCTGGCCCACATGTAGAGATGCTGCTCGTATGGAGAGAATTGATTGGCAGACATGAGGCCGGACCGGATAGGGGTCAGACGATGTGGTCGGATGTATAGCAGTACTCAATCTCTCGCATGCTGCTGTGGATCACACTGTACTTGATGAGTGCTAGTGAATTTTAACAAGACTGTTTAGCTATCCAACTCTATAGCAAGGAAGCAAAGATAGTGACTATTATTTATCAAGTATGCAATGGCTTGTAACAATTAATATTGTAGGTGAACGGTACATGAGCAATTAATAGAGGTATCATGCAGTTTCAAGGCTTCATATGAAAAGTAATTACCTCATCCTTGTTGGAACCCACAACGATGTGGTTCATGTAAAACGAAGGTGCTTGCAATGCTGCGAAATCCTCTTTGGCTGGTGTACTTTTCCACCAAGCACAGAAGTTTAAGGAGAACTGTAGGTCGGTGGCTACCTAAGGAAACTCCGATTCGATCCGCCCCCCGTTAGAACAGTGACACCATGGATCACTGGCTGCAATAGCCATCATGGGAAGGAAGCTGGATTTGCGCAGCAAAAGGTTATAGCACAAGGTAATGCAGTGCTGGGTTTGACATATCCTAGAGAGAGATGCATGCGCATCTTGCAGGAATGTGCTATATCACTCGAGTTTCAGTTCCCTTTGCCTCCCTTTCCCATTGCACTTTGCTGTGAAGACAAGACAATGGTTAGTAATTAACAGCCATAATTCTCATTCGGTTACTATATATATGTGGGCAAGTATATACTAGCTATAGTATAAATATATATGCTGAGATCTCCAAGCTTTATGCAGCTCGGATTAGTTTGGTCATGTGCAGTCAAAGTCGGACTTGTTTGAGACGTTCCACACATACACTTGACTGACTGCAAATGTGTACACTTTTAGTTATTGCTAGCTAGTTGTAGACTCATGGTTACTGAAAGACATATATAATGCCAATATTGGAGGAGATAACAAACTGTACCAAAGTTGTAGCCTTTAGAATTTAGACATGTTTGATTGCAATACTTGATTGGATATAAAAGGTTGTTTGACTATGCACACCTAACAACTTACCAATACTGGTTGATGTCACTTATGTTGCAGTCTCCTCTTTTTTTTTTGTAAAAAATATATTTCTGAAGTACACCTCTCTGATCTTATAATGGAAAAAAAGTAGTCTTCCACTCGTCATGGTGGAAAAATTCTTAAGCTCTTGCTATTTAAAAGTGATTTAAAAAATGGTGCTTTGCAGATAATCAATAATTGAAAAGCACTACTAGAAAGATTGTTTTTTGCATGTGGCCAAACGCTTTGCCTGCTATTTAAGGCCCGTGAAAATCATCAATTTTTGTAGATGGATTTTCATCTATGTGTAAAATCGATTTTCGCAATCGTCCACCCTAAGAGCCCCACAAAAATCTCTTTTTTTAGGCTGCACAGTTAAGTGCCCATGAAGACAAGGTATTGCCTTCCGAAGCCTTGTGGTGACGGATCCATGCTCCCAAGGCCCAGTGGCAGCAGATCCACCGCCCTCGACACCACTGCCGATGATCCACAAGGGAGAGATGAAAACTGCGTCGATAGAACCACCATCATTGCCTCTTCATCGCCGTTGCCGACCCACCGCCACTGAGGTCTACCAGCACACCGCAACCCACGACCTTACCGGATCCTAGCCCGCAAGCCTCGCTGTCCGCGTGCCAAGCCACCACCTGGGCCCCGTTGCTGCCCTAGGTCCGCCGCTAGATCTTGCTACTGCAGCTCGATCTCCACCTCCAGATCTGTCCATTGTAGCCTTGGTTGTGCCATTGCCCGAGTTCTGCCACTTGGGCCCCGCAGCTCCTCCTTGTTGTTGCCGAGCCGCCACTCCTCTGTCTTGTCTTTGAGACGTCGTCGCCACCGCGCATTGGTTCTTTAGCACAAGAAGGGCGGTAGGAGGATGGTGAGAGAGGAGTGGGGGATGGAGAGGGAAGACAGTGATGAATGTGTGATACAGGACATAGGAGAGGAATGAGGGAGAGGGATAATGTTGAATTGATGGGGACATAGATTTTTATCGGTGTAGGCAATAGGTCATGGATTTTTGCAGTAGCCTTTGGTTCTTCATCTTTCGCATATTCTTTGTGTAATGTTTTTTCATCTTGGCAAGAGATGGAGAAGCTTATTTTGATATTTGGAGATAAAAAAAATATAAAAGATATTTCCTCCGTTTCAAAACATACGAAGCTATTGACTTTTTAAGCATAATGTTTGACCATTCGTTTTATTAAAAAAATTATTTATTTATTTATTCTTTTCATATCATTTGATTCATTGTTAAATATACTTTTATGTACCCATATAGTTTTGCATATCTCATAAATTATTTTGAATAAATAGCGTCGTACATTTTGAAATAGAGGGAATAAATCTATGGCCCCTGCACGGATGCACCCAGGCAAAATTGTAGAACAAATGAAACCAAAAGGGAAAAAAAGAAAAATTAAAGGACCTGGATTCATTCCCAATATGACTGCCCACCTACCTGTATATGCTAGTCACTTATGCCATCCCCAACACTGCATGTCATCTAGTGTCCATAGCATTAACTATATTGCAACAGAAGCAAAAATCTAATGTGGCAAGAGAGTTAATCAGGAGAGAGCTAAAAAGATCAAGAAATCATTTCTCATGCAAGAAACCATCTCTACACCAGAACCAAGAATGAAAACAAGTGGATAGGTGAATAAAAGGAAAGAGAAGAGAGATGATTGGATGGGAATTTAATTTAAAGACATCGTCCATTGGATATATGGTTTCTATATATATATATATAGAGAGAGAGAGAGTTTCTGGGTTGAGGATGGCCTTAGATCAATGTAACTATAGGATCGCAGATCGTTACTTGGGTTGTTGAAGGTTGGCTTATGAAAATTTTACTTAATACACGCCAATTTTGATCAACATGTTTAGTCATCCGATTCCCTCTTTTTTTCAGCACTTTTTTATTGCAGAAATTACAAAAAGTCCACATTACCACCCCTTATAGGATGGAATGGAGTTGACGTATGTGCACAAGTGCAGCCCATGCTACAATGGGCTGGAACACTACATCAATAATGATGTTGCCGACCACAAATAGTCAGCCGGTGACTTGGGCGTAGGATCCTGGTGCCTCCTGTTCCCAATTATATAGTTGGCAATAAAAATTGACCCTATCTGCCACTTGTCTTTTATATCCTCATCTGTTTAATTTCTTGAAAAAATGCAGTCAAGCAATGAACTTTGTAATTGATGAATTGGCCTTGATACATTTGGGTTTGGGTTTTCCTTTGCGAAGACCATGTCTAGCGAGTCGGCATATTAGTATGTATAATTATTTACCTGAATCAAAGCGTATAGTAGGTGACGGTAGGGGTGCAAAAATATGTAGTAGCGGGAGGGACACGGATTTTCTACACCTAGGTGTAACATCACCTATATATGCTTGCCACATAAGTAGTCGTAGAAAAATGTGGAAAATGTGGTTAGATTGGTTGTGATGCTAGAAGTATAAATACCAATATTCATGGTTAAAAATGATATGCCTTTCAAGAAAGAAAAATAACAAAGTTTGACATACACGAGAGTGTGTGGACAAAATTTACTATTTTCATTTATTCAAGTGTCGATCAAATTTTTAGCTGCATGTTTTGACGACATCTCTTGTTCATGGTCAGATCAAAGACTTGTCCCGGAGTATTTGAACTGGTATGAAGCCCGGAAGCCCATTGATTTGCATTGAAGACTTTGTTTCAGACCACTTAGCTTTGGCAAATGACAAATATAATTTTGAACAACCGAGACATACAAGTATATATATTCATCTTCTACTTTAACTACAAAGATTATCAGGAGAGAGTATATTTAGCACAGGACACAGCATATATGCGCAGTTGAACATTCAGCCAGCTCAATGAGTGCAATAGTGGCTTGGTCACAAGATCCCGATGCCTCCTTTTCCTAACCAGAGATAGTACTAGTTTCGATCATTGGACGTGTCATTTTACCTACAAGAACTAATGCTATGAAGCATTGAGCCAATGCACGAACTCGAACAGCAGCTAGCAGAGACCGTTGATGGAAATGGCTGGATGCCAGCGGAAGCGTACACGGCGGGCCAAATTTGCTGAGGCCCGCATGCTGAAGGAACGGCTAGATAATTCGTTAAAATGGTGGGAACAATGCAGCTTGGACGCTAGCAAGCTATGACCAGAGTAGATGAAGAGATTTCATTATATGCCACACTATTTTTTTTTATAGATAATGGAATAGAATCCCGGCCTTTGCTCAGGGAGCTACAGCCAATTATTACAGCAATTCAACAAAAATAAAGAAACATAGTCATAAAAAAACAGGAGCATACCAACTACTAAAGACGCACACAATAAGTAAAGCTCCGGTACTCTCTACTGGTAGTATTATACTATAAGTAGAAATAATCTAGACCATCCCTTTCTAAGGGCATATTAGTACTTTATTAGTTCAGTGATTAGTGATAAGTTTGACATTTAGTCTTATTTTACCATGGGTCGCTGACAGATTGCTCTTTCAGACACCATAAAAGAAGGAAAAAAAAACTTGCTCGCCCAGATACGAGGATGGTTACTTGATTCTTTAGTTGAGCCATGGTGGCAGAAAAGAACAACAAAACGTTACTTGTTTTTACTGGACTTACTCACAGAAAAGGCACAAACATTGGCCAGAAAAGGCAGAGAAGTAAATAAAATCAGAGAAGTTCATAATGCGCTGTAATTTGTTATTTGTTTTGTACCAAGATTAACCTGAAGCTACTGTAAAAATATAAAACTAAGAGAAGTGCGGTTCTACATAAACCAAGCAGGAGTTCAGTCAGGATAAATCAAAAAAGGATGAACACGTGAGTGGTGCGGCCATGAGTTCAGTCATGGACGACGGCGCCAGCGGCTCTGGCGTCCCAATAAAAAAATCATTTCTGGAATAAGTTTTTTCAGTAGTCTATTTGCAAAATAAATTTTACAAAAGGGCCAAATTGTGAAAAATCCAGTTGCAGGAGGTCGGTCCGGATCACCGGAGCTCTCCCCGACGCCGCCGGAGCTCGGTCCGCCGCATCCTAGATCGATCCTGCACTGCGAATGGCATCCGCAGCAATGGTTGATGTCTCTGCACCTGGTACACAGTCTTGATACGCCGTGTACCCCAGCGCCGCTGACACCACGCCTTGTTCTTCCGCGTATCCAACACCGCTGGCTTCACCAGCTTGCAAGCTAGCGAGGAGAATGTGTTTTACTAGCTACATGCCGGGACAGCACATAGCTAAGCGTGCTAAGCCTGTCATACCGAAGAGGTTAGCAGGTATCAATCTCCCAATGCTTCCCAATCTTATATATGTATTCACCACAAGGGCAAAGAATATGAAAGAAATTTTGATTCTTGTCTCATGAGAGCATGCATGGTGAAGGGAAGCATGGGATTTTGTTCCAAGATAAAGATATACATATCCTCGTATTTATATAGGAGTATCTCTCTCGGTGTGTTCGTAATATCTGGCAAAAAAAACATTCAGATCCAGTTTAGTAAGTGAGCAGGTGCAAGTATTTAAGTTTTACTTTGTTGTACTCTACAGCTCTGCTTTCTCTCTTGGAGTGGGAAAAGAAATAAAAAACATAACAGGAAAAAACATGGTCAAGCTCATTGACTGAAAGTCTGAAATTTGATTGTATAAATGTTGCATTAAATTGCATGAGATACTCTCTGTATATGCCCATTGCTGAAGCTTGCCAGATTAGTCTTTTTTTTTTAAGAAGGGTACAACTCAGGACGCACACTTACACACACCGCACCCACACCACGACACACGCACACACACGCGTGCGCGTCCCTAACACACGCTAGAAATAACATTGGAGGCACTAGGCCTCAGTGCACGGGAAACGTGCAGTCCCACTGAACGCGCACACGTGTGTACCCTATTACCTAGTCGGGACTAACCGAAGTCAGTCCTGGGGAAACGGGGAAAAACCCCTGGTGAGACACGCGAGTTGCGATCCCAGGGATCGAACCCGCGCGGGCTGCTCGCTCACCTGGCGACGCTTCAATAACAACATCATATATATAACCTGCTAAAAAAAATTCCATTTCAATCTTTCCAATAAAAATATTACATTTCCTAGCAATTAAATATGGTTGTTCTTGACTTGTGGGTCTTCATTAATATTCGTGCATGAAAAGGAAATGCCAACTCCAATTGCTGGTAACTCTTACTGTACAGTATAAATATTATACTGTAGTTCTCACTAATTAATCCTAGTATATATACTTATGAGTTGAAAAAGAAAATCCTAATATACATATCAATTCCTTAATCTCGAAACATCCTCGCCGCCAGCTACCCCGCTACAAACCGTATGTGCTTCTCTTTTTCAAAAAATAAATGAAATATTTTTGCCTGCCTCAATTGAAATCAATTTGGGGCCAACACCTTCACAGATTGCTACAACTTTTTTGGAGAGAGAGTAGCCACATCCAAGAGCCGTCATTGTCTTTGCCTGTTTCTAACTTGCTAACTTCCAGATCGGCTAATCCAAATGCAGCTCGGACCCAATATCCTGGTGCCTCCTCTTCCTAATCAGAGTTTACAATCGCCTTTTTTTTTTTTTCTAATGTCCTCGTATGTTTTTTTTTTCAAGAATTAATTATGTCGAGCAATTCATGGCTTGGTTATCAATGAAATCGATGAATTGGCCTAAATACAAGATGGTTTGTTTTCTTCCCAAAAAGCCATGGCTGCCGAGTAGCATGCCGGTACTATTTATCTAGGACACAAGAGCACGAGTGGCGAGCGAGTGCAAATAATTGTGAGATGAGTTTTGTGCCTTCATGGTCATGCATGACTCACAAGCATCAATTGTCCAATGTCCACCAACCATCTGAGCACCTTGCTGTTAACTCACCTGTTGGCATTACGTTCTAACAGTGCAGGTGCATCAATTCATTTAGAGTAATTCTATATTTACTACGGGACTAGGCACCTAACTATACATTTATCATCAAATTTTAACTTAAAAAATTTTATAGATATAAATATAGTACAATTCTGATGTAGTTAAATTGTAACTTCCATATAACTAGAGTGTATAACTTGTATGTAACTTTCGAAAACCCCTTGACGACATGCTATTTCCGTGAGAATGAAGATTATGGTACCGAATCTCCTCGCATGTGCTTGGGTTGTGATTTTTTTACTACCTCCTTTACATAAATTTTAAAGCAAATCGAATGATTCAAAATTATATTATAGTTACATACAAGTTACTGTATAATTACATTGCGATTGTATACTATATTTACGTCTGTCAAATTTTTAAGGAAAATTTGTCAACAAATATGTAGCAAAATCGTTTACTATTGACAAGTACTCGGTTTTACAACCTTTTTCTTCCCTTTTGCCATCGCCATTAGCCTTCCTTTAGTGCGCCACGTTAACCCCATTCAAAAGGTACTATTTAGCCTAGGAAGTGCTTCCTATAGACTAGGGGTAAAGTAGATTGATCATTTTTCAATGGTAAAACTGTAATTTTTCACATACACTACTAGAAAAAACATTTTTGTAGACGTGGGATTTTTTTTCCAGGCGGACATGACTCTCGGAGCCAAATGGCTGCCTACAAAAATATAAACCGGGTAGAAACTCGCTATCTGCCTGCGAAAATATATAGACATGACGGAAAGGGTATTTCTATATCCTGCGAAAATACCGTGCGGAAATTTATATCCACACAGGCGGAAAAATACCCTTGGAAAAAATACCCTTTGTTAATCTTATGTAATCCACCTGCGGAAATTGGCGTGAATATAAATAGACACGACATGGCAGCAATATTCTTTCTAAGTCTCAGCTCTCAGCTCTCCTCTCCCTCACCTCTCCTCTCCCTTTGCCCTGTCTAGCTTCCTCAGCTCCATCAGCGACCGGTAGCGGGGGCGGTGGGAACTGGCGACGGTGACGCACGGAGGCGGCGGGGTCGGCTACGGCGATGCTCGGGAGCGGTGGCATCCACACCCGGCGCGGCTCCCCTCCCCTCCCTCCCAGATCAGGCCGAAGGGGGGATGGGGGAGGAGAGGTGGCGGTGGCTACCCTTGGAGGTGGCGGCGGTGGCGGTTCCCCTCTCTCCTAGATCCGGCCGGAGGGAGGGCGGTGGCGGCAATACCCCTCCCTCCCAGATCCAGACGGAGGGAGAGGGAGGGTGGTGGCGGCGGTGGCGCCCCTACATAGTTCCCCTAACCCTAGATCAGCCGGAGGTGGGTAGGTTTGCGGGTGGGGTGGCGCCCCTATCGAGTAAGTTCAGTGGCATGCATGAACTTCAGTGAACCAACTTGGATCGGTAACCCATTGGTATAGCTATCCAAGCTTGCAATAATGGTAGGCCTACAGCCTACTTCGTGCAGCGATGATTATTGTCTCCAAGGATCGTCCTAAAATTTAATGGGCTGCACTAGAAAACCCATATATTTCACGGAAGTGTTAAGTTTCAACCTATTTATAGAAACACAAGTCAGACCTGATGATAGCAAGGAACAGTGGAGCAAGAGCGGCGACAGCATAATGTGCACATGAGGCATGGCAGTTATAGTGATAGCGGGGTGGTGTGACTGCGGACAGTTAGCTGAGTCATATTGGGCCGATAGATGAATGGATGGGCCACTTCAGAACTTATTCAGTGGGATCTAGGATTTGTTAATTAGTATTAATCTTGACTAGTAGGCATCATATATCCTAGCTTGCATGTGTTGTGTATGGGAAGCAACGTGATGTGCAGATGTGTTTGCATGGTAGACTAGCTAATTTGTTAGTGCATAATTAGTTAGTGTTTGTGTTTTGCATGGATTAGTTGGTGTGATTTCTCAGGGTTGTTAGCTGCACAGAGGATAGCTGGCATCTCATGTGGATCGTGGAGCACGACATGCAGTAGTTAGTGGCTGTGCATGTATGGATCGTGCGAGCGTATATGTGCGTGAGACTCGGCCCGCAGGACGTTGCTCGGCGTGTGAGTCACATCGTTGCCTAGGCCTTATAAGCTCCATGTAAATTCTGTGTTTGTGTGAGTTGGGAAGAAACAGAAGAAAGGGCGTACACATCGCCGAAACGTACTGCTTGTGTGTGTCCACTACAGCGCGCGTCTTTGTTTTGTGTTTAATACTAGTGTGATTCTTGTGTGTGTGTGTGCTCGCGTGAGTTTGCTGCTCCGTGAGTTCTTCGCATCCTTGGCCAAAGCTAACAAGATTCTGTTAGGAAACGATAGGCAAATAAACGATAAAAAACAATAGATCAATCACAAAAGATACGAGATTTAACGTGAAAAATCCTCCCAAAGTAGGAGTGAAAAAACCACGGGCAACAGCCAGCAAAATATCTTCACTATACTGAGGAGAGGCTACAACGCAGAACGGCGGTTTACAAGAAGTATATATGAAGATGAAACCGTAAAAGGATAGCGATCCGTACGCTTCGCTCCGGCCCAAGCTTCCGGCGATGGGCCTCTGCTTCGCTCATCCAAAGCTGGCCTTTATATCTGTGCAAATGAATTTGGATCACAACTCAATAGATTCGCTCAGGGGCAGGAAGAGTTTGAGCTCCTTCTTAAGACTGTCTTAGTACGGTTTTCTCTGCGCCTGTACTGCAAGCAACTTGAGCACATCGCCTCTGATTCGGAGTAGGACTGCCACCTCATCTTTTGCAAGGAGGGTAGCGCATCTGTGTGAGCCGCTGTTATCTGGTCTGTTCCAACTTTGTTGTTGACATCACGATCAGATTGTATGACACTAACTTGGACACATGTTCCCGGCCGGTGCCCCCTTTTCCTGATCAGAGTTTGCAAATGAAACTTGGCCATCGTATTGCATTTGGGACTTCCTATCCTCATCTGTTTTTCAAACAAGAGCTAATGCTAGCTGCCATACAATTGACTTGTTTGTCCATAAATTGGCCTAAATACAAGATGGTTTTCTCAGGGGAAACCATGGCTAGCGAGTGACTTGTACAACTATATATTTATATAAAACAACATCCTGTGTGAATGCAAATACAATGTGCCGGAGTTTGTAACCATGCATGACGCACAGGAATAATTTGTGCACCAACCATCTGAGGAAGATGCCATTTACTTACTTCTGGGTTTTTTTTAGAACTCATGCATTCTTTTTATAACAAGAAACTATGTTTTAGAAACGAGGGCTTTTATGGTGCTTGAAAGGTATTTCAAGTACCTCCTCTGGTATAAACTATCTACCGTTCATCCTTGAAGGGTAATTTAGGAATAGAAAAACATAAGCATGGGTAGTTTGGTAATTATTTTTAGCTGTGACCTTTAGAACTCTACTAGGTTTTCTGTCCACTACTAGAGAAATGGGCTTTACTCCCGGTTGGGAACCCCCTATACTTCCGGTTATATAATCGGGACCACGAATCCGGGACAAAAGATACCCATCTTTATTCCCAGGTAAAATAACCGGAGTAAAAATCCATACCACCGAGACTTAAAATAGAGCCAGGCTAGATCTGGTTGCTGTTTTTTTTCTTTTTCTCATTGTTTTTAACATTGAATATTGATTTCATTCCATTCCCAAATCATCCCCAAATTGATCATCACATCACAGATCAAAATGATCCTCTCCAAATCCTCAAATCGATCATCTCCAAATACATCACAAATTCTTAAAAAAATTACATCACAAATACATCATATATTCACATCACACATAAGTCAAATACATCTCAGATCCGAATCACAAATTCTCAAAAAAAATCTAACATGCGTTGCCCGCCTGCCGCGCTGCCCTCCACGCCACGCGGCTGCATCTGCGCCAGGCAACCACCACCCTCGTGCCGTGCCAGGCCGCCGCCGCCTTCGCCCGCGTCATGCCGGCTCCGCCGCTTCGCTATTGCCTCTGCAAGGAAAGTGTGGATAAGAGCAAGAAAAGAGGAGAGGATAAGAGAGAAAGGAGAGGGAGAGAGGAGGATGGGGAGAAAGACTTTGCGATAGAGCATTTGAGGATAAGTCATAGGGATTATATACGACGGGTTGAATTTTAGTCCCAGTAGGTATTACTAACCGGGATTAAAGATCTAAATAATCTTTACTTCCGGTTGGTACTACCAACCGAGACTAAAGTGGTGATCTTTACTCCCTGTTGGTAGTACCAACCAGGACTAAAGATTCTCGGCCCCCTGACAGGCCTCTGACATGTGATAAACCGGTACTAAAGATGATCTTTTGTCCTAGTTGGTAACACTAACTGGGACTAAAGATAATTTTTTTTAACCGGGACTAAAAACAATATTAGTCTCGGTTCTATTGTGTAAATCAGCCGACCCAGTAAAGATCACTTCTCCAGTAGTGGTCCATCCCTGTAATTTGTTCCATATCCATAGGTTGTTCTTGTTGCTAACTGAATAATCCATAACTAATCTCTTATTTCCTTTACTGATTCTCATCTAAAATTGGATTATTGAAAATATCATACTATTATCTTCGATTAATCTATAGACATAAGAAGCAGTGGCCTTCCCTTCAACCATTCGTTGTAACCATTCATTATTTACGACAGTTTTTTTTTTTTTGACTTGGCATTATTTACGACAGTTGATCGAGGAGCAATTGTTGCCTTCAACCAAATTTACTGAACATCCTGATCAACAGCCGCCCTGACAGATAATTACCTTCCCATTGAGCCATCCAAGGTTCATATCGCTCATGTCTGCTCTCTCGATCTGTCTGTGTATCGGCTCTCACAACGGCATCAGATGATTACGCATCCAAAAATTACTGATATAACCTTTTACTTAATGTATTAAGTTAATACATAGCCCACATATTTAGTACCTTTCTCTATGTACCTTCTGTTATACACCGTCAGATTGTATGTAATCAATGGCTGCCATGCCTTCCAAGCACCCTAGAAGATCTCTTTAGAAACATAGGGCATGAGCTATGCTTACATCTCTCTTGGGAAAAAGAAGTTCTTTTTTTTTTACAGGATAGCCTGACAGCTGGTAGATGTGAGGAATATCTGAACAGTCAAAATCCATTTGATTTTGGCTAGAGGATTGCCTAGCAACTTTAGCCAAAGTGTCTGCCACCTTGTTCATTTCCCTAGAAATCCGTTGTATTTTGATCTCCCTTCCCTGCAAAATAGCATGAATTTTGGACAGAGTTGGGTCTCAAAGACCAGTGCCCTGGAGTAAATGCATGGAGTATCTGCTTCTTTGTTGCTGCAGCAAGAACATCTATTCAGCCAGTGGCTCTGCAGCTAGTCACCATTCCCAATTCGCAGCTCGCAAGACAGGGGCCAAGGAAGAAATCCACTCCAGGAAGGAGAAGCAGTGCGGTTGCCGGCAGAGCCTTTCGGTTGGCTTGTGGCTGTGGCAAAGCAACGCCCTATCGCTCCGTATGTATAACCTGAATTTCAGTTCCCTTTGCCTCCAATTCCTGTTGCACTTCACCGGTTCAAACCATGGATACAAGACAATTAATAGTGATATTTTCAGAAAGGGCATGGTTAATTACTAGCAGCTAAAATTGTTATCATGCCGCTGGCTTTGCTACATATATGTAGCCTCGACGGTCAGGAAGACATTTGTATCATTTGTCACTAGCGCGAGAAAACGATTTATTTTTGAAATTAGTTTTTGACATGAATCAATATCAAAATAAGTTTTTTCAAATGGTCAATTTATCGAAATTACGGTGTCACTGGAGCACAGACAAGTCATCAACTATAGAATCGTCATACTTGGTAGATGTATACCTAGCTAGATGTATACCGCCGCATAGAATTTTCTTCCTATATACTGTATACCTAGCTAGATGTCCTCTCCAAGCTTTATAGGGGGGGTCAAATTAATCTCGTCATACTTGGTCATAGACTGAGACTCATAATTCAATATTCAGTTATTTTTTCATTAGAGAAAACCAAAATTATTGCACTTGGCAGTCTGACGAAACCAAAAATATTACTCTCTCATGACATTCACTTGACTGATTGCAAAAAAATAATTAAGCGGTTTATTTATTTTTAGACAATGAAATAAATTCTGACATTTGCTCGAGTAGCTACATCCAATTATTAAAAAAATATGTTCAACGACGAGCACAAACCACTAAGTCCAAACTAGCATAAAAAAAAAAGCGATGCACAAACTAATGACTATTAACACTAGACAAAGATCCCATAATTAGCATTCTTAAATTACTTGTTGGATCCAACGTGATTAGAAGTACATTTTTTTGGGGACAAAGCCTCAAAGCTAGAATTTCAATTTTTATGGGACGGAGGTAGTACCTGCAAGATTTATATGGTGATTGTTAAAAACCAAATCATTTCTACTAAATCATAGAGCCCAACATTAGCAGATGCTATTACAAGGATAAGTTTCTTAGTTTTTACATCAATACCCACAAGCCAATTTCCAAAGATATAAAATATATTATGTGGAGTATTTAGACCAAAAGAAATTTGTATCGATCTCCAGATATTCACATGCTTGTTGTGGCCAATTTGAAACTTAAATACTTAATACTTTTGTTACTCTAATATATTTATGTCGCTTCAGAATAGATGCTGAAGCCACAGAGTTGTTGGAAAAACTAAATGAGAAGGAGACCTATAGAGTTCATGCTCAAGACCATGCAAAAATTATGGAAAGGACTTCTGCTGCAAACCGTTGAGGTGTTGCCTCTATTGATATTCAAATGGAGTAATTGACTTGCTTTGCTCATTAATTTTACCAATGAGATGTTCACATAGACTTTTTCGACTTAGCTCAGTCGTTTAGCTACAATCTCATGCACATATAAGATTGTTCAGGGCTTAATTTCAATTATTTTGTTTGCAGCTTTGTTGATCCTGGTCTTATTAAGCAAATGCCGAGTTGCTGACCATGATAGTCCACGAATCTGGACACAACATTTTGGTACGGAGGGAGTAGATATCCTAAAAAAGAAAAAAATTCTTCACACATCCTAACAACAAGACTGCTGCAATACCATCTAATACACCTGCCATGTCTTCCTTCATAGTCTGCTCACGAATTGGTAGCATGTTGATCTTTTGTGCTGCTTCAAACTCAAATGAGGATTCCAGGCTCAAATGTTCAATCCGTAACTTGGAGATAGTATCCTGGTGCCTCCTTTTCCGAAGTATACAGTTCGCAATGAAAATTGACCCTATCTGTCATTGGCCTTTTATATCGAATTTGGTGGTTAAACTCTACTGCGGTGACAACGCTGTAGGGGAGGTCCTGCGGCAAAATAGCTCGATGCCAGAATAATAAAAAAGCTTAAAATCTCTTATTTGACTTTTTCACTATTTTAAAATACGGAAAAGATCCAAATCCAAAATGCAAAGGCTGTCTTATTCAAAACCTCAATCATCACATTCCCTATGTCCCACTTCACACCTCGGAACGCATTGTTCTTATAGAGAGAAATGTGATTTCCCATCTTAAGAAAAAACTAATGCCGTCAAGAAATGAACTTGGTTATTAATTGGCCAGAAAAAACTAATGCCTTCAAGAAATGAACTTGCTTATTGATTGCCCCTCGTACACTTCACTTGGATTTTCCTCAGGAAAACCATGGCTAGTGTGGGATGCTAGTATCTACAATTATTTCTTGAAACAAAAACATATATAGTTGGTGATGTTTTGCACTGAAGCCCTAACTTTACATAGTATTTCTAGTTTTTTTCGCAAAAGCGCAAAACATGGTATTTCTACTTAGACATCTGTAGCGAGGAGTTCACGCTTTGATGGCTTATTATTGCGCCTGTGATCGAAGAACATCTTGCCATGTTTTGCCAACAGTTGTTGCATCTCACAGTGTTGATGAAATTTACTTATTAGCACCTTCAACATAAATTCATGATGCCTCCATTTCCTAGCGGATCGATCAAATCCTAGAATGTTTCATGTAACTCATTAGCTAGTCTCTCGCTCTCCTTGAAAAAAAATTTCAAGCAAGCGAAATTCCATGATAGAACATATGTAGGATTATTTATCATCTTCTGTTTATAATATTGGCATGGACAGGCAAGCCCCTTTGTACATGCTGACCCCTTTAATTACTCTGGTACTCTAAAATTATGGATTGCTACGTTAGAATAGATTTTCTGGTCGTTCACCTATGAAACCAGCGTTTTAATTTCTAAATCTGACGTTAGTGTCCACAAATTTTACACAAGCATAATGCATAATGTTCAGATGGCTACATATTTGAATTTTTCTACAACTTTTTGGGATGTAAAATCTCTAGAAGTTAGACAAGTAATAGACCTGCTTCAAACTCTCGCTACTTATGAACCTACGGTTTGTTTGGCAACTTGAGGGAAGGGGATTGGGAGTTTACACGAGGAAATTGATGGTGAGATTAAGATGGGAATTTGATTTTTCATCCCAGTCTCTTGTTTGGTAGAGGTGGTGGAAATTGATAGGGAGTTTAGTTGGAGATTATATCATTAATGAAAACGGATGGCTGAGATTTGTTTAGACGAAGTAAAGGAGGAATTCCCTCCCAATTACCTGCCCCTACCCAGGTATTGAAAAGGAGAGAGTTCATTCCTCAATTCCCCGTCCCCATCCCACCAAAATTCCCATGTCCCCCAACCAAACAAAACAGTTAATAGTGTCATCCCTCTAAACTCCTAATCCCTCCTAAAAACTCCCTCCAACCAAACAGACCGCTAGTACATATCTCACGCGCAGCTTTGGATGAAAATTTTGCTGTGAAATAGCTAATGCTCCTTTTACTCATTATATGATGAGTAAATTTTAAAATGTTCACGGATGTGCCTAGAGCATACAAGTTGCATTTATGTGACCAACGCAAGACTGCAAATCTCCCAAGTGCGTCTATATTAATTACAGTCGCAATGATCAAAGCGGTTGGAATAATTCAGTTTGATATGGATACCATAGATTCGGTGCACTGTCCTGCACTGCGTTTAAGCAAATCAATTCATCATTTATGATCACCATGGTGAAGCCTGATTAAAAAATGCACAAACATTTTGCGGACGAAAAGCATATTGAAGCTTAGACTGCGTTTAAGCATTCTTCATGTCGGCTATCAAAAACCTATCTCTGGCATGTAAAATCAAAGGTGTTTTTGATTATTATTCTGTGATAAACAATTGGGCATTGGAGATTATTGGTTTTGTTATTTGGAATTTATTCACGAAGTGGTTTTGGAGATGATTGAAGTTCGCAGGTTATTGCAGGTTTCGTCATTTTATGTGACCGGTCAGACCGGACTTGTGATGCCGGTCAGACCTGCGTGTAATGCGCGGTCAGACCGGCGCAGCCCGCGGTATGACCGGCCGACACTGTGTCAGTTTCGGTTTCGGGTTGTTTATTTGGATATCCGAGTTTATTCCATGATTATGACTTCTAGATGGATACTATACGTATGTAATACTATTGTTTGCTGCTAATGAGTCAAGTTGGAGATAGCTTGGTCTCGGAATATGGTTTCTTTGTTTGTTCCATGTGTAGGTGACTCGATGTCTCGGGAGAGTATTTGCGGTGATGGACCGGGAGTCGGCTTGGGGATAAGACGACGTCCGTGGTGGTCAGAGATCATGCGGGATACTTAGGCTAGAGTTGATGCACGTGGTTGATGAAGTTGAGACGGTTCAAGATGGAGAATTGCAAGCCAATTTTAACACCAATTGGTATCAGAGCCTGGCTAGGTTAACATCTCTGGCCCGATGGACACGTGTGTGAAGGCCTGATGGACCGTGGGTGCCTGCGGGGCCCGTATACCTGATGGACCGTGGGCCGGTGGGGTCTATACACGGTGAAGGGGCGGTGAAGGGTTGAGGGACACCAATGTGTGAAGGGGGAGATTGTTGAATAGTCCCACATTGGTTGTGGAAGGGCAAAGGACCTAAGATATAAGTGGGGGAGCCCCTCACCTCAATGGCTAGCTTTTGGGGTGGGAAATGACCTTTACGATCCTACATATACTTCAGGTTATATAATCGGGACCACGAATCCGGGACAAAAGATACCCATCTTTATTCCCAGGTAAAATAACCGGAGTAAAAATCCATACCCCCGAGACTTAAAATGGAGCCAGGCTAGATCCGGTTGCTGTTTTTTTTTCTTTTTCTCATTGTTTTTAACATTGAATATTGATTTTATTCCATTCCCAAATCATCCCCAAATTGATCATCACATCACAGATCAAAATGATCCTCTCCAAATCCTCAAATCGATCATCTCCAAATACATCACAAATTCTTAAAAAAATTACATCACAAATACATCATATATTCACATCACACATAAGTCAAATACATCTCAGATCCGAATCACAAATTCTCAAAAAAAAAATCTAACATGCGTTGCCCGCCTGCCGCGCCGCCCTCCACGCCACGCGGCTGCCTCTGCGCCAGGCCGCCGCCGTCTTCGCCCGCGTCATGCCGGCTCCGCCTTTTCGCTATTGCCTCTGCAAAGAAAGTGTGGATAAGAGCAATAAAAGAGGAGAGGATAAGAGAGAGAGGAGTGGGGGGAGAGAGGAGGATGGGGAGAAAGACTTTGCGATAGAGCATTTGAGGATAAGTCATAGGGATTATATACGACGGGTTGAATTTTAGTCCCAGTAGGTATTACTAACCGGGATTAAAGATCTAAATAATCTTTACTTCCGGTTGGTACTACCAACCGGGACTAAAGTGGTGATCTTTACTCCCTGTTGGTAGTACCAACCACAGGACTAAAGATTCTCGGCCCCCTGACAGGCCTTTGACATGTGATAAACCGGGACTAAAGATGATCTTTTTGTCCTAGTTGGTAACACCAACTGGGAATAAAGATAATTTTTTTAACCTGGACTAAAAACAATATTTAGTCCCGGTTCTATTGTGTAAATCAGCCGACCCAGTAAAGATCACTTATCCAGTAGTGGTCCGTCCCTGTAATTTGTTCCATATCCATAGGTTGTTCTTGTTGCTAACTGAATAATCCATAACTAATCTCTTATTTCCTTTACTGATTCTCATCTAAAATTGGATTATTGAAAATATCATACTATTATCTTCGATTAATCTATAGACATAAGAAGCAGTGGCCTTCCCTTCAACCATTCGTTGTAACCATTCATTATTTACGACAGTTTTTTTTTTTTTGACTTGGCATTATTTACGACAGTTGATCGAGGAGCAATTGTTGCCTTCAACCAAATTTACTGAACATCCTGATCAACAGCCGCCATGACAGATAATTACCTTCCCATTGAGCCATCCAAGGTTCATATCGCTCATGTCTGCTCTCTCAATCTGTCTGTGTATCGGCTCTCACAACGGCATCAGATGATTACGCATCCAAAAATTACTGATATAACCTTTTACTTAATGTATTAAGTTAATACATAGCCCACATATTTAGTACCTTTCTCTATGTACCTTCTGTTATACACCGTCAGATTGTATGTAATCAATGGCTGCCATGCCTTCCAAGCACCCTAGAAGATCTCTTTAGAAACATAGGGCATGAGTAATGCTTACATCTCTCTTGGGAAAAAGAAGTTCTTTTTTTTTTACAGGATAGCCTGACAGTTGGTAGATGTGAGAAATATCTGAACAGTCAAAATCCATTTGATTTTGGCTAGAGGATTGCCTAGCAACTTTAGCCAAAGTGTCTGCCACCTTGTTCATTTCCCTAGAAATCCGTTGTATTTTGATCTCCCTTCCCTGCAAAATAGCATGAATTTTGGACAGAGTTGGGTCTCAAAGACCAGTGCCCTGGAGTAAATGCATGGAGTATCTGCTTCTTTGTTGCTGCAGCAAGAACATCTATTCAGCCAGTGGCTCTGCAGCTAGTCACCATTCCCAATTCGCACCTCGCAAGACAGGGGCCAAGGAAGAAATCCACTCCAGGAAGGAGAAGCAGCGCGGTTGCCGGCAGTGCCTTCCAGTTGGCTTGTGGCTGTGGCCTTTCAGTTCCCTTTGCCTCCAAATTCCTGTTGCACTTCACCGGTTCAAACCATGGATACAAGACAATTAATAGTGATATTTTCAGAAAGGGCATGGTTAATTACTAGCAGCTAAAATTTTTATCATGCCGCTGGCTTTGCTACATATGTGTAGCCTAGATGGTCAGGAACACACATTTGTATCGTTTGTCACTGGAGTACAGACAAGTCATCAACTATATACTGTATACCTAGCTAGATGTCCTCTCCAAGCTTTATAGGGGGGTCAAATTAATCTCGTCATACTTAGTCATAGACTGAGACTCATAATTCAATATTCAGTTATTTTTTCATTAGAGAAAAACAAAATTATTGCACTTGGCAGTCTGACTAAACCAAAAATATTAATTTCACTTGGCAGTCTGACTTGTATTACTCTCTCATGACATTCACTTGACTGATTGCAAAAAAATAATTGAGCGGTTTATTTATTTTTAGACAATGAAATAAATTCCGGCCTTTGCTTGTGTAGCTACATCCAATTATTAAAAAAATCTGTTCAACGACAAGCACAAACCACCAAGTCCAAACTAGCATAAAAAAAAGAAGCGATGCACAAACTAATGACCATTAACACTAGACAAAGATCCCATAATTATTGTATCCTATTTGTAAATCTTAATCTGTAGTTGGCAAAAATTTACACAACTGTTGCCTCTAGGTAACAACATGCAGTATACATAAGTTTGTTGTTCTCATCACATCTTTATGGTTGTACTGCCTAAATCTAGAGCCAGCACATTGCCCTGAAAAGTACTACCTTTGTCCTATAAAATTTGAAATTCTAGCTAATTTAGGACAAATTAGGAGGATGGATAAATGACCGCAATAACCTTATTTAATGAACCCCATATATGCATACATTCCATATCGAAAATTGATTAAAAGGAATTTTGAGACAATTAACCCACATAATTAGCATTCTTAAATTACTTGTTGGATCCCACGTGATTAGAAATACATTTTTTTGTGGGACAAAGCCTCAGGGCTAGAATTTCAATTTTTATGGGATGGAGGTAGTACCTGCAAGATTTATATGGTGATTTGTTAAAAACAAAATCATTTCTACTAAATTATAGAGCCTAGCATTAGCAGATGCTACTACAAGGATAAGTTTCTTAGTTTTTACATCAATAACCACAAGCCAATTTTCAAAAGATATGAAATATACCATGTGGAGGATTTAGACCAAAAGAAATTTGTATCGATCTTCAGAGATTCACATGCTTGTTGTGGCCAATTCGAAACTTAAATACTTAATACTTTTGTTACTCTAATATGTTTATTTCGCTTCAGAATAAATGCTGAAGCCACAGAGTTGTTGGAAAAACTAAATGAGAAGGAGACCTGTAGAGTTCATGCTCAAGACCATGCAAAAATTATGGAAAGGACTTCTGCTGCAAACCGTTGAGGTGTTGCCTCTATTGAATTGTATTCAAATTGAGTAATTGACTTGCTTTGCTCATTAATTTTACCAATGAGATGTTCACATAGACTTTTTCGACTTAGCTCAGTCGTTTACCTACAGTCTCATGCACATATAAGATTGTTCAGGGCTTAATTTCAATTATTTTATTTGCAGCTTTGTTGATCCTAGTCATATTAAGCAAATGCTGAGTTGCTGACCATGATAGTCCACGAATCTGGACACAACAATTTGGTACAGAGGAAGTAGATATCCTAAAAAAGAAAAAAATTCTTCACACATCCTAACAACAAGATTGCTGCAATACTATGTAATCCACCTGCCATTTCTGCCTTCATAGTCTGCTCAGGAATTGGAAACATGTTGATCTTTCGTGCTGCTTCAAACTCAAATGAGGATTCCAGGCTAAAATGTTCAATCCGTAACTTGGAGATAGTATCCTGGTGCCTCCTTTTCCGAAGTATACAGTTCGCAATGAAAATTGACCCTATCTGTTATTGGCCTTTTATATCTAATTTGGTGGTTTAACTCTACTGCGGTGACGACACTGTAGGAGAGGTCCTGCGGCAAAATAGCTCGATGCCAGAATAATAAAAAAGCTTAACACCTCTTATTTGACTTTTTCACTATTTTAAAATACGGAAAAGATCCAAATCCAAAATACAAAGGTCGTCTTATTCAAAACCTCAATCATCACATCCCCTCTATCCCACTTCACACCTCGGAACGCATTGTTCTTATAGAAAGAAATGTGATTTCCCATCTTAAGAAAAAACTAATGCCGTCAAGAAATGAACTTGGTTATTAATTGACCAGAGAAAACTAATACCGTCAAGAAATGAACTTGCTTATTGATTGCCCCTAGTACACTTCACTTGGATTTTCCTCAGGAAAACCACGCTAGTGTGGGATGCTAGTATCTACAAATATTTCTTGAAACAAAAACATATATAGTAGGTGATGTTCTGCACTGAAGCCCTAACTTTACATAGTATTTCTAGTTTTTTTCGCAAACGCGCAAAACATGGTATTTCTACTTAGACATCTGTAGCGAGGAGTTCACGCTTTGATGGCTTATTATTGCGCCTGTGATCGAAGAACATCTTGCCCTGTTTTGCCAACCGTTGTTGCATCTCACAGTGCTGATGAAATTTACTTATTAGCACCTTCAACATAAATTCATGATGCCTCCATTTCCTAGCGGATCGATCAAATCCTAAAATGTTTCATGTAACTCATTAGCTAGTCTCTCGCTCTCCTTGAAAAAAAATTTCAAGCAAGCGAAATTCCATAATAGAACTTATGTAGGATTATTAATTTATCATCTTACTGTACTCTGTTTTGGGATGTAAAAAGCTCTACAAGTTAATTAGACAAGTAATTGACCTGCTTCAAACTCTTGCTACTTCTGAACCTAGTACATATCTCACGCGCAGCTTGGGGTGAAAATTTTTGATGTGGAAGATAATAATGCTCCTTTTACGCATTATATAATGAGTAAATTTTAAAATGTTCACGGATGTGCCTAGAGCATACGGATTGCATATATGTGAGCAATGCAAGACTGCAAATCTCCCAAGTGCGGCTATATTAATTACAGTCGCAATGATCAAAGCGCTTGGAATAATTAAGTTTGATATACATTTTTTTTAATGGAACCAGCACAAGGTTGTGCATTTCATTGAATAAAGTGGGAGAAGAGTACAACCTCTCGAAAATATAAGCTGAACTCTCCTAGCTTTATAGTAGCTCATATTAATCTCGTCATGAAGTCATAATTGAACGCCATATTAATCTCATCTATTTTCGGTTTTTGGGTATACCAACCATTCACCCCCCTCTGGCTGGCTTAGTTCTTGTGATTCGATCCTACATGGCATGGATCACTGGCTGCAAGTCATGGCGAAAATCTGGAGATGCTCAATGGGATTGCTGGGCAATGGTCACATAGACCCGTTCATTTCAATTAAGTTACAAATTTCTGAAGTTTCACCTCTTCAGCTGCTCTTGTTTAATTTAACGACCGCTAAATGAATGTGATGATCCACACACGCACTCTCAACAACATTCACACATACTCTCAAACCAGTTCTTTGATTAAATCATTTGCATAGCCAATTGTTCATCACAAATATTAATCATGACAATGATTTCACACAACCGGCTGGGCCCCCCGGCAGTGAGTTCATCCCCAACACCCGTGCTACTTCGCCATCTGCTCAAAATCTCATAGGATGGCTCCGGTAGACCTGACGGTAGGTGTGCCTCGCGTGTGTTGGTTGATATTATCGATACACTATCGATAAGATTAGGGAAGAGATAAAACCACTGGATTCTTTTCCTAACATGAAAAAAAAGAGATTAGATTTTGTTTTGTGTGATCAGTGCAATACAGAATTTAAAACTAACTAGAGATTAACCACTAAGCCCCACCAGCATCCCTGGTAAAGAAAGAGGAGGAGAGACAAAGGGCGAGCCCGTGCTCTCTCTCTACCCTAAAACCCTAAACCTGAGTTGCCCGATCGACTTGACATTGAAAGTGGTTCATGAGGAATCTCTATAATTTTTCTTGTAGTCTCAGGTCGTGAAGAACAGAAGAAAGAAGGAAATCGAAAGATTAACAGGAACAAGAAAGTTAAAGTTACAGGCTTCAATGTCTTAGATCTTAGGTCAGTAGACCAATTCCGCATAATTAAGTAGAGGTGATAATGGCTAGGCTAAGACTCAAATTAATTTAGTGGATTAAACTCCAACAGCGCGTTATACGCCTATACCCATGGCGACCTAACTTTAACCCCCTCCATTAGATTCGACCAGCTAAACGCGTTGAGTTTGACATGGCTAAGAATTTAGCAGGTATCAATCTCCCAATGCTTCCCAAGCTTACATTCAGCTCAAAGAAAAAAAATAAAAAAATAAAGAAAATAATTATTGATTTCTGAGCATGGTGAAGTGAGGTGAGGCCTTGAGTTTGGTTTCTAATGAAGAAATGGAAACTAGAGTAATCGGAGGAAATGGTGAGATAAAACTTACATATGAATCTTCGTATTTTTATATCTCTCTCAATGTGTTCATGATCTCCGACAAAAAAAATCAAGTCCAGAAAGTGAGCACCTGCAAGTATTTAATGTAGGATCGAACAAGACCAAATAAACCTACCAGAGAGGGTGAATGGTAGGGAAAACCAAAACCCCAAAATTTTTTTGCGGAAATAAAAGTTACCCTCGAATCGATGGAAATCTCGACGTAGTCGGTCTGACCGTCAGATCAACTCCGGTATGACCGCCGTGCCGCTTCCAGTCTGACCGCCCTCACGCCGCTAGGCTGACCACTGCCGTGTCGTCGATTGGACCGCGCTCCCTGCCGCCGGTGTGACTGACCGCCGGTTAGACCGCCGACTCATTTCCGGTCAAACCATTGGAATCCAGAAAAAACACGTATCGATGAAACTCTTAAAAGTATATCAACTTTATTGCATCAATATGTGTTTACAAAGTGTACCTAAAGTATTTCTCTCTTAACTCACGAATTAGGATTGAGACCTCGAAGAAAATCCTAACTTTTCTCTCGCAAAAGTCGATATCTTCAGCCTGATGCGCATGTACTCTTCGTCGAGGTCCTTGGGCTACTAACTGAATTATGGATCGACAATTCGGTAAAGGGGACCTCTGAGTAACACACAGACCGCACAAGTCATGTTGTTCTCGGTTGCTTATGCCTAGTCGAACCCAAAAAAGTCCTGTTGGCGAGCCATAGCTACTGCGACCAGCAGAGCATGATCTGCTGACCGTTTCCTCATGGATATGTGCCTATCAAACGGATTTCCCGGTGCCTCCTCTTCCCCTGACTTGAACTGTATCATATACTGTCTAGCTAGCTATCTATATGCATTGGGATGGTATATTCATTGGTATATTCTCACATCGATCTTCTGGTAGTCTTTGATAAGTTTCACTGAAGTTTTCTGCAGGAGAAACGGAGGAGATTGTTCCAAAGTCTAGAGACGATCAAGGAAGGTGTTGGCTATTGATCACGTTAGTACATGCATAGCATGGCAATATATGAGTGCTCACCTTCGGCATATACATAAGTACATTTTTTAGTTTTATAGCTGGACGCAAAGCTAGTACTGAAATATTAGAATTGAATCATGGAATAATGTTACTTTGCCACTGTTTTCATGATGGCACATGGAAATTTTAATTGGCAGAACTATAAAAGAATGCCGTTTTTTTATGACGTGTTCAGTCGTCCAAAGTCCTAGCATTATTCTAAAACAACCGCTCCATCCGTCCCAAAAAAAAGCCAACCTCGCATTAAGATGGGACACATCCTATTGCAATGAATATGCGCATAGTATATGTTCAAATTCATTGTAGTAGGTTGTGTCCCATCCCCCATCCTATTACGAGGTTGGCTTTTTTGAGACGGAGGGAGTACGGTTAAAATACAAGCAAAATATAAATATGTTTTTTTTTTCTATTTTTCAGATGGAGTACGGATTGCATATATGTGAGCAACGCAAGACTGCAAATCTCCCAAGTGCGGCTATATTAATTACAGTCGCAATGATCAAAGCGGTTGGAATAATTAAGTTTGATATACATTTTTTTAATGGAACCAGCACAAGGTTGTACATTTCATTGAATAAAGTGGGAGAAGAGTACAACCTCTCGAAAATATAAGCTGAACTCTCCTAGCTTTATAGTAGCTCATATTAATCTCGTCATGAAGTCATAATTGAACGTCCATATTAATCTCAATCTACCGAGGCGGTAGATTACATCCATTCTGTTGTTTATAATCTCCTCTCTTTCTTCTTGTTTAACTTCGTTTCCAAATTTCTGAAATTTCACCTCTTCGGCTGCTCTTGTTAACAACCGCTAAAAGTTTAATTTAATGACCGCTAAATGAATGTGATCCACAAAAGTTGTTGCAGATAACTGAATGTTTAGTGAAGATTGCTACCTAAGCAAGATGCGCAAACGAGGCTGGAGCCTAGCTCAGGGTTTTGAAATTTTGGTTTAAAATTCCGAAAATTTCGCCCCTCCTGGCATGCTCAATCTCAACCCGAAATTTTGGTTTTTTACAAATTTTTTTTGTGAATTTGGTCAAATTTTATTCAAATTCAGTCAAATTTTCAAATAATTTCGGCTAGAAATTTCCGAAATTTCGGTCACCCCCGGCATAAAATCTAATTTCGAAATTGAAAACCGTGGCCTAGCTGCGCGCTGCGGCGCCATGGTTCGAGCAACCGGCAGTGATGAGTTCATCCCCAACGCCCATTATCTTGCTCAGAATATCTTTCTTCTAACAATCATCTGTCTCCTATCCTCCTAACATTATACTCCAGTAAACAGCTGCTGTTGCATTGCAAGTTTGGGAATCAAACCTCCCACACAAGGAAAATGGCTTGGTAGCGCGGGCTGATAACTTGGCACATGGTGGGCGCTGAAGGCCGAGATGGTCTCGGTCTCTCTCTCCATGTCGCCGTCGCCATGTCTTCGCATCTCCTCCTCCTTTAGCTTCGCCAACTTGGAAACCACTGATCAGGATTGGCATAGGCTCATAGGATGGCTCCGGTAGACCTGACGGCCGGTGTACCTCGCGCGCTATACGCCTATACCCATGTCGACCGAACTATAACCACCTCCATTCGATTCGACCAGCTAAACATGTTGACCTTGACATGGCGAAGAAGTTAGCGGACACCAATCTCCCAATGCTTCCCAAGCTTACATTCAGCTCAAGCAAAAAATAAAAATAAAAATAAAGACAATAATTCTTGGTTTCTGAGCATGGTGATCAAAGTGAGGCCTTGAGTTTGGTTTCTAATGAAGAAATGGAAGCTAGAGTAATCGGAGGATATGGTGAGATACAAGTTACATATGAATCCTCATATTTTTAAGGAGTATCTCTCTCAGTGTGTTCGTGATCTCTGACAAAAAAAAAAATCAAGTCCAGAAAGTGAGCACCTGCAAGTATTTAACGTGTGCTTGGTTGTACTCTACAACGTACTCTGCTTTCTCTCTTGGAGGGTGAGAAAAAAAGGGATAACCAGAAAGCTCATTGACTGAATGTCTGATACTTTATTATGTAATGTTGCATTAATTAATTCGTGCAGGAAAATGAAGATGCCAATACCAACTGCTGATTACTCTTACTGTGCACTATAAATATACTGTAGTTCTCACTAATCAATCCTAATGTTCCTTAAAAATATCTCCAAATATCCTCGCCGCCAGCTATCCTACTACAAACCGTGTACTCTTTTTTCTTTTTTTTTTATAAAGGATTTTCCCTGCTGCGCTTCAACTAAAATCAATTTTGGAACAATACCTTCCCAGATTACGATAGCTTAATTTTCTGTGGAGGAGAGAAGCTCATTAGAGAGCCGCATTTTTGTTTCCAACTGCCTAACTTCAAGATCGAGTAATTCAAATGATGCTCGGACATACGATCCTGGTGCCTCCTTTTCCTAATCAAAGTTGAAATCTATACTAGGTGACATTCACCTTTTATGTTCTCCAATGTTTATCCAAGAATTAATTGTGTCGAACAATTCATAACTTTGTTGTCAACGAATTGGCATAAAAACAACATGGTTTGTTTATTCCCGCAAACCCATAGCTACCGAGTAGCATGTTAGTACTATTCATCTAGATCCAGAGCACGAGTGGTGGAGGGGGTGCAAATAAATAATTGTGAAAGGAGTTCATGCCATCATGCTCATGGATGGCTCACAAGCATAAATTATCCAACAACCATACTATATATGGCGGTTGTAGTGATAGTGGGATGGTGTGACGTTAGGTTGGGCTAGCTCCTACCTTTCTACGGTACAGTTGACTGAGTCATATTGGGCCAACAGATGGATGGATGGACAAGTTCAGACCTTATTCAGTGGGATCTAGGATTTATCGAGGGGCTTGAAGAGTTTGGGCTCCTTCTCAAGATTGCCTTAGTACGGTTTTGTGCGCCAAATGGCTCATCTCAAGTAGCAGTTGCCCGACCTCTGTCTGGTTGGTTGATCTTGACATCAAAAGTTTCTAAATAGACGAGTGATGTGCCGGGTTATTTCTGCGTAAGGACATGGGTTTTTTTAATAATCTTTTAAGCCTAGTCTTATCGCTTTTTATTCGTACATTTTGATGTTTTGTCATTATGAGGGTATGGAGTCTAAGTATTCACTTTTCACTTTGGTTATGTTTTAAGTCTAAGTATTCACATGATTTTTATCCATTATATAAGAAAAATAGAAACCGAGATACAACATATAGTATAGTTCAAACACTATGGGCATCCGCAAAGCACACAAGTGATGCGATCACATCATTATGAACCATTGTTCAACCTAAAAATCAGACCAAATTAAAATAAAACAGCAGGAGTTTCTCAGGGATACAACTGTACAGTAGACAGCTAACATTAGCAGCACAAGAGCCAAGAGCAAAATATCACATCTAGAGCTACGTATCTCATGGAAAGTTTCTCCAGCCTGACTTGCATGTACTCTTCGTCGAGGTCCTTGGGCTACTAACTGAATTATAGACAATTCAGTGACCACTGAGTAACACAGATCGCACAAGAGCAGGTCATGTTGTTCTCGGTTGCTTATGTCCCGTGAGAGCACAGCCTAGTCGAACCCAGCAAAGCCGTGTTGGCGAGCCATAGCTACTCAGCTACGCCGACCAGCAGATGATGATCTGCTGCCTGTTTCCTCATGGACCTGTGTCTCTCGAACGGATTTCTCGGTGCCTCCTTTTCCCATGACTTGAACTGTATCATATATTGTCTAGCTATATGTCTATATATATGCATTGGGATAGTATATTCATTGGTATATATTCTCACATCGATATGATCTTCTTGGTGGTCTTTGATAAGTTTCATTCAAGTTTTCTGCAGGAGAAACGGAGGAGATTGGTCCAAAGTCTAGAGACGATCAAGGAATGTGTTGGCTATTGATCACGTTAGTACATGCATAGCATGGCAATATATGAGTGCTCACCTTCGGCATATACATAAGTACATTTTTTAGTTTTATAGCTGGACGCAAAGCTAGTACTGAAATATTAGAATTGAATCATGGAATAATGTTACTTTGCCACTGTTTTCATGATGGCACATGGAAATTTTAATTGGCAGAACTATAAAAGAATGCCGTTTTTTTATGACGTGTTCAGTCGTCCAAAGTCCTAGCATTATTCTAAAACAACCGCTCCATCCGTCCCAAAAAAAAGCCAACCTCGCATTAAGATGGGACACATCCTATTGCAATGAATATGCGCATAGTATATGTTCAAATTCATTGTAGTAGGTTGTGTCCCATCCCCCATCCTAATTACTCTTACTGTGCACTATAAATATACTGTAGTTCTCACTAATCAATCCTAATGTTCCTTAAAAATATCTCCAAATATCCTCGCCGCCAGCTAGCCTACTACAAACCGTGTACTCTTTTTTCTTTTTTTTTATAAAGGATTTTCCCTGCTACGCTTCAACTAAAATCAATTTTGGAACAATACCTTCCCAGATTACGACAGCTTAATTTTCTGTGGAGGAGAGAAGCTCATTAGAGAGCCGCATTTTTGTTTCCAACTGGCTAACTTCAAGATCGAGTAATTCAAATGATGCTCGGACATACGATCCTGGTGCCTCCTTTTCCTAATCAGAGTTGAAATCTATACTAGTTGACATTCAATTCACCTTTTATGTTCTAAAATGTTTATCCAAGAATTAATTGTGTCGAACAATTCATAACTTTGTTGTCAACGAATTGGCCTAAAAACAACATGGTTTGTTTATTCCCACAAACCCATAGCTACCGAGTAGCATGTTAGTACTATTCATCTAGATCCAGAGCACGAGTGGTGGAGGGGGTGCAAATAAATAATTGTGAAATGAGTTCATGCCATCATGCTCATGGATGGCTCACAAGCATAAATTATCCAACAACCATACAATATATGAGGATCTTGACATTGACCCACCCATGCATCGACATGATATTTGAGCATGTTAACACACTACTACAATACCCATTTTTCCGGACAGTTGAATAGATTATCCCGTGCGGTACAGTGCAGGTGCATCAATTCATGCAGGGAAATATAATTCTAATGTTACTACCGACAAGGGTTTGGTTTCACAAATTCTAATTTCTTCCATTTTTCCCTTCCCTTACATGTACTTTAGCCCCATACAAAAAGGTAATATTTAGTCTAGGGAGCGCTTCACATAGTCATAGTCTAAGGGTAAATAGACTGATCACTTGTCAATGGCAAAATATGAAAAAATTCCATTCATATTCACCTCAGTGGCTCAAGCGGTAGTTTGGTTACCTTTGCAACTGAACTCCACGTAATGCCACCGCTCAAGGCTGAGACCAAGACCAGAGGAAGGCTGTAACGGGTTGAATGGCGATGCGATGACTTGTTTAGGCATAGAGACCCAGGATTTGATGTGCCATTGGTAGCGACCCAATACATGCAGGCATGTTGGGCCTTCTCTTAGTAGACGGTGTTTCTGGGCTCAGGCAACATTTGCCCAGAAACATGGCTGCACAGGAGGCCTAACTTTTCATATACTCACTCCATCCCAGAAAGAATTGATTTATGGAGGAGAGCGTTTATCCTAGAAAAAATCGATTTGTGCTACATTGAGTGAGTTTCCAGGGTAGTCATAGCGCAGGAACCAGGACAATAGGTCTGCCTATCCACTTGTTCACACAAACCTTCTCCTCTCTCTCTCTCTCGTTCACACAAAGCACTCACACTACACCGCACTGTCAAAAGAAAGGAGGACAAGAGTAGTACTTCTGCATGGAAGGATGCTTTTTTATTTGAAAGATAGAATGAATGATGTACTTGTATGATGGTATTTTGGTCTTTATCAATGGTTTCTAAAACATCCTCGGGCATCTAGGAATCGCCATTTTTTTGGGATGGAGGGCTTAGCAGCCCAGTTTAGATCGATACCATTTGTATAGCGATCCAAACTTGTGATAGTGGCCTACGTCCTACTTTGTGTAGTAATGATTATTGCCCTCGTTAACCAGCCTAACTTAAATGGGATGCACAGAAAGCCCATATATTTCACGAAGGTGTTAAGTTTCGACCCATTAATGGATACATGAGTCAGACCCGATGATGGCAAGAAACAATGGATCATGAGCGGCGACAGGACAATGTTCACATGTGGCATGGCGGTTGTAGTGGTAGTGGGATGGTGTGACGTTAGGTTGGGCTAGCTTGTACCTTTCTACAGTACAATTGACTGAGTCATATTGGGCCAACATATGGATGGATGGACAAGTTCAGACCTTATTCAGTGGGATCTAGGATTTACTGAGGGGCTTGAAGAGTTTGTGCGCCACATGGCTCATCTCAAGTAGCAGTTGACTGACCTCTGTCTGGTTGGTTGATCTTGATATCAAAAGTTTCTAAATAGACAAGCGATGTGCTGGGTTATTTCTGCGTAAGGACATGGGTTTTTTGAAGAATCTTTTAAGCCTAGTCTTATCGCTTCTTATTCGTACATTTTGATGTTTTGTCATTATGAGGGTATGGAGTCTAAGTATTCACTTTTCACTTTGGTTATCTTTTAAGTCTAAGTATTCACATGATTTTTATCCATTATATAAGAAAAATAGAAACCGAGATACAACATATAGTATAGTTCAAACACTATGGGCATCCGCAAAGCACACAAGTGATGCGATCACATCATTATGAACCATTGTTCAACCTAAAAATCAGACCAAATTAAAATAAAACAGCAGGAGTTTCTCAGGGATACAACTGTACAGTAGACAGCTAACATTAGCAGCACAAGAGCCAAGAGCAAAATATCACATCTAGAGCTACGTATCTCATGGAAAGTTTCTCCAGCCTGACTTGCATGTACTCTTCGTCGAGGTCCTTGGGCTACTAACTGAATTATAGACAATTCAGTGACCACTGAGTAACACAGATCGCACAAGAGCAGGTCATGTTGTTCTCGGTTGCTTATGTCCCGTGAGAGCACAGCCTAGTCGAACCCAGCAAAGCCGTGTTGGCGAGCCATAGCTACTCAGCTACGCCGACCAGCAGATGATGATCTGCTGCCTGTTTCCTCATGGACCTGTGTCTCTCGAACGGATTTCTCGGTGCCTCCTTTTCCCATGACTTGAACTGTATCATATATTGTCTAGCTATATGTCTATATATATGCATTGGGATAGTATATTCATTGGTATATATTCTCACATCGATATGATCTTCTTGGTGGTCTTTGATAAGTTTCATTCAAGTTTTCTGCAGGAGAAACGGAGGAGATTGGTCCAAAGTCTAGAGACGATCAAGGAATGTGTTGGCTATTGATCACGTTAGTACATGCATAGCATGGCAATATATGAGTGCTCACCTTCGGCATATACATAAGTACATTTTTTAGTTTTATAGCTGGACGCAAAGCTAGTACTGAAATATTAGAATTGAATCATGGAATAATGTTACTTTGCCACTGTTTTCATGATGGCACATGGAAATTTTAATTGGCAGAACTATAAAAGAATGCCGTTTTTTTATGACGTGTTCAGTCGTCCAAAGTCCTAGCATTATTCTAAAACAACCGCTCCATCCGTCCCAAAAAAAAGCCAACCTCGCATTAAGATGGGACACATCCTATTGCAATGAATATGCGCATAGTATATGTTCAAATTCATTGTAGTAGGTTGTGTCCCATCCCCCATCCTATTACGAGGTTGGCTTTTTTGAGACGGAGGGAGTACGGTTAAAATACAAGCAAAATATAAATATGTTTTTTTTTTCTATTTTTCAGATGGAGTACGGATTGCATATATGTGAGCAACCCAAGACTGCAAATCTCCCAAGTGCGGCTATATTAATTACAGTCGCAATGATCAAAGCGGTTGGAATAATTAAGTTTGATATACATTTTTTTAATGGAACCAGCACAAGGTTGTACATTTCATTGAATAAAGTGGGAGAAGAGTACAACCTCTCGAAAATATAAGCTGAACTCTCCTAGCTTTATAGTAGCTCATATTAATCTCGTCATGAAGTCATAATTGAACGCCATATTAATCTCATCTACCGGAGGCTGGTAGATGTACATCCATTCTGTTGTTTATAATCTCCTCTCTTTCTTCTTGTTTAACTTCGTTTCCAAATTTCTGAAATTTCACCTCTTCGGCTGCTCTTGTTAACAACCGCTAAAAGTTTAATTTAATGACCGCTAAATGAATGTGATCCACAAAAGTTGTTTGCAGATAACTGAATGTTTAGTGAAGATTGCTACCTAAGCAAGATGGCAAACGAGGCTGGAGCCTAGCTCAGGGTTTGAAATTTTGGTTTAAAATTTCCGAAATTTCGCCCCTCCTGGCATGCTCAAATCTCACCCGAAATTTTTGGTTTTTTACAATTTTTTTGTGAATTTGGTCAAATTTTATTCAAATTCAGTCAAATTTTCAAATAATTTCGGCTAGAAATTTCCGAAATTTCGGTCACCCCCGGCATAAAATCTAATTTCGAAATTGAAAACCGTGGCCTAGCTGCGCGCTGCGGCGCCATGGTTCGAGCAACCGGCAGTGATGAGTTCATCCCCAACGCCCATTATCTTGCTCAGAATATCTTTCTTCTAACAATCATCTGTCTCCTATCCTCCTAACATTATACTCCAGTAAACAGCTGCTGTTGCATTGCAAGTTTGGGAATCAAACCTCCCACACAAGGAAAATGGCTTGGTAGCACGGGCTGATAACTTGGCACATGGTGGGCGCTGAAGGCCGAGATGGTCTCGGTCTCTCTCTCCATGTCGCCGTCGCCATGTCTTCGCATCTCCTCCTCCTTTAGCTTCGCCAACTTGGAAACCACTGATCAGGATTGGCATAGGCTCATAGGATGGCTCCGGTAGACCTGACGGCCGGTGTACCTCGCGCGCTATACGCCTATACCCATGTCGACCGAAATATAACCACCTCCATTCGATTCGACCAACTAAACATGTTGACCTTGACATGGCGAAGAAGTTAGCGGACACCAATCTCCCAATGCTTCCCAAGCTTACATTCAGCTCAAGCAAAAAATAAAAATAAAAATAAAGAAAATAATTCTTGGTTTCTGAGCATGGTGATCAAAGTGAGGCCTTGAGTTTGGTTTCTAATGAAGAAATGGAAGCTAGAGTAATCGGAGGATATGGTGAGATACAAGTTACATATGAATCCTCATATTTTTAAGGAGTATCTCTCTCAGTGTGTTCGTGATCTCTGACAAAAAAAAAAATCAAGTCCAGAAAGTGAGCACCTGCAAGTATTTAACGTGTGCTTGGTTGTACTCTACAACGTACTCTGCTTTCTCTCTTGGAGGGTGAGAAAAAAAGGGATAACCAGAAAGCTCATTGACTGAATGTCTGATACTTTATATACTTTATTATGTAATGTTGCATTAATTAATTCGTGCAGGAAAATGAAGATGCCAATACCAACTGCTGATTACTCTTACTGTGCACTATAAATATACTGTAGTTCTCACTAATCAATCCTAATGTTCCTTAAAAATATCTCCAAATATCCTCGCCGCCAGCTATCCTACTACAAACCGTGTACTCTTTTTTCTTTTTTTTTTATAAAGGATTTTCCCTGCTGCGCTTCAACTAAAATCAATTTTGGAACAATACCTTCCCAGATTACGATAGCTTAATTTTCTGTGGAGGAGAGAAGCTCATTAGAGAGCCGCATTTTTGTTTCCAACTGCCTAACTTCAAGATCGAGTAATTCAAATGATGCTCGGACATACGATCCTGGTGCCTCCTTTTCCTAATCAAAGTTGAAATCTATACTAGGTGACATTCACCTTTTATGTTCTCCAATGTTTATCCAAGAATTAATTGTGTCGAACAATTCATAACTTTGTTGTCAACGAATTGGCATAAAAACAACATGGTTTGTTTATTCCCGCAAACCCATAGCTACCGAGTAGCATGTTAGTACTATTCATCTAGATCCAGAGCACGAGTGGTGGAGGGGGTGCAAATAAATAATTGTGAAAGGAGTTCATGCCATCATGCTCATGGATGGCTCACAAGCATAAATTATCCAACAACCATACTATATATGGCGGTTGTAGTGATAGTGGGATGGTGTGACGTTAGGTTGGGCTAGCTCCTACCTTTCTACGGTACAGTTGACTGAGTCATATTGGGCCAACAGATGGATGGATGGACAAGTTCAGACCTTATTCAGTGGGATCTAGGATTTATCGAGGGGCTTGAAGAGTTTGGGCTCCTTCTCAAGATTGCCTTAGTACGGTTTTGTGCGCCAAATGGCTCATCTCAAGTAGCAGTTGCCCGACCTCTGTCTGGTTGGTTGATCTTGACATCAAAAGTTTCTAAATAGACGAGTGATGTGCCGGGTTATTTCTGCGTAAGGACATGGGTTTTTTTAATAATCTTTTAAGCCTAGTCTTATCGCTTTTTATTCGTACATTTTGATGTTTTGTCATTATGAGGGTATGGAGTCTAAGTATTCACTTTTCACTTTGGTTATGTTTTAAGTCTAAGTATTCACATGATTTTTATCCATTATATAAGAAAAATAGAAACCGAGATACAACATATAGTATAGTTCAAACACTATGGGCATCCGCAAAGCACACAAGTGATGCGATCACATCATTATGAACCATTGTTCAACCTAAAAATCAGACCAAATTAAAAGAAAACAGCAGGAGTTTCTCAGGGATACAACTGTACAGTAGACAGCTAACATTAGAAGCACAAGAGCCAAGAGCAAAATATCACATCTAGAGCTATATATATGTATCTCATGGAAAGTTTCTTCAGCCTGATTCGCGTGTACTCTTCGTCGAGGTCCTTGGGCTACTATAACTGAATTATAGACAATTCGGTGATCACTGAGTAACACAGATCGCACAAGAGCAGGTCATGTTGCTCTCGGTTGCTTATGCCCCGTGAAAGCACAGCCAAGTCGAACCCAACAAAGCCGTGTTGGCGAGCCATAGCTACTCATGAGTTGCTGATCAGCTACGCCGACCAGCAGATGATGATCTGCTGCCTGTTTCCTCATGGACCTGTGTCTCTCGAATGGATTTCTCGGTGCCTCCTTTTCCCTGACTTGAACTGTATCATATACTGTCTAGCTATCTATATGCATTGGGATGGTATATTCATTGGTATTCTCACATCGATCTTCCGGTAGTCTTTGATAAGTTTCATTCAAGTTTTCTGCAGGAGAAACGGAGGAGATTGTTCCAAAGTCTAGAGACGATCAAGGAATATATTGGTGTTGGCTATTGATCACGTTAGTAGATGCATAGCATAGCAATATATGAGTGCTCACCTTCGTCATATATATGTTTAGTTTTATAGCTGGATGTAAAGATAGTACTGAAATTAGAATTGAATTAATCATGGAATAATGCTACTGTGTCACTGTTTTCATGATGGCACAAGGAAATTTTAATTGGTAGAACTATAAAAGAATGCCGTTTTTTTTATGGCATGTTCAGTCGTCCAAAGTCCTAGCATTGTTCTAAATCAACTACGTTAAAATACAAGCAAAATATAAATATGATTTTTTTTCTATTTTTCAGTTGTAGTACAATTTACTTGTTAGTCAATAAACTGGAATTGTAACGCTAGATGTGTTATTATGCTTGTCAATATTTTCACTTTTTAGTTTTAAAGGATTAACCATATTTCCCCTTTTTACTTTAAATTAGTAAATTGTTTGCAACAACGAAAAAAATACTTTATATATATTGTTGCCGGATGTTGAACTATTGGTTGTAAAAGTAATTGAACCTAGAAAACTACTCCCTCCATTCTGAAATATTAGTATTTTTTAGGATTAAAAATTTGTATCACGATGTAATTGGATCTTCACCTATTTCCTTGTCTTAACCAACCATAACCATCTCTTATTTAATTTCTCTGCCATGTTTTCATATGAATCTGCAATCACAAATATTTCTCACCTTAACCTTTATTTCTGCAATGAGGACCACACTAGTGCTGCCGTCGACTCGCCCAAAGCGTGAGGATTGAGTAACCCCAGCCCATTTACAGGCGTTGTCCAACATAATTAATATAAAAAAGGAGGGTATTTTTTGTTTTCTAATTGTTGTGTAAATTATAATTTTACCTCTCCATGTCATGACTTCCTCATATGATTACACCCTTCCATTAATTTTTATAATAGCATTAATTAGGATAATACTATAAACTATTTTGGATATCCAAGGATGCAAAGAGATGAAGGCCAATTCTCTTTATGAACCTCATTCTTTTTTTAATCTAAGGAACTTATAACTTAGAGTCTTGGACGTGAATTAAATCAAACCAGATAGCACAAACTGAGACTATCTTTGTAGAGGTTGTATATGAGTTCGTCTGAGCCGGTGCAACCATTGTTCTTCGCTGATGTCTGTTGACCCCGCTGTCTATGTTCTTCACAGGCTCACAGCTAAGGGCAGCCACCATATTTGTTGGTGGGTTCATCTCCAACTGTTGAACATCTTCCATTCTACTAAGTGAGGAGGTAAAGGTCGCCGTAACAGAAAATACAACACATACCACTCTCCTGATGCTTCCCAATCTTAATTACATCAAACTTGAGAAAAAAAATGTTGGTTTCTCAGCATGGTCAGTGCAAACTGGCAATCGAGGCGCATGCTCATATATATATAGCAAATGTGTGCAGGTGCAGCTATTTAACAACTTCTACTAGCTCTGTACTCTAGCTTGTGTATTGAGAGTATGAAAAGAAAAAGAGGATGGAAATTAATTAAGTGACTTAAATCACGTCTAGCTTGTGTATTAGAGCATGAAAAGGAAAAATATGTGGTAAATAAATGAAGTGACTTAAAATAAATTAGGCTGTCGTGTCGTAGTGTTTCTATAGAACCCCTTTTTCAGAAACCCCTGTATACAAAACAGGACTGAGAAGATAACATGAAAAGTTGAAGCTCCGGATAGGGAGAAACAGGAAAAGTTTCACGACAAAAGAAATCTTCCCTATCAAATTTTAATTATTACACGATCAAACCACTATCAGTGGCTTCCCTAGCTATGACAAGCGAATTCTGATATAGCACGATTAAATTTGTTCATTTTCATGACATAACAATGATTTCCACACCCTTCTTCGAATTCCAGTACGTGCTCATTACTGCCATGACTACCAACGACTCAATTGTTTTATCCTTTTTCATCGTAGATCAATTAATGGCCTAACCAAATTCGTGAGCTCATCTTGGGTATGTCGCTCGAAACCGCCTCCGTTCCCTGGCCCAGCTCCTTAATTTCAGCTTGGCATATGCAAGAGAAAAGCGGATAGCAATCTCCCAATGCTTCCCATGCTTACATCCAGCACACGACCAGAGAAAAAAAAAATTAATTCTTGGTTTTTGAGGGTTGTGACTTGTGAGATGTGAATTGCTACAACATAGAATGGAAGACGCAAATGGATGCATATAAATACTCAAATTCACATATGTGTGTGTATGCAAAGCTGAAAATATTGTGCATTGGAACGTGGAAAGGAAAAAAGGGCATAAGAGACATCACCCCATTAATTAACTGAAATACTCAAACTATGCCTTGTGCAAGCCAGAAAAGAGCATGGCGTACTTATACTCTCTTTTTATGGAGTGAATTACTGAAGTTTTTGTCAAACAGTTATGTATATCAAATAGACTGCAACAACAGAACCATATATAACCTGAGAAAAAAGAATATATTTCCATTTCCTCCTAATTCAGTGCTTGACTTTTTCTGGCGTGTTAATTCATGGAGGAAGGGGGAGACCCCAACTCGAATTGCGGAGACATCTATCATATGTATTCTGGCTCTCTTTACAAAAAGGTCGCGTGCATAGTCCACACAGCAACTGTTTTACGTCTCTATTTTTTTAATAGAATCAACGCAAGATTGTGCTATTTCATTAAATATAGAAAAGAAAATATCTGCACACAGTTATAGGGATGCTAGGACAAACTCATGGAGCTTTTTAGCTCCTAGCAAAGACCAAGGGCCTGTTCACTTTATTGCCAAAAAAAACCTTTGGCAACTTGTCAAAATTTTGGCAGGATTTCTTATATAGTTACTAAAATTTAGCAGCAAACTAAATGTAGCCTTTTTTTTGGCAATTTTACCAAAATTTGGTAAGGTTGAAAATGGCATCAAAGTGAACAGGCCCCAAGTTCTCACTTTCTCTATTATTTTCACCAACAGGGTAGTTGCCGCCGTCTTCTTATGTTTGAAGACTCGCTGGTTTCTCTCTTTTCATATCTCCTAACAACTAGGAGAAACAAGGTTTGCAAGTCTTTCTTGGGAATCACTTCTTTTTATTGGTTAGCATCTCCCACCAGGCTAGCCTGAACGTCCTAACAGGGTTCCCATTGGCTCAGGTCTAACTATTGATAAGCCACCCAGGAGGCTATCAGGCTCCATATCCTTTTTGTGCAGCTATTGGGTGAGTTGGTGGTATGCCGACTCATTCATTGTTTGATAGAGGAAAACTGTTCGGCCATCCTCTTGGTGTGAGTCGATCTGAGTTACATACTCTGTTTTGGATCACTAGTCATGCATAGAATTTGCATTATTCTGCATGGGTCCAAACTTTCCAGAATAAGGCAATATTTCCCAACCTTTTCTTCATTATGGTCATTTAAACCTCCTCTATTCCACTAACTGAGCTGACTTAGCTTGATGCATTGATCACTGTAGCACGTACCATCCTCCTGATGCTTCCCAAGCTTAAATCCAGCATGAGAAAAAAAAAATCAATTCTATGTAATTCTTGGTTTTGGAGAATTTGTGATGCATGCCTGCTATGACTGTAATAGAATGGAAAAGGCACAAATGGTGAGACAGACACACACACACACACATATATATACTCATCCATCCTCATCGTTCATATATCCCTATGTGTATTTATGATACCCGACAAAGGATGTCCTTATAGTGGTTTTTACTGGTAATATTCTACTACCAAGAAATGATCCTACTCATCAATTTAAAAGGGGGAAATAGTATTTTCCTAATATTTTACGTGCCAAATTTTTATCATTAATTTACATGTTTATAGCATCTGCTTGTCCCCACCATCGTCGTGCACACGTCCCTGCCACCGCAGTCCTTCAACGGCCGGCGCGTTTCAATTAACACGTACTCTACTATATTTCCTTTGAATGTATAGCGCAGTCCGACGACGACCACACTAGTAAACAAAAGAGGAGGGAATTTTTTTTTTGGTTTCTATAATAGTTGCGTAAATTATAATTTTACCGCTTCATGTCATCACTTCCTTGTATGATTATACCCTCCTATTTTCAGATTTTTTTTATATACGTTACTTTTGAACTTTTTATAGTTATTATGTACGTATTTTAAAAAGATTTGTGGAAATATACACGTACCGTGGGTAGGCGCGCGCGATCGATTTGTCAGCGCGGGCGTTGACGCGTGGGACCGACGACCGGGATAACCCCGTGCCACGATAGCCCGCCACCGTATCGCTCCCGCGGCCCATTCATGTACACCACCGCACGGTCGTGCGGTCTGGCTGTTCACCAGAGCGCGTCGCCTTCATGCCTTCTATGTGCATGCATGACGACGTCATGCCTGCAAGCCACCGGTGGCTCGCCGCAGGGCCGCCGGACCGTAACGGAGGCGCGGGATTGTTCCGGTCATCGGTCCCACGTGTCCGCGCCGCGCCAATGAATCGGTCGCGCGTCCTCAAACCGTAGTATATGTATATTTTGAAAAATCTTCCAAAAACAAGTGTATTGCTGACAAGGTTAAAAAATAATGTACATTTTCAATTTTTTTCTCATTTTTGTACTAACATTATTTAGGATGATATTATCAACTATTTTGGATCCAAGGATGCAAACAGATGAAGGCCCAAGATCAATTCTACTATACCATTACAGAATATAGTAAAAGGTCTCTAACAAAATGAATCATATATAATCATTTTCACAATATTTTAATATATTTATCCATATTTTTTATAATACTTAAAACATATACCTATCATTATATTACGCATCAAAGTACATATATCATTTGTTTATTCCATCATTAGTGCCACTGCTGATAAACCATGATTTTTTAATCTCCTTCTTGCGATGCAAATCTTGACCAACAATCTAATATTTCATATACTCTCTTCTATAGAATTTACTGAACTTATTTCCCTCCAAGCATGGATTGGTAAATCGGTTTAATTTGTTATTAATAAATAATATCATTTTTACTCCTAGCTCGATTGTTGAAAAAAATATTGAAGATTGCTTTATAATTACTACAGCAAAGCGTGGAGAATCACCTAGTATCTACAAAGTTCATCCCTACTAAATATAATTAATGCTAATTATCTCTCCTCTCATTAAGCCACATCATCTTAATTATTTTTAGCATTTGGATAATTCATCAAGGATGCAAATTGCATCTCTTTCCTTGAAAAGTCACACCATATAACCCAATAATTTATAACCTTTGGATAACTGATCGAGGTATGAAACATATAAGTACGTACATGAAAGAAAATCAGAAAATCGTATAGTAAATAGAAAAAAAGAAATATTTATAACTCATATCTATTATTTTGTTACATAATTCTTCCACAGTAACGCGGGAGGTACATATCTAGTTAGTCTAGCGACCGATCGAGCACCTGCAAAAAAATAAACCATTTTTACTTGATCATGCTCTATGACTCTACTTCTGTATATTTTGAGTACGTGTAGAGAAAAAAAAAATTGCTTTCGCATCCACGACACTATGATCAGCTAATAATTAAGCTCCAGTCCCATAACACCACCGCGAAACAAAGTGATGTTGAACACGATTTGGATGAGACCGGGCCTTCACATGCCGCTAACATGTGTATATATACGTACTGTGTGCTGTTCTAGATGGGTGGGACGAACGGTATTGCAACGTACGGATTACATAATATACAAACGTACAGGACCCATCGATCCACTCATCGGTCGCGATGGCTCGATGCATATTTCAACGTCGTCAGTTTTTATTCTCGTGCAACTGGCGAAGGTTCGCCTTCCAAAATGTATAATGCATCATACGTCAGGTTAAAATAATCGTGTTTCCCAAAATTCGTGGCTAATTCTCTTTTAACCTCATTCATTTTTCCAACCTGAGAAACTTAACTTTGAGTCTTGACGTGAATTAAATTAGCAGATAGCGCACTAACTGAAATTAACTTATATCTTGTCTTCTACATGTTGTATGAGTTAGTCTGAGCCGGTGCAACCACCATTCTTCATTGTTGTCCCCGCTGTCTATGTTCTTCGCAAGCTCGTAGCTAAGTGGGTCTTTTTGGAGGAGATTAAGATTTTAAGAAACTACTGGTTGGTACCGGCTTTTAAGAATCTGAAAAGGCTGTATTTTCAGCTTCTGATTTCTATTTCATTTTCTGAATTCTACATCTAGATTGCCTGGAGGAGCTTCCGATTCTAGAAAAAGCTGCAAAGGATAGAAGCTCCTCCAAACAAACCCTAAGAATTAGACCAAACTTGATCGCCGTTGAGCCAATACGTCTTCAGCTGCTATGGATGCATGAGAGGCCTTCACTCTCGATGCTGGTGCCACGATGTACTGTTTGCTTTCTTTCGTGCCTTTGCTTCTGTTGGCTTGGTCATCCTGGGAGCTTGCTCAGAGCCTCAGAGTAGGGGGAACCTGCCGGCTCCAGTAGATAGGGCAGCCACAATATGTGTTGCTGGTTTCATCTTCCATTCTACGGGCTTGGGGGTTCGTACTCGACTTACCAGAAAATACAGCACTTACCACTCTCCTGATGCTTCCCAATCTTGCATTCAGGCTGTGTTTAGTTGATGGCAAAGTTTGGATTTTGGTTGAAATTGGAGATGATGTGACTGAAAAGTTATGTGTGTATGACAGGTTGATGTGATGGAAAAGAACTGAAGTTTGGATCCAAACTTTAGATAGCCTCAACTTAAGAGAAAAAAAAATGTTGGTTTCACATCAAGGGCAAGTAGAATGAGCGCTGATTGGGAAGCATCAGGAGAGTAAAAAAGTATACTCCCAATGCATTTATGGTCTATGTGACAAAACGATCTAGTTCTTTTTTTTCTGAAAAATAATAAGTCTAGCGAGTGTGAAAAAGGTGGTAAATAAATTGAGTGATTTAAATCACATGAAAAAAATGTGGTAAATAGATTAAGTGACTTAAATCACGTGTAAAATCTATTGGATTGTTGAACTAATAGCTAGTGTTGGTTCCACAACTGGCACTACACTTCGTGCGCTAGGAGTGGGGGTTGTCATTATTAGTGCTGGTTTCGAGTCGAATATATAACTTGTTATGGCTAATGATTCAAACTCGAGACCTCTCCTTGGCGAGCATCACCTTAACTAGCTCACCTACAAATCAGTTCTGACAGCAAATAGATATTTTTCCTTTTGAGTTTTGCCTAACCGATATTTGAATTGTGGAATATAGTATCTAAAAGATCTCAAATGAAAAGGTTATCAACAACAAAATCGTAGATCTTGTCGAGAGCTATAATTTTCATATAAAATTTGTCTCAATCCGAGTTTATTTGGAAATATTAAGTTCACATTCAAAACCGATACTAATACGGCCAAGGTCATCATTGCTAATCAGTAGCTCGAACCAACACATGCGAGACACTCATTAGTGCCAGTTTACCTAGAACCGGCACTGATAACACGGACTCAAATTTGAACTTTTTACCACCGAAAATTCTTATTAGTACCGATTATAGAAACGAATAGGCACTAATGAGTGGGATACTAGTTATACAGATTGGCGTTGATTATTCCCCCATAATCAATGCCAGTTAAGTATACTAGAACCACTTATGTGGTGTCATTGGTGCCGGTTCTTCCTTGGAGAGGGCGCCCGTGGGTTTGGGGGAGAGGAAAATCTTATCAGTTCCAGGTTCGATCCAACCAAATCTGATAGGGCGACACTGAAAGGCTATTCTATCGTGGTGTTGCTATATATAAAAACCCTTTTTCAGTAACCCCTCTATGCAAAATAGGACTGAAAAGATAACATGAAAAGTGAAGCTCCAGAATAGGGGAAATAGGAAAAGTTTCACCGCAAAACGAATCTTCCCTATCAAATTTGAGCAATTCTACGGTCCTTGAGAAGATACCATGAGGTACCAAAAATTTAGTGTAAAATTTGGTACCTCGTAGTACCTTGGTACCAAGAGATACCAAATTTACAATAGAAAAAGTGGTACCTCATGGTACCTCCTCAAGGACCGTAAAATTGCTCATCAAATTTTAGTTATTACACGATCAAGCCACTATAAATGGCATCCCTAGCTATGACAAGCAAATTCTGATATACCACGATTAAATTTGTTCATTTTTATGATATAATCGTTTCCACACCGTTCAAATTCCAGTGCTGGTTACTGCCTTGACTACCAACTCAAGTGTTCTATCCGTTCTCATCATGGATCAATGAATGTCTCTTAACATAGGTTTCTCGATGCCTCCCTTCCCTACTGTGGCGTGTACCATGTCCACCATAGTATTCTGGTGTTTGCTCGTAACAAAATTGGATCTTTGGAATTGATGCTGACGATTAATTTTTTTTAAGGCAGATAGCTCTAACCATTAGGTGATCTTTTGGAGCCCAGCCCTGATTCTCCTGCTGTGGAGCGTTGGAAGGGCGTTTTGCACTCAAGCTCCTGGATCTGCATAGAATTTTTTAGTCAGACATGCATCTCTCGCTAGGATTTCACCCTGGACGGCTCAAGTGCTCTACTGCACTCGAAGAACATATCTCCCTTTCTCGCCGTCTTGCTGTAACTGACCAGATACCTTCAACATGTGTTCCTGATACCTCCATTTCCTAGCAGATCGATATAATCCCTTAAATGTTTCATGTAACATAGCTCGTTAGTCCCGCTCACCTTAAAATACTTCGAGTAATAATTCCTTAATAGAATATTTGATTATTGGTCGTGTTGATGTGCTCTATTTTTTTTTATATTGGCATCTATCTATCTATCTATCTATCTATCTCCTTTATAGATGCTGACCGCTTTAGGCTGCGTTCGGGAGGAGGACCCCTCCTCCCCAGCACGCAAAATGAAGCATATATTATTGCATAATTAATTAAATATTAACTATTTTTTAAAAATGTATTAATATGATTTTTAAAACAATTTTGTATAGAAATTTTTGAAAAAAAAACACTGTTTAGAAGTTTAAAAAGCGTGCGCGCGGAAAACGAGAGAGGTGAGTTGTGAAAACTGGGGGAAGAACACATCGTCCACAGTGTGCGGGGTGCGGTTGAAGCCCATCACGGATGGCCGTCCTCCATCATCAGCAGCCGACAATTTGCATAGAGTGCCACAATCTCCAAGTATGAGAAAATGGATTATATTTGTTGCTTAATTTTTTTTATTTTTTTCATGATTTTGAATGAAATTTTGGTCCAACTCAAAATTTAGTTTGAAACCCTTTGGCAAATTTCTCCCAGATTTCACTATCTCGGACGTGGACGTTTTGTTTTTAGAACAATATTGTTATCCAGGGTTAAAATTTCCAAAATTTCGGTTCTATTAGACCACCCCCATATGGTATTATTGCGGCCGAATTTTTTTTTTTTTTAAGAATTTGGCAATATTTCTGTTCAAAATTCAAATAATTTCGGTATATCAGCGCCACCAATACGAATGCCGAAAAGAGAAGATTGAATCCGGTGTTATCCACGGTGAAGACAAAGATCTATTTCAACAACCAGCTCGTGCAACCGCAATTCCCTTCTTGGCCAGCCGTCGTGGGATCAGGCCTCACACAGTCACATTGTCACACACATGGAACGGCGCCTCTTCTGCTCAAATTGGTGCTTGGGACATCCCGAAACACACGAAAACTCTGATGCAGTGTCTCGTTTATCGCCTCTCACTGTCACTGGGTTGGCTAGCAGCCTGCGCGCTGCTACGGGTCATGGAAATCTGATGGCTCCGACAGGTAAGATTGGTGCCATCCCTCGACAGATTCGTGAGCTCATCTTGGGCATGGCACTCGAGACCTCGCCTTCAGTCCCCACTCTGACCAAATTCTGCTTGACAAATGGGAAGGGGGAGCGCATAGCAATCTCCCAATGCTTTCCATGCTTACATTCAGCACGACCAAAAGAGGAAAAAAAAAAAGGAATTATTGATTTATGAGAAGTGTGAGACGTGGATAAATTACTGTAATCTAGAACGAATAACACAAATGGGGAGATGCATATAGGTATCATATTCACATACATATGTGCATATATAACCCAAAATTTTCAGTCCAGTAAATGAGCACCTTGAAAGCTGCAACTATTCAACCACTTATACTTTCTCCACTTTATAACTCTATTTTGTGTATTGGAGTGTGGAAAAAAAAAAGGCATAAGAGACATGGGCCCGTTAACTAACTGAATCACTCAAACTAAGCATTTGTGTAGGTCATAAAATAGCATAGGGTACTACTCTGTTTATATGGAGAATGAATTACTGAAGTTTTTGTCAAACAGTTACGCATATCAAATAGATTGACAACAACAGAACCAAACATAACCTGAGAACAAATATTTCCAGTTCCTTCTAATTCAGATCTTGGCTTCTTATTATGTGTCTTAATTCGTGGAGGAAGGGGAAGACCCCAAATCCAAGTGCTGAGACCTCTCATATACTGCTATCAATCTATCATGTAGGGAGTAGCATACAATTTACAGATACTGTTGTGTTCCAAGAAGGAAAAATTTATTGTACCTTCCTCTTCCTGTCATACTATATACTGTACTGTAGTTACCACTAATTAATCCCAATATGTTTAGCCAATGTTAGAAAATTTCTCCAAACAAGCTTGCCACCACGCCAGCCTGCTAGCTACAAACTATCTGTAATCCTTTTGTTTTTTTTTCTTTTTTTACTAAAGGATACTGCATTGCTTCAATATAAAGCAAATTTGACGGACCGCCTTCATTGATCATGTCAAACAATTAATTCATACCTTGGTCGTTGATGAATTGGCCAAACAACCTAAGTTCTTCCGGAAAGACATGGCTATATCCAGAGTGGTACTATTTTCCAAATTAAAACTGGAACAGGAGTTCATGCCTATTCACCATGACACACAAGCATAAATTATTCACCAACCATTCGAGGACAGTATGGAAACTATAATCGGAACATATTAATAGCTTAAATTCGAATCACATATTTAACATTCCTAGCGTCAAATCATGTACCAGATCTCATCCAAACGTTACATCCTGAATGACTCAAATGCATATAGTTTCCTAGACATAGAATTTTAGACTATATAAGTCCCTGTTTGACACAGCTCCAGATCTCAGATCCACAATAGATTTGAAATTTGTGCGTTGAATTATAGTGGTTCAAAATTTCAAATTTCATCCAAAATAAGAACAAAATGATTTATCCAAATGTTATCATCGTAACCGTAGATCTAGATTCTTGGATTTTTGGAGTTAGGAATACATTGGATTCAGAGCTGTGCCAGAGGGGTCTAACAAAATTCAGGAAAAGCGACCTCAGTGGTGACTGCAGGTGACATGCATCCACCATGCAAGATGGAGTTGAAGTTCTCTGTTACTCTTCGACACACTGAAAGCACGCTTAGTCGAAGCGAAATAAGCCAATGCGGGATAGCCACAGCTTGGTGCTGCGAGTGTCGAAAGATCGGTGTTGCGCCCTGTTAGCACAAGAAACCGTGACTCTCGCTCAGAGTTCTCGGTGCCTCCCTTTCCTAGCTACTGTGTGACTTCGCGCGCGTGTACTGTCTACCTACACTAGATGCATGATGGTATTAGGTGTCCTCATCTTCACATTCTTTGCTGATTTTTCATGCACCTTCTACTGGAGAGATAGAGAAACTTGTTATTCCGAAGCCTTAGCTAGAGGAGAGGAAAGTGGTGGTTTATTGATCGCGCGAGGAATAATGAGTACATCTATGGCATGTGCTATATCGATATGACCTTCCCCACACACACACACACACACACACACACACACACATATATATATACTCCACCAACCATGCTTTTGTGTAGACACATGGATTATTTACTTAAACATTTTCTGTAGTCGATCTTGCAAAAAGAAAAAAAAAAGCAATTTGCATAGAGTGCCACAATCTCCAAGTCTGAGAAAATGGATTATATTTGTTGCTTAATTTTTTTTAATTTTTTTTCATGATTTTGAATGAAATTTTGGTCCAATTCAAAATTTAGTTTGAAACCCAATGACAAATTTCTCCCAGATTTCACTATCTCGGACGTGGACGTTTTGTTTTTAGAACAATATTGTTATCCAGGGTTAAAATTTCCAAAATTTCGGTTCTATTAGACCACCCCCATATGGTATTATTGCGGCCGATTTTTTTTTTTTACGAATTTGGCAATATTTCTGTTCAAAATTCAAATAATTTCGGTATATCAGCGCCACCAATACGAATGCCGAAAAGAGAAGATTGAATCCGGTGTTATCCACGGTGAAGACAAAGATCTATTTCAACAACCAGCTCGTGCAACCGCAATTCCCTTCTTGGCCAGCCGTCGTGGGATCAGGCCTCACACAGTCACATTGTCGCACACATGGAACGGCGCCTCTTCTGCTCAAATTGGTGCTTGGGACATCCCGAAACACACGAAAACTCTGATGCAGTGTCTCGTTTTTCGCCTCTCACTGTCACTGGGTTGGCCAGCAGCTTGGGCGCTGCTACGGGACATGGAAATCTGACGGCTCCGACAGGTAAAAGATTGGTGCCGTCCCTCGACAGATTCGTGAGCTCATCTTGGGCATGTCACTCGAGACCCCGCCTTCAGTCCCACTCTGACCAAATTCTGCTTGACAAATGGGAAGGGGGAGCGCATAGCAATCTCCCAATGCTTCCCATGCTTACATTCAGCACGACCAAAAGAGAAGAAAAAAAGGAATTCTTGGTTTATGAGAATTGTGAGATGTGAATAAATTACTGTAATCTAGAACGAATAACACAAATGGGGAGATGCATATAGGTATCATATTCACATACATATGTGTATATATAACTCAATGTGTTTATGACATCAAACCAAAATATTCAGTCCAGTAAATGAGCACCTTGAAAGCTGCAACTATTCAACCACTTATACTTTCTCCACTTTATAACTCTATTTTGTGTATTGGAGTGTGGAAAAAAAAAAGGCATAAGAGACATGGGCCCGTTAACTAACTGAAACACTCAAACTAAGCGTTTGTGTAAGTCATAAAATAGCATAGGGTACTACTCTGTTTACATGGGGAATGAATTACCTAAGTTTTTGTCAAACAGTTTTTTTTTATTTTTTTTAATTCTTTTAGAGAAGGGTATTCTTTACCCGGCCTCTACATCCAACCGGATATATGCAGCATTTTTAAAGTATGAACTTAGCCTATCGAATAGGGAACTTAGCCCTCAAATAATCCAATCTGAAATCGAATAGGGAACTTAGCCCTCAAATAACCCAATCTGAAATTTGCTATTATAGATATTTGAACTCAGTACCTTGGGGTGCTACTCAGGTCACTGCAACCACTGGGCTACATGCCTTGTCAAACAGTTATGCATATCAAATAGATTGACAACAACAGAACCAAACATAACCTGAGAACAAATATTTCCAGTTCCTTCTAATTCAGATCTTGGCTTCTTATTATGTGTCTTAATTCGTGGAGGAAGGGGAAGACCCCAAATCCAAGTGCTGAGACCTCTCATGTACTGCTATCATGTAGCTAGGGAGGTAGCATACACTTTACAGATTCTGTTGTGTTCCTAGAAGGAAAAATTTACTGTACCTTCCTCTTCCTGTCATACTATACTGTACCGTAGTTACCACTAATTAATCCCAATATGTTTAGCCAATGTTAGAAAATTTCTCCAAACATGCTTGCCACCACGCCAGCCTGCTAGCTACAAACTATCTGTAATCCTTTTGTTTTTTTTTCTTTTTTTACAAAAGGATACTGCATTGCTTCAATATAAAGCAAATTTGATGGACCGCCTTCATTGATCATGTCAAACAATTAATTCATACCTTGGTCGTTGATGAATTGGCCAAACAATTAATCCAGAGTGGTACTATTTTCCAAATTAAAACTGGAACAGGAGTTCATGCCTATTCACCATGACACACAAGCATAAATTATTCACCAACCATTCGAGGACAGTATGGAAACTATAATCGGAACATATTAATAGCTTAAATTCGAATCACATATTTAACATTCCTAGCCTCAAAACGTGTACCAGATCTCATCCAAACGTTACATCCTGAATGCCTAAAATGCATATAGTTTCCTAGACACAGAATTTTAGACTAAGTCCCTGTTTGACACAGCTCCAGATCTCAGATCCACAATAGATTTGAAATTTGTGCGTTGAATTATAGTGGTTCAAAATTTCAAATTTCATCCAAAATAAGAACAAAATGATTTATCCAAATGTTTTCACTGTAAAGGTGAGGCCTCCCGGGATCGATTTAGAGAGCATTGAGTTGAGAGAATAGTTAGGGTTTCGAATTTAGTCGAGATTTTTATGAGGAGTGTTGTTCTTGCACTTTGTAAACACGGAGAGAAGTAATAAAGTTGTCATCTACTCTGAGAGTTCTTTGATTTGTGTTTTCTCGAGTTCGGTGGTCCAACCGACTGTTGATGCAAAAAAAAAACACACACTGGCCTGGGAGATCTGCTTAACTCCAGTGCAAGTCCAAATCTTGATGAGATGCGAGCGTGCCAGTCAGTTTGATCCTGCAACTGACAAGATATGCAAATAGTAGATCAATGAGCCAATCAGCTGACAAGCCGATGGAGTAGTTACAGCCGATGCCGATACCAGCCGATGGCGATAGGGTTTTGAGCTATCGGCAATATGTCCAATGTAGATAATGATATAGAGGCAATCGGTTGATGATGATGCAATATAACAATAATATAATTCAATCGAAACCAATCAGCTAGCAGTATGATATAATAGAATAAGCACTGCTCCGAAGGTTAAAGCATACATTTGCTGGAGATCCGATGTCATAAAATCCATAATATTAGATAAACAATAAAGTCTTTGTTGTCATTGGCTAAATCCAACTTATATGTATATGCAATCCTTATAAGCCGATGCAACGTCTAGATAACTTATCGGCTAGCACCCCAATAAAACATTAGCATGAACCTATCGGCTTAACAAGATTTATATTATCAACAACAATCTAGTAGGTCGAACCTAACCGATGCAGCATGAGATTGTATATGATAATTTTCCTCTCTGAAGCAGAATGGCAGGAGCTCTGCTTTGGATTGATTGTATCTCTAGTGTCGTTCACATTTTTTAAAGACTTTTTTTTGAGTATGTTGGTTTTGGACTCCATTACTCGTCGAAAGCAGTTGTACCGCAGCAAAATCTTGACAGCAAGTGAGGTGGTTTGCCTCAAATTTCGTTTAAAAAACTGTTTGCAATATCGAATTGATCAGTGTGTAAGTGATAAGGTCCTGACCGTGAGCATATGCCTAGTCGATCAAGCAAACGATTGGAGCTCTATGCTCATCATAACACTATTGGCGTTTTGTGATACCGGTTTTTAACAAAATTCAAATTTGAATGCAATAATTAACTAATCACACGATTGGAATATGAGCTGTACATTTGGGACTGGGAGAGCTATGAAAAGATCTTCAATATAATGGAACCGTTCAAACTCCATTGGCAGTATAATTCCATTGTTTGAGTCTTAAACCCAATCGGTCGTGCTTCTACTGAGTCCTACTTATAAAACACGAGCAATTTTACTGTTCTTAAGGAGGTACATGAGATACCAAAAATTTAGTGTAAATTTGTGGTATTGTAGGATCGAACAGCAAGAACTAATCGACCAGATGGTTATAGGATCGAACAGCAAGAACTAATTGACCAGATTGGTTGTAGTACCCAAAAACCAAAACATTTAGTGGAATTAAAAGTTACTCTCAAATCGATGAATTGTGGTCTGATCGGGGTTGATCTACAGGTCTGACCGTGCCTATTCCGCCAATTTGACCGGTGTTGATCTCCCGGTCTAACGCCGAAACGCTATCGTCGTCGCCTGTTGCTGCCGCCGGTCTGACCGCCGCGATGCCTTGATCTAACCGCCGGTGTCCGTCGGTGTTAACGACCAAATTATGATAAATCATGCAACGTATTTGGGAGTTTAAGGCCGAAGCGGATTTGGAAGGAAATTGATACACAGAACCAGGAGTATAAAGCGGCTTCGGGACTGCCCTTGGCTACGGTGTGGCATCGGCGGATACCGGAATCCGACAAGGTAAGCCGATGTAGCCGATGTCTGGCAAGGTGAGATTGTGGAATCATTGCCAGATTGAGTTAACGTGCTTCATGAGGATTGCCACGTGCGGATTGAGTCCGAAGAAGCATGGTATCTATTAATAGGCTGTTTGTTAGTTTCCTTTTATCTTTAGTAACGCGTGTTTAGTGTCTAATAAGGACTTTATGTTTACTGTTTTATCTTTAGGAAGGTTTGTTTCTTGTCTGACAAGGACTAGTATCTACCCACCGGTATAAATATGTACACCCGGGGTCTAATGTTATATCTCTCGCATCAATACACTACTCTCGTGGTCATCGCCACCCTCTTTCCTGAGCGTTTTTAGCTTTCATCTGGCGGATTTGGCACCCGACGCGGGCTGCATCGATCAGTCGATCTCCGGCGAAGGGTAAAGTCCTATGTTCCCGCGGCCCGGTGACTCTATCGTCTACTCTTGGTGTTGTTCAGACTGCATCGTTTCGATCTTTGGATCGCGCTCTGATTGGTTTGATATATTTCCTACCTGATATCTCA
>CM020178.1:18113617-18144049 GCA_009805545.1 Oryza longistaminata
CCGTCTCTTTCACCTAGTATTTCTCTTATCCCACCAATCAAACCCTCCTCCAATCATCTCTACCTACTTTCTTAATACCCGTGCCTACCTAAAAAATACCTACATTTTAGACGGAGGAAAGTAATAAAAAAAGTAACTTTCATCAGCGGTAGTTCACACTTGTGCCCAGGGAGTGCGGGCATGTATAAAAGGTAAAAATCTAATATGAGCTCTCTAGTAGTTAGCTTCATATACTGTGTACTCGCTCCGTCCTAAAAAGAACGAATTTCTGGCTAGGAGCATTGTCCAGAAAAAAAAACGATTTGTGATGCAGTGAACGAGATAGCTGTACAATCACCAGCAGAGCAACCAGGACGCAGGTAAAACAGTCTTTACCCCACTTGTCACCGCAAACTCTCTCTCGTCTCGTTTATCTCATCTACTCCCTTCTCTCATCACACAAGCACTCTGCACGAGAGCAGTACTTATGCACCGAAAATTTGTTTTTATTTTGAATGATGGAATGGATGTGTATTTATTACAGGTATTTGGTGTTGATAATGGTAGCCAAAAAAATTGGCCTCCGGGCATCCGCGGAACGTTATTTTTGGCGGACAGAGGGAGTGGGTGGCAACTTATTGTGACAATAAAATATCGTGGCAGCATGTCAATTTTATTGCTAGGGCGTGGTTAAAAAAAGCGTTGAATTTGAAATAAAACTTTTAGAGGGTTTATTTTTAAAATATTACGTAAGGGTCTGCAAAGTCTAAATAAAAAAGAAGTTCACGAACTTAATACTCCCAAGCGGATCAAACTGAGGTAGGTAAACCATTCATACATGTGGTCATGATGAATAGGGTAGACACCATTCAGTAAAATGTAGCAATATCTGTTTCAACGTGTATTATATATATTCCTCTGGATAACTTATATCAAACCGGAATTGGAGGATATGGACAAAACATTACAACCAGTGTCCGTGTATTACCTATATTTTATACATATGTAATATTGTAATAAGGAAAGGGAAGGCATCGGGAGTTCGGGCTCGAGGTTAGTAACGGAATCTTGGTTGGACAAGTATACAAGCAAGAACATGATGTGGCAGTACCTAGTTGTCTGCGTCAAAAAGAACTAAAATAATGTAGGATGTTATATGCTCTTGCCTACCATCATAAAACTACATGTGCTTTATGTGTATAGCATTCAGCAGATTCTGAGCTTGCATCCTTCCCTTGTCTTTCCATGCGCCCAGCTGACCTGATCGAATGGGGCTCGCTCACACTAATTATGCTGCACGCTGACTTCAGGACACATCAATAACATAAGTATAGCTGATTGTGTACCACGAATGGCAATGAAGCCGTTAGCCTCAGCACAATTATGCCGTTTTCCTTGATAATATTGACTCACTTAGGCAAAGCTCAGTCCACGCAGGCAGTGCAAACATCGCACTTACTGTACATATCGTTTCAAGCTATCTAAAAAAATATCATTTCAAAGGCCCATTCCCATTGCTTAAGGAGAGTACCAGAGTAGTTCTAGAGAAGAGATGCCAAGAATTATTTGAAGTCAAATAATCTGATGATTCCAATATGAATTAATTCACTGTTTGTATTAATGTTCTCCGCTTACCATTAAGTCCATGGTGTCCAATACCCACGCGACTTAGCTAGCCTCTACTACTAGATACACAAACTCAGCATACTAGGACGATAGGTTGTGCACTATTGTTTATCTGTTGCATGTTATTGTTATTTCCATGAATTTATCCCTCTTTGGGCCAGATGTTACCAAATGGACGACACACACTTTTTTTTCGACCTTGATTAATGTTTTGGGTTCCAAACCCAAACTTTTGAGTTGCATCTGGTGAAAATTTTGTCACTACAGGTGAAATATTTTATTTTCCACAAGTGATTAAGCCATCAGAAAACAAATTATTGTTAGAAACATTTTCACTGATGTGATGAATATATAATCTAAAAGCATTCGCTTTACAAGTGTGAACACAGCCTTATGATTGTAAAATTCATGTTGATGCCTATGGTGTCCTTTAAAAAAAAAAAGTATCAGTGCAATAGTCTTAAAATACAACCTGCTTCATCATCACTCTAGCCTATATTCGTTGTAGGCATGCTTAGAGTGGATGCAAGTTGTCCAATGTTTACAAGAGTCTCACTTGACCAGACGATGGACAATCAAGTCCAATAGAAAAGGGAGGCATCGGAATTCCGGTGCAAAGTTGCAAATCTACTATACTCTCCAACCAACTTGCGGTGAGACATAGTGTCTAAACAGGCCAATATGCGGCCGGATGGCAACATGCAAGGCCAACGATTGCCCAGTCGCAGTCCGTGTTTGGAGCTTCGCAGTAGGCAAGGAGGTTTGTTTTTTCCTTTGCACCAGTAGCTAAAGCCAAGAAAACTGTGCCCGCCTACGCTGAACCTCTTGAAGCAAAGATAGCTGGAAGCAGAGCAGCTGTGTGCTTACAGCTTGTTGCTGATGATTTCTTAGGCCTAGTAGTTGGGTTTGGACTTTGGAGTCTCGCATGGAATTTGGTGTGTAGATATGTCAACATGTTTAACAATTTGTCAATCTTATCTTGATAATAATTAAACAAGTGATGTAATTGTTTGATTATTCATTTTAACGATGAAAGCAACCACTGTCAGTGATATATAAAACCATGTGTGGACTGGAGCTCAAGGACATTGATGTCAATATTCAATATAATCAAGCAAAGAAAAACACAATGTTAAGGGAAACCTGATGGTGTTCATATACACGCACTGTATTTATCTGCCTGTTTGGATGAGATAGCACGGTAATTTAATCTAATGTGTAAAAACCCAAAAAGTAAATTGCTCCAGCTAGTAGAATCTGTTCACCCATTTTTGTTACTAGGATAATGAAAGATATTATAGAGTGAAAAAATTCTTAAATGATTTAACTCTACGAGCTCAGTCCGCACATGGTTGGTGGGGGTAGTTGGGTTGGAAGATATATGAAAGAGTGTCTTTTCTAGTCATTTTGTTGTGCAAGTTATGTATATCAAAATCTAAGCTCTTGTAGCAAAACTCGAACAAAGTGAAGAACTACCCTAGTAGGAAATGGAGGTATCAGGAATTCATAGTACAGCTCTCGGTCCACTTTTCGATCGGCTATAACCTTGGAGTGTTCATGGAAATCAATAGACAGCTACTACTATGGAAAGAGTGACTAGTGTCAAGAGTTGATAAAATTATGCTAGTGTGGGTGCATGGCTTTGTAGTGTCTTAGTACATCTAGTGAAGAGCATAGGGTCTTCGTACCTGTAGAGTTCCACATTCGCATACATGATGCGTGACATCGAAGAGAAGACTAGCGTGCTTCATACTAGGATATGGGAAGGCAGAGAGACCCATTCTCAAGGATGGCTGATCAACGAGTACACTGTATGGTAGCATCAAATTTTGACTCCAATCGACATGATCGCAGGCTAGCTAGATCATACACCCTCCGGAAATAGAGGTTATACCCACAATAAAATAGGGGATTATGCCAAAATAATATAATCAAGGAGGAGGAATGAGTACATCTATAGCCTCAAAAAGCTATCCTGGCACAATAAACAAAGTAGTAGTACTATACGTTCTTTAGAATAGTACAATAAACTCAGGTCAGCAGGCTAAACAAATGCCACTCATCAACATTCCTAGGTGGAAGAGAGGGAATTGAGGTCAAAATTTAAAATATGCCTAATAATTCTAAGGGGGTGTTTGGATCCACTGACTAAACTTAGTCCCTGTCCACATCGGATATTTGACACTAATTTGGGAGTACTAAACATAGACTACTTACAAAACTAATTACATAAATGAGAGCTAATTCACGAGACAATTTTTTTAAGCCTAATTAATCCATAATTAGCACATATTACTGTAGCATCACATAGGCTAATCATGATTAATTAAGCTCAATATATAGATTCGTCTCGCGAATTAGTTCAGGGTTATGAAATGGGTTTTATCATTAGTCTATGTTTAATACTTCTAGTTAGTGTCAAACATCCGATGTGAACGCGACTAAAAAAAATTTAGCCCCCAGCCCAAACAGCCCCTAATTAACATGGAATATTATAACCTAAACCTTCAGAACCTATTTGTGTCTTAGATTATGTTCGATCGACAGGACAAGATTACCGATAGCTGTTCTTAATTACTTTGTTTTTCCCTAACTACTGAGTCCAACATATTTTTTAATCGGACTTAGCCCAACTTTTAATTTCTAACACACTAATATACGGAAAGTACATGCTTCCAAGGCTCTGAGTGCGCGAACATGCATGGACACATCCCATATTTTTTTCCAAGATCTACTGCAAAGTATACAAAATGAGCAATTTTACGGTCCTTGAGGAGGTACCATGAGGTACCTTTTTTAGACCGTAGAATCTCATACAAATACAATGATGCATTGATGTGTCCAGAAGCATATATAGTTGGCTGAGTTGTTTAATTACGTTGTGATCTTCTCTCATGACAAATAATAAATACCATATGTACATGCATGTGGCGTCTTCATTGCCTACTTTTGTCGAGTTCCATACATGTAGAACACTAGAACCTGCTTCCAAGCGGCCAGCTGTGACGTAGAACACCACAACTCTCTTAATTTAGGAAAACAATGCGAGAATGGTAACAAGCTATAGCTCTAGTGTGATCGATACACACCAAAATCATCATGCTATTCTATCTAGGTCTTGCTAGTTCAATATTTCATCATATTCCCAAGGGAGATCGATCGATATCAGGTTTTTCTCCACTCACTCAAACCAGATCCTGAGAAAAGAGGCGTTGGGAATCAAGTTTCAACCCATCGATTACACTCTTGCGACGAGGTGCATATAAGCAGGACTTAGAAATGGATTCGCCGCAAGATCTTCAGCCGACATGGTTGTGCCTTCGGCTGTTTGAGACAGCTAAGGGGATTGATACTGCCCACACCTTACAACTATACAAGACAGAAGACAAGTTCCTACACCTATCCCTGTAGTTTGCACTGGCCTCACCCTTGGATGCTTGGTTGCAACGGGCAGCCTCAGAAATGGACGGCCGCGTCACAGTGATAACTACTTGAGCAGATTGGACGACCAAAACATAAGATCATATCAGACTATGCTAGCTGACTACAAGGTCTAGGAAAGGATCCAACATGCAGGACTTGGCGATCAGTAGAAATTCACGAATTAGAAAATGTTATAATATACTCTTTTCTCATACCAGACCAAACCCATTGAAATGCAAAAAGTATTATGAGGAAGTTTTAGCCTAATATTTTAGTAGCTCACGAGTGTTGTGTTTTATGATGTACTTGTTAGCAGCAAGCAATTTAACTTTGCAGGATTTTGCCTACGAGAATAATAGAAAGCTACTGATTTGATTCAATTGTTTAATTCTATGGTCTCTAAACCTGAAAGCATTAGCTCTATCCTTTTTTCTATAGGAAAAGCTCTAACTTCTTTTATGGAGTTTAGCTCTATCTTGGTTTTAGGTCTAACATTATCAAGAAACAACACAGTCTAACCAAATGGGACTGGATGGTGAGAACTTTGATCACATTCATTGAAACTGTCTTCAGCTGAGAATGGCCGGCTATGCACTGCTTGTTTTATTATTTTTTGGATAATTGCTATGCACTGCGCTGTTTTAATTTATTCAGTTTTTAGTATTTTGTTTCCTCTCAGAAGCAAAATGGCATGAGCTGATCTGCTTTGGATTGAGTGGTAACTCATTAATTAGTACCGTTCCTTCACATTTATTTAGCCTTTTTATTGTTTTTGAAAAGACATTATATGGTACCAACTTTTTAGTGTAAATTTATTATGGTACCTCCTGATACCTATTACAAAAAAGAAATATTTGATGCCTTCTGGTATCTTCCCATGGAACATGAAATAAATTTGTGATTTTTTATTTTGGCGGTAGCAATATTTTTTACCAAGAAATGTGAAGTGGTGTATGATCCCTTGAGTGTTCTGCTCCGTGGAAAATACTATGCACAACAGATGTCGTTACTCACTAATTAATCACTTTATTATATCTTACTTATGCACAAAATTGTGCTGAGAATTGGTGCAGAAATTATGTTGAGAGTTGTGTGAACCCATGATAAATAGAAGAAGCTCCTTTTCTGTGATGCTTGAATACACATTTTTGGTGCGGTCATGGAGGTGCCTACAAAATGATAAATGGGTCTCATCGTCAAACATGCCATAGGAAATGGGAGCGCACCCGGAAACAAAGATTCAAGCTACCTTCAATTTCAATGATCAAGGCAGTTGGTTTAATCATGAGGTTTGAACAAAAAGAGCAGTCCTTGAACCGGAGAGTGAGGAATAAGATCTTATGCTAGAGTTATCCTGTAGTATTTTCACGGATTGACGCTGCTAAACCTCGGCATCGCTACACAGCGCTCTTGTGAAAAACTCCATTGGCACAAACAACGTGAATGGAAACCACTGCCATGACGGCAATCCCAAGCTTTGATGTTGATTAATGATGGGTCATTGATCAGTGAAGCGGTAGTATTTGCCGATCGGCAATTGACGTGTGTCCTCGTTGCTCATCAAAATATGTCGAATGTCCCGCGATCTGTATAGCTCTAGCAGGCCTCGTTCAGTGGCAAAGTTCAATTAAGTTGTAGGTCAAATGCAAGATGAGCATGTTAATTTCTTCATGACCTGATGACTTTTAATTTCTCCGTCAATTTGGAGACTTCAAATAGAAGAACCTGAAATATGCAACTTGACTCTTTTCTTTCTTGTCAAAATTAAACAAACAGATATATCATGATGGTCGTGCAAACAAGAAGTCTCTTTGATCTCTTGCAGATAGGTGAAGCCATTTGGGGGTATATATATCATTAATTATTTAGATAATAGATGGGAAGGCAAATGCTATCGTCAATTTTAATTGCAAACTCCGGTTGGAAAAGGAGGCACCGGGATCCTATGTCCAATATACAATAATTTTACAGCTTCGATGCATACATGTAGGTAGCTCACACATGGACATAACCCATTGTTTTTTCTACAAAGTACAAAATGCAATAATACATCGATGCGTTCAGAAGCATATATGGTCGGTTGAGTTGTTTAATTACATTGCGATCTTTCTTCATGATGCATGCATGTGTCGTCTCATTGCCAGTTTTATTGACTTCATATATGTAGAAATGTACACTAGAACCTGCTTGCAGCTCGCCCTATGCTCTGATGTAGAACACCAGATCTCTTGGGATAACAAGTGTGAATGGCAACAAGCAGCTCTAGTACGTAGATACGCAAAATCAGCATGCTATCTAGGTCTTGTTAGTTCAATTTTTCATCATATTCCAAGGCATCGATATCAGGTTTCCGCACTCACACTAAAACAACATTCTAACTATTCCATATACAAGGGAAAAGAGGCATTGGAATACAGTATATAGCACAAAAGCCCCATATCAGCGACCGTCCATATCTCAGCAGAAGACGAAGTTCAGTGAGTACGTGAGTTAACTACATTCACCAACGATAGATTACTGATATCAACGAAAGGATGAGAGAAAGTCCACCGACCGGCGTAAGAATTAAGCGAGTGAAGAAGGAAGAGAAGAAACATGGAGAAGAACGAGAAAACGTATGACATGAAACCATGAGAGCGCGAGAGAAGAGATCGAATCTATTTGCGGGCGACGTAGTTCTATCAGTATGATTTTCAGTAATCACCCTTCGTACAGTCTCCACAAGGGGGTGGCCGAAAAGAAAACACAAATAAAAACAATAAAAAGTGTTCTACACAAAGGCCCAACATTCTCGTTTGTCGTGTGGGTCCTAAACAGTCCTCTACCCGTCACTACTTGTATGTTGCACAGTCTTCTCGCGTCATCATGGGGACCTCAGTAAGCTAGCCAAACCATACAGCGTTGCTGAAGATCTCGTACATACCAGAACGAACCCAGACAGAAGGTGAAGATTATATATTTTCTTTTCACATATAGGTTATAATCGTAAAATAGGACCCAATATGAATGTATGTAAGTCACGATGATGACTGCCTGTGTCTGAATCGTCCGAGTTCAAGTCGCTATTGTTTCAACGTGATTAGTCATTTGCATATAGTCTTAACGACAATACGAAAGCGATACTGATTCAATCATATGTGTCCGTACTGGAGCTGCATAAAACCATGACCATTACGACACTACTTTTTTTTAAGGACGAGAATCAACTCAGACAAGTCCACAAAGAATATCACATAGTAGAAAGTGAATGATTAGGATGTTAATTCTGCTCATCCTGGAGTTTCCTAGGTCTAAACCATAGCCTAACACACAACTTTATGCTACATAGTATATGCCACTAGATGGCTTAAATGCATATTCATTGAACTCAGCGGAAGTGAATGCGCGCTAATGCACCTACTGTTTTTTTACCCGAATAATTCTGGTACCACTGTGCGTGTTTTAATTCTCTCTTTAGTACCTCTCTCCGTCCCTACAATTATTGAACGCACGTGAACGGGCGTGTTTGGTAAAGTATGATGGATTGAAGGACGCGTCGTCCTTATCCAAAAAATTATAAGTTATTATATTCCGAGTCTAATTGTTATGAGTATACTTAGGCAAAACCTACCCTATACATATTTACAGATATTCTGAGCAAAGGTTGTTATAAGACAGAACGAGCAGTCAAACGAGTTAAAAAGTCAACAAAGCCGAAGGCCTCAAAGTATTAGGACTGGAATGGAATCCACTTCTTTACCATCTCGGCGAACGAAAATGGCACCGGAGGCTCTAAGCTTTGGAATATGAGCTACCTCTCAGTCTAGTGATCGTTCACAATTTTCTTACAAGAGCTAGTTTATCCTATGAGTATAGTCGTCTAATAAGGCGCATCCACTTACTCGCGTAATAGCACACAAAGTTCCGAACCGCAGCAAACATCTTGGACAGGAGCAAGTGAAGTCGAAGTTGACTCAAAATTTCCCGATTGTGAAAAAGAACATAGTTTGCAACTATATGCGAAAGTTGAGTCAGACACCTGCACCGATGAAAAGAGTCTGCGTGACCTACACGAGCATTGGGATGCCCTAGTCGATCAAGACAACCAGATTGGAGCTCTAATGCATCATCTAGCTAAACGAGCTACTTGGCGGTATGTTGATATCCGAACATTTTTAACAAGAATTCCCGAAACTGTGATGGACACAGAATAATTTAACTAATACGAACAAGAGAACTTGCTAACCTATCTGAGCTGTACTATTTTGAGGGGACTGGGCAGAGCTTGAAGACGATCTTCAACCAATATAGACTGCAACCAGTCAAACTCCACCTGTCACAAGTAATTATAATCCATGTCTGAGTGGAGTCGAGTAACCCACGTCGTCGTCTGTGCTGGACTAAGACTGAGTCGGAGCTACTTAACAAACACAAGCAACATTTTAGCTGTCAAAAGAGTGGGTACGCATGAGACTACCAAGAAATTAAAGGTGTCAAGAAATGTGCGTATTTGTAGGATACGAACACAGCAAGAACGATAAGTCAGACCAGAATGGTCTCTAGGAACAGGAACGAGCCAAGAAACTATGAACCAGATAGGTGCTTTAGTACCTAAAAGACCAAACATTTAAAGTGGGAACGAGGGGAAGGAGAATTAAGAAGGAGCGTCTGCAAATCGATGAACTTTTTGGCTCTGATCGCGGTCCTGATCTACCAGTGTCTGGACCGTGCTCGTATTCCGCCAATCTGGAACCGGTGTTAAGATCTCCCGGCTCTAACGCCAGAAACGCTATCGCGATCGCGTCGTTGTCTGCCCCGGTCGAACCCGGCCGCGATTGCATCTGATCTCACCCGCCGACCAACGGTCTGTTGACGACGAACGCAAATTATGATACTTGCAGTGCAACGTATGGGAAGTTTAAGGCCGAGACGGAATTGACAAGAAATTGATACCACATGAACCAGGACGTATAAAGCGGCTTCGCAAGACGATCGCCCATTGGCTGACGGTGTGTGCATCGGGGGACGAATACCGGAATCCCGAACAAGGCCGCAAGCCGATGTAGGGCCGATGTCTGCGAAGGAAGATGCACTGTGGAATCAATTGCACCAATCGAAGACGGTTACGTGCTTCGATGAGGATTGCCATCGATGCAGGATTGAGTCCGAGAAGCAGAGATAAGCTAGTACATCAGTTAATAGAATGCGCCTTCCTGTTAGTCCCTTGTTATCTTTAGTAACAAGCTTGTTTAGTGCTAATAAGGACTTTATGTTTAACTGTTTCTATCTTTAGGAAGTTGTATTCTGTGCTGACAAGGACTCAGTATCTACCCACCGAATAGTAACTGTGTACATCCCGTCTAGGAAGGATATCTCGAATCCTAAAACTCTACGCTCGGAGTGCTATCGCCACCCTCATTTGAGCTGTTCGGTTCCTACGTATCTGAGACGAATTTGGACAACCCGACGACGAGGGCTGCATCGAGTCAGCTGAATCTCGCGGCGAGCGTAAAGTCCCGATGTCCGCGCCCCCGAACCTCTAATGCGTTCACCTGAGATAGATTCAGACTGCCATACTCAGATCTCTGGATGCGCTTGGCTGCTTGGTTGAGTATACGTGTTCCGTACCTGAGTATGCGTCAGAATATCCTATCTCCTAGACTTGCGATTGGTTTAGAAGAAGCACGGTAGTTGAACTGTCTCGTTAGGTCTGATCTTGAGCCTTAAGCCGGATATTCTCACAATAATGTTGTTGTAAATAGATTTGTGGTATATCCCAGTCACGCTAAGACAGAATCATTGCATGCAGTCAGAGAGGAGTAATATATAAATCAAATATACGAATCCTCATAGCTGCAACGGTAGGTTGCGAGAAAATAATCCCTCCGTCCCTAAATATTTGACGCTGTTGACTTTTTTAAACATGTTTGACTGCTCGTCTTATTCAAAAACTTTTGTAAAATATGTAAAACTATATGTATACATAAAAGTATATTTAACAATGAATCGAGAATTAATAATTATTTTTTTTTAATAAGACGAACGGTCAAATATGTTTAAAAAAATCAACGGCGTCAAATATTTAGGGACGGAGAGAGTACTAAAGAGAGAATAAAAACAGCAGAGAGTACCAATTATCCGGGAAAAAAATAGTAGTGCATAGCCGGGCATTCTTCCGCTGAAGACAGTTTCAATGAATATGATTTAAGCATCTAGTGCCATTTTGTTAGACATATGTTGTTGTTAGGTAATGGTTAGACCTAAAACCAGGATAGAGATCAACTCCATAAAGAAGTTAAAGGTTTTTCCTAAAAAAAAGTTAGAGCTAATGCTTCAGGTTTAGAGACCATAGAATTACACAATTGAATCGAATCAGTACGCTTTCTATTATTGTCGTTAAGCAAATCCTGATAATAGTTGAAACAATAGCGACTTAAAAAACGGACTATGCAGCAAAGGAGTACATCACAATACAACATTCATAGAGCTGCTAAAATATTTAGATTTAAACCTTCCTTATAATATATACTTCCCTTTCAGTGGGTTGTTCTAGTATGAGAAATTTCAGCAAAGAGTATATTAGATCATTTCTAATTCATGAATTTCTAATGATCCCTGTGTACTCAGCTAGCCTGGTCTGATCTTGGTCTTGATGTTCAAGCTACCCACTGCTCTGCGGCCAGCCATCCATTTCCAAGGCTGTCTGCTACCACCAAGCGTCCAAAGGTGAGGCCAGTGCAACCGAAGGGCTACGTGCAAGGACATGTCTTACTGTCTTGTATAGTTGTAAGGTGGGCAGTATCAATCCACTTATGGCTCAAGCAGTCTAGAACAGCCGGAAGCACAACCCTGTCGGTTGAGGATCTTGCAGCTAAATCAAACCAAGTCCTGCCTTGACGTTCCTCATCCCAAGGATGGACCCAATAGGTTGAGACTGTATTCCCAATGCCTCCTTTTCCCTTGTATATGGGATAGTTAGAATGTTGTTTTAGTGTGAGTGCGAAAACCTGATATCGATGCCTTGGGAATATGATGAAAAATTGAACTAACAAGACCTAGATAGCATGCTGATTTTGCGTATCTACGTACTAGAGCTAGCTTGTTGCCATTCTCACTTTGTTATCCCAAGAGAGTTCTGGTGTTCTACATCAGAGCATAGGGCCAGCTGCAAGCAGGTTCTAGTGTACATTTCTACATATATGGAAGTCAATAAAAGTAGGCAATGAGACGACACATGCATGCAAATATGGTATTTATCATGAAGAAAAGATCGCAATGTAATTAAACAACTCAACCGACCATATATGCTTCTGAACGCATCGATGTATTATTGCATTTTGTACTTTGTAGAAAAACAATGGGTTATGTCCATGTGTGAGCTACCTACATGTATGCACGCGAAGCTGTAAAATTATTTGTATATTGGACATAGGATCCCGGTGCCTCCTTTTCCAAACCGGAGTTTGCAATTAAAATTGACGATAGAATTTGCTTCCCATCTATTATCTACAATAATTAATGATATATATACCCCCAAATGGCTTCACCTATCTGCAATAGATCAAAGAGGCTTCTTGTTAATTTGCACGACCATCATGATATATCTGTTGTTTAATTTTGACAAGAAAGAAAACGAGTCAAGTTGCATATTTCAGGTTCTTCTATTTGAAGTCTCAAATTCGAGGAGGAAATTAAAAGTCATCAGGCTCATGAAGAAATTAACATGCCTCATCTTTCATTTGATCCCAAACTTATTGAACTTTGCCAATGAACGAGAGCCTGCTAGAGCTATACAGATCGCGGGACCATTTGACATATTTGATGAGCAACCGAGGACACAAGTCATTGCCGGTCGGCAAATACTACCGCTTCACTTATCAATGACCATCATAATCAACCATCAAAGCTTGGGATTGCCGTCACGGCAGTGTTCCATTCACGTTGTTTGTGCCCAATGGAGTTTCTTCACAAGAGCGCTGTGTAGCGATGCGGAGGATTTAGCAGCGTCAATCCGTGAAAATACTACAGGATAACTCTAGCATAAGATCTTATTCCTCACTCTCCGGTTCAAGGACTGCTCTTTTTGTTCAAACCTCATGATTAAACCGACTGCCTTGATCATTGAAATTGAAGGTAGCTTGAATCTTTGTTCCGGGTGCCTCCATTTCCTATGGCATGTTCGACGATGAGACCCATTATCATTTTGTAGGCACCTCCATGACCGCACCAAAATGTGTATTCAAGCATCACAGAAAGAGGGGCTTCTTCTATTTATTTATCATGGGTTCACACAACTCTCAACATAATTTCTGCACCAATTCTCAGCACAATTTTGTGCATAAGTAAGATTAAATAAAGTGTTATTAATTAGTGAGTAACGACATCTGTTGTGCATAGTATTTTCCACGGAGCAGAACACTCAAAGGGGATCATACACCACTTCACATTTTCTTGGTAAAAAATATTGCTACCGCCAAATAAAAAATCACAAATTTATTTCATGTTCCATGGGAAGATACCAGAAGGCATCAAATATTTCTTTTATGTAAATAGGTATCAGGAGGTACCATAATAAATTTACACTAAAAAGTATGGTACCATATAATGTCTTTTCAAAAACAATAAAAAGGCTAAATAAATGTGAAGGAACGGTACTAATTAATGAGTTACCAACTCAATCCAAAAGCAGATCAGTTCATGCCATTTTGCTTCTGAGAGGAAAACAAAATACTAAAAACTGAATAAATTAAAACAGCGCAGTGCATAGCAATTAATCCAAAAAAAAAAAACAGCAGTGCATAGCCGGCCATTCTCAGCTGAAGACAGTTTCAATGAATGTGATCAAAGTTCTAACCATCCAGTGCCATTTGGTTAGACTCTGTTGTTTCTTGATAATGGTTAGACCTAAAACCAAGATAGAGCTAAACTCCACAAAAGAAGTTAGAGCTTTTCCTATAGAAAAAAGGTTAGAGCTAATGCTTCAGGTTTAGAGACCATAGAATTAAACAATTGAATCAAATCAGTAAGCTTTCTATTATTCTCGTAGGCAAAATCCTGACAAGTTAAATATGCTTGCTGCTAACAAGTACATCAGAAAACACAACACTCGTGAAGCTACTAAAATATTTAGGCTAAACCTTCCTCATAATACTTTTGCATTTCAATGGGTTTGGTCTGGTATGAGAAAAGAGTATATTATAACATTTCTAATTCATGAATTTCTACTGATCGCCAAGTCCTGCATGTTGGATCCTTTCCTAGACCTTGTATGCAGCTAGCATAGTCTGATATGATCTAAGTTTTGGTCGTCCAATCTGCTCAAGTAGCTATCACTGTGACCGGCCGTCCATTTCTGAGGCTGCCCGTTGCCACCAAGCATCCAAGGGTGAGGCCAGTGCAACTACAGGGATAGGTGTAGGAACTTGTCTTACTGTCTTGTATAGTTGTAAGGTGTGCAGTATCGATCCCCTTAGCTGTCTCAAACTGCCGAAGGCACAACCATGTCGGCTGAGGATCTTGCGGCCGAATCCATTCTAAGTCCTGCTTATATGTACCTCGTCGCAAGAGTGTATCCGATTGGTTGAAATTTGATTCCCGACGCCTCCTTTTCTCAGGATCTTGGTTTGAGTGAGTGGAGAAAAACCTGATATCGATCGATCTCCCTTGGGAATATGATGAAAAATTGAACTAGCAAGACCTAGATATATAGCATGATGATTTTGTGTGTATCGATCAACACTAGAGCTATAGCTTGTTACCATTCTCGCATTGTTTTCCTAATTAAGAGAGTTGTGGTGTTCTACGTCACAGCTGGCCAGCTTGGAAGCAGGTTCTAGTGTTCTACATGTATGGAACTCGACAAAAGTAGGCAATGAGACGCCACATGCATGTACATATGGTATTTATTAATTTGTCATGAAGAGAAGATCACAACGTAATTAAACAACCCAGCCAACCATATATGCTTCTGGACACATCAATGCATCATTGTATTTTGTATACTTTGTAGTAGATCTTGGAAAAAAAATATGGGATGTGTCCATGCATGTTCGCGCACTCCGAGCCTTGGAAGCATGTACATTTCCGTATATTAGTGTGTTAGAAATTAAAAGTTGGGCTAAGTCCGATAAAAAAATGTTGGACTCAGTAGTTAGGGAAAACAAAGTAATTAAGAACAGCTATCGGTAAATCTTGTCCTGTCGATCGAACATAATCTAAGAAAACAAATAGGTTCTGAAGGTTTAGGTTATAATATTCCATGTTAATTAGGGGCTGTTTGTGGATGGGGCTAAAATTTTTTTTAGTCCGTGTCACATCGGATGTTTGACACTAACTAGAAGTATTAAACATAGACTAATGATAAAACCCATTTCATAACCCTGAACTAATTCGCGAGACGAATCTATATATTGAGCCTAATTAATCCATGATTAGCCTATGTGATGCTACAGTAAACATGTGCTAATTATGGATTAATTAGGCTTAAAAAAATTGTCTCGTGAATTAGCTCTCATTTATGTAATTAGTTTTGTAAGTAGTCTATGTTTAATACTCCAAATTAGTGTCAAATATCCGCTGTGACAGGGACTAAAGTTTAGTCACTGGATCCAAACACCCCCTTAGAATTATTAGGCATATTTTAAATTTTGACCTCAATTCCCTCTCTTCCGCCTAGGAATGTGATGATGTGGCATTTGTTTGGAGCCTGCTGACTGAGTTTATTGTACCTATTCTAAAGAACGTACTAGTACTACTACTTTGTTTATTGTGCCAAGGATAGCTTTTTGAGCTATAGATGTACTCATTCCTCCTCCTTGATTTATATTATTTTGGGCATAATCCCCTATATTTATTGTGGGTATAATCCTCTATATTCCGGAGGGTGTATGATCTAGCTAGCCTCGATCATGTCGATTGGAGTCAAAATTTGATGCTACCATACAGTGTACTCGTTGATCAGCCATCCTTGAGAATGGGGCTCTCTCTGCCTTCCCATATGCTAGTATGAAGCACGCTAGTCTTCTCTTCGATGTCAGCATCATGTATGCCGAATGTGGAACTCTACAAGTACGAAGACCCTATGTTCTTTCACTAGGATGTACTAAGACACTACCAAAGCCATGCCACCCACACTAGCATAATTTTATCAACTCTTGACACTAGTCACTCTTTCCATAGTAGTAGCTGTCTATTGATTTCATGGAACACTCCAAGGTTATGCCGATCAAAAAGTGGACCGAGAGCTGTACTATGAATTCCTGATACCTCCATTTCCTACTAGGGTAGTTCTTCACTTTTGTTCCGAGTTTTGCTACAAGAGCTTAGATTTTGATATACATAACTTGCACAACAAAATGACTAGAAAAGACACTTCTTTTATATATCTTCCAACCCAACTACCTCCACCAACCATGTGCGGACTGAGCTCGTAGAGTTAAATCATTTAAGAATTTTTTCACTCTATATATCTTTCATTATTCCTAGTAACAAAAAGTGGGTGAACAGATTCTACTAGCTAGGGAGCAATTACTTTTTGGGGTTTTTACACATTAGATTAAATTACCGTGCTATCTCATTCAGACAGGCAGATAAATACAGTGGCGTGTATATGAACACCATCAGGTTTCCCTTAACATTGTGTTTTTCTTTGCTTGATTATATTGAATTATTGACATCAATGTCTTTGAGCTCAGTCCACACATGGTTTTATATATCACTGATAGTGGTTGCTTTCATCGTTAAAATGAATAATCAAACAATTACATCACTTGTTTAATTATTATCAAGATAAGATATGACAAATTGTTAAACATGTTGACATATCTTACACACCAAATTCCATGCGAGACTCCAAAGTCCAAACCCAACTACTAGGCCTAAGAAATCATCAGCACACAGCTGCTCTGCTTCCAGCTATCTCCTTGCTTCAAGAGGTCAGCGTAGGCGGGCACAGTTTTCTTGGCTTTAGCTACTGGTGCAAAGGAAAAAACAAACTCCTTGCCTACTGCGAAGCTCCAAAACACGGACTGCGACTGGGCACTCGTTGGCCTTGCCATGTTGCCATCTGGCCGCATATTGGCCTGTTTAGACATTATGTCTCAGCAGTTGGTTGAGAGTATAGTAGATTGCAACTTTGCACCGAATTCCCGATGCCTCCCTTTTCTATTGGACTTGATTGTCCATCGTCTCAAGTGAGACTTGTAAACATTGGAACACTTGCATCCAACTCTACAGCATGCCCTACAAGAATATAGCTAGAGTGATGGATGAAGCAGGTTGTATTTTGAAGGACTATGTGCACTGATACTTTTTTTTTAAAGGACACCACTAGGCATCAGACATGATTTTTTACAAATCATAAGGACTGTGTTTCACCACTTGTAAGGAAATGCTTTTTAGATTATATATTCATCACTCAGTGAAAAATGTTTCTACAATAATTTGTTTCTGATGCTTAATCACTTAGTGAAATAAATATTTCACCTGTAGTAACAAAAATGTTTCAACCAGATGCAACATCAGAAAGTTTGGGTTGGAACCCGAAAACATTATGCAAGGTCGAAAAAAAAGTGTGTGACGTCATTTGGAACATCTGACCAAAGAGGGATAAATACTGGAATACAATAACATGCAACAAGATAAACAATAGTGCAACAAACCTATCGCCCTAGTATGCTGAGTTTGTGTATCTACGTAGTAGAGCTAGCTAAGTCCGCGTGGTACTTGGACACCATGGACTTAATGGTAAGCGGAGACATTAATACAACAGTGAATTAATTTCATATTGGAATTCATCAGATTATTTGACTTCAAATAATTCTTGGCATCTCTTCCTCTAGAACTACTCTGGTACTCTCCTAAAGCAATGGGAATAGGCTTTGAAATGATTTTTTTTTTAGATAGGCTTGAAACGATATGTACAGTAAGATCGATGTTGCCACTTGCCACTGCTCTGCGTGGACTGAGCTTTGCCAAGTGAAGTCAATATATATCAAGGAAAACGGCATAATTGTGCTGAGCTACGGCTTCATTGCATTCGTGGTACACAATCACTATATTATGTTATTGATTGTCTGAAGGTCAGGTGCACAGTATTAGTGTAGAGAGCCCATCGATCAGGTCAGCTGGGCGCATGGAAAGACAAGGGAGGATGCAAGCTCAGATCTGCTGAATGCTAACATACATAAACACATGTAGTTTATGATGGTAGGCAAGAGATATAACATCCATACATATAGTTCTTTTTGACCAGACAACTAGGTACTCCACATCATGTTCTTGCTTGTAACTTGTCCAACCAAGATTCACGTTACTAACCTCGAGCCGAACTCCCGATGCCTCCCTTTCCTATTAACATATTACATATGTATATATAGAGTATACAACGACACTGGTTGTAATGTTTTGTCATATCCTCCAATTCGGTTGGTATATAAGTTATCCAGGGGACTATATATATAACCGTTGAAACAGATATTGCTACATTTACTGGAATGGTGTCTACCCTATTCATCATGACACATGTACTGGAATGGTTACCTTCAGTTTGATCCTTGGAGTAATTAAGTTCGTGAACTTCTTTTTTATTTAAGCCTTTCAGAATTACGTAATATTTTAAAAATAAACCCTCTAAAAGTTTATTTTCAAATTCAAGCTTTTTTTACCACGCCCCTAGCATAAAATTTACATGCTGCCACGATATTTATATTGTCACAATAAGCTTGCCACACACTCCCTCTGTCCCCAAAAATAGCGATTCCGGGATGCCCGAGGCAATTTTGGCTACCATTATCAAAAACCAAAATACCCTTGTATAAATACAACATCCATTCCATCATTCAAATAAAAAACAAACTTTCGTGCATAAGTACTGCTCTCGTGCAGAGTGCATGTGTGAATGAGAGAGGGAGTAGATGAGATAAACGAGAGAGGAGAGAAGTTTGCGTGAACAAGTGGGTAGATTGTTTTACTGCTGTCCTGGTTGCTCTGCTGTGACTGTACAGCTATCTCGTTCAATGCATCACAAATCGTTTTTTTTTTCTGGGACAAATGCTCCAGAAATCGATTCTTTTTGGGACGGAGGGAGTACACAGTAATATGAACTAATACAGAGAGCTCATATTAGATTTTACCTTTATACATGCCCGCACTCCTGGGCAAAAGATTGTGAACTACCGGCTGATGAAAGTTACTTTTTTTATTACTTCATCCGTCCTAAAATGTATGTATTTTTTAGGTAGGCACGGGTATTAAGAAAGTAAGTAGAGATGATTGGAGGAGGGTTATGATTGGTGGATAAGAGAAAATACTAGGTGAAGAGAATGGTTGTGATTGGTTAAAAGAAGAGGGTAGGTGGAGAAATAGCTTCATTTTAGGATAAGTTACTGTGCTAAAAATAGCTATATTTTAGGACTTTTTATGACGGGTGTAGTAGCTGAATTTACTTGTACTCGCAGGCCAGGTCAGACTTAGAGACACTGGTGGGCTCAATCTACGTGCACTCATGGGCCAGAACTAGACGCATTTGCGAGTGGATAAAGTCCAATGTCGTATTCCCTTTATAGGTGAATCTAATTTGTATTCCTCAATTTCTCACATGTCGTGTTACACTAGCAAATGCTGGAAATGAAACTTCGGTCTTGTAAAAAAAAAAAAAAGAGTAGCATATGGCAGACAAGGAGAACAGCTATGGATGCACATCTTGCTGCAATCTTCTCCCAGATATAAAGAGTACAAATACAGTATATGGCCTCATCAGATAAGCGAAAAAAAATGTTTATTTTCAAAAGAAAAGGAGTAATCCCTATTCATCCTCGCAAATTTTATCGAGGATATATAAATAAAGACAACAACAAAAACCCATGGTGCAGTCCATCCACCAATCATCACAATACCGAATGATCAAAATTAATTGGCAAAAATAGGCATCGCGCTTTTTCTTTACATTCTTCCCTAAAAAGAAAACAACACTGGCTTGAAGAACAGGTGGATCAGGCTCAGTTGGAGAGTCAGCTTGGACAATGCGGTTGGATGGACGGAGTTGAAGGGAATCGGGTGAAGGTACATAATCTTCAAGGAGCATATATAAGCACATGCGAATGAATGTTGAAGAAAGCCAGATGCTTTTATTCCCCTTGCAAACAGTAGAGCTGGCGGATATTTCCTGAAGCTGGAAATGGAATACAGAATTGTTATTAGTTGTTCAAACAGAGTATTGCAAAATAGAACAGGCCATCCTTTGCGTGAACAAGAATGAGTGTCAACACTGAAATAGGATAAAGATTTTTTTTTTTTTCACAGAAATCATTGATTGAGTTTACCACTTCAGCGACCAGTACAACTCACTCAATAAACTACTTTTATGCTTATATCCAGTTGGATGAACAACTACCAATAACATACGTAAATAATCGTATCCAACATTTTAATATATGATAGATTAGTTAAATAATCAAGCCTCTAATCACGATAAGCAATCGTGAAGATTCAAGCTTCTAACCATGGTAAGAATTAAGCATTGCACTTCCAGGTATCCCTATAAGTCCTGCCCAAATTTAGACAAATCAAACACTTACAGGGGTCCAGAACTCCAATACCATTGTTGGACTATACACTTGGCAGTGAAAGTGATAGCCATATTTGTTATTTAAAAGGTGGTCAAGAAATGGGGCTGCTTGGTTGGCGGCTTGGAATGCCACGCCCGGCGTGGCTCGCCACAGGAGTGTGGCGGACGTTTTGTCCGCCTCAGAAAACACTGTAGCGTGGCGAAAATACTGTAGCTATGGCATTCATTGGCTGGGATCCAAACACACCTTAACATCAATTGAATAGTAGCTGATGTAGATGAGAAGAGTACATTATAAACAATTACAGCCCCATATCCATAAGCAATCACCAGTTGGTAACTACTGCACAGGAAGTTGCACATGGCACATTTGTCTAACTTGGGATCATAATTGGCCCAGCATAATATCTGATCACATTATTCATGTGCTCAAGTACCACCAATTACTTTAGGATAACATGAGCATCAAATACTTTAGGATAACCATGAGTCCATGGATTAAGAAAAAACAGCCAAACCATGAAAAGATAATGTTCTGAGTCTAAACTAATAAGACACACACAAGTTTGAAAAAATAGGCATGCAACTATGTAAACCTTAATACTCCCTCCATCCCATAATATAAGCGATTTTGGAGCGATGTGACACAACCTAGTACTACGAATCTGGACAGGGTTGTATCACATAATCCCTTATATTATGGGACAGAGGGAGTATATATTCTCTAAGATTTTTTTTTTTTTGAAAGACTCTAAGCAAATTTTATCAATAGGTGAGTATTACCGTATAGCCAGTCCTTGAATTGGGCATGAAGGGCAGATGCCAATTCTTTTTTCCGAGTATCATCAAGCTCCAATTCTCGGATATTTTTTTGAATATCTTCCAGAGAAACATGCTGAAATTGTACAGAAAGGAATCGAACTTCAGAAATAAATATGATAATCAGGAGCATGTTAGTGTTTTATCAGAAAGCATAATTTACATGATCTGTGCTCCTGAGTACTTTTACCCACAACTTGCAGTAAATTATTCTTAGATTTCATAATCTTGATCAATCCTGCTCAAACTATATTCACGGAACATCCACCACAACTTTTTGCTATGAATATTGATAATAAAATAGGCAAACAATGGATGCATATTTTTATCGAATTCCTCTATTGTCCACAGTTACATCAGATAACCACCCTAACTAGCAAGCAAGCATCTCACTAAATAAGCCCTTTCTGACTAAACCACTGTTAGAAAGAAATGAAAATTGTGTTGCAGCTTGATTGTAATGCATACATACCTTTTTCCTTTGGGATGCCCAATAAACTTCAGGCAATGTAAATGGATTATATTTTGTAGGTCCTTGTGCCTCAAACCAACTGGGAATCTGTACAGAAAATTAGGCACCAATCACATTTTTGTTACAGAGAAAAAATAGTGATTCGGGGATTAAAGTTTTGAACTGCATCAAATGCTGAGCAATAGGGATATTCTTGATTTCCTACTAGTTACAACCAAAAAATGTAGCAAAATGGCTTCATCAATTCTTACCAAAACTGATTTGGATGAGTCAAAGAAGGCAAAAGAAAAAAAAAACATGATAATGTTAATGCAGATACATCCGCGTATTCAGGCAGGCACATCCAATTCAACTTAATCTACTAAAGTACTAATGAAACGTGAAATGAATACTACTGGCCAACCACACCAGGCCAAAAACTAGGTAAGCAGGTGCAGCATGATAACATAAAAAGATGATTTGAAGGGTTTAGTGACTCCAAAGTCTTCAACTCTTTTACATCTCTTTTGAACTCCATTCAAGTTAGGCCTCGGACCATGTACAACTAGTAAGCCCCAAAGGCCGATTAGTCATTTGATTGCTTGCTACGTCACACATGTCAACATTACATTGGACACATAACGTGTACAAAAGGTTGTCATATGCCAACAAATGAAAAGCTGAAATCTGCTCAGTACAAGCAGCTAAGATTTTCACTAAATCCACGTGTCTTTGAAATTGGGAAAGACAATCGGAGAAGGGTAACATATAGTTACATACCAAAAAGTTGGTGAATAGATCAGGATCTAGACAAGTAGCAGATTCAGCTTGGACATCAGAAACCCCTGCAGGATGAGATAATGAATCATGTGGATCAACAACTCCCAGCACAAAAGGTTGGTCCCACTTGTTGATGTTAGAATCCACACCAACTTGCACCAAATGTTCTCCCAATTGTGGATAATAAGTATTGAATGGAGCAACCTGACAAAGCAAGAAATAAAAATTTATTTGATGTTGTTGAAATACAAAGAGAATTACATTGAATCAAATTAAGTGTAACTTCCATGTTTTTAAAGCAAACTTGTTTCTGTGTGAATGAACCAAAATCAATAAATCAAATTATAAACTCGAAGGTTTGTCTGATTCCTTAACACTTTTGAGGGAAAACTAAATATGTGGTCCTTCACTAGAAATGGTTCCTTGCCAACTAGCAAGTATTGCCAAATAACCAAAATGACATAGGTTAAACATGCGCTAGTTTCTTTTAGCATCTCAAATGATGTAGTCGCCTTAATGTGATGGGATGGCTTCTTATTGGTTAACAATTAGTTATGAAGGATATGAAAACATTCAGATATCAGCATAGGTTTCTGTTAAGAAACTTGAACATCCTGTATGTCTCCATGCTTCCTTTTTTTTTCCTTTTTGATTGTCCATAAAGCTATTTATCCTTTATAGCAACCAGATATGTATATACAACAGTGTACACTTGTCCATAAGATATAAATAGTTGATTAGAAAAAGATATACTCACTTGTAATTTATGGTTGTCACCCACAATAAGCGGTTGGTGATTTACTCCCAAGTAGAAGATACATTCACGACAATTGGCGATACAAATTCGCTTTGAAGCTGCAATGATTTGCACTCGTTCACAATGCTCCACTTTTACCACCTGATCGCATGAAAATTGTTAGAACTACAAACAGAAAAGAGAAAAGTGTCTATAGGCTTTTCTAGAATGTGCATCACATTAAGTTGTATATCTGCAAGCACATTCCACAATAGGTCATTGTGATGCTATATGGACCCAAGGTCCACCCACATGTCAATAGGCATCAGTGGCATAAAATGGTTTGCCCTTTGGTAGAGCAAAATTCTAACAAAGTGTGTTGGTTGTCGAAACATCAATAAAAAAAATTCAAGGGATCTCATACTTTTTCATGTTCAAGCTGAAATATTGTTAACAAAAGTTGTATGATATACATACCTTACCAACAGCACCAAGAACGATAGTAGTGTCAGAACACCCATAGACAGTGGCATATTTAACAGGAGCTAATATGTAGATAACAGAGTCATGGCAGTTCAAAACCTACAAAAAAAAAGTTCATCAATAGTAGGCTGACAAAATCTCGACTTTCAAATAAGAGTCTGGAGTAGGTAGTTTCTGTTTTTTGAATTACAACACACAGAGATATCAATAACAAAGTAAGGCTATTCCGCCCTCTAGATGTTTATAGTACTACCAAAAACTAATAGATGCATACCTTTATTGAATGCCCTTTGATATCTGATGCTTGTTTCACTACAGAAGTTTTGGAGAAACCCTCCAGGAAAGTTGTATTTCGGTAGTGTCCTTGATTGTTTGGAACAGCAGTTCCAGTTGGTGAACTGCTATGAATTCTTGAATTTGTGACAGCCTCAGCCATTGTCACATCAGGATCAGATGCACTCTGTTGGCTGTTTTCCTTTGCTGTCAATTTTTCTGCTGTATTTTCTAATGAAGCAGCTATATTCTGCAGAATCCAATCATGAACCTGAGCAGCGGGAACAGGTGCAGCAGGCATGTCTGGATCAGAATTTGCAAAAAATGTAGCCACTTGGCTTAAAGGAGTCCCTTCAGAAAACTGCAATAAAAATCCGAGATGCTCAAATGTCTCTGCTGTCAATACCTGCATAAAAAGCAATGTGCATAACAGTTAGGGTCCAGGGAATCTTGAGACTAAAAATACCATAAAGTTGAATATACTTTTCAAATGGAATAATTAGTCCTACATGACTTAAAGTGCCCAGATTTATTGGGAGTTTGAAAGTAGTACACAATGATGGACCTATACATCAAGATCTTCAATATTCTATTGATCCAAAAAATTAAAAAGTACATTTCATTGCAGAAATTAGCCTAGAATTTACTTTGTCAGCTGCTTCCTGAACAGGCGATGAAGCTTCCGTACCCATAACTGTTCATATCATCATATGAATATGTTATCTGACTATTCATTATTTCTTTTTATCACACAGTGGAGGGCCCTTTCCAGTCCTTTATTTGCTTGATAAAGCTTTGAGTTATACCCCCTCCTATTCCAAAATGTGATTCCAAATGCAGGTCCATTTGATCTTTCCTAAATGTATGCTGTTTATAACTTCCAGTCTTCCAGCACCTTTTTCATCTTCCCTTCCATGTTTGCTCTTGCCAAACAAATGCTACTCCTCTCACAAATAAATAACTCATCTTTTCAATGTGGCAACAAAGTCAAGTCAGTTAGGGTGTGTTTAGTTCACGCTAAAATTGGAAGTTTGGTTGAAATTGGAACGATGTGACGGAAAAGTTGGAAGTTTGTATGTGTAGGAAAGTTTTGATGTGATGGAAAAGTTGGAAGTTTGAAGAAATAGTTTGGAACTAAACTCGGCCTTATTTTCTAAATTCTTGTGCACAGGTTTAAAAGGACTTATATTTGGAATCAAGAGGATAAATTTAATCGTAGTTATGGACTCATGGGCACTGAACAGGAAACAATTATATGTTTTTTTCCACAAACAACTACATCAGAAAAGGACAGACAAACATTTATACAATAGCTATACTAACCATAGACTCATCGCCCTCTCCATCAACAGAATCTGCCAAAAGACTCAGAATGTTGACCATATGCTTTTGCAGATAAGATAATTGATGAGCTTCTTCATCTGCTTGTGAAGGCATAAACCGGCGACTGTTACTGCGTACAAGCTGCATATTAACATAAACAATGAAGATTAATATTAAAAAGGCCCTTACAAGTAACAAATATAGAAACTGTTGGTCTCTGCACTAGCAGGAGTAAAGCAAGTCGCAAGTGATGGCAAAGCGCTATTGTGGCAATCATGAAAAGGAGCAAACTGGAACAGTCAACATTCAACAGTCCCATGCTTGCATAACTCACAGAGTCATGAAAAAGAGTGACTAAAAGAGCCCTTCGGCCTAGCCGAGGCATCTCTAGTCCTACCATAGGACTCCTACACGACATGATAGAATGATACAATAATACAAGTAAACAGCATTTCAAAGGGGAATATGAACAGAAGGTGAGATGGAATTTCTAAAAGCAGGGATGAGGATGAATATAGAGTAGATATCAGGATAAATTAGAAAAGGAAATAGGTGGACCAAGGGTCAAGCTTCTCACATTTTAAATTTAGACCTTATAACAGTGACGTCTGCAAATAAATTGTGGCAATAGCAGCACATTTTGTGCTGAAGTATTTTTATCACAACTATTACAACACTTAACCAACACATATTTGCAGTCTATGTGAATACTGAATAGTTGTAGTCATCATATATTGGAAGAGCATATTTTGAGGTATAATATTACAATCCAGCTACAGAGAAAAGCTTACAAAATTATGAATCAGCTTGAGCGAGCAATGTAGCTACCAGGCAACCTGATGATTAATTGAATTGTTTTGAATGCCCCACTCTCTGTGACCCCGAGTAGCCACAGACTGGTGTCCAGTACTATCATAAATATTACCAGTTTACCATTGCACAACATCAAATATTCCAATGGATATGGATAAAGAAAAATAACACTGACAAGCGAAGAGAACCATTATCAAAGGTTTCTCATGTTCTTGTGAAGTGCCAGTAGCATTGTGAAGTTGAAGCTTTTGTCAGTTCTTACAATGTATTCGTACAAAAGCGAATATCTTTTAGGAATCAAACAGCATTTCAGACTAAAGTTTTTTTTTGGGGCAGTCCTTAAATAGGAATCATTCAGCTATGGACATATCATGTTATTTCTAACTTATAGTAGTGATCCCACAACTGCATTCCTCAGTTGGCAGAAACATTGCCCATCTCTGTACGATAAATCCATTTGAAATTACATTGAAACGGGTCACTCGGTCGCTCCCAAATCCAACGCAAGTGATCATAATCGGCTGCCGCAAACCACTGTGCACACAAAGCTAACAGAACAAGTGCCCACCAGGGCGGCGGCGGAAGAGGGGGAGGGGGAGGGGATTGATCGAGACCTAACCTGGATCGGGGAGAGCGCGGAGAGGTAGCCATCGAAGGCGGAGGTGGAGGGCCACACGTCGGTGACCGCGGGCGAATCCTTGTGCGCGCGCGGGACGAGGCGCTTGTAGGACTGGATGTAGAGGAAGAGGAGCACGTCGCGGAGGTCGGCGTCCTCCGCCTCCTCCTCCGCGGGGAGCACCGCGGCGAGCGTCCCGAGCACCAGCGCCGCCAGCTCCCGCGGGATCTGCAGCGCCTCCGCGAGCGCCGCGATCATTCAAATTTTCAAAAGATGATATATAAATACTATGCACAATACTTTACTGTGGATTGGCCAAGCATTGCCTGTTTGATTAGGTACAATACTAGCAGCAGCACAAAATAATTTACCTGTGGAGTTTCAGCCACATTGTATCATCAACCGTGTGAAGCTTTCAGGCTGACCAACCTTTCTGAACATTTCAGCTGCATTTGTACCTGCACTGAAAGTCTGAAGGTAAGGATATGATCCCCGCATGCACTTCACTAAGAAATTAATAAATAGGTAAAGGAACCATAGTAACATTTGAAGCAATTGCCCTTAAAAAGAAAAACAAAAGAGTAAGTACATGGCCATTTGGACTTATATGATACTAAGACAAATTCGAAGAATACTAATATATATATATGAGAGTTTAGGGATCTAAGACACACCCACACAAGTTTGAGTATGCTCGTGCACTTCACCAAAAAAAAAAGGAAACATTTGAAGCAAATCATTGAGATAGTGCTAGACTTTGAATTTGTAATCGGGGAAAAAGCGGTCAGTATGACTTGTCAATTGTCTCTACATATAATTGTCCAGGCAGCTTGTGCCGTATCAAATTCACAGGATCTTGTAATCTTCACAAAGAATAAAAAAAAGGACAGATCACCAAACCTCAACTGAACTTAATAAGTAATTTGGCCAGTTGCCAATAATTAAGAATCTTATGGCTTACTTGACAGGAGTAAAAACTAAATCAATGCAGAGCTGTGATATGCTCTTCTACTGTTGTAAATCAGAGACTCGATTCAAAGGCCTAAATTTTCATCAAATACCTAAACATTTTTTGTTGAGCGAAACTATAAATTTGACTGAAATCTTCAAACTGACTTGACTGGTAAGTGATAATTACTCGGCCTAGAGAAAGAATTGCTTGGAGAAACAGAAGAGTAATTATAACCCCAAACCATGGGCACCTCAACGGAAATCCTCAATCCAAATATTTATCTCCGTCTTCTTCTCTTCCACCGCCGCCTCGTCTCCCCGTCGCCGTCAGTTGCTCTGCCCGCCGCCGCCGCAAACATCACAACCTCCAGGCCCGGGTGTTGCTCGCCGGATTTGCCCTTCCATCGTGACACCTCCACGGCGGAGGCGGAGAGCGGGAAGGATCGCCGTCGGCGGGGACTCGCCGTCGATGTGGCGGAAGGACGGGGGACGGCGGCGGCGCTGGCGTCGTTGCGATTTCGTGATAATGTAAGGGCTTTTGTGTAAACATCCTGTTGATGGGCCAAATTCACGGGAGGCCGATCGTCGACGTTAAAAAGGTGGGCCATTTTACCTTCGGGAATATTATCGATGGGACGGGTGGGCCTAATTATCTGGTGGGCTCAATTTGTAAACCAGAATTAAGTAGGCCAAATTCAGTAATGGCCGAATTCGTCGATGTCAAATTTAGTCTTGGGCTGACATTTCTTCTAGTGAAACATTCATTCCTGGGCGAATACACTGACGGGTAATTGGTGGGCTAAATTCGCCGGCTCGCCGAAATTACTAACGAGAATGAACTGGGTCAAATTCAGTGATAGGCCGAAAGTTAACTTGTAATAGGTGGGCCGAATTTACTCCTAGTCAAATTTGTCGATGATAATTAAGTGGACAAAATTTGTCGGTGGGCCGAATTCTTCTATGGGCTGTAAGTAGGCCAAATATATTGTCGGGCCTAATTTGTCGATGGATGTTAAGTAGGCCAAATTCATGTTTAGGCCGAATACATTCTTGGGAATTAGCAGGCCAAATTCAATTTGAGTCCAATACATTCTTGGCAATTTAGCGGGCCGAATTCATTTGTTCCCATTAGTGGGCCTAATGATTTGTTGGGAGTTCACTGGGCTGAATTTAGTTGGGGCCGACTTCATTATGGGGAAACTAATGGGCCTATTTCTTTGATGGGCTGAATCTTTCAGGAAATAGTAAAGACTTTTTCCTTGGTGGGCTGAATTCTTCGAAGGTAATTTCTGGGCTAAATTACTTTCGGGCCAGATTCTTCGGCGTGAAACAAGTCGGCATTTGTAGGCTAAATTTACTTTCGGGCCAAATTCATAGACGTTAAGAAGTAGGCCAAATTCATCCGTGGCGAATTTGTTGGCACAAATTGGTGGGCCATTTTCTCATGGGCCTAAATTCGTATATGGGAATTCTCTGGGCCGAATTTGATGGAAATGAAGTGGGCCTATTTCCTTCGTGGCCTTTGGTGGGCTGAATTTCTTGACGATAAAATAGTGGGCCGAATTTCGTTCATGGACCGAATTCATTTACGGGAGATTCGTGGGCTAAATTGTTTGATTGATGTAAACTGGATCAAATTCATAGGTGGGCTGATTAAATGTGGGCTGAATTCCTCCGTGCCTTTTCGTGGCGGGATTTGTTGATTGGAATTTTAGTGGGCCGAACACATATGTGGATCGAATTTTTTGCCAGGAATTAAGGATGCTCAACCTATTAGGGGCCTTCCTTAGTGGCCGTTAATGGCCTGGATTGATTGATTGGGATGGGCCAAATTCATTTGTAGGCCTAATTCGTTGACAAGAATTGGCAGGCCAAATGGTTTATGTGAATTTGGTGGGCCGAATTTATTCTTCCTCTTTGGTGGGCTGAAATGGTTTATGGGAATTTGGTGGACGACGATTCGTTATCATTTATTGAGCAGGCTGAATTCGCTGACAAGATTTAAGTGGGCCTATTTTGTTGATTGGAAGTCGGTGGGCCCAATTTACTGGTTGGCCTAATATGGTTGACGAGAAATAAGCGGGCTGAATTCATTCATGGCCGTGGGAGAGCACCTAATATTACCTGAGCATGACATGTGGGCCCCACTTCTCTCTCCACCTGTCAGTGGCACAGCCTCCCACTCCTCGACCCCTCGAATTACCCGTCACAAAAAATTTTAAAAAATAAAGGCGAGAGAAATGTTACTACACGAGACGAGGACGAGACTCGCCGTCGCCGTCCCTTTCACCGTCTCCACCTTTCCCTCTCAGATCTCCACTCTTCTCTCTCTCTCTCTCTCTCTATCCAGCCATGGCCGACGAGCCCCTCGACGCCGAGGCGGCGGCGGCGGAGGCGGAGACCCCCGCCACCGCCGCGGCTGCCGCCTCCCCGGCGCTCCTCCTCCGGCCGCGGCGGGTGGCGTTCGAGCACGGGCTCCTCCCGATCCCCAAGCTGGTGTTCCGGAGGGCACGCTGACGCAGACCCTGGCCAGACGAAGGAGCGCCTCATCGCCGCGGCTGGTGGGGACGGAGACGCCGCCGCCTCCGCGGCCCCGCGGGTGGGCGCCGCGGCGC
>CM020178.1:18144074-18196908 GCA_009805545.1 Oryza longistaminata
AGCGCCGGTTTGCAGCGGGGCGCGCTGAGCGGCGGCTTGGCGCGGAGCCCGTGGCCGCTGCGCGCGCCGGCCCGCGGGCGCGGCACAGCGCGCGCCGTCGCGGCCCTCAATTGGTGCGGAAGGGCAACCGGTTGACGTATGCGCGAGGAAGCTCCGAGCCGAGCGACGCAGAGCGCCGATGGCGCGGTTGCGGCGCGCATTGGCCGGAGGGAGCCGCGCCGCCCGAGCAGCCGCGAGCGCCACTCCACCGGCGAACGGCGCCCATAGTAAAGAAGCGAAGAGAACGAGGAAAGAAAAGAAAGAAAAATGTTGCCCACCAAAATTTATCCCAGGAAAGCCAAACACAAAAAAAAATATCACCTTTGCCTGCGGAACGTCTAAACACTCACATGCAAGGGCAAAACGACTGCTGCGTAGAATGACACAACGCCAGCAAGCAGACCAGCAGCTGCCTCCGACGCAACGGTCACCAAACCAAGACGGCCGGAAAAGGGACGAACGATTGACAATGACAGGCTTTGACCAATGCAGTAGATCGGGAACGGAGCAAAAACGAAGGGAAAGGAAAAAAAACAGCTCTAATAAAGAAATAAGATAAAAATTTCGCGTGGTCCGATTGGATTCCGGTTTGTTCTTTCCAACCGCCGCCCCCCCACTTCGCCATACGGCCGCCCTGTCCTCATCCTCCCCGCCGCATCGGCGCCGGCGTCGCTCGACCGAGCTCCTCCGCATAGGCACCGTTGTCTGGCCGCATCGCCGCTGCCTCTCCGTCGCCTGAGGAGAGAGAGATGAAGAGAGGGGAGATGGGGGAGAGAGGATGAAGAAGAGGGGTGAGTTGGACTGACATGTGGGGCCTATGTGGGTCCCACCATTTTTTTATTATTTTCTGTGTGAGACTGACATGTGGGTCCCATGGGTTTTATTATTTTTCCGGATCAAATTGCCACGTAAGCGCCACGTCAGTGCCACGTCAGATGAAGACTGAGTCAAATTAGCCACGTAGGCGCCACGTCAGCCAAAACCGCCCTCAAAACCGCCGAGGGACCTAATCTGCACCGGTTTTGATAGTTGAGGGACCCGTTGTGTCTGGTTTTCCGGATGAGGGACGGAAATCGGATTCGTTGACAAGTTAAGGGACCTCAGATGAACTTATTCCACAAATCCCGCCACGAAAAGGCACGGAGGAATTCAGCCCACATTTAATCAGCCCACCTATGAATTTGATCCAGTTTACATCAATCAACAAATTTAGCCCACGAATCTCCCGTAAATGAATTCGGTCCATGAATGAAATTCGGACCACTATTTTATCGTCAAGAAATTCAGCCCACCAAAGGCCACGAAGGAGATAGGCCCACTTCATTTCCATCAAATTCGGCCCAGAGAATTCCCATATACGAATTTAGGCCCATGAGAAAATTTTGGCCCACCAATTTCTGCCAACAAATTCGCCATGGATGAATTTGGCCTACTTCTTTAACGTCTATGAATTTGGCCCGAAAGTAAATTTAGCCTACAAATGCCCACTTGTTTCACGCCGAAGAATCTGGCCCGAAAGTAAATTTAGCCCAGAAATTACCTTCGAAGAATTCAGCCCACCAAGGAAAAAGTCTTTACCTATATCCCGTGAAAGAATTCAGCCCATCAAAGAAATAGGCCCATTAGTTTCCCCATAAATGAATTCGGCCCCAACTAAATTCAGCCCAGTGAACTCCCAACAAATCATTAGGCCCACTAATGGGCACAAATGAATTCGGCCCGCTAAATTGCCAAGAATGTATTGGACTCAAATTGAATTTGGCCTGCTTAATTCCCAAGAATGTATTCGGCCCAAACATGAATTTGGCCTACTTAACATCCATCGACAAATTAGGCCCGACAATATATTTGGCCTACTTACAGCCCATAGAAGAATTCGGCCCACTGACAAATGTTGTCCACTTAATTATCATCGACAAATTTGACTAGGAGTAAATTCGGCCCACCTATGACAAGTTAACGATTTCGGCCTATCACTGAATTTGACGCAGTTCATTCTTGTTAGTAATTTCGGCGAGCCGGCGAATTTAGCCCACCAATTACCCGTCAGTGTATTCAGCCCACGAATGAATTGTTTCTCTAGAAGAAATTTCAGCCCAAGACTAAATTTGACATCGACGAATTCGAGCCATTACTGAATTTGGCCTACTTAATTCTGGTTTACAAATTGAGCCCACCAGAAAATTAGGCCCACCCTGTCCCATCGATAAATTCAGCCCGAAGGTAAATTGGGCCCACCTTTTTAACGTCGACGAATTCGGGCCTCCCGTGAATTTGGCCCATCAACAGGATGTTTACACCAAAGCCCTTACATTATCACGAAATTGCCAACGACGCCAGCGCCGCCGCCGTCCCCCGTCCTTCCGCCACATCGACGGCGATGTCCCCGCCGGCGGCGATCCTTCCCGCTCTCCGCCTCCGACTCCGCCGTGGAGGTGTCACGATGGGAGGGCAAAGCCGGCGAGCCACCACCGGGCCTGGAGGTTGTGATGTTTGCGGCGGCGCCGGCGGCGGTGGTGGGCGGAGCAACTGACGGCGACGGGGAGATGAGGCGGCGGTGGAAGCGAAGAAGATGGAGATAAATACTGGGATTGAGGATTTCCGTTGAGGTGCCCATGGTTTGGGGTTATAATTACTCTTCTGTTTGTCCAAGCAATTCTTTCTCTAGGCCGAGTAATTATCACTTACCAGTCAAGTCAGTTTGAAGATTTCAGTCAAATTTATAGTTTCGCTCAACAAAAAATGTTTAGGTATGTGATGAAAATTTAGGCCTTTGAATCGAGTCTCTGATTTACAACAGTAGAAGAGCATATCACAGCTCTGCATTGATTTAGTTTTTACTCCTGTCAAGTAAGCCATAAGATTCTTAATTATTGGCAAACTGGCCAAATTACTTATTAAGTTCAGTTGGAGGTTTGGTGAGTTCTGTCCTTTTTTTTTATTCTTTGTGAAGATTACAAGATCCTGTGAATTTGATACGGCACAAGCTGCCTGGACAATTATATGTAGAGACAATTGACAAGTCATACTGACCGCTTTTTCCCCGATTACAAATTCAAAGTCTAGCACTATCTCAATGATTTGCTTCAAATGTTTCTTTTTTTTTTGTGAAGTGCACAAGCAGTATCTAAACTTGTATGGGTGTGTCATCGAGATCCCTAAACTCTCAAAATATATTTTTAGATCTTCGAATTTGTCTTGGGTATCATATAAGTCCAAACGGGCCATGTACTTTACTCTTTTGTTTTTCTTTTTAAGGGCAATTTGCTTCAAATGTTTTTTTTTTGCGGGGAATTTGCTTCAAATGTTACTATGGTTCCTTTACCTATTTATTAATTTCTTAGTGAAGTGCATGCGGGGGGTCATATCCTTACCTTCAGTCCTTCAGGCTTTCAGTGCAGGTACAAATGCAGCTGAAATGTTCAGAAAGGTTGGTTAGCCTGAAAGCTTCACACGGTTGATGATACAATGTGGCTGAAACTCCACAGGTAAATTATTTTGTGCTGCTAGTTATTGTACCTAATCAACCAGGCAATGCTTGGCCAATCCACAGTAAAGTATTGTGTATACTATTTATATATTCATCTTTTTGAAAATTTGAATTCTCGACCTTAAATTTGGAGTTGATTTGGGGGTTTTTTTTCATCGAAGTTTATTTTTCAGCATTTGCTTTTAGATCGCTGAGAACACGTATATAAAAGTTTTATTTACAAATTATTTTTCGTTTGTAAATATGCCGATGGGTCCGTTAGTTTGTTAGCTGGGCAAGCTGGCCTGTCTGTGGTTCAAGTTCTACCACTGATGACTGATTGCAACCATGGTAATAACTTAAGGCTTAAGACTTGACTACTTAAGGCTTAAGACTTGACTGTAGGTTTCTGAGACTAAATATGGCACCACTCTTGTGGTCATGTGTACAAGATATTAAACTACTGAGTAATGCAGTGGCATAGATCTCTAGTAAATTTGAACAACTCTGTCATTGACAAAAATTCTGTTTTAGTGCCCAATGTCAAAGAGGATATTTGTCCTGATATTGACAAAGAAAGTTCCAAAGAATTGAAACACATTACTTCACAACAGATAGACTTCTTTTTTTCCCCTTGTGGTCGAAGCAAGAAAATAAGCAAAAGACAGCCCTTAAAAGATTTTTTTATTCTAATTATGGTGAACTCAGCACTTATCAGTGCTTCTAGCTAATTCAATCATTTTCTCAATTACTCCGCATCAGGAATTAATCATAGTTCAGTCAGTCTATGTCCATGTGTCCAAAAGGATGGTTTTTCAGTGCTGTTTAAAGGAAATTGAGACAACAAGAAAATTGGCCTGACGAATTCCTTAGCTTGAAACTTTAGTCTAGTCAAGAAGATATGTAATGTTGAACAGATACCATCCAATTTAGTTGGTTGCTTAGTCAGATAAAAACAAGTAATTCCGTTATACTAGTATAAGAGTGGCCTTTTCTGTCATTCTCTCGTTCTCCTAGGAGGTCTTTTCATTCTCTTGACCAAATCTTGTGAATTACAATATTATAATTATATAACACAATTAAGGTAGAGTGAAATTGATCTCTCTGCTGGAGGATGACACTGCACCTAACCTAGATATATAGGCCAAAACAGTAGGTTGAATAACGCAACTTATACTGTAACCTAACAATGGGTCCTACTAGAAAAATAGTCACATGTATGTTTAGGAAAAATATCCTAATTATGTATTGCCCAAATCCATTTATTTTCCACTTTTTGAGAATATTACATGAATTTTAAGGACGAAGCGATTAGGATCATCTGCTTGCCCTTGCTGCTCTTCATGATTATACAAAATTCAAGTAGCTCGACACAAAAGAAATAGACTATTTGTTAACAAAGCAACAATAAAGAAGTTCAAGGTTATACAAATCATTGGAAATTTGGAATATCACCTAATCAATTGAATCCATCAATTCAAGTAGATTCAAACATAGAGTGGAATTGGACCGACTCTATAACTATGTTTCTTTTAACCAAATCCACTTTCAGAAATATTAATATATGATACTAAATGAGAAGGGAAAAACTGCTCCAAAACTGTCTGATTCACAGAGTCTTTTTCACATTTTTTTTCTTTCCTGTCCGATAATAAGTATGTCTGCTTTCCAAGTTTTCTTTAACCACTGGTTCCCGTTCCATTTCTTGCACAACTACTCCTCTAGCCAAAAGTCATCCTTTAGCTTCTGGTCAGAAGAACAGCCGCAGGGCCAGCTTGGAAGGGGATTAATTTGAGCAAGTCAGCAGGCAAGTTTGGGAGAGGAACAAAAAGTTTGCGGATATCGATAAATTCATCGGCTGATCATAGAAGATCAGATGGGAAAGAAGCAGGAGATGGATTTGGATTACTAGGCTGTCAGATACCATTTCAAGATGGGTGAATCATGTCTCAAGTGATTCAGAAGGAAGGTTGAAGCACTGCTGTTTAGTTTAAGGAAGTATTTTTCATGGCTTATCCTTCCACCTCTGGCATGATCCAAGCTTCTTCCTCCCTCCATGGCAGCATCATGTAAAACCAACGATTTCTTCCCTCAACCTTTGTCTTGATTAATTATCTATTTCATCTGATCTTGATTCTCTATTTCACTAAAACAAAGGACTTGTGCATGCCCATATTTGTAAAATTTAATCTATTTCCTTTCTGACAATACTGCTTTTAATCATGATTACCCTGAAATGGATCTCTATTTCATCAAAATAAAGGACTTTGTGTACGTTATAGTTTGAAAAATTAATTTATTTTCCTTCTGACAATCGTGCTTGTTTCCTCAAATGGATTGATTGTGATCAATCCACGCCCTTTTTCACCTTAGCTACTTGGAGTACTTCTGTTTTTGTTTTCTCATGCATATGATGATTTTCTCAGACTAAGGTGGCATTTTATATAATGATTGAGATTGCGAAGATCGCTTAAGAAGTTTTACCCTTCCCCCACATGTTTAATTCTTCTCTGTTTTTAGTTGTTTAGGGGGGATCAATTGATTGATTAAAAGTTATTTTTTTCCTGAAGAAAAAAACCCATCCCCCCCCCCCCCCCCCACCCCTTGGGGTCCGGCGTCTTGGGCCCCTTGAGCTCTGAACTTGCTGACGCTGCCATGGCGCCGCCGCTGCCACTGCCACCTTCTTTCTAGTTGCCATATGGATACAAAATTATAGTAACATCTAAGATAATGGAAACTTTATTTAACTCACCCAGTTATACCAATGTGATACAACTATCCTTTTTTAATTAGATAATGGAAGGTTTATTGAACTCAAAAGTCTGAGTATACTCATAGCCTCTGTACCACGAAAGTGCACACAGCCAAAACACCCAACATACACAACTAAAAGGGAACACAAGATTGATCAAAAGCCATCTATCCAAAGACTAGAACGCCACCCATATGACGGGGTAAAAAATGATTCAACTGTCTAACCGAGAAAAATTCCGGACAACTACAGAGGCGTGTGTAAAAAAGTTAAAACCTTGAATGCTGCCTTAGAGGTCTTGCCTACGGTGAGTGGCCTGCCATCTGCCGCCGCTGGCGCCGGCGATCTCCTTGAAAAGCCGGCGATGGGCGGCGCTGACATCGAAGCCTTAAGAGGAGAACTGGCACCTTGTGAACAACACGCTTAAATTGTGATAGCTAGCTAGAGATACATATGTGCACATATTAACATATAAACCTTTGGTGTTGGAGTTGGCTCTCCATCCATTGGCTGGGAGGGGAAGATGTTGAGAGTCTCTGCATGCACACATGAACAAGTTCAGTAATTATGCATTATGACTTACTACCTCCATTTTTTAATAGATGACGCCGTTGACTTTTTCTCACATGTTTGACCATTCGTCTTATTCAAAAAATTTATACAAATGTATAAGATATAAATCACACTTAAAGTACTATGAGTGATAAAACAACCTATAACAAAATAAATTATAATTACGTAAATTTTTTGAATAAGACGAATGGTCAAACATGTGAGAAAAAGTCAACGGCGTCATCTATTAAAAAATGGAGGTAGTAAGTCATAATGCATAATTACTGAACTTGTTCATGTGTGCATGCAGAGACTCTCAACATCTTCCCCTCCCAGCCAATGGATGGAGAGCCAACTCCAACACCAAAGGTTTATATGTTAATATGTGCACATATGTATCTCTAGCTAGCTATCACAATTTAAGCGTGTTGTTCACAAGGTGCCAGTTCTCCTCTTAAGGCTTCGATGTCAGCGCCGCCCATCGCCGGCTTTTCAAGGAGATCGCCGGCGCCAGCGGCGGCAGATGGCAGGCCACTCACCGTAGGCAAGACCTCTAAGGCAGCATTCAAGGTTTTAACTTTTTTACACACGCCTCTGTAGTTGTCCGGAATTTTTCTCGGTTAGACAGTTGAATCATTTTTTACCCCGTCATATGGGTGGCGTTCTAGTCTTTGGATAGATGGCTTTTGATCAATCTTGTGTTCCCTTTTAGTTGTGTATGTTGGGTGTTTTGGCTGTGTGCACTTTCGTGGTACAGAGGCTATGAGTATACTCAGACTTTTGAGTTCAATAAACCTTCCATTATCTAATTAAAAAAGGATAGTTGTATCACATTGGTATAACTGGGTGAGTTAAATAAAGTTTCCATTATCTTAGATGTTACTATAATTTTGTATCCATATGGCAACTAGAAAGAAGGTGGCAGTGGCAGCGGCGGCGCCATGGCAGCGTCAGCAAGTTCAGAGCTCAAGGGGCCCAAGACGCCGGACCCCAAAACGCTGAGAAGGCTGGCGCAGAATAGAGAGGCCGCAAGAAAGAGCAGGCTAAGGAAGAAGGTGATTACTTACTATAGTTACTACTATTACTATATACCCCATTGATTAACCAGCTCAATAGCAAGCTAAGCTAGTTAATTAGTACTAGTACTCTTGTACTAATATCAGTCAACAAATGAACAAGTAGTCAGCCCTCAGAAGCCTAAATAAACAAAAATCTTTGGAGCTAGCAAGAAAAGCAAAGAGATGGTGGAAGTAGCTAGTGAAGTTAACCTACCACCTAATGGGAGTTGTGTGTTAGACACATGCATGGGCTTTGCATTTGTTTTTTCTTTGCAGAATCTGATACCTTCGCTTCATATTATCATGTGTAATTAATCCTTAATTTGTTCTCTTTTTATTTTTGTCTGTGTGACAGGCTTACATTCAGCAGCTAGAGACAGGCAGGATTAGGCTGGCGCATCTTGAACAGGAGATACAATTCACAAGAGCTCAGGTGAAAATTAATAAGCAGCAAAGAACTGAATCATCTCACAGAGGCCGGATTTGGTTTGGGAAATATTAATTACTACTCGCAATTTATAAACCACCAATATTTGTAGGAGAATCGAAGTTTCTACTACTAGGCAAATAATCAATATCTAAAATTAAGAACAAATTATCTCGAACGAACAATTTGTGTTTGTAAAAAAAACAATTTATAAGTTATATGATGTGTTTCTGTATCTCCCTGCAGGGTGCATTCTGCGGTGCTGGAATTCTAAGCCCAGGTTAACACTTTCGAACTAGCATTTAATCATAATAAAGAGATTTACACTGCTCCATCTCACGTTAAACTTAACACGCCTAGCAACAATAGTTATTTGCATGTCTTGGTGCAAAGACCATAAGTATTTCTATATGTCATATCATCTAACAAAAATGCATTTATATACATTATGCGAGGGGCGTTTCAGACGCTGCATTGTTCAACTTGGAGTATGAGCGGTGGCAGGAGGCACACCACCAAGTGATCAGCCGGCTCCGGGCCGCTGTGGAGGAGCACCGACCGGATGGCGAGCTGCAGCCCCATGTCGATGAAGCCATGTCACACTATGGGGTGCTGATGGCTCACAAGGCTAGGCTGGTTGGTGCTGACCCCCTCCACCTCCTCTCCGGCCTGTGGAAGGGCGCCGTAGAGCAATGCTTCCTCTGGATAGGCGGCTTCCGCCCCTCGGAGCTTATCAAGGTAGGCTACTTCTCTTTTGTGAATGTTTGAATTTTTTTATAGTTTTATATCAGATTCATGCTTTCTTTTTAAAATAGTAGGAAAATTTTGATGGATCGATCAGATGGTCCAAATCTAGCCTTACAAAGTACCGTATATGACATCTTTTACAATGGTCTATACTGATAACACCCCCACCAAGTAACATGCCACCTCACGTGCTACCTTGATCCATCTCACCAACATCGCTCATGGGCCTTCCTCTACTACTGCAACCAGTTTTCTCCTTTGCTGTTTACGAAAATTGATTTTTCACAAGTGGTACGGTACTTTAAGAGTATCCCTGTTTTTATAGTCAACCGTCATAAAACTACCGTTTCCACAAGCAGTCACAAAGCAGGATTTTTTTAAGTCCACCTATAAAAATAAATAATATGTAATGCCCGCGAAAATGGTTTTTAGTAGTGATCTTCCTCCCCTCTCCTGTTCATATATTTTTTGAAAAGAGACATTAATTTGCTAAATTACATTAGGAGGCAATCATCTTTTTATGTACAAAGACGTGGCACACCCATAGAGGTGCGCCTTGAAAAATGAAAGAATTTTCTTAAGCAGCTGTCCCGATAAAATAAAATGTTAGCCGGAGATGAATCTATACCCACGTCTTAATGTCCAAATTCATTAAAAATTATAGACCAAAATTCCACATACGCTTTTCAATCTACCTGTCATGTTCTAGATGAAGGTCAAAATTTACTCATACTTTGCCTCCATATATTTTCCTCGTTACAAAAGCCTGATTGAAACTTGAAAGGGACAGCAAAAGACAATTTGCCGTTAATTTGAAATTTCACAATTTCTTTGTTAATTTTGCAATTTCGGTCCATACCTGTATTGTGAAGCAAAATTTAAAACCTTGATTCTTTAAAGAAGCAAGAGCAGGCTAAGAAAGGTATAACGCATAAATGAGCTTGAATACTCTTAGAAAAATAATTACATTCAAGTAAATATATTTATTTGTGCTAGTTTGGATATTGAGAGCAGTGCACTATAAATCAGTCAGTACCTTCTTCTATTTTTTTTTCCCATGAGTTAAAACACATTAGGTACCTAAGCTGACAACTAATGCAAAAATAGCAGAAATACAGTTTAGGTACCCAAAGTTTCTTTTTGCTGGGATTACCCAAAGTTTTACGGGATATTATAGGAAAGCACAAATTTAAGAGCACGTTATATTTTACCCAAAATTGTACAAAATCCATACGTTCCAAAGCTAGGAGCCCATTATATATGTCTTCGGAGCACGGAAAACTATTGTTCTGGAGGAGGATATATACATGCTTGTTCGACTGATTAAATGCTACAATGGCATATATACGAAATCACGAAATAAAATTGTGCATTGGGGAGATATATATGTTCCAATCATCAACCCAAACAAAACATTTTTAAGATTATGTGGCACTCTTGGAATCGACAAAATAAAACTCCCAATGGTAATGTGGCCCTTGCCACCTGCCGCTCAGCTACCCAAAGTAAGTACTAGCAGCTACTCCCTCTGTCCTATAATATAGCAATCTAGTACCGGATGGGACATTTCATAGTACAACTAATCTAGATAGGAAGGTGTCTAGATTTATTATACTATGAAATGTTACATAGAGTACTAGGACGAAGGGAGTAGTTAGGTAGGTGATGGGCAGTTAAGCTTTGGAATTCTTCATGGATTGAGAAGTAGAGATGCGTACATGCGCAAGCGTCGATCACCAGATGGCCGGGGTTGGTGGAGATCGATATATCGAGCAGGTAGAGGTAGCCGATCGTTCTAGCTACGTTTGTGTCACATTCTCGATGGAGACATCGTCTGGAACCGTTGATAGAGATGCATTTTAGTTAGGACCCCTGAACATGCGTGTTGTCGCTCGTTAATTTCTCTTTCGTCTAATAATCTAGTTTTGTTGTTAAAAAAAACTGAATTAAATAACGGTGTTGCGAGCATTCCATATTTTACCATGCGAAAAGATAAAATTTTCATTTGATTAGATGAACGAGAACAGATAAGTAGTACAGCTACATGATTATGTTTTTCTTTCTCTTTTTTAGATATAAATTGAACTTGAACTTACATATATCTATGGAATGGAATGACATGTGGTAGAGGAATCTATAAATATTCAAAATATTTCCTGACTTTAATTTTGTCATGATTAATTAGTTTGAAGATATATTTTACTTTTCTTCTTAGCAATTTCATAAAAGAGCGCGGTGCAACAAATTAATATAACTCAATAAAAAGCCCTTAACATTATTCCTATAATCAAATTCAAAATCGGATCATACATAGCATTTGGTGCAATTCATATACATGTTGAATTACATAGCATCTCGCGTAATTCATATGTTCAATTAACTTTTAGGAATGGCTTACAGCTACTCCCTTCATTCTAGAATAAGTAAATCTAGTAAATATTTATGCACAGGTTGTGGTCCGGCATGTGGAGCCCCTGACGGAGCAGCAGCTCGCCGCCGTGTACAGCGCGCAGCAGGCGGCGAGGCAGGAGGAGGACGCGCTCGACGGCGGCCTGCAGGCGCTGCTCCGGTCGCTCTCCGACGTCGTCTCCTCCTCGGACGCGCCGTCGTCGTCGCAGCAGACGCCGCCGGTGATGTACCACCCCGCCGCCGCCGCCGCCGCCGCCATGGCTGCGGCGAGCTTCATGGGGCAGTACGGCAGCTACAGCAACCTGCAGCTCGCCATGGACAAGCTCGCCAACCTCGCCATCTTCCTACGACAGGTAAATCAACAATCCTTTCTTCTAGACTTTTTAAGTTAATTTCTCTGAGCACTGAAGCTGATTTGGGTTGGGAAATTATTCTAAAACTCTCGAGGAGATGTCCTCTCGTTGTTTGCATGCTCTCACATAGTTATGAAAAAAATTAAAAAGATAATTTGTTTACAAGAAAATTAAGAAGATAAATTAATATATGATATATTACTCCACAAACATACAATTTTAAGTTCATACAATTTTAAGTTGTATGTTTGTAGAGTGATAGCATACTACATATCTTCTAAAAAAAATTTAAAATCTTTTATAGCTATTTGAGTGACATGCAAACAATAAGATAACATCCATTCGAGAGTTTCAAATCCACCCTCGATTTGGGTTGCAAGTTTTCGCATCGGTGACGACGTTGTGCGTGTATGTGTAGGCGGATGAGGAGAGGATGCGGACGCTGCACGCGCTGCGGCGGATGCTGACGGTGAGGCAGGCGGCGCGCTGCTTCGTCGCCGTCGACGACTACTTCGGCCGCCTCCGCGCGCTCGCCTTGTTCTGGACCACCACCCGGCCGCACCCGGCCGCCGGCTAGAAATCAATTGAATCGGCTTAGCTTAGGTTATTAGCCACACACGCACACATGCAAAGTAGCTAAGGCTATATAGCGACATGTAAGAGGGAGACGAGGAGTAGATGTATAGCTAGAGAGAGAGCATATGCACCATCTTAACGATCAAAATAAGGCTGTATGTGTATTCGATCGGGAAAATAGTTTTAAAAATAGACTCGACGTGTTGATCTTGATTCTTTTTTTACTTTTTGAATGTTTAATTTTAAAATGAACCTTTTCAAAACTTACTTCCAGAATCTAAACTTTTTTTAATCGAGCTAATGTGCTTGGCATGACAAAACAATACTGACATGTCACTCGTAGTGGGCATGACAGTTTTATCCTGCCACCCTAGTGAGGATGGCAGATCGGGGTGATAGATCTTGAAAATAATAATTTTCAAAAAGATCATATCTTGAAATAAATTTTACTAATGTTTAAAAAGGTTTAAAAAGTTACAAACATCATTGATCTTAGGACTTATTTGGATTGGAACTAATCTTTACACTAGCAAATCTTGACCTTACCAAATTTGGTAGCGTAGAATTTGTACGTATGGGTAAAAGATTAATAGAAAATCCACCAAACATCCATGTGGCATTATTGAAGTTGTCAAAATTTTAGTACGGCAAAAATTAACCTCAGTGGAACAAGCCCCTTTCTTAATCTAAAAGGAGATGGTTTGCAAATGTATCGAGGAAATTGCAAGTATCATTAGATTTAGGCCACTGATGCCGCCTCGAGTAAAAGCCCAAATTAACAGCATCCTGGGCTTGGCCTGTAAATTATAATTTCAATGGGCTGGAGTTGCAGATGTTAATTAATTTGGGCTGAAAGCTATACCAACTTTCTTCCAGGCCACATGCTCTCAAGAAAGAAATTAAGAAGAAAAAGAATCCAGAACGGCTAGATGCAGTGTGTTCCTGATGTAGAGGATCTTGCCTCTGACCAAACCAAGCTACTTACTGTATGCTTAAGACTACAGAACAATGATGCAACCATGAAATCATCTTCATACACAGATTAGCTCTGACCGATGGGCTTGATTAGGCCTCGGAATCTCTATTAGTTTCATGCTGAGCCTGAGAACGATGCAAGATACACACTGATATTGCCGGTGGTGAGGCGAGAGAATATATTCGCTGCTGCCTTTTTGACACATTTGCAGCTTAGCCAGTGGATGCATGCATGCCTCCTCTGCTCGGAATAAAGGCAACTTCCGTCTGCTTCTTTCTTAAGCTTATTCTGCAACGCATGTCATGTGTCTCATGTCTACTGTATTGGCATTCTGGTTCTCTCTAGCTTCCAGAATTTTTCAGCCACTATCTCGTGAATTGGCGGCTAAGAACATCTATGTGCAATATGTGTATCGTTCTGTTGCTGCTAGCTAGTGGAAATGGATTCTGAATTTCTAACTCTTACAGGATGACCTAGTGCATGCTTTTACTTCTAAAATAGACTCGACGTGTTGATCTTGATTTTTTTAAAATTTTTTGCATATTTAATTTTAAAAATGAGCCCTTTTAAAAACTTATTTCCAGAATCTTTTTGCCACGCTAGTCCGCCTGACGTGGCAAAACAATATTGACACACCATCCGCATCGAACGTGATAGTTTTGTTTTGCCATGCCAACAAGGATGACGTGGCCAAATAATGGTGCATGTCAGCCAAATCGGCGTCGCCAAATAACGTTGGGTTTACAACACGCGCGGTTATTACGTGCGGTAATCTTATCAGTTTTTAAAACCATAGTATATCTCGTGATAACCATGCGGTTTTCACGGTATTTGCGCGGTTACTCAAAATGGTTTGGTAAACCCTGTCGTTGCCATATCAACCTGGCATGGTGAAAAGGTTTAGATCTTGGAAAAATAAGTTTTAGAAAGGTTTATTTTTAAAATTAAAAATTAAAAGGGTTTAAAAAATAAAAAAAATCATGGATCTTAGGACTTTGTTTGGATTGGAACTAATCTTTACACTAGCAAATTTTGACACTGCCAAATTTAGTAGTGTAGAATTTGTACATATAGATAAAAGATTGATAGAAAATTAACCAAACATCCATGTGATATTATTGAAGTTGTCAAAAATTTTATTACGGCAAATAATAACTTCAGTGGAACAACTATAACAAGCTCTTTTTTTTATCTAAAAAGAGATGATTTGCAAGTGTATCGAGGAAATTGCAAGTATCATTAGATTTAGGCCACTGATGCCGCCTCGAGTAAAAGCCCAAATTAATTTCAATGGGCCACTGATGTCCTGTGAATTATAATTTCAATGGGCTGGAGTTGCAAATGTTAATTTGGGCTGAAAGCTATACCAACTTCCTTTCAGGCCATATGCTCTCAAGAAAGAAAATAGAGCATATGACTCTGTGTTCCTGATGCAGAGGATCTTGCCTCTGACCAATCCAAAGCTTTTTTTTAAGAACAAAGCAAGTTTATTAAATCAAGATAGAGTTCAGGGGATATGAAAATCCCTAGTAAATTGCCTGAGATAAAAGGATCATACAGACCAAGGCCATCCTTTCATAAGAGGAGCGACTGAACTAGGAAAATAACCCTGCAAAAGTCACCATACAATAACAATAGATGAGATCGCTGGAGAGCTGTGGCATTGCCGCGGCGACTCATTTACATACCTGTACTGACGTGCCCACCGCTAGACAAACCGGTAACTCCTTCGGCTGCCTCCACAGAAAATGGCACTGTTTGAGAATTGTTGTTAAGTCATAGATTTTGAGTGGAATTCACCGAACTCAACAAAGATTTGCCATGAACTCTACTGTCAAATCTGGGGAGCAATGACTGGAATCCTGTCAACGAGCGTCGAGCGTCGGGCAAGCGGTTTGTGCTCAACCCGAACAGGGATATCAACATGGTTACGGCTGCAATGCAAGCTGCATTTGCAAAGGACAATTTTGAAGTCGAACCATCCTTGAGCAAATTACGATTAGGACAGAAATATGATGCAACCATGAAATCATCTGCAGACAGATTAGCAGTGACCGATGGGCTTGATTAGGCCTCGGAATCTATATTAGTTTCATGCTGAGCCTGAGAACGATGCAAGATACACACTGATATTGCTGGTGGTGAGGCGAGAGAATATATTCTCTGCTGCCTTTTTGACACATTTGCAGCTTAGCCAGTGGATGCATGCATGCCTCCTCTGCTCGGAATAAAGGCAACTTCCGTCTGCTTCTTTCTTAAGCTGTATTCTGCAACGATTTCTGCTGGCATGTGTTATGTCTACTGTAGTGGAATTCTGGTTCTCTCTAGCTTCCAGAATTTTTCAGCCACTATCTTGTGAATTGGAGGCTAAGAACATCTATATATGTGCAATCTGTGTAGCTAGCGGAAATGGATTCTGAATTTCATCTAACTCTTCCAGGATGTCCTATTAGGGCATGCTTTTACTTCTAAATAATAGTTCAAAATTTTAAATAAAGATTAATATTATACCCCTTTCATTCAAAAAAAATAAGACATATTTTGACAATTTAATTTTGATTTTTGATCAACGATTAATCCAATAATATTTAATTAGGTTCTGCCATAACAAAAGATATTTTTGGATTCATATTCGGAGGTACTTTCTTATGACTATATGTAACGTTGTAATTATAAGCGAAATAGCGCATGAGAAAATTGTGGTCGAAGCTTGTTTTGGGGCAGTCAAAATACGTCTTGTATTATTCTCTTTGTCAAGGTGTTAGTTTAAGTACTCTTGTATTCTTTTGGCTGTTTATATCCCTTGTGGATATAGAGGTCGGATTAATGAAAATCCATTATCTAAAAAAAATGTCTTGTATTTTTAAACGGAGGGAGTACTAATATAAAAGCATTAATCACTGCACAAAATTTCATGTATAAACTCATCCTACAAAAACAAGAAAACTAAAGATCCGTCAGAACTGAATTCATCATATATTCTTTTCTTCTTGATACGTAGGTCAAATTAATTAGGACTCCAAAGTTTACGTGATGGTATATACACACACCGTATCAGAGTTGTCAAATAGTATTGTCACAATTTCCGGCTAGCTAACCCAATGGGTCAAAAATGAACTTTGCAGCACAACAGTAGAAAGAACCATCGCTTTTTCTGAACGCTTTCCCTTTCCTTGCCCCTGCTACTGTTGTTTTTTTATAAAAAGTAAAAAATTTAAAAAAGAGGCATCAGACCGCGTCGCTAAGCCGGAAATTACCTCTGAAAATCACCGGCGTTTCCACACACTGTGCAAGGTTCCTTGCCCCAAATCAAAGCGTTCCTAAAGTTGAGAAGAAAGAAAAGAAAAAAAAAACAAGGCTAAGCTAGCTACTTAAACAAAGCCCACACCACAACTCAAAGAATCGATTCCCCCATTGATCAATCAATCAATCGATGAGCTAGCTCTCTTTATTTACCACTCACAAACATCTTTTAATCCCCTTTGATCAACACATGATCGATCCATCTCTGATCAGTCTTTTGATCAGATCGATCACCATCTGTCCCTTTTTTTTCTCTGAATTTGAATCGATCCCTTCTCTGTTAATTTCTCCTTGCCATACATGGCTTCTGCCTCTTCTTGCTCAGCTTAAAGTTCAGAACCCTAGAAAGTTGTTATTGGCTTAGCTATAGCTTGCTTGCTCTCGCACCAAGTCTGTACACTGTCACACACTGACACTGTCCGTCCTCCATGTACATGGATGCACACAGCAAAAAGCCCTAGCTTAATTAGCTACGTATACCTTCCTTGTCGCCGGGTTCACCGCGGCGAGGCGACGTCGACGCCGACACCGGCGTCGCCGCTTTGCTTGCCGGCGAGGCCACCTCCCGGATGCCCCTCCATGGCCGTGCAGTGACCACGCATATGCCTGCTCATCACTTTCTCCTTGTAGAGTTCTAGGTATAAATGTCTCGCGCCATTGTTTGAAATCTCGATCTTGGAACATTTAGGTGAGATTATTGATGCCGAGTTATCTGCGAATTTTCATGGAGTTTTCCGGTGTTTTAATTCGATGGTGTGGTTTGGTTGCAGGTACAAGGTTGAAGACGACGGCCGGCAACGACGGCGACGATGACGATGACCGGAGGGCACCACCATGACGCGCACCACGAGGACTTCCAGCTGAAGGACACGAACCCGCTGCTGGGGGAGCAATGGCCGAAGGGCGCGGCGGGGCCGGCGCGGCCGGCCGTCGGCGGGGGCATCGCCGGGTGGCTGGGGTTGGAGAAGCCGTCGAGCACCTACGACCTCGTCGAGCAGATGTTCTTCCTGTACGTGCGCGTCGTCAAGGCGAAGGACCTCCCGCCCAACCCCATCACCGGGTCCCCCATGGATCCGTACGTCGAGGTCAAGCTCGGCAACTACAAGGGCACGACGAAGCACTACGACCGGCGAGCCAACCCGGAGTGGGACCAGGTGTTCGCCTTCTCCAAGTCGAGGGTGCAGTCCAACGTCCTCGAGGTGTACCTCAAGGACAAGGAGATGCTCGGCCGCGACGACTATGTCGGCCGCGTGGTGTTCGACCTCGCCGAGGTGCCCACCAGGGTGCCCCCCGACAGCCCCCTCGCGCCGCAGTGGTACCGCCTCGAGGAGCGGCGCGTTGGCGGCGGCGGCGACGGCGGCGGGTTGAAGGTGAGGGGGGAGCTGATGCTCGCCGTGTGGATTGGTACCCAGGCCGACGAGGCGTTCCCGGAGGCGTGGCACTCCGACGCCGCCACCGTCCGCGGCGAGGGCGTGGCGAGCGTGCGGTCCAAGGCGTACGTGTCGCCCAAGCTGTGGTACCTCCGCGTGAACGTGATCGAGGCGCAGGACGTGCAGCCGCAGGCGCGCGGGCGCGCGCCGGAGGTGTTCGTCAAGGCGCAGGTCGGGAACCAGATCCTCAAGACGTCGGTGGTGGCGGCGCCGACGCTGAACCCGCGGTGGAACGAGGACCTGGTGTTCGTCGTCGCCGAGCCGTTCGAGGAGCAGCTGGTGCTGACGGTGGAGGACCGGGTGACGCCGCGCAAGGACGACCTCCTCGGCCGCGCCGCGCTGCCGCTCGCACTGTTCGAGAAGCGGCTGGACCACCGGCCGTTCGTCCAGTCGCGGTGGTTCGACCTCGAGAAGTTCGGGATCGGCGGCGCCATCGAGGGGGAGACGCGGCGGGAGCTCCGGTTCGCGAGCCGCGTGCACGTCAGGGCGTGCCTGGAGGGCGCCTACCACGTCATGGACGAGTCCACCATGTACATCAGCGACACCCGCCCCACGGCGAGGCAGCTCTGGAAGCCGCCCGTCGGCGTGCTCGAGGTCGGCATCCTCGGCGCCGCCGGCCTCCAGCCGATGAAGAACCGCGACGGCCGGGGCACCACCGACGCCTACTGCGTCGCCAAGTACGGCCAGAAGTGGGTCCGCACGCGCACCATGCTCGGCACCTTCAGCCCGACCTGGAACGAGCAGTACACCTGGGAGGTGTTCGACCCGTGCACCGTCATCACCATCGGCGTCTTCGACAACAACCACCTCGGCAACAGCAACGGCAACGGCAACAACGCCGGCGGCGGAGGAGGAGGAAGCCCGCCGGCGAGGGACGCCCGCGTCGGCAAGATCCGCATCCGCCTCTCGACGCTGGAGACCGACCGCGTGTACACGCACGCGTACCCGCTGATCGTGCTGCAGCCGTCGGGGGTGAAGAAGATGGGCGAGCTCCGCCTCGCCGTGCGGTTCACCTGCCTGTCGCTGATGAACATGGTGCACCTGTACACGCAGCCGCTGCTGCCGCGGATGCACTACCTCCACCCGTTCACGGTGACGCAGCTGGACGCGCTCCGGTACCAGGCGATGGGGATCGTGGCGGCGAGGCTGGGGCGCGCGGAGCCGCCGCTGCGGCGCGAGGTGGTGGAGTACATGCTCGACGTGGAGTCCCACATGTGGAGCATGCGGCGGAGCAAGGCCAACTTCTTCCGCGCCGTCTCGCTCTTCTCGGGGGCCGCCGCGGCGGCGCGGTGGTTCGCCGACGTGTGCCACTGGAAGAACGTTGCGACGACGGCGCTGGTGCACGTCCTCCTCCTCATCCTCGTGTGGTACCCGGAGCTGATCCTCCCCACGGTGTTCCTCTACATGTTCATGATCGGGCTGTGGAACTACCGGCGGCGGCCGCGCCACCCGCCGCACATGGACACGAAGATGTCGTGGGCGGAGGCGGTGCACCCCGACGAGCTGGACGAGGAGTTCGACACGTTCCCGACGTCGAGGCAGCAGGACGTGGTGTACATGAGGTACGACCGGCTGAGGAGCGTCGCCGGGAGGATACAGACGGTGGTCGGCGACATGGCGACGCAGGGGGAGAGGCTGCAGTCGCTGCTGGGGTGGCGGGACCCGAGGGCGACGTGCCTCTTCGTCGTCTTCTGCCTCGTCGCCGCCGTCGTGCTCTACGTGACGCCGTTCAGGGTGGTGGCGCTCGTCGCCGGCCTCTACCTGCTCCGCCACCCGCGGTTCCGCAGCCGCCTGCCGGCGGTGCCCAGCAACTTCTTCCGCCGCCTGCCGTCGCGGGCCGACAGCATGCTCTGAGCAAGACGTCGTACGGCTTCAAAATGTTTGAAATTTTCAGTCCAAAAAGATGAGATTTCGTTTTGTTTTTGTTTTTGTTTTTGTTTACATTTTGCTGATGAATTTGGACACTTGAGATTTGAGAATTTCCCTCCCATGTAACTATATGTTTGTCTCGAGGATTCTAATAAGTGCATGCCTGGATTCTAATAATACGCAACTCTTTATAAGAAAGTTTAGGGAAAGTTTATGCCATTCTGCGTGATCTGTAATCTGGGCCTGAATTGGAATTAGGCTATTTTAGCCCCACCAAGATCCATACATAGCCTAACAAAACTGAGTGGGTGATGAAGAAGAAATAAGTTCACTTTAGGTCCTTCAATTTGTCGCTAAGTCTGAATTTTCTCCCTGAACTGCAATACCAGATATGGCGTATCCCTCAACTTCCAAAACCAATACAAATAATGTCCTAAGATGATTTAGATGGTGGTTTCGGCTGACGTGGTGCCTACGTGGCACTTAAAGTCAGAAAAACCATGGAACCCACATATGAACGAGACAATGACTGTCCGGTTAAAAAAAAAAATACGGTAGAACCCATGTCTCCTCCTCCCCAATCTGCCCATCTCCTCCGCTGAGAGAATTAGTGATCGAGCCAGTCATCGTCAAAACGAAGGCAGCGCTGCCATCAGTGATAAGAACATGGTGGGCGCTGTGTTGACTGGAATAGAAAAGGGGAACGCTCCGATCATGTCGAAGGAGGAAACCGGGGAAGCGTATTTCATATAGGACGCGTCGGGGGCCATGTCGAAGGAGGAAACCGGGGAGTCGATGGCAGCAAACAACCAAAGCGGCCCGGCCACTGTCATCCACCAGCAAGAAGCAAAAGAAGGGGACACGCATCGGCGAGGGCGCCATCATAGAGGTTGCCGCACATCCTCGACCATCCTCTTGGTGGCCGTTGGTCATTCGCAAGACATCGCAGGGCCGTCACTGGCTTCACCAGTGTCGTGCCAATTGTGCTGGTGTGCAGTCTCATTGTAATTCTTTTTTTAGTTTTAACTAGACAGTCATTGTCGCACTGACATGTGAATTTCATAGGTTCAACCGGAAAAAACCGGAACCAGAGGTTGGCACAGTTCGGTCGAATAGAAAGACCGGACATGCAATTGAACCGCTTCAGACCGCCTGAACCGGCCGGTTCTGTGATGAACCGGGAATAAACCGCTTTCGGTCGGACCGGACTAACACAAGTCCGGTGAATGAATGGGCCACACAACGGCCCAGTAGCATGTTTTGGGCCAGACTTGTCCGCGGGCTTGATTTTTTTAGCAAAAATTGAAGGAAACGCGCGCGCTTGTGGGGAGTCGACCCCTGGTCGGTTGTTTGCAAGCCAATTCCCATAACCATCCTATCATACAGATCTATGTGCTTGTCTGCAAACACATATGTTACATGTAGTCAGTGAACCGTGGTTCGACCGGCCGGTTTGACGGTCCACCAGCAGGATGACCGGGTCGTCTACCGGTCCGGTTTTTTCCACTATGCATGGTAGAGGCTAACTGAAGAATAGTACATGCTAGTACATTGCAACAAATAAGCATATTCAGGATTTTTTTTTCTGGACGAATAAGCATTTTCAGGATTATGCATGTAGGCACGGAGGTTACGATATGATCCAATAGTTCAAAATAAACGGTACCTTGACAACCAATAAATTAGCAGCACGTTCCACACTGGATATGATTGAAGATAGCATTTTCACTAGTATATACTCCCTATGTTTCATATTATAAAACTTTCTAACATTGTCTATATTCATATAGATGTTAATGAATCGAGACACACATATATAGATTCATTAATATCTATATAAATGTGGATAATGTTCTTACATTGTGAACCATAGGTTTTTATTCTAATCTCATTATCCTTGGCAGTTTGAACCATAGGTTTTTATTCTAATCTATATTTTTTATCGTATCTCCTTGAGCTCGGCGCTCGTGTCCGAGGATAGGACCACCGTGGCTCAGGCACAGGCCACCTGTTTAATGAATAATAATGTAATATTAAAAGTGATTCACCGAGTTACTCATGTGAAATAAATCATCAAATCCTAATTAATCAAGACTCAAGAATACCTTTTTGGCACGTTGTCGATAGTTTTTTCACCATCAGTCCTAGAAACAGATAAAAAAAAAAATCAGTGCCCAAAACAAGTCCTAACCAAGAATACCTTCTTGGCACGTTCTTTTAATAATTAAGCTGTATGAAGATCATAATTAAGTTAAAGCCTAGTGTCACTCGAGAAGAAGATAAAAATCATGCAACATCAATTCAGGCCCATTGTCAATAAATGCCCAAATAATGCAAAAGCTATATAATGCTGAAAAGGTTAGTCTTTGGCTTTTGGGGACAGAATATGCACACCTAAAGACAAGGGAGGTATGGGTGTGATTAACCTGAGAGTTCAGAACACTGCTTTGCTTTTAAAGCATATGGTAAAATTCTACAATGGTGCTGAGCTGCCATGGGTGAAACTGATCTCACAGACTTATTATGTTTCTAGATTAGCCCATCTAGTTTTGAACAAGGGTTCTTTCTGGTGGAGGGATATCACATCTCTTTCAAATATTTTCAGGGGTATAGCTAAGTGTACAATTCAGTCAGGTGCAACCGCCCTTTTTTGGAATGATCTATGGAATGATGATTTTAAGTGCACAAGCTACCCTAATCTGTTCAGTGTGACTTTGTATAAGAATGATTCAGTTAGGACCATGTGCCTACGGCCAATGGAGGACTCTTTTGTTCTTCCCCTCTCAGATGATGCATGTGGAGAATTTTTGCAACTGCGAGAGGAATTGAATCATTTGCAGCTTCAGGCAAGAAGAAGAGAATCACACAAGTCATTGAGAAGCAAATGCAATTACCTAAAAAAAATTAAAATCCAGATGAATAACACTTGCTGATATGATCATATACCAAAAAAACTACAAAAAATATGAAAAACGTACCCGTCAAAATCCTTCAATAGTCTCTGAATCATTAATCGTGGTAGATAATGTGTTTCTTTTGTTCCATAGAAGTTCATGCCAACAAAATTCCCATCAAAATCAATCAGTGGTCCTCCAATACCGGCCTGGCAAAAAAAAACTAGCACATGAATAGATGAAATTTTCAATGACACGCATACGAAGCTATGAATTAAAATTACTCATATTCTGATGCAATTAATTGTTTACACCATGAAAGAAATCAACCGTGTACCTTAGTGATTTTACAAGTGGAGATCATAAGCTCTCTACAGTCAAGCTTGCTTTCCTCGTCAGACAATATCCCACTTGTGGCCATTAATTTGCCTGATTCGAAGGTACGCCCTATAGCTACTACCTCCCTGTGAGGTTCGATTTGCATCTGGTTGTCGAGTTCTGCTGTTCGAAAACAACGGAAACCCTTGACACTGACCACAGCAATATTGTAGCTCAAATTGCAATGCTGCAATTCGCCTATGGCGATTCGTTTATTTGGAAGGTACACTTTAATCTGCTAAGAAAGACAATGTGATAATTAACGAGTATCTCAAATGAACAAGCAAAAGGAGTGTTTGTGATACCAACCTTCAAGTTATCAGCAATCTTGTTTTCATCAGCAGATATTCTAACCAAACTTGCTGAAGTCAAAACCCTTGATGTGGATCCATTGAAGTCTACAAATACACCTGTGCAAGCAAAAAACCTTTCTTCTCCTACAAAGATCAGTGATTACAATTATAGTCAGGTGATGGAATAGAGAAAGCAAACAAATATGGAGAAGTAAAGATCATATAACATTGTAATCTCACCTTTGAACGAAGCAAGTGAGACAACACTTCGGGATGTATTTAAAGCAACCTTGTTACTCAGTTTGCACCATGTATCTTCTGCAAATTCCTCTTCAAAAGTATTTTTCAAGCGCATACCCCCTGGTTAAAAAAACATAAAACTACAGTTGAGTTTGCTAGAAAATACCGTCAAAATGTGCAACAAAAGTAACCAGCAAAAGTGAAAGCAATGACTCACCCCAAAACCTGATTGGCATGGGATAATTACGAGACTTTAGATCCTTTTTCAAAAGCTGCGTGAATTCTGGTGCAACAAGGTGAAGAGTAAATAATGATCATGTGATCCTAATAGCTAGCAAAACTGAAAGCAATGACTGACCATCATCTGGCAAGGGCTTAACAAGTTCAGGAAACAAGAGTTCCTCCCAGAAATCTGGTGCAACAAGGTGAAGCGATTAATTTACATGTGCTGGTAGTGATCAATAAGCAGCATTATAACATGCTGAGAGCTTGCATGATAATTTGGTAACAATCAGTTAGAAATAACCTAGCTCGATTCACCTTCTGAATCACTTGTAGAATATTCAGGAAGCTTCTGAGTCTCACTTTCATTCTCTTCATCTGAAGTACCTAAAATAAAATTTAAAAAATAAGCAAGAAAAACGAACATAACTCAAAACAAGCAATGAGAGATTAATGACCCTGCATTAGCAATGACTAATAAGTAATAACATTATAATACGAGGACAGTTTGCATGATCATTTAATAACAGTTAGAACTTGATACTTTATTGGCTCATCTTGGTTCACCTTCTGAAAAGCTTGTGATGGATACGGTTTGCTCCTGGTTCCTTTTTTTTGCCACTCCTCTTGAGGTACCTAAAGCGGGAAAACAAATGAAATGAAAGAACATAATTAAAACAACGCAATGCTCTATCCAGGGCATCAGCAGTAGATTACAAACCTTACATGTTATTATAGTGATTATACTATCTACCCTGTCCACAAATATGGAGTGCATTTCTTTTATATTCTTATTGAAAAACTAGCATATTGCCCGTTTTCTGCAATGGATTTTCTTTTTTAAAGAATAACTTATTGTACCATATATATATTTTAAAGCCCATAAAAATGTTGTTTCTATTGTCCAACATATTATCATCATGCTACTTTTTCTGTTACTTTATAGATGAAAAATTTTCCATAATATTCGATTGTCATATTTTTCTTCTAGCGGGGTCTGTGGCCTGTGGGGTCTAGGAGACAGGAAAGTCTTTGTCTCACTCTTTGTGGTTCCGAATGGTAGTTGGATGATGGTGGTGGTAAATTCACTACCACCACTACCATCTTTCATATTAGTACATAGATATATAGATACAGGGCATATTTCATACTTGAAAACAAGATAAGCATATTATCTACTATACCCCTAACAAATATATCCAATTTATGAGCAGAGGGAGCACCACAAAGTTAAGCTTTACCCACAGGAGAGGAAACTACAACCAAGGATTAATAATATACATTAATGAAGATAGATTTCTGACAATAAACAATTTAGCAGTTTCAAAGAGTGATTGTGCTTTAACTGATGAACTCACCAACAAAATTGTTGTGTATCATCTTAGATCTGCATCTTTCAATTATGCTAGTGCATTCATCGTCAATTTCAACCCTGCAGCAGAATGTAGTATACTCTTATAGTGCAAATACACAGAGCTGCTGATCCCGAAAAAGAATGGATTGCATATAGCTAATCAAAAATACTATCAAGATTAACACTTCCATCCATAAGAAGCATATTATGGAAATCAGCTATAGGGCGTGCAAAACATAGTAATATATTGCTTTATCTAACAGAGTTATAATAACATAGTACTATGTGCAAAATCAAATCGCTATTATGTGATAGGCTGTCAAATAAAAATGAAAAAGGTCCACTTTAATTCCTCGAACTACTATTTTGCGGGAGCACTTAACCCCCTAAACTATTTCTAGCTCAATCTGGCTTGGCAAGTGTTTGACTGTTTGGAGGATCTGAGTGAAAGTACGAGGCATACCAGAGTGTGCAAGATCGCACCAAGCTTCGGTAAATTTTGTTCCTTGGTAGGAATGGAGTCCTCTCCTTTGAAAAAAAGTTCATGCCAACAAAGTTCCCATCCAAATCAATGAGTGGTCCTCCAGCCATATCCTGGAACAAAATATACTGTCACACTAAGCTAAGATAAGCACAAAAATAAAACTACATGAAGAGAATGAAATGTTTAAAGCCCCAAACGATATAGTTCGGTGTATGTAGTGATAAATTCTGCCACTCATATCATGAGACAATTATTAATTTCCACAATACCGAGAAGAAAGAAGAGATATCAGCAGTGCATCACCTTAGTGATTTTACAGGTGGAGATCATAAGGTGTTCAGGATAATCTGTTGGCCCATCAGTCACTGTCCCAGATAACGCCATCAATTTGCCTGAGTTGAAGGAACGCCCTATAGCTACTACCTTACTTTGGGACCCAAATCGCACTTCCTGATCAAAAGACGCAGCTCGCAAACCAGGTAAATATTTGATCACCACAACAGCAATATTGTAGTTTAAGTCAAAGTGTCCCATCCACCCGATGACACGTTGCTTATTTGGAAGCAGAACTTGAATCTGCAGTTATAAAGCAAGGCAACACTGCAGAATTATTATCATATCTTAAACAGGTAAGTAACAGAGTGCAGAGAAAATTAGGGGTACCAACATCCAAAAACGGATTGATCTTGCTGTCATCATCAAAACATCTAATCACATTTGCAGAAGTTAGAATACTTGTAGTTACTTCATCTTTGTTTCTGACAACTATGCCTGTGCCTGAAAAATGCGTCTGATCTCCTGCACAAGATAATATCTTCAATGTTTAGAACTGATGATCAGATACAAATATGGAAAACTAATTTGTATAGGCACTCACCATTGAATGAAGCCACTGAGACAACGGTTTCAGATAAGTTTGAAATGACTTCTTGACTGAGTCCACTCCAGGCACCTTCACTATAATCAATTAAGCTACCAGATTCCTCTTTAAAAGCTAATACAACACATTTGTTATTGCTCTATTAATAGAGCTGTGTAAATACATGCAAGAAATGGCGAAAGTGAATCAGCATTCAAGAACGGACTCACCTTTCTTTCCACTACGTGTGCAAGTTTTCTTCTCTTCATTTGAGCTCGAGCAATCGCCCCTTCGTTTAGACATCTTTCCAACCTTGGATCAGAAAGGACAAGACCCAAATACTGAGTAAACATTACCATGAAAGTTCTTAATTTGTTTTTGTTTTTTTTTCTTTTGGCAGAAGCAACTAACTAGGCAGATCGCAAACTGATTTCCTGGCACGTAAAACTGAGTAGGGCAAGACCAGCTAGTAATATCCAGTAAGCTTTGAACATAATTGAGGTGTCGTATAAATGATCTTCGCAAGCAAAAGAGAAAAAAAATCCTTACTGCAAATGAATCTATAGACTAATATAATGCCATTCGAACTAGAGCTACATGATACACTGGGCCTGTTTGACATAGCTTTAGCTCCAGTTCCATCTCTTTTGAAGCTAGAGCTCAGCCAAACAATTTTAACTCCATTCAAAATGAGAGTGGAGTTAGGTGGAGCGCTCTCACAAAATGAACTAGAGATGTAGAGTTGGGCTTAGACTGCTCCACAACTTCACTCCAGACCCAACTCCTGAAGCTAAATTTAGGAGTTGAAGTTCTACCAAACAGACCCACCAAAGGTTAACTGAGCAACGATGAAAGCAAAGTTTAGATCAATTATTTATCTAAGATAAATAACGTCGGCTTGTCATGGTAATGTACAAATTTGCAGTAGATAATTTTTTTTTAAAAAAAAGCAAGTAAACACCAATAATATCCAATCAGCTCTATAACCATGAAGAACCAGTAGACAGGGAATAGGCCGGGGAGAACCATGAGATGAATCAATTCACAGAAGAAGCCCCAATTGCTCGGGGTTCAACTATATATCTTTCCCGCCCAATGACAAAAACTAATAGGTCAAGTAGCTAATACGTGTCGAGCCTAGAACAAAAATTATCAAAGATACGATACATACTAATTATCTAATTGGCTATGTACATCCGTTTGGATGTAGAGGCCGGTTTAATCCGTTATCTAAAAAAAAACTATTATCTAATTATTGACTAATATAGTATAGTTAACATGGCATAATTTAGCTAGTATTGATTGAATAATTTACTTTGGGGGTGGGGGGCATAACGTAGACACGCCACTGGCAAATGCTACTGCTAGCTTGCCTTACCCCAGAGATCACAGACAGGGCAAGCAAGAACACAATTTGTAACTTTTGCTCAACTAAGAACACAATTTGGAAAAAGAAGCGCGCATTATAGGTCACCTTATTGCTGCCTAGTCACCCAAGTTATAGTAGCCGACGCAGGCGCCAGAGCACAAGGCAAAGCGACAGTCGCCGGAGACGCGAGCAGCGCGAGAACCGAAGGGGGCTGGGAGGCGGTGACGCCGGCCGCGCCGGATGCGCGCGTCTGCTGGCCGTCGTCGCCGGTGACGGCGAGGGAGGAAACCCTAAAGTAGACTAGGCAGAGAATTTAAATTTTGACACTTAGTTTTAAATTTAGTTTTAATATTTTTATTCAGAGTACGTACTTTTAGATCGGCTAAGAATACACATGCATAAAGTTTTACCTATAATTATTACTTTTTCGTAATCAATATTAGTCTAACCAATAGAAGACTAATGCCTATAGCCGCATTTTCTACCCAAATGTGTGTAAAAGGCGTCTACGCATAGATAAATTACTCAACCGATAGTTAGAAAGTACTTAAAAAATAATGCTCTCTATGTGGATTTGTAATTAAAATTCCTTTGACATATAGTATTTTAATTAAATATTATTGAAGAATTAAAGTAACTAGAAAAAATACCCGTGCGTTGCAACGGGTGAAGACTATTTTAATCTTATTACTGTTACATGGTTTAGTTAAGAAGAAATTCACTGTGTTAAATTCACTGCGATATATATTTTGTTAGAAAATCATACGCTGCAATTAGGAGTCCGATCGTCTCAAATTAGCATGCGAGTTTTTTAAAGAGATTTCTGATACGATTTTTTTCTATATTTTCAAAAGCGAACGAACTTAAAAACCGACTCAAAAACAGATTTGTATTTTCAAAAGCGAACGAATTTAAAAACTGACCCATACACGGACAGCGTACCAAAGTACCGGCAAAAACATCTTCAATTTTTTTTTTTTTGAAAAAAGTAGTATAAGTAAAAGAGAAGATTACGGACGAGAAATCTTTTTTAGGGAGTCGGACTTTTTAGAGTCCTTTTATTTTTCTTTTTTTTTGATAGAATTTCTTTTCTCTTTTTTTTCTTTTTTTTCCACAGGAGGAGGAGTCGGATTTATTTTTCCCGATTGAAGTTTTTTATTTTTTTATTTTTTAAGTAGTAGTAGAATTTTCAATTTATTAGAACACATGGTGGCCTGGGAGTGTTTGTAGTAGTGCCACGTGGCGGTTTGAGAGCATTTTTAGAAAGTTTCATAGACTTTTAGTATATAATAGATAGATAGATAGATAGTAGATAGAGAGATGATGATGAAACATTTGCATTGACATTTGTATGGGTCCGCATCGGATCCTCCTTGTTACGCGCCAAGCCATCGAGTCAATGCAGGCATGTACTCACATATGGACTAGGGAGAACGCACATGCTTATGATCTAACGAGGACTAGGGAGTATCTCGATATATAGATATTTTTAGTCATGAATCTTAACGCAAAGTGTTTATGTTTTAGAGCGAAGAAGTAGAAATTAATATACTAATATCTCTCGGTGGGTGAGTTCACTAATTCCAACCACGAGGACCTGATCAGATCAAACAAACAGAAACAAAGCATGTACGTACTCCCTCGCTTCTTAAATATAACGATTTTTACATGATTTAACGGAGATTAAGATTGATAAAAAAAAACTTTAATGCCCCTCGATAAATAAGAGATTTGGTGAGGATGAAAAGATACGTGACCATAAGCGAAAATTTAATTAAAAAGTGGTTGATGAGATAAATAATATTGTAAATGTTGTTTAGATTCATAGCTACATATGTTTATTTTTTGAGACCAACAGACTACAAGTTTTTCTATATTCTTGGAACAAGGAGGGAGTAGCTTTCGTGGCTTCCATATGTAGCTAGCTCAATCAATGACTATTTCACACCTGCCGGCCATGCCGGCCGGGCATGGCTAGATACTCTGAACAGAAGAAGATGTCGCCATTAATTATCCAATGTTGCCCGGTCCATACTATTAACCTGATCAAACACAGTGGAGGGGATCGTACTGAGCTTCCATTGTCTATTTGTCTTGATTTCTGGATTGATTCTCGCAGATCACAGGGCAGATCCCGATAATAACAATAATAATAAAAAAAGTAAAGTGTCCTGGTAGTTCTCCTGCCGATTGATTCAACGAAAGAAAAAATGAACATCATGGGAATGGACTAATAAGTTACTGTACCGGTTATTGTTTGGAGGCGTTTGTCGTTAATGGCCAAGGGTTTATGGTTCCGACGCCGGTCGGTTTTATGATAGTAAATTGCTGTACGTACGATAAACTTGTTACGATTTTGGTACGATCTAGTGTCATGCATGATACTCCCTCCATACTCACAAAGGAAGTCGTTTAGGGCATCGACACGGTCTCCAAAATACAACTTTGACTTCTTGTTTCTATAAAAATATTCATTGAAAAGTGATATATGTATACTTTTATGAAAGTATTTTTCAAGACAAATCTATTCATATAATTATTACATATTCAAACTCAACAACTTGAGAGTTATTTATGATTTATATTCCCAAGGTTTGACTTAAACATTGTCCTAAACGACTTCCTTTATGAGTATGGAGGGAGTATTTGATTGGCCATGGAAATATTGTGGACCCTATATTTGTTGCATGCATTAGAGATTAGAAGGCACCGTACACTAATCGTAAGATATTTATCGTATTTATAGCAGAGCTCTTTATGATATACTCCCTCCATTTTATATTATAATTCTTTCGATCTTTTTTTTTTCAAAACTCTTTAGGTTTGATAAGTTTATAAAGAAAACAACAACTACAATACTAAATTAGTTTCATTAAATTTAAAATTGAATATATTTTGATAATATGTTTATTTTGTATGGAAAATATCACTATAATTTTCTACAAACTTGGTCAAAATTTAAAGAAGTTTGATTAAGAAAATAGTCAAACAACTTAATTATAATATAAAATGGAGGGAGTATCTTTTTTTCAAGGCAGCTTGAAATTAGAGTTTTAGGGATGATTTCGAATTGTTTTCAAGAAATTCAAAAACGAATTCCAACCACCAGCGAGATTTAGAAACCCAGGAAAATTCAATCCATTTTGATCCCTTGGCTATATGAAATTACAAAAGAAAAAAAATATTGTTTTGGCGCTCTCGTGATCAATACTCATGTGTTCAGTTTTAGCATCAGGTTTATGGCGTGAAACGTTAAAGAGGTGAAATTTTCACTAGAATTCTATATCCAACGCTTGATATATAAAAGGGAATCTTATTTTTAGCAAGACAGCATATCGATTATGTAATGTTTTCTTGTCAAATTATCTCTTGTTCACACACATAATATTCCACCAAAAATCAAGTTTAAATTTGACCTACACATTGGGAGAGAGAAAAATTAGGTATAAATAATACCATTACTATTTGTCTGCTGAATTTGTCCCTTTTAATATCTCAATATGTGAGTTGAGTTTGGACATAAAAATTTGTATAGTTGTATATATATTGCTGCATGATTGTCGTTAATTTTTTTTTAGAATTTTTCATAACTATTCGGATTGTTTTTAGACAAATGAGGGGATATTTCCTCAAGAGTTTAAAACAATTTTTCAGGTCACCAGCAAATTTATATATATGGTCTTAGGCTGTGTTTACAACCCCTTGTTCCCAACCCCTGTGTTTATATATGAAAGTTGCTTAAAAAAATTAAATTAATCCATTTTTAGAAAAAAAATAGCTAATACTTAATTAATCACGCACTAATAGACCGCTCCGTTTTCCGTGCGGAGGAAAAAAGTTCCCATCCATGACATGCTAACACAGCCTTAGAACACATTTTCATTTTGTATAGTCACTACAATATCGGATTTTTTTTTTTTACGATGGATCTATCACTGCCATTTTTATGTGACAAAATCAAAATACTTATATATATATATATGGTTTTGTACATACTAGTGGGCAATGTTAAGTCCTCAAATGTTTGCTATTTATTGAAATGAAAAAAAAACAAGCAAGGAATAAGTAGTTTAGACAAATTGCTTACACAGATGTAGGGATGAAAACGGAGCGGATAGTTTTCGTCCGCTCCGGATAAAAACGAATACGGATACCTTTCGGATCGGATAATTCTCGGATAGTTCGGATACGAATACTGATATTTTTTCTCGGATACAGATACGAATATGGTATCAGGGTTTCCGTCGGATACGGATAATAATTCGGATATCCGGTGAACAGTGCTATTCGGATATCCGCAGAAGCCACAAGACACACCCCATTTCTTTATAACTCTATGACCTTCAATATACCTTTTTAGATTTTAATAGTAGTTCATCTCTTAACACTAGTCCACATTATTAATATTATTTAAAATTCTAAAAATATTTATAAATTATACTACATTTTATATAAAATGAGCTAATTATATATGTTGATATTTGTTTCTATTAGAAGTTGAATTGGTTTTCGTGTTCCGAGAAAAATTTGTTTCCGTATTCGTGTCCGATCATATTCGATTCTTATTCGTATTCGAGATAGTCCGTATTTGTTTCCGTATTCGAGCTATCCGTATTCGTTTCCGTATCCGGCAAAAAATATGAAAACGAATATGGTATGAGCATTATCCGTCCGTATCCGCTCCGTTTTCATCCCTACAATCGGGCGTGATGGGCCCATACCTGTGCCCGTGAGATTATTTGTGCCCGTGGGTATGCCCGTTACTACATGACGGGCAAGGATTGTTGCCCATGCCCTTCGCCCGCGGGCGCCTTATGCCCGCGGGCGTGCCTGTTTACCCGCAACAACAAAAGCAGTGGAACAAAAAGTTTACAAGCTTCTAAGTTCGAATCGAATTTAAAACATCAAATATTCTCTGCCTCGGTGTGGTGTCTCTCCTTTGGCGGCGATAGAGGAAGGGGGAGAGAAATAATAAGGGAAATAAAATGGAAACCGTAGAAAACAAAGAACGTGGCTTAAATAATTTTTTTTCAAAACTCTTTAGTTTTTATAAGTTTATAAAAAAACAACTACAATACTAAATTAGTTTCATTAAATTTAAAATTGAATATATTTTGATAATATGTTTATTTTGTATGGAAAATATCACTATAATTTTCTACAAATTTGGTCAAAATTTAAAGGAGTTTTACTAAGAGAATAGTCAAACAACTTATAATATGATGAAATGGGGGAGTATCATTTTCTTCAGGGCAGCTTGAAATTAGAGTTTTAGGGATGATTTCGAATTGTTTTCAAGAAATTCAAAAACGAATTCCAACCACCAGCGAGATTTCGAAACCCAGGAAAATTGAATCCATTTTGATCCCTTGGCTATATGAAATTACAAAAGAAAAAAATATTGTTTTGGCGCTCTAGTGATCAATACTCCTGTGTTCTGTTTTAGCATCAACTTTATGGCGTGAAACGTTAAAGAGGTGAAATTTTCACTAGAATTCTTTATCCAACGCTTCATATATAAAAGGGAATCTTATTTTTAGCAAGACAGCATATCGATTATGTAATGTTTTCTTGTCAAATTATCTCTTGTTCATACACATAATATTCCACCAAAAATCAAGTTTAAATTTGACCTACACATTGAGAGAGAGAGAAAATTAGGTATAAATAATATCATTACTATTCGTCTGCTGAATTAACCCTTAATATCCTAATACGTGAGTTGAGTTTGGACCAAAAAAAATTTGTATAGTTGTATATATATGCTACATGATTGTCGTTAATTTTTTTTAGAATTTTTCATAACTATTCGGATTGTTTTTAGACAAATGAGGGGATATTTCCTCAAGAGTTTAAAATAATTTTTCAGGTCGCCACCAAATTTATATATATGGTCTTAGGCTGTGTTTGCAACCTGTTCCCAACCCCTGTGTTTCTATATGAAAGTTGCTTAAAAAATCAAATTAATCCATTTTTGAAAAAAAAGCTAATACTTAATTAATCACGTGCTAATGGATCGCTCCGTTTTTTATGCGGAGGGAAAAACTTCCCATCTGGGACATGCGAGCACAGCCTTAGAACACATTTTCATTTTGTATAGTCACTACAATATCTGATTTTTTTTTTTTTTACGATGGATCTATCACTACTATTTTTATGTGACAAAATCAAAATACTTATATATATGGTTTTGTACATCCTAGTGGGCAATGTTAAGTCCTCAAATGTTTGCTATTTATTGAAATGAAGAAAAAAACAAGCAAGGAATAAGTAGTTTAGACAAATTGCTTACACAGATGACATCCATTTAACATCAGCATGTGCATAACCCACAAGCATTAAGCTTAAGCATATAACCGAGTGAGAACCAACAGAGGTAGCATAGGCATAGCTAGCTAAGCTGAGTGACAAAGTGAGTAGTCAAATTAACCAAGCTCTTCGTCGCCATGGATCATCAGCTGGTAGCTCGAGATCTCTTCAAACCTCTCCTCCTCTTCGTCGCCGGCCTGATTGTGCTCTACGCGCTCCGCCGCCGCCGCGCGGAGCGCGGCCTGCGCCTCCGCCGAGCCCGTTCGGGCTGCCCATCCTGGGCCACCTCCACCTGCTCGCGCCGCTGCCGCACCAGGCGCTCCACCGCTCGCCGCGCGCCACGGCCCGCTCCTTTCCTCCGCCTCGGGCTCCGTCCCCTGCGTCGCCGCCTGCTCGCCGGACGCCGCCCGCGAGGTGCTCAAGACCCACGAGGCCGCGTTCCTCGACCGCCCCAAGCCCGCCGCCGTCCCCGCCTCACCTACGGCGGCCAGGACTTCTCCTTTCTCGCCGTACGGGCCCTACTGGCGCTTCATGAAGCGCGCGTGCGTGCACGAGCTCCTCGCCGGACGAACGCTCGACCGGCTCCGCCACGTCCGCCGCGAGGAGTGGCGCGCCTCGTCGGCTCGCTCCGCGCGAGCGCCGACGGCGGCGAGCGCGTCGACGTCGACGCCGCGCTCATGGGCCTCACCGGCGACATCGTCTCCCGCATGGTGATGGGCCGGCGGTGGACCGGCGACGACAACGACGCGGAGGAGATGCGGAGCGTGGTCGCCGAGACGGCGGAGCTCACCGGCACGTTCAACTGCAGGACTACATCGGCGTCTTCAAGTACTGGACGTGCAGGGGCTCGGCAAGCGCGTCGACGCGGTGCACCGCAAGTTCGACGCCATGATGGAGCGGATACTGACGGCGAGGGAGGCCAAGAGGAAGCTACGCCGGCAAGCGGCGGCCGACGGCGAGGACGACGAGAAGGACCTCCTTGACATGCTCTTCGACATGCACGAAGACGAAGCCGCCGAGATGCGTCTCACCAGGGACAACATCAAGGCGTTCATGCTGGTTAATACTAAACCTCAGATAGACCACGGTCGAACACCTCAAGAACTCCATGATCGAGATCTCGTGTGCCAGGATCTTCGCGCGGGGACGGACACGACGACGATCACGCTGGAGTGGGCGCTGTCAGAGCTAATCAACAACCGCCCGTCCTCCGCAAGCTACAGGCGGAGCTCGACGCGGTGGTCGGCGGCGCGCGGCTCGCCGACGAGTCGGACATCCCGAGCCTCCCGTACCTGCAGGCCGTGGCGAAGGAGACGCTGCGGCTGCACCCGACGGGCCGCTCGTGGTGCGGCGCCGCGGTGGAGCGCGCCACGGTGGGCGGCTACGACGTCCCGGCGGGCGCCACGGTGTTCGTGAACGTGTGGGCGATCGGCCGCGACGCGGCGTGGTGGCCGGAGCCGACGGCGTTCCGGCCGGAGAGGTTTCGTCTCCGGCGGCGGCGGAGGCGGGACGGCGGCGGACGTGCGCGGGCAGCACTTCCAGCTGCTGCCGTTCGGGTCGGGGCGGCGGATCTGCCCCGGCGCGTCGCTGGCGATGGTGGTGGTGCAGGCGGCGCTGGCCGCCATGGTGCAGTGCTTCGAGTGGAGCCCCGTCGGCGGCGCGCCGGTGGACATGGAGGAGGGGCCCGGGCTGACGCTGCCGCGGAAGCGCCCGCTCGTCTGCACCGTCTCGCCGCGGATCCACCCGCTGCCGGCCGCTGCATCAGCATCGCTGACGTGATTTGGATTTTGGATGGACGGCTAGGATTTGTCCTGCTGCGCCATTGATCGGCCATTAGGCAGATGCAGTTCACGGTTTCATCAAGTGCAGTTGGATATATTCTCATATATGAAAAAAAAAAAAGTGCAGTTGGGTTCTGCTTTAGTGGGGAAACTATTTCAGTCCGCGAAGGATGTACTTTCTCCGTTTCATAATATAAGTTATTCTAACATTTTCCATATTTGTATTGATGTTTATATGACTGAATCATTTTATATTCGTTTTCTTACATATCAGATATAAAATGATTCAGCCATATAAACAAATATTCACTGTCATTCAATTTTTTTTAGAAACAAGGTCCAGGAGCTCATAAGACGTGCACACTCATCCTTATTAATACATAACGCACAACTTACTTGTATGAGCGCATTTGAAAAATTGGATCGTCATATTTGAGATTGATTAAGTCACAACTGACGTCTCACTGTCGACGGATACGTCACCTACCACTAAAAAGATAATTAGTTATAAATACGAACACCCGCAACATTAAGTTAAATAAACAGTATGTACTCCGGTATACAGTGACACATTGTTTTCGTGTGACAGGAAGTCAGGAACACTAGCAATAGTTGTTTTGATCCGATCGTCCTAAAGTCAAAATGGAAGCAAATACTATCTCCGTAAAAAAAAAAAATCCTAGGTTTGAATCTAAACACATCAGGATTAGTTTTTTTAACGGAGAGAGTGCAGTGGTACCATTTAAAAATATCTGTGTGATTCACATATTTTCTTAATACCAGTCCAATCATTTTTTTTATATATATTTCTGTCTTATTCTACTGGTCGGCTGCTGGCCTGCAGCCGCCGGCATTTCTCATTTTCTTCGAGAAAAAGAAAGCAGACGAGCACTAGTTAGTGGAACAGAGGAAGCAGAAAACACACGGGAGACAGGAGTGACAGACAATTGCAGGCCCAGCATTGGAATTTGGAAGCGAGGTGGGTTGGGCTAGACAGATGGGCCGAGACTCGCTGCCTGAGGTTTGTGGGCTATCGGCCCATAGTACATAATGGGCCATGAGCCATTGACGGCTGAAAGTTTCAACGTTGGGCTTTTGTGATGGCGTGACGCTGCCGCGGTCAAAGGGAAGAGAGAGAGAGAGAGAGAGAGAGAAGCGGTCAGGCTGCAGCACAGCGGGTACACCGCCTCCCGGTGCTACCGATGCGTCTGTATCGTATCGGAGGCTTCCAAATCCAGGCGTTGCTTTCGCCTGCCGCCGCGCTCGTCACGTCTCGTCTCGTCTCGTCTCATCTTTCTTCTCCCGTGAAAAGGTTTTAACAAATCCTACCTTTCCTCTTTTTTTAGCACGTTTTTTTGAACAGTTAAATAATTCATTCTACAAAAAGGTTTCATATAAAAATTATTTTGAAAATCAAATAATTTTTTTATATTAATAATAACTATTCCTTGTGTTACATAATGCTATTATAAGAGAATTTGAAGGGATGTGACACATTTTAATGCTAGCCGCTGCTATGAATATGTATATAAAATATTTTTAACATATGTTAGGATGTGTCTCATTTAACTAAAATAATGCTTTTAAGATAATAAAGAATGTACCTTACCAACATCAGCCTATTAAATTTTGATAGTTCTTATTATCATAAGAACGATATCAAATTTTGTAAAGACATCAAACTAAATACATTTAATGCAATCAAAATTAAGCAACATTACAATTTACTAAAATTTAGCATTATGAGGCTATTCAGATTGATATCGTTTTCAACCATACCATTTTTTTTATCAAAGTTATAAAAAAAATGCCTATATTTAGTTTGTTGCCAAATTTTGATAAATATATAAGAAATCCTGCTAAAATTTTAAAATTATTTTTATCTTGTCAAAATTTTAATATTATTAAAATTTGATAAGATTTATTTTAACTATAATCTGAATAACCCCAACGTTAAAATTGATAATAAAATGACCCAAAGTAGCATGAGCACGTAGTCACGTACTCCCCCCGCGTACTGATGTCCGTGCTGCGCCATGCGTCCTACTAGTCAGCTTTTCTCTTCTCTTCCGCACGTCCACACGACACGACACGGTAGCCGAGTTTTCTTTTACCAAAAGGCCACATGGTGTTGATCCTGTGTTTAGTGCTAACTTCGGCCACGACGCCACGTGTTCGATTGCCTCAAGATAACCTCACTAAGAGCAGGTACAATAGCAGGCTATTAGCCAGCTATAAACATATTTTAATGAGATAAACAATGAGAGAGAAGGGCAGCGGCTACAGATCTGTAGCCAGCTGCAGCATGGACTCCAAGACACACTGTGTGTATGACAGGTAGGACCATATATTAATAGTATAATAAACAACTATTGTATGAATTGGCTATTAAATTGACTATAGATAAATTAGAGCTAGTAGTGGGCTGTACTATTGAACTTGCTCTAAACTGAACACTGAGCAGATACAATAGCAGGCTATAAGCCAGCTGCAAACATATTTTAATAAGATAAAAGATGAGAGATAAGAGCAGCGGGCTACAAATCTGTAGCCAGCTGCAGCACGGACTCCAAGACGCAATGTGTGTATGACAGTGGGACCATATGCTAATAGTATAGTAAGCAACTATTGTATGAATTGGCTATTAAATTGGCTATAGAAGAATTGGAGCTAGTAGTTGGCTATACCATTGACCTTGCTCTAATTCACCTCTAACCTCCCAGGATGTTGGGAGAAGCTTCCTTTCCTTTACCCTGCGCGTGTCCCGTACTACTACTACAAAACTAGTACCACCTCCTTTTATAAACTAGGTGATGCTATTGACATTTAAATCGATATTTAACTATTCACCTTATTTAAAACTTTAGAATAAATATACTATAATGTAGTAAACAAATATATGGAATATAACACATTTTACTACCGCGAAGATATTATTCGTATTACTAGCATGTGTGACATCTCATATTAAATTTATTTATTCTGAAACCAAGAAAATAAATCATACTTAAAGATTGTTTAAAAAAACATATAGCAAAAAAATAAATAACAGTTATCTATTTTTAAAATAAGATAAATGATTAAACTTCATATCAAAAGTTTACGATCAGAACGATGGGAGAATCATATATGTACCAAATACGGATAACACGTCATATGGCAGATTAATAAAATAAGAGTAATAATTTATAGGTAAAATTTATATATATGTTATATATAATTTAAATGTTAATGCTGAAAAATAACTTCAATAAAAATACTTTAAAATCAGTTTCAAATTTATTTTTTTATGACGGGGCTTTTAACTATTTGTCACTTTTAGATTTGGCAAATAACTATTTGCCACCCCTATCTCAATGACATGTAGGTCCACATGTGTCTATGACATGTGGGTCCAGTGGCAAAAAAAAATTAATTGCCACGTCTCAATGTGGCAAATGGTTAAATATCTCCCCTCCCAGCATGGCTGTCCATCTGGCCAGAAAATTAAAGGCGCTTTAACCTCACGATCCACGGTCCACGCTCACTGCCTAAACACGGTAAAAGTCAACACCAAGACATTTTACCTCTATCCCACGCCAACCCTACAGTAGTGAGTATACGTAGGGTATTGTACACCCTACAAAGAAAAGAAAAGAAAAGAAAATACTACATGTTACTCCATCCGTCCTAAAATATAAGCCTCAATCCTAAAATATAAGCATTTTTAGCATAACGATAAGTCAAACATTTTTAATTTTAATCATTAATAGTAAAAAATTAAAAAGATCAATCATGTAAAATTGATATAATTGATGTTTTAGATTTATCATTAAAGTATAGTAATATGTAAGTCTTTTTATTTAAAATATTTTATTTTATAGATATTGTAGGTAAAAGTAGTCAAGAGTCTAAACATACTTACTGAGAGAGTACCCGTAGTAGTAGTAAAAAAAGAAAAAACAGTGAAAAAACAGTAAATAAAAATCCCATCTCTCTGCTCTTCTTCTTCCTTGACTCGCCGAGAGAGGCCGAGAGCGAAGCGAAAGGCAAAGAGAAAGCAAAGCACATCGCGACGCCGACCTCTATAAATACCTCCACTATTCTCCCCCCACCCCCCTCGCCTCCGGCCTCCTCCTCGTTCCCAACTTCGCCGCCGCCGCCGTCTCTCGCCTCCGCGCCAATGCGCCACCATTCCCCGCCGCCGCCGCCGGACCTCTCCTCCGCCGTGGGCGAGATCCACCCGCCGCTCGCCTCCGCTGCGCGCTCTTCCTCCAACGGTGGAGGCAGCGGGGGCTCCTTCACCGCGCTGCTGGGGCTCCCGACCTCCCAGGCGATGGAGCTCCTGCTCCCCACCGCCGCAGCCTCCGCCTCCTCCTCCAAGCGCAAGCCCGACCCCGCCTCCAAGGTATCTCGTCTCGTCGCGTCGCGCGCGCGCGCGCACTCCGCTGCTTTCCCCTCGGCTTCGTTTCTCATTTCGTCTCTCCTTTGGATTCCGCTGCAGGGGAAGGCTGCGAAGAAGGGGAAGACGGCGGCGAGCGGCGAGGACGGTGGCGACGGCGGCGAGGACGAGAAGCCGGCGTACGTGCACGTGAGGGCGAGAAGAGGGCAAGCCACCGACAGCCACAGCCTCGCCGAGCGGGTGAGTTCGTGAGTTGGCCGTCGCCGGCAGGCTCGCCGCTAATCACCCACTTAATTAATCACTCGCTAAACCTTAAGCCAATCTCCTCGCGGGATTAGATTTGTGGGGTTTAATTTAATTTAACGAGCTGTGGATTAGGCAATGATTGGGTAATTAGGACGTGGCGACGTCGCTGTTTTAGTGCCTTTTCAGGGGTTGCTTTCCTCGTTAATTACTTAATTATTCGTTTCCTCTTGGATTTTTTATGACATTATTATTATCATTTTTTTTGGGTGATAAACAGGCGAGACGCGAGAAGATCAATGCGAGGATGGAGCTTCTCAAGGAGCTGGTCCCCGGATGCAGTAAGGTCAGCAATATCTTCTTGGCTTCGAATTTCTTCTACAAATTTATTTTGCTGAGTTTTTCTAAGAGATAAACTTCTTCCAGCTCTTGCCTTTGGAAGGATACAATTGCCAAGGAGTTTTGTGCAAAGTACACTCCTTTTTTTTCCTGCTTTCGGTGGTCTTTTTACTGCTTTTGATGGCTTAGTGAAATTTGTCATCGCATAGCTGTTTCTGTTCGGTCCAAAGGCACACTAGGAGTCCAACAAAGAGTAATGCCAAGCGTTGGTGTGCAGCAGCAGCAGCATGGTCAGTCTGCTTGGCTCACTTGCAAATTCACAGCTCGATCCAATACAATGCGATCTTAAACGTGGTGGTGCGGAGTTTATCCTTCGCTCTGGCAAGGCATGGCGACATGTCCATATGGGCGAGTTGCATTGCACGACGGAGGAGAAGTGGGCGTGGTGGATAATGTGGCATTTGGTTTGGTTCCCTTGGCCCTTGTGGATGATAAGGGAGACACCTTGATCCGGTGTACCTAACTCGAGAGGGTGAGGGGATGGGGTTTGGCCCTTGGTGGTGGGTTGTCTGGGCAGAATGTGGCAGCCACTTTAAAAGACACCGGAGGACGGTAGCTTAATGGAGGGGGGCTTGTATGTTTGGTCGCTGTAATGCTGCAATGAGTCCATCTCCATATCTCCATCTCTCTCTCTCTCTCACTTTGGAATGTTGCTATCCCTATTGCACACGCAATAATGTGTGCTTATGGGTTGGCATCTCTGGGTGTTGGATTGTGGAAGTAAGGCTGTGAGGGTAGTTTACCATTGGGGAGTATTGGTTGGTCTTCATTAACTATGAATTCATGTGGAAGTGATTAGCCTGTTGTATTGGTGCGGTAGTTTGACTATTATTTTTACTGCAAGGACAGCAGCCTTTGGGCTGGAGGTGTCCATCACTGTGAATGATTGTATTGGTCAATCCGCTGTGGGATTTATGAGGGCCATTGTCTTAAACAAACCAGTACATTACTGCCAATATAAGCTGGTGGTTTTGTTGTATATGCTTAGAGCTTCTCTAACTAATTAACTTAACAGTCGTAAACAGGCCTATTTTAAGATCACATTTCAAACTTTGAAAAAAATGAAGAGTAGTACTATGCACCAACTTCTGCGCTTGGATTCTGCAACCAAACTGCTGCTGCTATTTTGTTTCATGTTCTTGTTTTATAGTGGTAGCTCCATTCTTTATATCCAAAACTGAGGTTAAACTTTATGTGGTTTTGTCATAGTTTTGAATTGTTTTTTTTTCCATCATGAGATTCATTGTTTTATTGTAGTAACTCAGGAAAAGTAATTACTTTATCGACAACAGTTGTTTGATCTGTTTTTTGTAGCAGGTATCAGGAACAGCACTGGTACTGGATGAGATCATCAATCATGTCCAATCTCTTCAAAGGCAAGTTGAGGTAACTGTTCTTTTTTTTTTTTTTACTTATGATACCTTAAGTCCCAAATAACCCATTTACCTTAAGATGTTCACTCATGTCATTGTTGTTTGGTAATTTTGATTGTTTCAGTACTTGTCAATGAGGCTCGCAGCTGTAAATCCGAGGGTCGACTTTGGTGGGCTAGACAACTTCTTGACTACGGAGGTACCATTATGACAAATACTGTTTCTTGAAGATTTCTGCAAGTTTAGCTTGCGTGGATTTACAACAACAATTTCCTGTGTATATGTATTGCTCCCTTCTTGCCCATGTATCGACCTTTTTTTTTAATACTGGAAAATGCTTTGATACTTCGCCAATACGCATATATCCGTATCCGTTGCCTATTGGATACTGAGATGGCAGTTTAGGGAAGTATCAGTGATTCATAGACCATAGCTGATTTCTTTGGCCCAGAACTCTCCTTTAAATTATTTTGTAACTGAGTAGTTTGGCCTCTGCTGAAAACTGAAATTTATCTCTTCCCATCATTTATTTGCACTATTTTGTACTAGTAAGGAGAGTGTGCATTTCTGTGAAACTTATTTTTCGTGCTTTTGACTTTGCCTTGACAGCCAACAGTCTACCATTATTCCATATAAATTTTGCCTTTGACCTCTTAAAGAGAAAGAATGCCTACTACTATTAGTACAATAAGTAGTATCTAGATGGCTAACACTTGAACAATGGTTACCTTAGAATGCCTAGAACTAGTTACTTTTACAATTAAGGCATCATTGATAATGATAATATTGCTCTTGGAGATATATGCATGATTAGACCATTGTAGCTGGATCACATGTTTTCTGCAGAATTTTGCATTTGTGAAATTCCATGTAAATTTTCTATTATGCATGTCGTGTAATTCTGTAAATCTCTCAGAAATAACAAATTCAATTAAAGTTGATCATGATTCACATTTTAGGTTCATTGATTATGCTAATGGGCAAATATACTCTGCTTACTATGGTATTTATAGTGTGGAAGGATAACAGGCTTGAACTACAAGAATGGAATGGATTTGGAGCAGGTCACCTGGCCAGACATGGGCGTCCATGGAGCAAGGAATCTCATGCAACTACAACAGCAGTTCTGGCATGGTGATTTAGCACACCCGCTCCAGCCGCCTTCACAGTGGGAAAAGCGGACGGATACCAATCCCCCTGTCTTTAGCAATTCAAGTTCCTCCCTCTTCGGCTATGATCTAGCAAGCTCTGGTAAAACTTGCAACCAAACCTATATCTCATTGAATTTAGTTGTTTGTCATTTACTTTTAAAATTTTTCAGCCTTGATTGGACCACAACTTTTGTCTCTTTCGTTGTTCCAGAGTGTTTAGAAGTACATAGGTAAATGGGAAATTGTGGTAAAATATGTGAAAAACCAGTTTCTTCCAGGGAAAACTACTACTACATCTTTAGGAAAGATTATCATACCTTATCTCATGCACATGCTAATAAAAGTACTTGTTATAAATTCTACATAAATAAATAATATTTACCTTCTGATTTGGATGTGATGGAGATGACTATCCTAATTGGGCCCGCTTCTATTTGATAGTGAATGTTTATTAGCAACTAGGGGGTTTAAGGAAGCAGGAACTTGTAACTTTCTAGAAAGATTAGAGAATGCTTTGTTTGTTCTTCTTCCCTTTGTTTGTTCACTCAATCATTATTGCCATCATCGCCACCATTTTGGATGGTAAGGGGCCATAGATGTGTTCGTCTGGTGGATCTGTTCTCTCTGGCACCAGCGGACCCAACTGGTTGGTGTGGCTGGGCCCGAATCAATAAATGCATGTCTAGAAACCATATCGCTCCCGGCTTTCCGTTTGGGCTTGGCTGCATAAGGCCTGTAGATGCAGATCTGGTCCCTTTGGCCCTTCTGATCACTTGTACAACTGTGAAGGGTCCACTTTTTCTGTAAGTTGTCCAGTGCCTGTCTAGGGATCCCCTTTCTTGCAATGGAGGGAGCCAGCTAAAACAACTTTAATCTCAGTGCTACTATTTGTACGCTGTACTGTAGTATTGTTTTCTATTCAACTAGTTGAATAGCAAATACATAAGCGAATCTAAGGGTTTGGATCTTAATTTGACATATCTAACGACGATAATTTCATTCGGTTATGGCAATTCATGCGGGCTAGATTTACGTTTGCATTGCATGACATACATTTTGCGTGCCACTTGACTGTCCTTGTAACTAGAGATGTAGTTTTATCACTGGGTAGCTGGGTACTGAAGTTTGTAGTGGATCCTATATATTTATCAAGGAATACACCGTAGCACATGGTTCAGTTTAAGAGGTCGATTATATAGCTTGGCTAAGAGAGTGGATTGGATAACTAGTACAGATATTGTGAGAGCCAAATGAGCCAGCTCCATTGTCTAAGAATCATGTTTTAGCACTATCATGAAGTTATACTCTTGCATTTGCTAATGAGTAAGATGGAAGAGAAGGTGTGTAGTAGAGGTGATCTGCCGTTTGGATCTGGTTAACTGATCTGCAGCTCTGGATCCAAGCAGAGCTCTTGGAGGGACAAATGCTATTGGAGGTACAGACCCAATCATGCAAAGCGTTCAAGGATCATTAAACCTTTAGGGCCCTCCCCTGAGGCCCTGACTACATGATATCTGTACTGCATTACGGCTGGCAGAATCTGTTTTTGCCAGAAATTATTGCAGCTTCTTCGTGTACCGGTGTCTGCGCTCAAAGCTGAGTGGTATACAGCAAGCTTTGTCCAGTCCTCCCCAGCCATCATCTTTATCACGCGGCCCATCCCCTTGCAGCTCTGTCTTAGCAGGGCAGATCTCAACCTCATGGCTTCACATTGAAATGGACCCAACTTGGTGCCGTTCTAATCTCTCTGGTTCAGCTCATTCGCTTTGCATTCCTCGAAAATAGACGGTCTTGCTGAATTCCCCTTGCTACTGACAATGTTATCCTACGCATGCATTTTTGGACCTTTCTTTTTTGGCTTTCGTATATAATTTCAAGAAACTACTGAATAGGACTATAGGAGTACTCAATTAACTTATGCAAGACTGGTTTTGGCAAATTCTTGGAATTTGACTGATCTGAACTGAACCCCCTTTTTACCTGTTACCAGCTGGTCACTTGATGCTGTCCTAGCTACTATTGTCCTCCCCTCTTGAAATCATTGTACCCCAGGAACCCTACCACTAACTTTGACCTCTTCTACTTTTTTTTTTCCCCATGTCTTTTGTGCAGGAGCGCCGGCCCAGACAGGCAACAAGCTAAAGACGGAGCTGTGAGCCTGTGACCAACGGTGGTGGTAGTGATAGCAAGCAGGTCAGCAGAGCAAGCCAAACAAACATACGTGAGCTGTGGACAATGGCGGCTGGATGTCAGGAGAGCTAGCTAGCTAGCTAGGCGTGAGCTGTGGACTGACGGCTGCTGCTGTGGATGGTTGGCAACGTCTTGTGCAGTGCAGCAGTGCGGTGCATGGGACTTTCATTGATTTTGGAGGCCGGATTCTGAGACGATGTACATATGGAATGCAAGATATAGAGAGATACTGTTGTTGCTGTTGTTGGAGACTCTTGGAGCTGGAGGTGATGGATATGGAGGTTTTACTGCTGCTATCTTTTTTTGTAGAGATGAGCGAGAGATACTGTGGGTTCTTTTCTTGCTGATGTATTCTTGGTGTATGCCTGACTACGATGGTTTAATGTCAAGGTTATATGAGCAGCATTTATTTGGTGAACAAGTTAAACGAAGTTTAAGGGGTCCAAAGTTAAATGGAAGTGAAGAAATGGTGGTCTAATGTGAAAAAAAAAAACTTTAGGGCAGTAATGGGTTGTTTTTGGCAATTCCAATCCTACAAAAATTTTGTAGTACTAAGTTTTGGCATATTTTGGTAGTATTGCATGGCTTTAATTCTAAAGCCTTATTAAACATTTGGTAGAGTTTATAAGAGTGGAAACTTTCGGAATTACCAAATAGGGCACCAATGGTAAGAATATGTTTGGTTTACAAAATTTTGGAAGAATGAAAGAAATAACAAACCTAAGATAAAACTTTCATAAGGATGTCGAACTTAGGACATGTTCACTTTGATACCATTTTCAACCTTATCAAATTTTAGTAAAGTTACCAAAAAGTGGCTACATTAAGTTTGCTACCAAATTTTGGTAACTATATAAGAAATCCTATTCAAATTTTGGCAACTATACCAAAATTTGGTAAGTTTTTTTTTGCATCAAAGTGAACAGACCCTTAGGGCATGTACAATGGTCTTTATTAGCGGTCTCTCATTATTGTCATGCAAGCATATTTGATGACGTGGAAGAGAGAGGAAGAAGGGAAGAGAAATATGGTTGCTACGCATGACAACGGTATAGAGTCAACTCTTAGCATTTATTAAGGAAATTTTTCGTTGCAGTGAGTCTAATAAATGAAAGATGACTAGTAAGAAAGTATTTTGGTACATTAATAATTAGAGACCATATTGTCTTAACTATTGTAACATGATAGCATCTAATTAACGTTACCGGTCTCTACCTTTATACTCGCCTTAGTATGCACTTCATTTTTAACAGAAAACTGGAGAGTATTTGTATCGCTGAGGTGGAAAGACTGACATGAGCACATGGGTGCGAAGGGACAGGACTAGGAAGACAATTAGCACGTGCAACTGAGCAAATGTACAGTTGCCATAACGGAAGATAGTTCTGGAACTTATCGTTTGCCAACGTGTTATTCTGCACACAGGACTCTGTGCAAGATTAGCGCAACGTTAACGTAACGTGCTACTCGTATTTCGTGAACCATGATATGATGAAATTTGAACGCATCAAGATACAACTCTCCAAAAATTTTTAAATCAGATCCTTAAACATTCAGAGATTTTTTTAGGATGGAAAAATGTTTACACTAATACACTACTAGTCCCTCCGGCTCAAAATAATTACTTTTAAAGTTTTCACTTAGATGGGGAGAGGTAAAAATGGACTATATTACCCTTAGTTTTATTGTCATGAATTCATGGTTGTTGGAAGATGGGGTTGCGAAGATGAGTAGTATTTTGGAGATTTCATGGCTAGAAATGTCCATTGGTACTTTAGAAGTAGCTATATTTGAGACAATTTAATCTAAACATGGAATAAATAACTCTCCAGAATAAACATGAAAGATTAAGTAACATATCATCCTACAAAGTTTTATAGTTATAGTAGTATATGACTTACGTTGTAACGAATCAAGCCCATATAAATAGTGATGTGATACTCCCTCTGTCTTATAATATAAAGGATTTTAGGTGAATGTGATATATCATAGTACTACGAATCTAGAGATAGACTACTAGAATGTGTCACATCCACCTAAAATCCCTTATATTATGGGACGGAGGTTGTAACAAATAAAACATAGGATTCGATGGATATCTATGTACGCTATACGTGCAAAGCACGGTACGTAGAATAGAAGAAGGGAACGGAAGGAGGATGACTATGCTTACTCCGCTTTCATATAGATAAACCACTAGTAGTCTACTACGGCCTTTCATCACTTAGGACTCAGTGATCTGAAAGTTCTGAACAAATGCCACCTTGTAGAGCCTTGTTGACGTGCAGTAGAGTATCCATCACCGAAGAACGTCCGTTGAGCCGGACAATTCACCCCTGATAGCGGCGGCGAACAAAGGTTGCTTATGGTATGACGCACCAACCGGCGCCCGACGAGCTACAAGCGTCTAGAACTAGGGATGCAAGCAGGCCACTTATAAGTCAAATAAGGTTGTGTTCTTTCTCATGGGTTCCCAACCCACCTCCCTCGTTTTTCACGTGCATGGTTTTCAAACTACTAAACGGTGTACGCTTTGTAAAGAGTTTATATAGGAAAGTTGATTTAAAAATCATATTAATCTATTTTTCAAAATTTTTATAGCTATAATACTTAATTAATCACGTGTTAATCTATAGCTCAGTTTTAAGTGCGGAGGTGAGGGGTTCCCAAATCCCTACCCCTCCAAAAGAATTAACACAGCCTAAGGCCTTGTTCGGTTAATCTCTACAAGGGAGGGATTGGATCAATCCTCTTCAATCCTCTCTAAATCGAACGAGGCCTAGGTGGTAAACTGTGAGTTTTTACGTCGATCCGGCAGAATGTAGCAGGGGACTGTAGGGAGACTGAGGCCGCACCACGCTGTCTCCGGTTGGGGAGACACGCACGCCGGCGGCGACGCTACGGCGGCTGCGGTGACGACTGTGGGTGACGGTGCTAGGAAGTGTAGGGCCACAGGCCCACGGCAACGCCGGCACATGTTGGACTACACAATTTGTGGGCCGGGCCAATGTGATTTTGGCCCTATATAGGTCGACCCACCCCACCTGCACCCTAAGTTGAATGACTCTTCCTTGGGAGTTGGGACTCTTTCTTGGGGCATATATTATTATTTTGTTTCCTCTAAAAGAATTACCTGCTTTGTTGTTATGCATCCTGTTTCTTAGCAGATCTGACGTGAAATCGTCCTGATCGATCTTGACCTGAATCTCGTGATCAAATGGACAATGGAAAGGAGAAAGGTTTTTCATGGGAGGAAGAGATGGCTCATCACTCAAGACAGACTTCACCAGTCTGCTGCCAACAATTGCATATGCTGAAGTAAGTGGTAACAGCAAAAAGAACAGATCATGGATGTGATTGTAATTAGTAAATATCGAAGAAAAATGTCAAGTAACGTTATAACGCTTGTCATTCAAGATTATTCGACTGCTTTTCAATGTCAGATGTCATTTACATAGAATCGATGTGACAGTACATTCTATCTTCAACAAATTGACATTCTATCCAAACATATAATCTTAAAAAGAAAATGATGTGCATTTCCCCAGCATGACAGCATGAGATTTACTACTGACATTATTAACAGTATCTGGGGGTTGACTGAGAACCTATGTTAAGGCAAGACACTGCACTAACCAATGAAGAGTGCATCCTACTTATTCATGTGCTACATTTCTGATTCAAACCCAATGTTCCAAAACCCTTCCGGTGTCAGCGGCGGGGCGTACCTGTAGCGATGTCTGGATACGCCATCATGATGCTCACACCTCATGCTTGTAGAGTCCACACCGTCACCATTTGCGCGGCCATCTGGAAGAACAGCATCATAGAATTTCTTGCACTGCTTGCACTCAACGCCTTTCAGATTCTCCCGGTCAGCCTTTTTTCTTACAGGTTCTGTGTATTTGAAACCTTTATTTGGTGGCTGGATTGAAATTGTACTTTGCTGCTTGGGAACTGGCATGTTTTTCCGGCCCTGGGTGGCAATATTGACATCTTGAGTCTCATCATCAGAGTTATTGAAGTCCATATCTTTAGGAGGAGAGGCAGCAAGGGCTTGTGCTTCTTCTGGCGTTTTAGGATTCCTGATCATATTTTTGACAGCCTCCAGAGGTGTGTCAAGGAAATCATCATGTGGATCTACAACGCCTGGTTCTTTACGCGCGCGAGTCTCCCTCCAGTGTAGACTTGGGCGGGTGAAACTAGATGCTGCCTCTGTTTTTGAATTGCTAGTAGCATTCTTTGGTGGAGGATTGGTTGTACGAGACGGTAGACAAAGGCGCGAGTTACTGAATGGACTCCTGACTGAGCTAGCATGGTGGGTACCTTGTGCCTTTGCACTTGAAGCAGGACCATTTTTCTCATCTACAGTCTTAGATACTGCCTGATTGTTCTGCTTTTTAGTGTCCACCAGATCTGAAAATCAAGCAAGTAAAAGAAAATGCTAAGGCAGATATCAATCAGTATCGATTTAGGAGGCATAGATCTTAGTGCTAATATGATAGCATTGGCAGGACATTACTTGCAGATTACAAAGGTGCTTAATAATACTTTCAACCGCGGCATTGATCAGAGCACCATGGATTATAGTACACAATTGCAATTAAAACTTGGTATTCTTCAAATGAAACTTCCAGGTAACAGTAATTAGAGAATAAAAATGGTGATTGATTAACAAGGTTTAAATAGCTCTACTGAATGAAAGGAAATCAAAGGGCAGGAGTACCTTCGAGCTTTCTCTTGCTTGGAGGGCTTCCGGAGGTTTTCCGATCCACCACATTGACTACAGGAGACTTGGAGCCTTCATTCTGGCCAATCTTTCCAACAAGAAAGTTGTACTGAGACTTCAAATCCTTGTAGAGTGTCTTCAGCTTAGTGTAATCCTCGATCAGGTCCTTCCGCTTATTCTGCTCGAGAAGCAGATCCTTATCCTTCAACTCAACCTGCTGCAGCATCCTCTGATGGGCATCTCTTTCCCTAGAGACATCAGCAGCCTTCTCCGCAATCTCGCTCTCTAGCCGCCCAATAACCTCATCCTTTTTCCCCATTTCCTCCTCCAACCTCCCCGGAATTTGCTCCTTCTCAACTTCATGCCTCGCAATCAATCGCTCAAAGTTCCCCTTCATATCCTCAAGAGAGTTCCCCAGCTGCAGTGCCATCTCCTCCGCATCCCTCCGTTTATTCTGCTCGAGAAGCAAATTCTTGTCCTTCAACTCAACCAGCTGCAAAAGCCTCTGATGGGCATCTCTCTCCCTGGAAAAATCAGCAGCCTTCTCCGCAATCTCCCTCTCTAGCCGGCGAATAACCTCATCGTTTTTCCCAATTTCCTCCTCCAATCTCCCCAGAAGCCGCTTCTTCTCAACCTCATGCCCCGCGACCAATCGCTCGGCATCCGCAAGCTTCCCCTTCATCTCATCAATGGAGCACCCCAGCTGCAGCGCCCTCTCCTCCGCGTGCCGCTTCCCGCTGCTCAGCTCCTCCAATTGGCTCAATAGCGCGGCCTCCCTCTCCATCAACGCATCCTTGGCCGCCTTCCACATGGCCTGGACATGAGGGAAGAGCTGGCTGCAGAAGAGGAGTTCGATCTGGGAAACCCGGTCCTTCACCTCCTGGATGTTGGCCACAAAGATGGTGCTCACGCCGGAGAAGTAGTTGAAATCGTCCGCTACCACATCGCCGCCCAACACATTCGCATTCATCTCTACAGCCAGGGCACCAAAAAAAATTTTGGGTAAAAAAAAACTGTAATTAGTACTAGGGTTAAGACGAACAGAAAAGCTTCCAGATCCAGAAGAGAAGATGAAGGCTAATGCGAATTCGAGGAATGGAGCGGGTAGAACGAGATGGATGAGGAAGGAAGACGATGTCCGTCGGCAACGGGTGCTCACCGGAGGCGGAAGCTGCAGCAGCTCACGGTGATCGGCGGGGCTGCGCAGGCGGCGGCGGCGGGTGAAGGAGATGGGTCGGGACGGTGAGACTCGGTGGGTAGGAGATGGAGCTCACCTCGGGGATTCGATTTCGGCGGCGGAGAGAGAGAAAAACCCTAGCCGTCGCCCTCCTCGCCGGCCGCCGCCGCCGCCGCCGTTCGCGCCGCTCTGAAATGGGGGAGAAAGCTTTTCGAATGTTTCCCTCGCGAAACAATCTCAAATTTTTCAGCCGGTGAGGGGATTTTGCATCGAGCCCCCCTGTTTTTTTTATTTTTAGAGAATATAAATGAAACGAATTCGGCCCATCGACATCAACAAACGAATTCGGCCTGCTTAATTTATGTCCGCGAATTTGGTCCACAAGTGAATTAGGCCCACTAAGTTCCCAAAAATAATTAGGCCCACCTACATTCGGGCCAAGTAGTTTTGGGCCCAAGAGTAAACTTGGCCCACCTATACCCAGTTAGCGAATTCGGCCCACCCAAGGCAACGAGCAGATTCGGCCTGGATTGATTCATGTAAAAAAATTGGCCCACTAAATAACAATCAACGAATTCGGCCTATAAAAATCCCACTAATGAATTTGGCCCAATAAATAATATAGCCCACTTTAGATCCATCCACGAATTTGGCCCAGTACTAATTGTCCCACTGAGTTTAGCCCAGTATAAATTAAGTCCGCAAGCAAATTTGCCCCACCTAGAGAAAATTCGGTCAACCACTTAATTCTCATGAGGAATAAGTTCACCGGAGGTCCCTCAACTTAACAGCGAGATTTTTTAAGGTCCCTTAACCACAAAACCAGAAACCTCCACCCCTAAACTATACAAAACCGTTCAAAAGATATCCCAAGGCAGTATAGTGGGCTGGTTTCGCTGACGTGGCATCCTAGTCAGCACAAATAATAAATATAAATATGTGGGGCTCACATGTAAGTGACCCAGTTGTTCTTTTTTCTTCTCCGGGCGTGGGCGGAGGCAGGCGGAGCGGCAGCGGCGGCGGGAGCGGCTGCGAGGGCAAGCGGCGG
>CM020178.1:18203319-18231113 GCA_009805545.1 Oryza longistaminata
CAGCCCACACCCGCCAACACACCCCAACGTTAAGAGGGAGATGGAGCACCCTTTCAAGCCGGAAGACGGGAGCCCGGGCTTTACACAGAACGAGAGGACGACGCTCTCTCGGCAACCAGCCGTGCCACACGAGCCTCTCGCGCTTCCCCCGGCGCGCACCACGGCGAGGCCAGTTCGACATCCGCCGTCCCCCGGCAGGCCGACGGCCTACGATCGTCGGCCGCGGCGGACCTTGCCTCGCCGCGCCTTCACGCCGGCCGCCGGGCGCCGCCGCGCTGCCGCAGCTCGCGCTCGAGCCCCGGCAGTCCACCTGAACGTGGCGCGCACGGGGCGTCTCCGTGCTCGCCGGCCGCCGCTCGGGGCCGCTCACAGCAATCCGCCAGGTGAGGTGTCGTATTCGACCGGTGGGAGAGGGACATGGTCTGTTCCCGACCGGACTCCTGCCGTGACGCAGTTAACCAGCCTGGTGAGTTGTAACGAGCAGGGACGGGGGGTGATCCGTCCGACGCCGGCGGCGGGCGCGGACGCGCGCGTTTCGTCCACAGTCCGACCGGTGTGAGGCCGGCGAGGAGGAACGGCCAACAGGTATCGCGTTCAGAGGGATGCTACCTGTGGGCCGATCGTCTGAAGATGAAGATAAACCCATGTTTGGCATGTCATCTCCTTGTGAAAAATTCTGATTCATCTTATATAATTCTACCAATCTACCATCTTGAGATACTAACCAGAGCATTTGGGATTTTGGTTTCTTTCAGCGGTTTTAGGTCCATTTCGTATCTTTTTTATGAATTTCAAAAATTAATTAATTGGTGACATATTCGATTTTTTTAGGAACAAAAAATGAAACATGGTATAGGTGAATCTGGATAATGAACTAAGCAAAATAGATGTGAAAATAATTAATTGATTATGCAACTTAGAATTGCACTGATTCCAATTATTAGATTTAGGATAAATTTTGGCAGGTATGAACATTTCCCTTGTACCAATAGTAAATGCCCGACATTCATCAGAAAACATGTTGGCGAATTGCAAAATCCTGGATAGTACTCGATTCTGACTTCTGGCTCTGGTCTGTTTTAAGTAGGGAAAGTTAAGTAGTATTCGATTGCTGTGATTACACTCTGTTTTGTGTGTGGCTTTGTTACTGTTTTGTGATGACTGATCGGTGGTGTCTTGGTCGTTCAACCTTTGATTTATTTCTTCCAGGCGAACAGAAAATAAAACTCAAATTCCATACCTTTTAATTGTTTCGTGGTCCTTAGGGTTAAATTGAGGGGAACATGGATAGCAAGTGATCACCATATTCCATCGCTTCGCTCGCATCTGTGAGGAAGTCCCTTGAATAAGATCGAGCTATTGAGGCAGAGTTATATTCTGTAGTTCTTCCAACAGTATTTGGGCGCGGACAAATTAACTGTGCTATCTCTCATTCTTAATGAGCATACCTGGAGATGCTAATTTGCAGATCTTTGTCATTCAGATGTTGGCGTTTGGACACATTCATTGATGTCCCATGATGGTTTTCTACATTCAGTGTCGGGATATTGCCCACGTTTGTTTGTGTCGCACAAATCAAACTGATTAAACTATAGATCACAAGACTAATCATTGTTGATTTTCTCTCCTCTCACACATAGTGTGAAAATCCAAGATACACATTACTTACCTTGCATGCAATGGGAAAGTGAGACTTGAAGATACTGATCTGAAGAGCTGAGGGGCTTCACTTGTTGAGTAACAGTAAAGACCTGCAGTTCTCCAGTTGAATGTGCTCGTATGTACTGATAATGTAGAGCCCTGGCTTGTCTCCTTTCTGCTCAAAGTAGATAGAATCCCCCAGCTTGGAGAATGATTCTATCCCTGAAATAAAACCCAGACAGTAGATAACATTACAATCCTCTTTTTTTTTCAGAGCACTTACATTATACTGTTCGATTCTGAACTTCTGAAACTAACTGTTCACTTATCCAGTTCCATAACAACACAAAATGAATTGTACTGTGTTCCCCACCCATGGTAGATTACTGCTTTAGATCTCGCAGGGCCCTGGGGTGAGCATGTAGATCATACACACAGGATCTTCCTTCTTTGAATGCTTAGGAAACTTTATCAGTGCTCGCTCGTAGTAATCTGCATACGCAATTTCCTTTGTCATCTGAATAGGTGGCGAGAAACCTGCATACTTTGTATTTTCACTTTGTATCTAATTCTAGGAAAGAAAAATGGACTTAGAATTTGATCATGATGATCAATGAACGAATAAATCACCTTAAGCATGTTGTGGTAGTACAGACTCCTCAGTCTCAGTGGTTAGAGCCTCAGCTAAATGTTTTGGATTTGACCTGACAAAATCCATTTTGGGCATTAAGTGACACGAAAAAGATTTTTGTAACTTCAACCATTCAAGTTCATTACCAGAACTCACTGACAGAATGTGCCACCAGTGGCATAGCTATGAAGAGAATTAACTATGTCCATGAAGAATGTTGGCAATCTCCTGTTTCATAAATAGGATGTTATGGTCGATGCACCAAGATTCATTCAAGTTTCACCAGTAGTTGAAGTGTACAATTATTTGCAAGAAAGCACACACTGCAAGACATAGTAGACTTTTCTCAGTAACTATAACGGAACCCCATAGAAGTGGAATTATAGTCATAATCAGAAGTACCATGGACCATGTGTGTGCTTCTTGAAATCAACATGCCCCATAAGTTTTACCTTGTAAAGAGGATCCCCAGTAACTTCATATCTCATTTGCCCACGATCGACAACAGGGAATGTGTGTATTTGCATGAAACCGGAAAGACTGTCAGCCTGAAGATCAAAGATTACGAGTTATATTCTGTCAGAATTACGAGTTCTAGCTGGATTAGTTGTACATAAATTACTAATTACAAAGTGAATACATGTAGGAGAACATAGAGTGCCATTAGTGAATTAAGATCTTCAGACCTGATGCAGCCAATCCCTAAGAAAAGCAAGGCTTGTCGAAAAGATGAGCGAGCACCAAATGCCTCTGGTTCTTTCTGCCCAAAATTGGAGATCATTCATAGTAGCAACAGAATTAACTCGCAGAAATAAACATGCTTCCAGTCAACAATAAATTAAAAAGAAAATGATTAACGGTATGGTGTAGAGCTGGTAGAAGGACGTCGTTCATCCCGCCGGTCTCCTCGTTGAGCGACATCCGTGCCTCTCGATGGTGTACCTCTGGATGACGCTCCTCACGCGGCCGGCGAAGTAGTGGCCATGGCGACCACCATGCCGAGCCCCTGCCGTTCCCGGCCAACGTGTGCTGATCCAGCAGGCCTGCATGATCTGCACACGCGATGCAGAGGAAGAAGAAAGGCCAGGAGATCTTCATGACTTCATTCAGACATTTGCACGAACAGATGAAGTATTCATGGCCATGGTGGAAGATGCAGATGCTTTGGGTTGCATTGCGTGCCTTGTGGATGGTGTAGTAGGGCGCCCAGACGGGGCGGATGGCCTCGAAGCGGTCGAAGAACTCGCGGGGAAGGCGGAGAGGTAGCCGGTGCCGGCCGCCGTCTGGCAGTCGTGCCAGCGCGTCCACCAGCCGCCGCCATCTTGCGCGGCGAGCGTGCCGTTGTGCGTGCTCGCCCACATCTATCTTCGCGCCGCGCGCCATAGGTAGTGCCCTCGCGCGCCGCAAACATTTTTGTGTTTTACTAGTAACTTTTGTCCGTTTAAATTGTTTAAATGTTTCCTAACAAATTTTATGCACAAAATCTGGCTGCATTTTTCATGAACCAAATTTTAAATTTCTACTGCCGAATAAAATTGCTTGAGTTTTGACCCACTTGATGAAAATTTAAACAAAAAGTATAGTACTACATTGTAGCAGAGCTATTTTTACATCTTATGTAATTGGGCCAGAATTTAAATCAAATCCCAAGCCCTCGCTTGAATGGCCGGTTTCGGTCCATTTCCGTACTAGGCCCAACTGATAAATGGGCCTAAGTTGGGCTCTAATCTAGTTTGGGAAAGAGTAATTTACGGTCCATCCGTACTGTAATGTTTTTACGATCAAAGTTGTGAAAAACCACAAGTTATAAGTATGGCATATATCACAGGTTTTATGATCCAAATCTTCATAAAACCCATCTTAATTGAAATCTTAACAAATTAGAATATCTTAAACAAAATTTTTTGAAAATAGTAAAGAATTAAACTATCAACCTTACTCAAGAATTTATTAGTTAAAAATTTATTACACTGTATATTTCAAAAATTTTCATAAATTCATGTTTAAAAATGTATAGCGTGAAGCTTTGTGAAATTTGAAAATGCATATTATTAAGTTATTTTTGCACTTTTTCCTAATCAATACATTTATAAGTATGACATAAATTTTAGAAAAATATATAAACATTTTCAATACAAACAAACATATTATTATAAATATATAAATGTTAGTTTTAATTGAAACTAAATTTGGTTTTTTAGATGTTGTTAAATCTTTATATAAATTTAATCAAACTTAAAGAAAGTTGATTAAACGAAAAAGGTCAAAGCGATTATCATATGAAAACAGAGGGAGTATGTAATCTTTCTGTAGCTTTATACCAATAAAACCTATATTTTTCTAGGAGTATGTGTGATTTCTATAACTTTAACCATAAAACCTGACTGCTGGTTTTCATGAAATTTAGTCTTATTGGAAACACATCTAACATGTGGAACATGGCCATGGTTACGTTGGAAGCTATAAGGCCGTGGGGCGTTGGTGTTTTTCTCTCACCGACAAGTGGCGCGGAGCTCGACGATCGGGGCCCTCATCCGCGTACGGTTCTTTCCGGCGCCGGCAGCCGCGGCCTGTGTCCTGAAGCCTCCACACCAGCCTGTCCACCTCCAGCAGCAGCAGGTACTCCAGGTTCGTCTGTGGCCCGCCCGTACACGCCGTCGCGCCGCCGTCCATGTCAGCACCGCACGTCGTGCAGCGACACCCTCCTCCAGGAACCACAACCCTCCGCCGCCGCCTTCGTCTCCGGCGACGGCGGCGCCCTTGAGCGACCTGTACAGCATCGCCCAGTGAACTCCGACGCCGACGCCGCCGCGAGCGGCATGAGGTCCATCCACGCCGCCTCGTCGGTGGGGTTGAGGTGGTCGCGCGTGGAAGTACTCCTCGCGCCACCTCGCAACTCCGCCGCCGACGACGACTGCAGCCGCGCCCGCACCGTGTGCGCGACGACAGCTTGCGTGGGATTTTCGTGCACTCCTTCGCCACCGCCACGCCCACACCACCACCACCGCCGCCAGCGCGCCCCGCGCCCCGCCCCGCGCCATTTTCTGGGATAAGACGCGCGCGCCGCACGCCGACGCCGAGAGCGCGCGAGCTCTCTCGCTCACAAGGATAAGAAGAATAGCGTGTACTACCAGGCACACACACACAAACCAGCAGCACAGGTGTGGATATGGTGAGAAAAAAAACTACCAAGAATCCAAAGACTTTCCTATCGCTTGCCGCCACAGCGAAAAGGACACCCGTTTTTATGTATCAAACGAATTTATAGGCGACATCATGTGGCGTAATGGGTTGCACAAAGTACAAGCACTCATGCATGCAGAGCCGAGCCGATCGTCACACGATTAGAAAAGTGTCAAGAGTTTTGTATTGAATATGGATACAAATTGATTATAGTTTTAGTGGTTGGACTTTATTATAAGCTCTCTTTTAATACATAGATAAACATATTTATTGTGACCGCATGATAATTTAGCGTGTGTGAGAACTGTGAGAGTGGACGATAGATTGAACGGCGTGCTGGTGAGGGTCGTACTTTAGTATAATCCTAAAAAAAAAAAAACTCTACGCTCTAATTATGTTAGATACGGGAGGAGTGACCAAATTGACCATAATCAATACATGAGAATGTAGGTTCGGCTAAATCTCGTTAACTAATATCGTGTCTTAGTGTCATTATCAGGTTAGGATCTTTTACATCGATCTTCCGCATTTGTTTTTGATATCGTTTTCGGCAGTGGTTCTGATAAAAAAAATAAACAGTAATTAATCCCAGTTGTTATTAAGACAAGATCGCTAATTAGCGATCGATCGCTTGGGGATCGTTTTCTTTTTCACCATTATTTTTGCCCATATATTTTTCTTTTATAAGTTTATATATCTAAAGTTTACACCTAAAAATTTATAGCTTAAAGTTATATACCTGATTCAATTCGAATTCAGATTAATATTTTTATATATACAATATTTCTTACATATAGTTTATACATACGAAGTTTACTATATATATTTATGGGTGTAAAGTCCTATGCATATTGAATATTTTCTTAAGGGAATTAGATTTTTTTTTATTATGTTTTATTTTTTCTCAACTTTTTTTTTTAAAAAAATTTACGGTACAGTAGGAAGGAGAAGTCATGTTAGGAGGGACCCTTCCTTAATAGTTCCTTATTAAGACACAGGTAACTACGTCCCTTTTTCACCTCGGTCGCAACTCACATGTCGCACACGACAAACTGCGTCCCGTTTGTCACGTTGCGTCCCCTTTGTCACGTTTGCGTTTGCTCTTGCTTGCGCCCGTGAGATCGACAGAGATGGAAAGGGAGAGGCAGCCAGCATCCCAGCATCAAAACCTCTTTTTATCTTTTTTGCCACATCTGATTCTCATTTCTTCTCGTCGGAGCATCAGCTCAGCAGAAAGCCAAGAACTCAGATTGGTGTCAGGCAATGCAATCAGTGGGAGTAGTTTCCTAAAGATTCGTGAAAAAAAAATAGCTACTACTCCCGATCTCGTGACGGCCTCTGCAAATAATATTGGACGGTAGTTAGTCTGTTATTCTAACTAAGTTGATAGAATAGAAGCCAACAATTCTCCAAGTTCCACGACAGCAATCAATTGGGCCTAATTGAACGGCACAATATTTAATGGATCGCCTTTCCTTTCTTTCTGGATCACGAGCACACACATGCACGCATTGATTGAATCATCACGGCCATGGTGAAGATTGTTAATTAGGTAATTAGGTTTTAGGTACTAGCTAGGTTTTCATATCCATTACAGGTTGTGTAAGCCATGGACATCTTGGTGATCTGTCATTCTGTCCGTGGCGAGGCTGGGCTCTTCAGCCTCTCACATGGCGGTGGATCACTTGGTGAGGACGTTGAAGTAGACGGTGTAGAACTCGTCCTGGAGGCTCTGCAATGGCTCCAGGAGGAAGTTCCTGTCGGTGCCCGTCGCGAGAAGCTCAGCGGGTAGTAGAGACGGAGCGGCGCCGCCTGGGTGAAGCTCGCGGCGCGGCGGAAACGCCGTGTCGTCGTCGTCTTCGCCGGCGGCGGCGGTGGGTTTTCCGGCAGCTGACCTGAGCCTTGGCGCCGGCGAGGTAGGCCGTGGTGGGGGCTGCCACGAAGCATCCCGGCCTGGTGGCGAGCTCCAGGGACACCGTGCCGGGGAGGCCGTCCAGCCCGGCGACGGCGTTGAACCCGCGTGCCCGGCCCGGGGCCCGGCCCCGCCGGCCGACGTTGAGCGCGTCGGTGACGGCCATGCCTGGCCGGTCGAACGGCTCGAGCGGCCACGTCGCGCCCTGCCGCTCCCGGTGGCGGCGTCGATGGCGCCGGCGCCGGAGGGGGAGTGTAGGCCCGGAACGTGGCGTGCACGCACGCGTCGCTCCGGCGACGGGGGACTCCTGCATCGTCAGCGCGCCGTCGGCGATCGACACCGACAGGACGAACGCCGCCGCCGCCGCCGCGCCGCCGCCTGCCGCGTCGCCGCGCTGCGTGAGGGTGACGAGCTGCGAGTTGAGCGACTGCGACACCGGGGTGACCCAGCCGGCGACGGAGGCGGCGGCGTGGGTGGCGTTCACCTCCCAGACGCCGGGGGTGAGGCCGCTGTTGGAGTCGTTGCTGGTTTTCACGGTCTGGTTGCCGTGCGTCAGGCCGGCGAGGAGGTGAGGCCCGAACAGCACCGCTTGGATGGACGAATACTCCGGCCGATCATCTGAAAAAATTTCATCAACCATTTCAGACTATATTTCAGAGACTTTTAACTTGCCGTGAAAAGAGTTCTGATGATCATATAAATTTCATTAACTTGGGCCAAAAAAGATGTTGATCGTGTAAATTTCATACCTTTGATCGGCTCGGTTCTTAGGTGATGGGGAATTTGAGAGATAAGGTGTCATCGCCCCAAAGTTTCGTCACCGAGAGGAAATCTCCTGAACATGAAACAAACATTGAGGCAGGAATCACACCAATGGGAGCAGAAAAAAAATAGCACATCAAATCAACAACAGAAGTACCTGCAGATGTCAAGTTGAGTTTTTGGCCATTTAGAGTTGCTATTGCTCCATCCACGGATGTCCATGACGGATCCTCACATTCACATTTGCCGGTCGGGCATCTCCCTGCATATATGAGAAAATTGAAGAAAAAAACAAAGTATCAAGCATTCTTAAGAAGGAAAAATATGTCACCTTTAATTACGTCATGGCTGAAGAGGTGATTCAGAATTAAGTTACCTTTGAAGAAATGAAGATTGAAACCTCAAAGTGAGAATCTGTTGAGGAGCAGTGGTTTGGCCTGCTGCTTAATAGTCAGGCCTGCCGCTTTCCAATCAAAGGTGCTTGGTATGTACTGAATGATGTAAAGCCCAGGGATTTCTCCCTCTTCCAAGAAGTAGATGATGGAATCCCTAACTTTGAGAATGACTCTATCCCTGCCAATGCAAATTAGAATGTTATTCAGAACCAAGGATGGAAGATCACTTGCACAAATATTCAGGAATTACCTGTCCATAGCAGCACCAAAATGTAGGCATTTGCATTACCCAGCCCCCTGGGTTCTTGGGGGGTAGGCCAGAGGTTGGCAATGCCACTGATGCTCTTGGATCGTCCGGGTCCCATGGGAAGAAAGTAGATCATCACACCGGTTCTTTCCCCTCTGGTTGCCCATGATCCCATTGATAAGTAGCCTCTCATAGTGATCGGCGTATTTACCTTCCTTCGTCCATCTGAACAGGTTTCGCGAGACCTGCAATTGTAGATGGGGGCAGATTCAGAGCTTCTTCTATAGAATTATCGCGTTTGATGGAAGGGATGGCTCACCTTAAGCAAGTTGTATGTGGCGCAAGTCTCCTCATTTGAGCTGATTTTGATCTCATCTACTAACCGCTTCGGATCGTGCCTGGCGTGTAGGATGAACTTAAGTAGGGACAATGATAGAGAAGCCTAAGAAAGTAAAATGGTGATATGGCTATGGATTATCACTCACCAGTGTTCCATGGTAGATGTGCCTCCTGTTGCAAATGTATGATAGAGGAGTTTACAACATCAAAGAGAATGTTGCAATTTCCTGTGCCACATTTTGTTTCAAAGTCAGCTAACTCAAGTTGAAAAAAGTTTTAAATGCTGCAGTCATTTTTTTATTGCCTGACGAGTAAGCCGATATGGTAGGGCACAATTATAAAGCCCATCAAGGTGAGGACTTTTTGTGCAAATCCCAAATTACTTTCAGTTTACCTTGTAAAGTTGATCCCCACTACTTCATATCTCTTTTGTGCACCAACAATCACAGGAACATGTGTGTTAACATGCAATCCGATATGTCGTCATCCTGAAAAGAAAACAAAAGATATCACCTGTCTTTGCTGCAAAAGACTCGATTCGCAAAGAAAACAAAATACCATAAATGAAACTAAGTTTCACATGCAGCCCAAGTGGTCCAAGGAAGCAGGTTTGTCGAAAAGATGTGCCATCGTCCAAATGCTTCTGGTTTTTCTGCACAAAAGACAGGAACGACTTTAATTTGTAAGAAACACATCTTCCACACAAATTACCAAATACTAGATGCAACAGAATTGCAATTACCGTTATGGCATAAAGCTGATACATAACATCATTGAATCCACCGGTTTCCTCGTTTATCCTTCCAATGCCTCTGAATGCTGTACTCCTGTATCAACTTCTTCACACGAGTACTGAAGTAATCAGTCATCCACACCACAATCTCAAGACCTTTCGGGTTTCAGCCAATGTATACTGATCAAGAAGGCCTTGCATGATCTGTCAAAACACCAAGAGTCACAACCCACAGCAACACACAACACCAGATGATATAGACCACCAGATGGACAAGTTATGTAATCAGGATCAGAGCATGCAGAGTAATTAAATAACTGATCTAAGTTCATCACTATGTAATGTAATCAGATCAGAGCATGCAGAGTAAAGAACTGATCTAACTTCATCCTATGTAATGTAATCAGAATCAGATCATGCAGAGTAAAGAGCTGATCTAAGTTCACCCACTCTGTTTATGTAATCAGAATCAGATCATGCAGAGTAATTACAGAACAGATCTAAGTTTTCATCACAATGTACCTTGTGGATGGTGTAATAGGCGACCATGCCTCGGCCAGCTCATCATACGCGTCGACATGGATTCAGGGTAGGCTGAGAGGTAACCCGTGTTCATCTTCTTCTGGCAGGAGTAGAGGATGTCCACCACCTTGGCCATCTTCTCCTCAGCGCGTCGTTGTGCGTGCTCGCCACATGTGCGCCGCCGCGCTCAAGTAGTGACCTGCAAACCAACACAAACACCTCAGATGAAGTAGAGATCGATCGAAGTGAAGTGACCACAAAAACGGTGAACAAAATTGATCGCCGCAAGATGAGATCAAGAATGGCATACGGTGATACAGACCTGTGAAATGGCCGCGAGCTGGCCGTCCGGCGCCTCCCAGCCGCCGTAGGGCTCGCCGACGGTGGGGCTTGGCCTGCTGCCGGAACGTCCATGTCAGGCGGTCGCGTCGAGGTAGAGGAGGTACTCGAGGTTGGTCTGCTGCCCCTGCCAGTACAATGTTGGCGCCGTACGGGTCGACACGGACGTCGTGGAGCGACGCCGGCGAGAGGAACCCCGCCGGCTCGCCGCCGACGTCGCCGCCGCCGCGGGTGATGCTCCGGTAGAGCGCGAGCCAGTCGAGCTCGTCCGGGGCCCGGCGCGGCGGGGAAGGAGGCCCATCCACGTCGCCTCCTCCGCCTGGTTCAGGTGCGGCAGCCCGTCAGAGTGCCTCCCTGCGTGTCGTTGAACAGCCCTGTCCGTGCACAGGTGCAGCGCCGCCGCGCGTCGAGCAGGGACCAGGATCGCCACCAGGCCGGGCTGCTTCGTGGCAGCCCCCACCACGGCCTACCTCGCCGGCGCCAAGGCTCAGGTCAGCTGCCGGAAACCCGCCGGCGGCGAAGACGACGACGACACGGCGTTCCGCCGCGCCGCGAGCTTCACCCAGGCGGCGCCGCTCCGGCTCTACCACCCGCTCAGCTTCTCGGCGACGGGCACCGACAGGAACTTCCTCCTGGAGCCATTGCAGAGCCTCCAGGACGAGTTCTACACCGTCTACTTCAACGTCCTCACCAAGTGATCCACCGCCATGGGACAGCGAGCCCAGCCTCGCCATGGACAGAATGACAGATCACCAAGCTTGTCCATGGCTTACACTACCTGTAATGGATATGAAATTAAACCTGCTAGTACCTAAAACCTAATTACCTAATTAACAATCTCCACCATGGCCGTGATGATTCAATCAATGCGTGCATGTGTGTGCTCGTGATCCAGAAAGAAAGGGAAAGGCGATCCATAAATATTGTGCCGTTCAATTAGGCCACAATTGATTGCTGTCGTGGAATCTTGGAGAATTTTTGTTGCTTCTATTCTATCAACTTAGTAGAATAACAGTACTACTACCGTCCAATATTATTGCAGAGCCGTCACGAGATCGGTAGTAGTAGCTATTCTTTTTTCACGAATCTTTAGGAACTACTCCACACTGATTGCATTGCCTGACACCAATCTGAGTTCTTGGCTTTCTGCTGAGCTGATGCTCCGACGAGAAGAAATGAGAATCAGATGTGGCAAAAAGATAAAAAGAGGTTTTTGATGCTGGGATGCTGGCTGCCTCTCCCTTTTCCATCTCTGTTCGATCTCACGGGCGCAAGCAAGAGCAAACGCAACGTGACAAAGGGGACGCAACGTGACAAACGGGACGCAGTTTGTCGTGTGCGACATGTGAGTTTGTCTGAATCTTCTACTTTGCATTGACAGGGATAGAGTCATTCTCAAAGTTGGGGGATTCCATCTACTTCTTGGAAGAGGGAGAAATCCCTGGGCTTTACATCATTCAGTACATACCAAGCACCTTTGATTGGAAAGCGGCAGGCCTGACTGTTAAGCAGCAGGCCAAACCACTGTCCTCAACAGATTCTCACTTTGAGGTTTCAATCTTCATTTCTTCAAAGGTAACTTAATTCTGAATCACCTCTTCAGCCATGACGTAATTAAAGGTGACATATTTTTCCTTCTTAAAGAATGCTTGATACTTTGTTTTTTCTTCAATTTTCTCATATATGCAGGGAGATGCCCGACCGGCAAATGTGAATGTGAGGATCCCGTCATGGACATCCGTGGATGGAGCAATAGCAACTCTAAATGGCCAAAAACTCAACTTGACATCTGCAGGTAACTTCTGTTGTTGATTTGATGTGCTATTTCTTCTGCTCCCATGGGTGTGATTCCTGCCTCAATGTTTGTTTCATGTTCAGGCGATTTCCTCTCGGTGACGAAACTTTGGGGCGATGACACCTTATCTCTCAAATTCCCCATCACCTTAAGAACCGAGCCGATCAAAGGTATGAAATTTACACGATCAACATATTTGTTGTCCCCAAGTTTATGAAATTTATATTATCATCAAAAGTCTTTTTCACAGCAAATTAAAAGTCTCTGATATTAGAGTCTGAAATGGTTTGATGGAATTTTTCAGATGATCGGCCGGAGTATTCGTCCATCCAAGCTGTGCTGTTCGGGCCTCACCTCCTCGCCGGCCTGACGCACGGCAACCAGACCGTGAAATCCAGCAACGACTCCAACAGCGGCCTCACCCCCGGCGTCTGGGAGGTGAACGCCACCCACGCCGCCGCCGCCGCCGCCGCTGCCACCGTCGCCGGCTGGGTCACCCCGGTGTCGCAGTCGCTCAACTCGCAGCTCGTCACCCTCACGCAGCGCGGCGGCGACGCGCAGGCGGCGGCGGCGGTGTTCGTCCTGTCGGTGTCGATCGCCGACGGCGCGCTGACGATGCAGGAGTCCCCCGTCGCCTGGGAGCGACGCGTGCGTGCACGCCACGTTCCGGCCTACCACTCCCCCTCCCGCGCCGGCGCCATCGACGCCGCGCACCGGGAGGCTGCAGGCCGCGACGTGGCGCTCGAGCCGTGACACCGGCCAGGCATGGCCGTCACCGACGCGCTCAACGTCGGCCGGCCGGGGCCGGGGCCCGGGCCGGGCACGCGGTTCAACGCCGTCGCCGGGCTGGACGGCCTCCCCGGCACGGTGTCCCTGGAGCTCGCCAACCAGGCCGGGCTGCTTCGTGGCAGCCCCCACCACGGCCTACCTCGCCGGCGCCAAGGCTCAGGTCAGCTGCCGGAAACCCGCCGGCGGCGAAGACGACGACGACACGGCGTTCCGCCGCGCCGCGAGCTTCACCCAGGCGGCGCCGCTCCGGCTCTACCACCCGCTCAGCTTCTCGGCGACGGGCACCGACAGGAACTTCCTCCTGGAGCCATTGCAGAGCCTCCAGGACGAGTTCTACACCGTCTACTTCAACGTCCTCACCAAGTGATCCACCGCCATGGGACAGCGAGCCCAGCCTCGCCATGGACAGAATGACAGATCACCAAGCTTGTCCATGGCTTACACTACCTGTAATGGATATGAAATTAAACCTGCTAGTACCTAAAACCTAATTACCTAATTAACAATCTCCACCATGGCCGTGATGATTCAATCAATGCGTGCATGTGTGTGCTCGTGATCCAGAAAGAAAGGGAAAGGCGATCCATAAATATTGTGCCGTTCAATTAGGCCACAATTGATTGCTGTCGTGGAATCTTGGAGAATTTTTGTTGCTTCTATTCTATCAACTTAGTAGAATAACAGTACTACTACCGTCCAATATTATTGCAGAGCCGTCACGAGATCGGTAGTAGTAGCTATTCTTTTTTCACGAATCTTTAGGAACTACTCCACACTGATTGCATTGCCTGACACCAATCTGAGTTCTTGGCTTTCTGCTGAGCTGATGCTCCGACGAGAAGAAATGAGAATCAGATGTGGCAAAAAGATAAAAAGAGGTTTTTGATGCTGGGATGCTGGCTGCCTCTCCCTTTCCATCTCTGCTCGATCTCACGGGCGCAAGCAAGAGCAAACGCAACGTGACAAAGGGGACGCAACGTGACAAACGGGACGCAGTTGTCGTGTGCGACATGTGAGTTTGCGACCGAGGTGAAAAAGGGACGTAGTTACCTGTGTCTTAATAAGGAACTAAGGAAGGGGTCCCTCCTGAGTCCTAACATGCCTTCTCCTTCCTACTGTACCGTAATTTTTTTAAAAAAAAGTTAGAAAAAATAAAACATAATAAAAAAAATCTAATACCCTTAAGAAAATATTCATATGCATAGACTTTACACCCATAAATATATATAGTAAACTTCGTATGTATAAACTATATGTAAGGAAATATTGTATATAAAAAATATTTAATTTGAATTCGAATTTAAATCAGGTATATAAACTTTTAAGCTATAAATTTTTAGGTGTGTAAACTTTAGATATATAAACTTATAAAAAGAAAAACTATATGGCGCAAAAATAATGGTGAAAAAGAAAACGATCCCCCAAGCGATCGATCGCTAATTAGCGATCTTGTCTTAATAACAACTGGATTAATTACTGTTTTTTTTTTTTTTATCAGAACCACTGCCGAAAACGATATCAAAAACCAAATGCGGAAGATCGATGTAAAAGATCCTAACTTGATAATGACACTAAGACACGATATTAGTTAACGAGATTTAGCCGAAACCTACATTCTCATGTATTGATTATGGTCAATTTGGTCACTCCTCCCGTATCTAACATAATTATAGCGTAGAGTTAGTACGACCCTCAACCAGCACGCCGTCAATCTATCGTCCACTCTCACAGTCTCACACACGCTAAATTATCATGCGGTCACAATAAATATGTTTATCTATGTATTAAAAGAGAGCTTATAATAAAGTCCAACACCTAAACTATAATCAATTTTGTATCCATATTCAATACAAAACTCTTGACACTTTTCTAATCGTGTGACGATCGGCTCGGCTCTGCATGCATGAGTGCTTGTACTTTGTGCAACCCATTACGCCACATGATGCTGCCTATAAATTTCGTTTGATACATAAAAACGGGTGTCCTTTTCGCTGTGGGCGCAAGCGATAGAAAGTCTTTGGATTCTTGGTAGTTTTTTTCTCACCATATCCACCACACCTGTGCTGCTGGTTTGTGTGTGTGTGTCTGCGTAGTACACGCTATTCTTCTTACCTTGTGAGCGAGAGAGCTCGCGCGCTCTCGGCGTCGGCGTGCGGCGCGGCGCGTCTTATCCAGAAAATGGCGCGGTGGCGCGCGGCGGCGACGATGGCGGCGGTGGTGGTGGTGATGGCGGTGGCGGTGGCGAAGGAGTGCACGAACATTCCCACGCAGCTGTCGTCGCACACGGTGCGGGCGCGGCTGCAGTCGTCGTCGGCGGCGGAGTGGCGGTGGCGCGAGGAGTACTTCCACGGCGACCACCTCAACCCCACCGACGAGGCGGCGTGGATGGACCTCATGCCGCTCGCGGCGGCGTCGGCGTCGGAGTTCGACTGGGCGATGCTGTACAGGTCGCTCAAGGGCGCCGCCGTCGCCGGAGACGAAGGCGGCGGCGGAGGGTTTGGGTTCCTGGAGGAGGTGTCGCTGCACGACGTGCGGCTGGACATGGACGGCGGCGGCGACGGCGTGTACGGGCGGGCGCAGCAGACGAACCTGGAGTACCTGCTGCTGCTGGAGGTGGACAGGCTGGTGTGGAGCTTCAGGACGCAGGCCGGGCTGCCGGCGCCGGGGAAGCCGTACGGCGGATGGGAGGGCCCCGACGTCGAGCTCCGCGGCCACTTCGTCGGTGAGAAAAACCACCAACGCCCCCACGCCTTTAGCTTCCAACTAACCCATGGCCATGTCCCACATGTTAGATTAGTGTTTCCATAGAGACTAAATTTCAGAAAAACCAGGTCAGTTTTATGGTTAAAGTTATAGAAAATCCACATACTCCCTAGAAAAAAATTAGGTTTTATGGTTAAAGCTACAGAAAAATTACATACTCCCTCCGTTTTCATATGATAAATCGCTTTGACCTTTTTCGTTTAATCAACTTTCTTTAAGTTTGATTAAATTTATATAAAGATTTAACAACATCTAAAAAACCAAATTAGTTTCAATTAAAACTAACATTTAATATATTATAATAATATGTTTGTTTGTATTGAAAATGTTTATATATTTTTCTAGAAATTTAGTCATACTTATAAATGTTTGATTAGGAAAAAGTGCCAAAATAACAAATTTTGTAATACATTTTAAACATGAATTTATTGAAAATTTTGAAATATACAGTGTATATAAATTTTTAACTAATAAATTCTTGAGTAAGGTTGATAGTTTAATTCTTTACTATTTTCAAAATTTTGTTTAAGATATTCTAAATTTGTTAAGATTTCAATTAAGATGGGTTTTATGAAGTATTGAGATCATAAAACCTGTGATAATATGCCATACCTTATAACTTGTGGTTTTTCACAACTTTGATCGTAAAAACATACAGTACGGATGGACCGTAATTTACTCTTTCCCAAACTAGATTAGAGCCCAACTTAGGCCCATTTATCAGTTGGGCCTAGTACGGATGGACCGTAATTCCGGCCCATTCAAGTTCGAGGGCTTGGATTTGATTTAAATTTCTGGCCCAATTACATAGATGTAAAAATAGCTCTGCTACAATGTAGTACTAACTTTTTTGTTTAAATTTTCATCAAGTGGGTCAAAACTCAAGCAATTTTATTCGGCAGTAGAAATTTAAAATTTGGTTCATGAAAAATGCAGCCAGATTTTTGTGCATATAAATTGTTTAGGAACCATTTAAACAAATTTAAACGGGACAAAAGTTACTAGTAAAACACAAAATTTGGCGCGCAGGGCACTACCTGAGCGCGGCGGCGAAGATGTGGGCGAGCACGCACAACGGCACGCTCGCCGGCAAGATGGCGGCGGTGGTGGACGCGCTGCACGACTGCCAGGCGGCGGCCGGCACCGGCTACCTCTCCGCCTTCCCCGCCGAGTTCTTCGACCGCTTCGAGGCCATCCGCCCCGTCTGGGCGCCCTACTACACCATCCACAAGGCACGCAATGCAACCCAAAGCATCTGCATCTCCACCATGGCCATGAATCTCATCTGTTCGTGCAAATGTCTGAATGAAGTCATGAAGATCTCCTGTGCCTTTCTTCTTCCTCTGCATCGCGTGTGCAGATCATGCAGGGCCTGCTGGATCAGCACACGGTGGCCGGGAACGGCAAGGCGCTCGGCATGGTGGTCGCCATGGCCGACTACTTCGCCGGCCGCGTGAGGAGCGTCATCCAGAGGTACACCATCGAGAGGCACTGGACGTCGCTCAACGAGGAGACCGGCGGGATGAACGACGTCCTCTACCAGCTCTACACCATAACCGTAATCATTCTTGTCTATCTTAATTTATGTTGACTGGAAGCATGTTTAATTTCTGCGAGTTAATTCTGTTGCTACTATGAATGATCTCCAATTTTTGGGCAGAAAGACCAGAGGCATTTGGTGCTCGCTCATCTTTTCGACAAGCCTTGCTTTCTAGGATTGCTTGCAGTTCAGGTCTGAAGATCTTAATTCCCCTATGGCACTCTATGTTCTCCTACATGCTATTCACTTTGTAATTAGTAATTTATTGTACAACTAATCCAGCTAGAACTCGTAATCTGACAGAATATAACTCGTAATCTTTGATCTTCAGGCTGACAGTCTTTCGGGTTTTCATGCAAATACACACATTCCTGTTGTCATCGGTGGGCAAATGAGATATGAAGTTACTGGTGATCCTCTTTACAAGGTAAAACTTATGGGGCATGTTGATTTCAAGAGACACACATGGTCCATGGTACTTCATGATTTTGCTACTATAATCCACTTCTATGGGTGTCCGTTATAGTTTTACTGAAAAGCTACTATGTCTTGCAGTGTGTGCTTTCTTGCAAATAATTGTACACTTCAATACTTGTGGTGAAACTTGAATGAATCTTGGTGCATCTGACCATAAGTCCTATTTATGAAACAGGAGATTGCAACATTCTTCATGGACATAGTTAATTCTTCTCATAGCTATGCCACTGGTGGCACATCTGTCAGTGAGTTCTGGTAATGAACTTGAATGGTTGAAGTTCACAGAAATCTTTTTCGGTCACTTAATGCCCAAAATGGATTTTGTCAGGTCAAATCCAAAACATTTAGCTGAGGCTCTAACCACTGAGACTGAGGAGTCCTGTACTACCTACAACATGCTTAAGGTGATTTATTTGTTCATGATCATCAATGATCAAATTCCTAAGTCCATTTTTCTTTCCTAGAATTAGATACAAAGTGAAAATACAAAGTATGCAGGTTTCTCGCCACCTATTCAGATGGACAAAGGAAATTGCGTATGCAGATTACTACGAGCGAGCACTGATAAATGGTGTCCTAAGCATTCAAAGAGGAAGAGATCCTGGTGTGATGATCTACATGCTACCCCAGGGCCCTGGAAGATCTAAAGCAGTAAGCTACCATGGGTGGGGAACACAGTACAATTCATTTTGGTGTTGTTATGGAACTGGTAAGTGAACAGTTAGTTTCAGAAGTTCAGAACTGAACAGTATAATGTTAAGTGCTCTGAAAAAACAAGTAGGATTGTAATGTTATCTACTGTCTGGGTTTTATTTTCAGGGATAGAATCATTCTCCAAGCTGGGGGATTCTATCTACTTTGAGCAGAAAGGAGACAAGCCAGGGCTCTACATTATTCAGTACATACCGAGCACATTCAACTGGAGAACTGCAGGTCTTACTGTTACTCAACAAGTGAAGCCCCTCAGCTCATCAGATCAGTATCTTCAAGTCTCACTTTCCATTTCTGCTGCAAAGGTAAAATTTATCTTGGATTTTCACACTGTATGTGTGAGAGAGAGAGAAATCAACAATGATTAGTCTTGGATCATAGTTTAATCAGTTTGATTTTTGTGACACAGACAAACGGGCAATATGCGACACTGAATGTGAGAATACCATCGTGGACATCAATGAATGGTGCAAAAGCAACTCTGAATGACAAAGATCTGCAATTAGCATCTCCAGGTATGCTCATAAGAATTGAGAGAGCACAGTAATTTGTCGCCCATAATATGTTGGAAGAACTACAGATATAACTCTGCCTCAATCTCGATCTTATTCAGGGACTTTCCTCACAATCAGCAAGCAGTGGGATAGTGGTGATCACTTGCTACTCCAGTTCCCAATTAACCTAAGGACAGAAGCAATAAAAGGTATGGAATTTTGAGTTTTATTTTCTGTTCAGCCTGAAGAAATAAATCAAAGGTTTATCGATCAGTAACAAAGCCCACACACAACAATATATCAAAGCAATCGAATACTACTTACTTTCCCTACTTCAACAGACCAGTAGCCAGAAGTCAGAATCAGTACTATCCAGTGATTTTGCATTTCAACAACATTTCGGTGAATTCGGGCTTTACTATCGGTACAAGCAATGTTCATACCTGCCAAAATTTTATCCCAAATTCTAATATTGAATTCAGTGTCAATTCTAAGTTGACAATCAATTAATTGTTTTCACATCTATTTTACTTATGTTCATTATCCAGATCACCTCTACCTTGTTTAATTTTTTTTCCTAAAAAAATCGAAATGTCACCATATTAATTTTTTTTGAAAAATTTGAAAAATGTACAAAATTGGAAATAGAATTCAGGATAATACGTGCTCTCATTTGGAATTAGTGTGTGTTTAGTTCAGCACAAAGTTTGGATTTTGGTTGAAATTGAAGATGATGTGACTGAAAAGTTGTGTGTGTATAACAGGTTGATGTGATGGGAAATGACTGAAGTTTGGATCCAAACTTTGGATCTAAACACAGCCTTAGGGGCTTGCATGTGCTTAGATTGAAAAAAATAGGGGACCTGAACCGCTGAAAAAAAAAACTGGTTGTTATATGGATAGCAAAAAAATTGCAAACCAAAATCCAATGCATCTAAGATGGTAAATTGGTAATTACTACTAATTAAGATGAACCAGAATTTTCACAAGAGATTGACTGCAAAATGGTTTATCTTCATCTTCAGACGATCGGCCACAGGTAGCATCTCTGAATGCGATCCTGTTCGGGCCGTTCCTCCTCGCCGGCCTCACCACCGGCGACTGGGACGCGAAGACCGGCGGCGCCGCCGCCGCGGCGTCGGACTGGATCACCCCCGTCCCGGCCTCGTACAACTCCCAGCTGGTCACGCTCACGCAGGAGTCCGGCGGGATGACCATGCTCCTCTCCACCGTGAACGACACCTCCCTGGCGATGCTGGAGCGGCCCGAGGGCGCCGGCGGCACGGACGCCGCCGTGCGCGCCACGTTCAGGGTGGTGCCGCCGGCGCTCGAGCGCGAGCTGCGGCAGCGCGGCGGCGCCGGCGCCGGCGAAGGCGCGGCGAGCTCAAGGTCGCCGCGGCGACGATCGAGCCGTTCGGCCTGCCGGGGACGGCGGTGTCGAACGGCCTCGCCGTGGTGCGCGCCGGGAACAGCTCGAGCACGCTGTTCAACGTCGTGCCGGGGCTCGACGGGAAGCCCGGCTCCGTCTCGCTCGAGCCCGGGAGCAAGCCGGGGTGCTTCTTGGTCGCCGGCGCCGGCGCGAAGGTGCATGTCGGCTGCAGGACACGCGGCGGCGCCGCCGCCGCCGCAGCCGCAGGATTCGAGGCAGGCGGCGAGCTTCGCGCAGGCCGAGCCACTGCGGCGGTATCATGCGATCAGCTTCTTCGCCAGCGGCGTGAGGAGGAGCTTCCTCCTCGAGCCATTGTTCACCTTGAGGGACGAGTTCTACACCATCTACTTCAACCTTGCAGCCTGACAAGTGAGTGACAACGACATGGCAATCTCTCTAATTTTTTAAGGTGGTGGAAGATAATTAATTTGGGCTAATTTAATTCTTTGATCCTTTCGATACTCAATTTAGTAATTAGTACAAATTAGCATGGCAAGTAGCAGTTGAATGGGAAAATGAGTTTGGTTTACATGTACACTCTGCCTCTCAGTGTTTACTGGAGTAGCAGTGATGTTACTCTGCAATTTCAGCTCTTTATCTTGCCATTCTTTTCTTAGAAAGAGTATATACCTCTTGATGCAGTTGAGTATACACAAAAAGTTCTGCAAATGAAAGAGTACTTAAGGATCAAGGATATTCTTGACCTGATTCCTAAAGCGTAACTTCTATGTGGGTTAAAATAAAAATCTGAGCAGATTCAGAGATTACTTTGTTTGCACTTCATTCAAAGCTATCTGATGTTAAGTGGACTATATGAAATCTGAGCAGGTTCTGAATTTACTTTGTTTGTACTCTATTCAAGCTATCTGAATTAAAGTGGACAATATGATATAGTCAAGTTTGACTTAAGGTTTATATGATTCCATGCATCGAGGTGGGTGAACAAGTAGAGCAGGTTCTTTTCATTATCTGATGCCTCATTCCAAATGCATTATATTACCATCTTGGTGTATAAAACATTATCTGGAGGCCATGATTACAACATACTCCTCTCTTTCTCAGATAACTATGGACCATATTGCACTAATCTGATTGCTGCAAGTCTGCAACTGTGATGCACTCTTTTGTTTCTAGAGAATAAATATCTGCAGATAACTTTTGATGTGTCAGCCAGTGAAGAATTGATCATCGAGACTGAAAATCAATCATACAGTTGCGACAGATGAGAATACGAGATCCAAGATCTGGTGACAGCGAGGAGACAATCGAGACATTCAATGGCAGATCCACAATCAAAATAAAGAAAAAGAACAAACATAGAACATAAATGAAAATTTGTGTAGCAGTAGCAAGCGAAGATATTGATCACAGAACCAAACATTTATGATATTCACCTTTTTCAAGTTTGATCTTTTTTACCATCTATTTCATTTAGTTGCATATTCAAACCTAACAGACAACCAAAAAGAGATCACATAGAGAAGCTCCACATGCAAAAGTATTCCAGTGTATAATATCCAGGTAAAGCCAAAGCCTACACAAACCAACCACAGAACCACATTCTCACCAGGTCACCTAAACTTCTAAACAAGTCTTTGTTGGAGATATCCAGGTAGTATATATATTGTGAATCCTCACCCAGAGTTTACCATGTAGAAGATTGAGATGTACTGCACAGAGGAATGGTCATCAGTACCATATAACGGACGATTGCTGATTACTATTACTGGTTGCAATGTAACACTTCGGATACAATAGTACATTACAGAGCTAGCTAAATGCGAAGCCACAATACCGTCAGCGCAAGACGATCATAAATAAAGCTTACACAACATAGCCAACATGCAAACCATTCGGACTGACCAGAGATGAGGGTTCTTGAAGCTGCCGTGGTGTGCCATGCATCACAAATGCCGAACAACTAGATTGTAGCAGCCAACATGAAAGGAAAATGCATGGATAATGCAGCAAAGATGGATGATGAAGACCGCAGATTGTGACGCTTCGTCCACCAACCATATGAACCCCCTAAATTTTGTCAAGCTTCTCCGCCTTCACCACCGGATTAGCCTTGGCAATAGCATCCCTAGCAGCGGTCCGATAGTCAAACTGGCAGTCATGCTTATCAGAATAACGGTGCATTGCGCAGTACAAGTTGCCACATCGGCAGTTGAATCCGGTAAGACCAACCCTCTTCCGACAAGTGGAGCACCGATTTGGTCCTTCCTTCCCCTTGGGGTTCACCGTGACCCCCTCACTAGGACCAGCAATCTCAGCAGGCTGCACAACAAGCGTCTTCACCTCGACTTGAGCAACAGCTACTTCTGCGTGACCAGCAATAATTGGTTCCTTCCCGGAATCACTACCATTGACAATGCTGTCGATAGAGGAGGCTGCCAGCTTGGCCTGCTCCTGCTTCATTATCATCTCCTTGTGGCACTTTGAGCACATGTTCATGGTAGCCGCACTGCCAAAGAAGCCGCAGTTATTGATGCAAAGGATCGGGCCTTCTGGCTGCTGGCATCCAGTCTCCTTGTGCTCCATGGCTTCCTTTTAACTATAAATCAGAAGGAAAAAATTCGTAAATACAAGACTAAAGAAGAAAAACAGGTTCCATTTTTTCTACTCTCTAAAAGCAAATGCATTCCAATCAAGTGTTCCACTTAAGGGTAGCAAAACTAAGCAGACAATATCTGCCAATGATGGCATATGCTCTTGATTGCGCAATATACACCGCGACAAAAACAAGAAGCATAGTATACATGTCAAATTTTACTCTAGCAAAGCATCATGTAAAAGAACTCCGAAGAAAAGTGGATGTACCACTAACAGTCCAACCTGCCTTGCTATCAATCTATCTAGCCCAACAGACTAATTACCTAACAACATCAGAGAGCAGGGGATATATATATATTGGTTCTAGAAAGAGGCTCCCAACTTTACGCCGCTTTACGCAACAGAGCAACAAATCCATAAAGTTGCAGCCATATCTGCTCACTGACTTTGCCCAAAGCGCCCCAAAGAAGCCATCCATCCATCAACTAGGCGCAACAACCACACCCCCAATACGTGTAAAGGGAACACCGCCTTTACACCATACCTCCCCCCGAATTCGCTCGCCGCTCATCGCCGTTCCTTCCACACCCAACCCCAACCCCAAACACATCAAATCAACAAATCAAAAAAAAATCACACCTTTTGACCGCGGAAAAAGGAAAAAAAAAAACACGCTAAATTAAACCAATAGTAATCATAAACCGAAGAGGGAAGCAATCGAGCCACCAACCTTAGACGACGGGGAAGCCCTTTTCTTTTTTTTTTTCCTCCGCGCGATTCCTCTCCGGCGATCCCTGCATCACAGAACCCCCCATCAAGAAACCATCAAGAAAAAGAAAAGAAAAGAAAAGAAAAAAGAAAACCCCTCAAATCAACAGCATCCCGGATCGGCCAGGGAGGAGCACCGGGGGCGAGAGATCGAGGGGCGATTGAATCGGGGGGAGGGGAGTAGGAACGAACCCTAGGAGGGGGAGGACGAGGAGGCGAGGGGAGAGGAATCGCGAGGAATGGAATTCGGTGGGCTTCGAAATGGGGGCGAAACGTGGGGAGGTGGGGGAGAGAGATAAAGCAAAGGAAGAAGAGGAGGTGGAGGCCGCGAAATTACTGAAATGCCCCTTCCCTTCCCACGGGGCGGTGGGGCCCACCTCGATTTTTCCGTGCGGAGTGGGGCCCCCACCGTCAGGTTGCCGGGTTACGATTCTTTTGTGTTTTTTTTTCTTCTTCTGTAGATGGACAGTGAGGGAGAGGGGAAAGGGAAAGTGCCGTGGCTGTACAACTCAAAAGTTGGAGGACTATATGTCTTTCTTTTTCTTTTTGAGAAAAGATCTTCTGAACCTTGTTTTAGTTAAGTTTTTTAAAACACACTTTTTTTATTGAATTATTTTTTAAAAAGGGCTATTTGTCCTGTCATAGACTTTAGCACATGTGACAATGTTGTTTTACTATGCTAATAGAATGGTATTGTGGAATAGAGTAGCTTATACTCTTGGTTGACTGTCCATGAATTTAGAGTTTAAGAACTTGTGCGAAATGAAGATTTTATGTTGCTGCAAGAATCTTGAACTTACTAAATTAGGAATGTAATCTTCATATCATAAATGAAGCTCTCTCTTTAACATTGTCGAGTTTCATATTAAATATAAAAAAAGGGTATTCAAGGGTTTTGTTTTTATAATTGTATTAATTATATGGTTTGTTCCATGGGAGAAAAAGGTAAGGTTGGAGGTATAGAAACCAAAAGGTTAGTTTAGTAGTTGGAAGACATTGAAAGATTTAATTATATTCACTTTTTTTTACATTTGACTTAACACAATACACCTCAAAAAAAATTATATCTGCCTTCCATCCCGCCACATTGTATGCCTATTGTTTCCTTGATGATTAACACCTGACCTCTTCCTTTTTTATTCCCTAAGGAGCTTTATCCCTATTGTCGCTTAAATTATCATCCATGTTATACCCATATATCACCGGGGTCTTATAATGGGTGACCATTCATTGGGCGTGCACTAGTGGATTGCCCACGCTTGTGTATCATATTAGCATGTGCACGTTCCATAGTTAATCACAGGGCAAATCATAACCTAAGTGTCAGATGAAACTAAAGTTTGAATTACAATTTTAATGAAAATTAGTCAAAAAAAACATTTTTAATGAAACATTTTACCTATAAACTTTTATATATTATGTTTACAGACTTTTCATATATAAAAACTTTTGACTATAAATCCCATTCTAGGAATTAATAGAGCTCTCCTGATTTCAGAACTCGCTTATAGAAGCATTATACTGTAAAAAAATACATTAAATGTAAAAGATATATTCTCTATGTGCAAATTTTAGCACAAATTTACTATAAGTAAAGGTAGAGATTTCCAAATGCAAAGTTTTTTTTTTAAAAAAAAACAAAAAACTAGAAATTGAAACGAAAAAGAAAGCCCAAAAGCCTATGCGGCTGAACTACGGCCCTGTACTCGGCTTGCACAAAGCTGCTTGAGTTGGGAAGGCAGCGCCGAACACCTAAAAATGTTTGCGTGTTATTCTCACGTATTTTTCACCCTACTTTACTACTCGCTCTGTCCTAAATGTTTGACGCCGTTGACTTTTTTAAATATGTTTGACCGTTCGTCTTATTCAAAAAAATTAAGTAATTATTAATTCTTTTTCTATCATTTGATTCAGTGTTAAATATACTTTTATGTATACATATAGTTTTACATATTTCACAAAAGTTTTTGAATAAGACGAATGGTCAAACATGTTTAAAAAAGTCAACGGTGTCAAACATTTAAGCAAGAAGGGAGTATTTTGATAGTGCGATCACGCCTCGCTCTTGATATGTTGCCTAGGCTACCTTCATATTAATTATTATGAACTTCTTTTTAACTTTTAAATATAGCATTTGACCATTCATTGATTAGAAAGACTGTACATGTTTTTATCGTGACTTGTTTTATCATTAAAAATATTTTAAACATAAATTTTATATTTATATTTAATTCGTTTAAATAAAATGATCTATCAATGTAAAAAAGAACGGTAGCATATATTTGAAAACAGAGTATACGACGCCCTAGCCGGCCTATCGCTAGTACGTTCTACCCTCAAGCAGCATCACGCGTACGTATAAACTACTCTTGCAGATCGGTCGAGCTGTGTGCATGCTACGCGGCAGTACAGCAGCGGACGAGAGATCGATGGGAAAGAATGAGATGAGCGCTGGGCATATATGTATGTGATGATGCAGTGGTGGTGGCTGGAAAGGATGGCGATTTTGTCCGTCTCTAGAGCGTTACGTTTTGTACGTGGCGAGCTGGCAAATGATCATCTTGTACTACGTGTATGGTAGTAGTCCACCTGCCTGTACGTGCACCAACTGCATCTCCCGCACCCACATTTCTACTGCCTCTACTCATGTATAAAGTACTCCAAGTTTTAGGATCAGCCACGAATATTAGAACGAGAAGTAAAAAAAATATAGAAATATATTCTAGGATTCAATTCTAGAAATTGCTATATTTGAGATAAAGAAACTAAACAATAGTCGAAATATTTTCCTCTTGTATGTTAATCACATTTTACACCATACATTCTGCATAAAGATTATCGCATTAGGGCTTTGTCGGAGAATGAACTCCTCCACCAGGGAACCGTGAGGCCCCCCTTTGTGAGTTCGGCCGGGGGCAGCGGGTGAGATTCGAGGATTCGGTGAGTGAAGCTGTGTGATCTTGAGGGGGTTCAATCCCCCAAAGATGACGAGACAAAAGGGGTTTATACAAGTCCAGGCCGCTAAGAAGCGTAATACCCTACTCCTGTGTTTGGGATTATGGTCGAGTGTAGAACACAAGTGCCTGGGGTTGCGAGACTCAAGCGCCAGTTCGCTCGGAAGACCCCCCCCCCTCCACCACTAGGCCTGGACCTCCTTTTATACCTCAAGGGGTTACCACATGGGCCCAACAACCTAACCTAGCTCCGGTGGAGAAGTATTATAATCTTTGCATTAAATGCATGTCTTGTCTCTTGACTTGGGAAGCCAAGCGCACGTCGTCTTGATGATGGGGCCTGTCAAATCTTGCCGCCTGACACGGGGGGTGCCCCTGTCAGTCACCATTTAATGGGTGAAGACTTCTGGGCTCCTATTACACTGGGAAACGGGAGCCTTGCTTTGACTAGAGCGGGAAGACCGACTCTGGCTGGGATAAGAGGATGAGAACCTCTCACCATCATTATTTGATGGGATATGTCGGGCTGCACGTCGCCTGACACACGCGATGGTGCGCCTGACATCCTGGGTCCCATCAGTCATTCGACCGGTCACAAACCGGTTGAGTGCACTGCACACCACATTAAATGTGACGTGGCGCGACCTCTCGGGTCGCCATTAATGCGGGTAGGTGGGCACCTGGAGGCGGACACCTAACCAACCGTACGTGGTGACCTAGAGAGGGGATCGGGGGAGCCCGACCCCTAGTCATGGGAGGGGGCGGTCGCCGCCCGACCTTGGGCCCGATCCCCCCTCGGGGGAGGGCCACGTGG
>CM020178.1:18234318-18260534 GCA_009805545.1 Oryza longistaminata
AGAATAAAAAGAGAGAGATGTGTCAATATTCTACTTCTCTTTCAAGTTTTTCTCCCAGTGTCTAACTGTTTTCTGAATCACAGTTCGAATAAAAATGTAAACGATGACGCGATAGCTGAATGTGTTTCTTTTCGTATTTTGGATGCTCATCCTGACGCCGTTCGTCTGTCTGTGCCCCCTGCTTTTGCTCTGTTTTCTCCCTGACATCGTGTTATCTATCGTACCATTTGGTGACAAATTAAGTGAGCTTTGCGAATCTCTTTCAAACTCATGCGTTCCTGGTTCATCGCCGGCTATCTGCCCAATGTATGTTCAGTCCATCAATACTAAAGTTTCTTTTTTTGTTTAAAAAAAGACAGTGTACGCTGGAAACTTCCATGCGCTAGATAGTAATCCCTGATAAAATCAATAAAAGTACAAAATATTAATTACTGAAGTACTCCCTTCACATCAAAATATAAAATGTTTTGGTTGGATGAGATATATCTTAGTATTACGAATCTGGATATGATATGACCTATCCAACCAAAGCATGTCAAGATTTGTAGTATAGATTCAAAACTCATTTTTTTGATGGAGGGAGTATATGGTTAACATAATTGCTAATCTCCTGTCGATAAAAAATGCATTACCAAATCTTGCAGATTTTGGATCATTAGATGTGCTTCACGGTTCGTGTTCTAGGTACTTATTCTCCAACTCCGACAACCAGTGACAACCCAAACTCCGACAGAGGGCCGACAATTTAAGATATCAGAGTAAGGGGGAGGGGTAAAAGGGGGACTCGTTGGGCTTAGAGGGATGGTCATGGAAGTTGGCAGCTTGGCTGGGACAGCGAAACGGGCGAACGGTGCCAGAGCCATGGGGATGGAGGAGGGCGATGAGCTGACATTGGTGGCAGGGGTATCCCGCTGTCGATGGCTCGAGGAGGAAGGAGAGAGGGGGGCGGGGGAGGGAAAGGAGGCCAGTGGGGAGAGGTGCCTCGTTGTTGACTTCTTCCGGCGAGAGGCTGAGTGGTGGCATAGTTGGGCGGTAGCGGCGACACAGGAGGGGTTGGGTTCACTGCACGAATTTTTAAGTGATATAATGGTTCAAAATTCACAAGATTTTAAGAGATGTTTTCTGTAGTATATACCGTCCCATTAATTAAATCAATAGACTGCGTTTGTGGTTCACTTAATTTAGCTCAACTTATGCGCGTGAAGACACAAGCAACAGCCATGCACGCAGACGCCGCGCCATCCTCAGCATGCAGAGGCTTGCTTTGCTCCGCCCCTCTCCACCCACCATTGTAAATTAGCTCCTAATTACGCTCATAACCTCTCGTTCTCAACACCCTCCTCCCCATATAAACTCCCCTCCTCTTCACCCTCTTCTCCTCCAACAACGACGCGCGGAAGTAGAGATTGATGTCCGCCCTCGGATTCGCTCCCCAATAATCCAGAGCTACCACTAATAATCCCCTCTCGTTTCCAGCGGCGCGCGGCGGGAGCTCGTCGGAGAAGAAGAAGAAGACAAACCAAGCCGGCCGGTCGTCGATCCCCTCCCGCCTCCCCGCACCCGCCGGTTGTGATACTATGGAGATGAAGAAGATCGCCGTCGCCTTCGCCGTCCTCGCATCGCCTTCGCCGCGTCCGCCACCGCCGTGCTCGCCTCGGAGTCCGAGGCCGGGGGCGCGGCGGCCGCCGCGGCGGAGCCCACCGCGCGCCTGCCCGGGCGCCGGCGGCGAGGCCGCCGCCGCGGTGGGCCGCTGCCGGCGGCGCCGCGGCCGCCGCCTCGGCCGCCGCCGTCGTGGCGGCCGCGCCGCCCTGCCGCCATCGTCGCCTGCCTCTTCCTCGCCTACTACCTCCATTGATCGACGTAGCATGCAATGCAATGCATGGGCGACTACGACCTATAACGGGATGGAACAAGATGCAAGAGAGAGCATCGTTTTGACATTATTTTCCGTGCTAATTAATTATCAGATTGTAAAACATGTATTTCGATGGATTTGATGGACGTTTTGCTAGCTATATATATGTATTCATCGTATATGTATTTCGTATCATCGTTTGATTAACCATCCGAAATTGTATTAATCCATCCCGTTTTTAATATATGATGTATTTTATTTTTAAATATACTGTTTGACCATTCGTTTGTGTAAAAGTTTAAATATAAGTACCTTCAATGATAAATCAAGTTCCAACAAAATAAATAAATAACACATATAATAATTTTTTGTTCAATAAGATGAATGATCGAGCGTATATCAAAAAGTTATGGTGTTATATATTAAAAACTAGAGGGAGCATATCTAATATATTTGTTTTTTTATTGGAATGGGAATATATATTTCAACAGTTTAGCTTTCTGTCTGATGACTAGCTGTAGCTAGCTATTTGAGGTAAACAATCTCTCTTCAACAAAAAAACTCGGCCTGAGTCAGTCAGGACAGCAGCCCAATTAGTACAGTTGTTGCTGGCCTGAGTTGGTCAGGATGGCCCAACAAAATGCCTGGCAGCTACACTATTAGTTGTCTTCATTCTGTTTATAAAGGTGGTGTTTGGATCAGGGACTTAACTTAGTCTCTATATTTATGACACTACTTTAGAGTATTAAATATATATTACTTACAAACTAATATATATAAACGAAAGCTATTCGCGAGACAAATTTTTTAAGCCTAATTAATCCATAATTAGAGAATTAATGTTTACTGTAGCTCACATAGGCTAATCATGGATTAATTAGGCTCAATAGATTCGTCTCACGAATTAGTCCAAGATTATGGATGGATTTTAATTAATAGCTGGTTCTAGTTGTTTATAGGTTTTATATAATTAGTGTCCATAACATTTCCCGATGTGATAGTGATAGTTGCCTAAAAGTTTTTATTGTGATGTCTCCTCTAAGATCCACCACCGTACACCAGTGAGGCGAAATGTTTTTTTTGGGTTTTCCGGTGGGTTTTGAAGGTAATTTGATGTTTGGTTCATCTTCATATTTCTACAGCCGTATCGCGAGTAATATTGTTATACATATATATTGAACTCATTTTGTTTTTTTACAACTGGTTACCGTGCTGAGTAGTTCTTCGTGTACCGTACTTGATGTAGTATTGGAGGTCGGCCTGAGTAGTGCTGTCTTTGGTTACTCTCAATACAGCGTTAAAGGGTTTATATTAGGACTGCTTATATGTTTTCAGGTGTTTTTTTGGTATGTTTGTAAAGTTGCATAAGTTATTTATGGCAATAGGTCCTGTGGGAGGTTTCGATCCAATCCTGTAAAGAGTGCCCCCCTCCCCTGCTCCTCTTCTCTCTAAAACTGCATGTTTGATTATATAGGACTGTAATTATGTAAATGGCTTGGTGGCATCTAGCCCAACTCCATAAGAAATTACACATGATCTCAAACCTTATTTTTATATGTTTTTCTTTAAAAGAGTCTGATGCATGTTTCTCTTCTCTCTAGATTTTATCAAAATTCATGAGCTTTTTTTTCCTATTAACTCATCAACACTATCTGTTAAATTCTTCTGACTTACCAATCTTATGAGTTTCGGTAACACGTGACATTTCAATTTTACATTTTTTTCTCATATTCATGTATTTTTTAAACCGCGTGCTTTAAAAAAGGTTTGGAATTAGGGCCCTTTGAAACTCCTATTACAATAGTGGCATATTAGCAGCACCAAAAATGGAGCGCCCTCATTAGTGCATGATTAATTAGTACTGTAATTAACTATTATGAATTTGAAAATAGATTTATTTGATATGTTTTTAAGACTTTTATATAGAATTGTTTTTGCAAAATACGGGCGCGTTTAGGCAGTATAAAAACGTGTTAAAAAAACCAAAGAAGGTGTTTTTTTGAGGGGAAAAAACACAAAGAAAATTAATATAAGCTGGAGTTTAAAGGGGTTTAGAACTCAGACCTAGTCAATTAGGACATGTCCAGGAAAGTGTCCACTCTAGGCTACATTAGCTGTCTGAACTTTCTGGTCCCTCACAGCGTTAAAAATGCTTACATCCTTTGTGTAAAAAAAAAATTCGAGCTATGAATTTAAAACATACGCTATATCTCAGATTTATTAACCAGAAGTTTTGGTTTCTTTAAAACGAGAAGTATTTGTCTAACAAAACATGCATGTACTAATTTAAACTATCGTGCATAATTTAGTTTACACACTGGTTGCTAGCTAGCTTAGGAATTTTAAGTTTCATGCAGATCTCTCTTCTCTCCCAATATCATATTGCAACAATGGACATGACGTGCCAGCGATCCGTTTGAGGATATGCAAAAGCTACAGCTACCCTAGCTAGTACTATCTTCAAAGTATCCATTAATATAAAGCTAGCGACCTTACATCCTCGCGTCTATAATACCCTCAATCTTCTAACTACAATCTATGCTGATTTTGTTCGTTATGATTGTTTTTCTTTAAGCGGAGGGAGTAAGTTATTGCTCACCCTTCTCACTACGCTAGCGTACTGCCTAGTACGTGCATATGTTGAGGCAGGAGTAATTTTATTCCTTTTGCACCCTACCGATGACCATTTACCCCCTTCCTTTAAAAAAATACGGATGACTTTAGATAAATACTTATCTAGATTTGTGCTTAAAAATTAGAATTTTTTTCTTTTTCTATCGTAGAGTTACGTTGAGAGACACATCACCCCTTAGAAATTGGATTTTTTTTCTATGATAGAGGTACGTTGAGAGACACATCACCAGTAGCATTTATACAGACTTTTACCAGTAATTAATTTATGTTATCATATTTATAAAGTAGAAAAAGAAAAACATAGAATACACACTCCTGACACAATCTAGACATAGGATTTTCATCCATCGATAAATATTACGTATACACCCACCGGCAATATAAAAATAACTGTCAGTAAATAATATATATACTACTAGTAGTACTATACCTTCGTCTCAAGATATAAGAATTTAGAATCGGATGAAACATATTCTAATACTAAAATATGGACAATTCTCTATTTAGATTCGACTGATTCGTAGTACTAGAATATATCCTATCCAATTTTGTGTTCTTATATTTTATAACGGAGGGAGTATATGGAGTAATTGTCACTATTCAGTATGTACATGATGAATGTGTAAAAGGATTCTATTGACTGGTTTGCATTGTTGTTCCATGGACCATCATCATGACATGTTGGCCTCTATACATGACTAGCCAGAAAAAAAAGCTGGCTGATTTATCTCTTCATCTCCAGGCTATCCATAGCTCATTAACAGTTAGAGTCGCCATTATTTTTTTTTTACGTTTTGGACATTAGGTCTCCAACGAATATATCTCGTTATTTCCTTTTCTAGTTATATATTTAAACATTTATTAAAAAACATATAAAGGTGTTTTTCACAAAACTATCAATGCCATTATTTTCACAAATCAATCTTAATATCTAGTATTAATTAATGATTGATCACTACTTCAAAAATCCTATTATTGTCGGTTCAAACAGGACATTGCTGATGGTTTTTGAACTAGCTAGCAGTATGAAGGCAACAGTAATAGCCTCAGCCATCATTGTCAGTTTTTTTTACCGACATTGATGTTAATTTCAACCCCTAAAGAAAATTGTTATACTCCTGTACGATAGTTATTCCTAATGCAACAATGAATCACAAGCTTTGCATCCAAATCAGCAACAACAAAAACATATCACAACTTCAACATCAAACAAATTGCATATACAAGTTCAACAACATCATACACATGTTGAACTCCATACACGTATCAAAAGATTTGCATGAAGCGGATCACACAATCACAAACAAATTTGCATCAATCAACAACTTCACTAGGCAGAACAATTGAAGCATCAAGCAGAACCTTGGAGATGATCTAGCTCTCCTAGGATGCTAAGACCTTGTTTGGAGGAACTTCTAGCTAGCAGATGTAGCTTCTCCCAGAATCTCCAACTTCCTCAAATAGTGCATATTTTTATCCAGATTATACGAATCTGTAGCTATAGCATCTAGAAAATGAACTATAATCAAGAAACTATGAAAACCCAGCTTTTCTAGATTATTGAAAGTTGGCTACCAATTAGCTCCTTTTCAGAGTCTTAAGCTCTTTCAAAAAACACAATGTGGGTATGGCCATGCATGCAGCTTGCGCCCTCTAGGTCTGCGCCTTCCAAGTGGACAGAAACCCTTGCTGGTGGCTGCTGACTACACCCGCCACCATCAGCCTTGCCTCGAGCTCGCTGCACCTAAATCAGGCAGCCACAAACCCTCTAGTGCATCCTCATCATCGTAGATCTGCTAGGAGGAGAGGAAGAGCTATATTTTGGGACGAAGGAAGATGCCTTTTAAAGGCTAAGGACCCCCTGCATATTTGGCCAAACAATAAGCATATGTAGTTTGCATTGATACAACAACCATCACGTCAAGATAATTAAGATCGAAAAATGAAAAGGAGATGAAACTACTACCGGGATGCAATGAGACGGGCACTGTTTATTTGTACCTTGTATCATCGTCGATCACAAATATATACTCCCTCCGTCTCATTTTAAGCGCAACCATGAGTTTCCGTGCCTAACTTTGATCATCCGTCTTATTTGAATTTTTTTATTAGTATTTTTGTTGTTATTAGATGATAAAACATTAATAGTACTTTTATGCAGAACTTATGTTTTTTTTAATTTTTTTACAAATCTTTCAAATAAGACGGATGATTAAATTTGAATACGAAAACTCATGGCTGCGCTCAAAATAAGACGGGGGAGTAATGTATTATGTACCGCGTGCGAGATGGGTTGGCAGGCATAATATTAACTGGGTTCGACTCCCCATGGGAGCGAATTTTCCAGAATTTAACGGCGTTGTGCTTTCAGTAGTAGGCGACGTACCCGTCGACAGCGAGACTCCTGTGGTGACTTCTTCAATCTATCAAGGAGGATTTGCCGGCCCTCACCAATCGACAGCGAGGCTCCTGTGGTGACTTCTTCAATCTATCAAGGAGGATTTGCCGGCCCTCACCAATCTATCAAGGAGGATTTGCTGGCCCAGTCTTCGAAGATGCTCACAGGGGTAGGGTTTGCGTGCGTGTGTTCATAGGGGTGAGTGCGCGTGCGTTGTGAGTGTCTGCGTTATACTGTGTAATTCTAAAAAAAAAAAGCAGGCAATGTATGCAACCGGCACGGCAGCGTACGTGCGATCGAGGGAGCAAAAGCCGGTTGATTCGTGTAGCCGCGGGCCGTGGATCCGGCGTTCCTGCCTGTGCCGAATATTAGCTATATACTGTAGCTGTTCTTCTCCCGAGACCGCAGTCACCGTACGCGTGCGTGATGATATATATGAGCAAATCTATATATCCAACTGTCGTATTAGGGACCTAGGGTGCACTTCTGATATCTAAATTAATGACATTAATAAGGATACTATTTAAATTAAATATATACTTAAATATAGTGTATATATGTATGTCTGTTATTATTAAATCAATGCAGTATGTCCAATAACCATAAGGTGGCTGCCATTTGGATTGGGAAGATTGTTCAACGACAGATGAAGTCGATTCAGTGAATGGATCGCCTAAATTGTTATCGATGAGCTCTTCAGAACCAAATGGTGGCATGACTTTCATAGGGATCAGGTGTATGCTTGCGTGTTTATAGAGATGAGGGTGTACGTGTTATGAGCACCTATGTTTGTACGTGTTTCTCAAATAAAATGGTGGCATGGAGATGGATTACAACGGCGAAGACTCCAAGAGTGAAAATCCATGATCCGATCATTCGGATTCGACAGCATAGCATTTGTTTGTTACTCCTTATTAGAGCGTTAAGTTGTTTTATGTTTTCGATGAGAATCTAGACATGGTTTTGTAGGTATATTCGTTCGCTATGCTATAGAGTTAGTTCGATCTATAACATTAATAAGGCAGCCTGATTGTCTTAGTTGTTTTTTTCTTTTTTATCTTCCCTTTAAGCTATGTACATCCTTGATGGATCAATGCACAGGTTGGGTGTGTTTTTATTTCTTAATGAACTTTTTTCCATTATCTCTTCTTTCTATAAAGCTAATGCCCCACTAAACAACTAAAGCTCAACATGCAAGCATAGTATTTATTAGCACTCCTAAAATCTGTATACAAGCATGCCACATCAACATATTAAGCACACAAAGCTCAACATGCAAGCATATAATAATTATATCTACAATTTACTCCATTCTAAAACTAAACATACACATGCTAGATTATCATTCTAAAATCATTTTCATAATATTTCAATCCAAATCATTTCATCATTTCTCTATTATCTAATATATATCCCGGAGTAAAGCGCGCATGGGGCATCATCTAGTATTAAAAAATATTCAATACCCATTCAAAAATTAATATCTTCCTTTGAAGCTAGCTAGCTGCTGGGTTACTTGATATTTTAAGTTAAACAATTTCTGAGTACTGTTTAAGTTGCATATAAAAGGATTGATATTTTCGTTACAGATAAAAAAAGAAATGGATTGGTAATGTGGTATGCAGTGATCAGTCTTATTGTTGTTTATAGAAAGCAGAGATACTTGGTTTAATTCAAACAAAAAGAATATGTGCGTGTTGTTAGCACATACGTTTGTACTATATATGTTTCTCAGAAAAATAGAGATAGATAACTTAGATGTAAGTTGTGAGACTATTGTCGCCATATATTAAAACTTCTAGATCGCTTAAAGAAACAAGAATGCATGTTCACTCAAGGGTCTTTGTCAAATCTAAGGCTATAAAATCTATTTTGTATAATATAGTTAAAGAGAGAAAGGCATAAACCTCGATCACAACTTTGCTGCCCCGTAAAGTGGTTTTTTGACAGGCTATCTCTATTTTAATTTGTTCAAACACGACAAAGCTGCTTAAGTTGTAACCTTGAAAGCAACTTTCAAGTTAAGAAGTGACCGTCCAACGACTGATGAATTATGTTGGAGCAATATTTCATTTTTAAAAGGATATTCATACTTCTTTAGTGTCGGTAAAAAAAAGTACCCAAAAGATACCAATTAATATCATAATGTGGGAGGTATATATCACATCCCTACCATATACTATGTAGTACTCCCTCCGTTTCGAAATGTTTGACGCCGTTAACTTTTTAGCACATATTTGACCGTTTGTCTTATTCAAAAAATTTAAGTAATTATTAATTCTTTTCCTATCATTTTATTCATTGTTAAATATATTTTTATGTAGGCATATAATTTTACATATTTAACAAAAGTTTTTGAATAAGACGAACGGTCAAACATGTGCTAAAAAGTCAATAGTGTCAAACATTTCGAAACAGAGAGAGTAGAAATTATTTCTCTTTTCTTGCTGATTTCGTTCGTGTTTTTTTTTTTTTGGGGGGGGGGGGGGGGGGGGCCCTCCACCCATCCGCCGCTGCGCCCGCCGCTGCTGCTCGCGCCGCCGCCCACATCCTCCCCTGCACCGCCCAGTGACCGTGAGAGAGAGAGAGAGTGAAGAGAGAGAGGAAGAGGGGAAGGGCATGTAGGTCCCACATTTTTAAAAAAATAGAAAATACTGACTGGGTTGCCACGTAGAACAAAACCGCTCTGAATTGGATCGAGGGGGATAATTCATCCTGTATTAAAAGTTCAGGGTGAACAATATCTGGTTTTTCGAGTTCAGGGGTGTAATTCGGTCGACCGCGATAGTTCGGGAGGTAATTCGTAATTTTTCCTTTAATTTTAGTCCTATGAAGTTTCTACTACACATAGAATCGGATGTGGTATAATAGAATCAGATTCACTAGATTTAGGCTCCCTTTGATTCAAAGGAAATTCATAGGAATTTTAGAGGATTTCATTCCTATAGGAATTTTTCCTACAAAGCCCTTTAAATCAAAGGAATGAACCCTTTGGAATCCTATAAAATTCCTATGGAATGCCTCTTCCCATGCAAGTTTTGGAGGAATTTTAACAAGAGGTAGAACCTCATGGAAAAAATCCTTTGAGTCTTTATCTCTCCTCAAATTCCTGTGTTTTTCCTGTGGTCCAATCAAACGATCATTCCTACGTTTTTCCTATGTTTTGCAATCCTCTGTTTTACACTTACATTCCTGTCAGAATCCTATGTTTTTCCTATTCCTCCGTTTTTCCATTCCTGTGATTCAAAGGGGCCCTTAAAGAAATGAATGGCTCACAAACATTTTAAGGGTACCTTAAAAACCTACCATTACTACATACTAGTACTTTATGCATTTAAAAAATATTCTTTTCTTAAAAAAATTAAATACTACTCCAATCCCTCTATCCCTATTTGACAATCAAATCTGCAAAAGATGCTGAGACCAAGACAACAAAACCCCCTTTGTTCCCACAGTAAACCTCATATATAGATCAAGAGATGTGGTGCTGTTTAAGTGTTGCGTGCATGCAAAGGTGAAGGTGAAGGAGTAAAATGCAAAACGCGCGCGGTTGCATATATACTCGTACACAAATAAACGAGGAGACAGGCAGCGATGCCATTTGCTCGTGCATAAATGAACAAATAGATGTCAATCAGACATTGATCAACGGGGAAAGACTAAAAGTTTTTAAACTATGATCAAACGGGGATAGAGAAAGCATTATATAGTAAGGCTGTGTTTAGATCCAAACTTCTAACTTTTTCCATCACATCAACCTATCATACACACACAACTTATCAGTCACATCGTACCAATTTTAACCCAAATTTTCAACTTTGGAAGTAACTAAACACAGCCTAACTGGGTTGCTCGGCGAATGATTTATTCAGCTAAGGCTTATATATAAACTGAAAACGTACTTAAACAATGATTTTTTAAACAAAGTGGCATAAGACTTTTATTTTTTTAGTCGTAAAGAAACCAAGATTAAAAAAACTCCGTATAACACAAATATAAACCTAAGTTAATTTCAAAATTTTAAATTCAAATTTGGCCTCAAAATACCGTCCCAAGCAACTTCGCACTCTGCAGAAGCTATCATGAAGCAGGGATAGCAGCAGCACGAATATTAAATACTGTAAAGCTGTTCCTTCGCTGCCATTTTGCCTTGCATCAATGCTGAGGCAGAAGGTTTGAAAAGCCACATCCAACTGTGAATTTGTTGCAGTGAGAGCCAGGAGAACTACTATGGCCTTGTTTAGGCCTACTTTAGTTCCCAACTTTTTCTTTAAACTTTTAACTTTTCCATCGCGTCCAAACTTTCCTACACATATAAACTTCTAACTTTTTTATCACATCGTTCCAATTTCAATCAAACTTCCAATTTTAGCGTGAACTAAACTTTCAATCGTTGGGGAAAATTTTTGGATTTGGTTGTCACATCGGATATACCAACACACATTTAAAGTATTGAACGTAGTCCAATAACAAAAAAAAATTACAGATTCCGCCAAGAAACTAGGAGACGAATTTATTAAGCCTAATTAATCCGTCATTAGCAAATGTTTAATGTAGCACTATATTGTCAAATCATGACGTAATTTGGCTTAAAAGATTCGTCTCATAATTTACACGCAATCTGTATAATTGGTTTTTTTTCTACATTTAATACTCTATGCATGTGTCCAAACATTTGTCGTGAGAGTGTGAAAATTTTTGTTTTGGGAAGGCCTATACTCCCATGGGACTAGACTTCACTTATCTCTCTCTCCCTAACACATCTGACATCACTGTACAGTGAGAGTGCATGGTGTACAGTATGGGCTGATCCTGGAAGAAACAAAGCATAGGAACAGAATGGAGTGTACATGGAGCAGGTGAAAGTGCTCACTTGTTGTGCTCAAGAAAAAGCAAATCGTGACAGGGATAAATGAGTAGCTAGAGGGTATCTTTCTTTCTTATCATGAAAAATACTACTACTCTCCTAGAGTATATTTGCTGCAGTCAATTATGACATGTGCTTGGCCTTATGTGAAAGAATCTTAGTGACCGGTCACGGAAGAAGCTAGCATGAAAGGGACAAGTAGAGAAGTAGATACCCCTCCATGGCATAAAAACTTAACCTAGAAGAAGATGTGACTCACTCTAGTACTATATATAAATTCAGACAGAGAGTTGTCCAGATTTTTTATACTAGGAGTAGTCACATTCTCGCTTGTTAGGTTGAGTTTTTTTTATTAATAGAGGGAGTAGAGCAAAAGAAGGGGCTTTTTTCAGTCCACAAAAGAGCAATAGGAGAGGGAAAATGAATATTATGATTTTTAAAACCTTTTTTTCAAATAAGAATAAAACATTAGTAGTTTAGTATTTTTTTTCTAATAAAATAAATATAGTGTTCAACGCCTCCAGCTATGGAATAGCAACAAATAAGTGTGGCCAGCCATACCACGCATGCGAGTGCTGTGTCTAACGTCGCATTATCAATTTCGTTCTGGAGTTATCTTGCCACAAACGAAAGGCTCCGATATATATAAAAATAAATTGCACACGATATTTTCTTGTTAAAAAGGGTTTAAAAATTATCCAGATGGAAATCAATTATTATATACATATGATTTTTTTTAGGATATACCCTATATATATTAAGTATATATCTCTTTTTTAATTTTTTTTTCACTGTTACCAAACAACAACAAATTAATAATGCACTTGGCAAGTTGGCATACTCCTACATGCATGGGAATTAAGCACCTCTTTTTTCATTGATGCCTGAACCATGCATTGCCATGGATTTACAATGGAATAACCGTTTCACACGTAACCCACAAGTACGTGTGTAATTAACAAAATCTACTAACATTTTTACACAGGAAAATGGGCTACTACACTATGGTCTCTCCTAGCTTGTTTGAGCAACTTATAAGGCGAAAGGTAGAAGCCAGACAAATAGACATGCTTTACTTAGGTTTTTTTCTATAGCCGTACATAAACCCCGCTCTTGAACTATTTAGCTTTTGTTTAAGCCAAAAGGTAAGTTTCAGTAGCTTTCTTTTGGCTAATATGGACTAGAGGTAAGCCTTGAAAGCCACTTGATTATATACCATAAAAGCCAAAAGCTTAGCTTAACTAAAATAACCTAAGCCAATAAATCCTAGAAAAATGAACAGCGTAATAAAAAAAATTAAAGGTAAAAAAATTAAATTTATGTTATTAGTGCAGTATATATAAAAGCAAGTGGTAGAAAATAAACTACGAGAAGAAATCACAAAATTAACTCCAACATCAAGTTTCAACAAAGCATATTATATGATGATATATAATTCAACAAAGCAGTTAATTCAAATAATTCAAGAAAAAAAATGCATTTCATCAGTTAATTAGCTTCGATATGATCATAAAATTATTCATTTATCCCGATTGCCATGGTCTGCTACTACCGTCAGTTCCTAAATATATAAAAAATATTTTTTATGACTTAAAACTTGTAGTCGAATATAAGTATTTTTCTTAGAGCGCTATTTCTCTCGTTCGCCAATCACCCCCTCATTTAAAGATAAGCTCAATGGTCTTTTCTTCATTACTTTAAGTCTCTGTTAAAAATATTTATATTTGGGAACAGAGAAAATATAGATCTGCTAGCTCCTTCTCGGACCAAATTAAAGATGAGAACACGATCGATCGAAGAAGTTAACGGCTGCGTCGTCGGCTTTATTTAGGGCCTGTTCACTTTGATGAAAAAAAAATCTTACTAAATTTTATTAAAGTTGCCAAAAAATGGCTACATTTAGTTTGCTACCAAATTTTGGTAACTATATAAGAAATCCTGTTAAAATTTTGGCAAGTTTTATGACAGGTGGACCCCAGCACTTTTTTATAATAAAATGCTGACTGGATTGCCACGCGTACATCACGTAAGACAAAACCGCTTTGGATTGGGTCGAGAGGGGTAATTCGTCCGGTATTAAAAGTTCAGGGTGAACGATGACTGATTTTTGGGTTTAGGGGGTAATTCGGACGACCGCAATAGTTCAGGAGGGTAATTCATACTTTTTCCTTCAATTCCTCACCCCTCTTTTCTCACAAACACCTGACTGAAAACTATTTTTCATTGGATTTGGTTCTAATGGTCAATTTTAAGGATTTTCATTGAAGCTAGAATTGGCCAGATTCACCCACTCTACTCTTAAAAAAACTATTTTTCAATTCACCCACTCTACTCTTAAAAAAACTATTTTTCAATTCCTTAAAATTAAGGGTTTGTCTCCTCCTATGTACTGCACCGTCACTCGTAGTCTACTCCATTCCGCTCGTCGGCATGTACGGTGATCGGGAGAGCGGGTATCTGGAACCTCTGCCTTCGACGTCCTGCACCGGGAGAAGGCAGCAATAAGGTTTTTGGGAAGCGCTTCGCGCGACTGCTCCCTGTTCGACCACAATGGTTCGTCTTCCTGTTCGCTCGCGTACTGCGTGCCGTTGTCGACGTCCGCAACCGCGAGTAATTCCTGCTGAGCAACCGGTCTTCCGGTACCCTCGTTACGTTATCAACATGTTGCGCATATTAGATCTATTCATGTTTGACTGCTTAGTTTACATATGTAGATCTAATGATGCGTTCTTCATGCTAATTTACATCTGCAATGTTACGATTTATATAGAATAAATTAAATCATTATGTGCTTATAAATTCAACACTAGCTATCTAGCTATAAATAGAACATATGCAAAGATAACTAGAAAATAGTTGTCGCATTCTTCTCTTTTTCTTTGTCCTCTAAGTTTGTACCTGTTAATTAGATGAGAAAATGGAAGACATGTGTTCAAGAGAAGATTGGTATAGGACAAGAACTGATGGGGAATGGTAGGTATCAGGTTGGCAAAACACCAATACCTCGAATGTGCAAACAAGTGGAGCTTCTAGTCCCCTAGCATCAGAAATCAATATAGTACTTCAAGCCATTCGTCTTCGTCAGGCAAGGTTGCAAGGACGCGATGGAGGCTCAAACAAGATACCTGTACGCTCTGGCAAATCTCTGAGGTGAACGTTCTTCTGACGCTTCCATGTACACTCTGGTAATCTTTGGGATAAACTGTCACCAAATTGATGGGATACACGTAGGCTACGATAGCATAAATGAAAATTTTCTATCACGTAAGCCATGAACCATACAAAAATTAGATCATATATCGTTACCACTTGACGCGCTGCGCATCGGAAGAAGGCGCTAAGAAATCGAAGAAACTCTTGCGAAGTAGCACGCGTCGATAGGGGTGGAAAAAAAGCTCGGGCTCGTGAGCTCAGCTCGGGCTTGGGCTCGAGTTTGGTTGGCTGGCTCGGCTCGTAAGCCTAACGAGCCAAGCCCAAGCCACCTTTTCAGCTCGTTGCTGAAATGAGCCGAGCCGAGCTAGCTCGCGAGCCGCTTGTTTGGCTCACGAGCCTAGGCCATTATGCATTTATAAAGATTATTTTACTCTTCATGGCATTATTATTTCTCAACTTGGAAATTTAATCATTAAGAGTTTGAAGAATTTAATATATAAACTTATTAAAATTTTGCATGTTGATGATTTGTTCATGCTTTTTTTAATAACTACAAAATATATATATGAAGAGTGTTTCAACGGAAAGGCTTGCAAGCCAGCTCGAGCTGGCTGAGCCAGGAAAAGAGCCGAGCCGAGCTCAAGTTTTAGCTTGTTTTCCTAACTGAGGCCGAGCCAAGCCAAGCCTAGCTTGTCGCGAGCCACTGCAAGCCGAGCCGAGCCAGGCTTTGGCTCGGCTCGTTTCCACCCCTACGCGTCGATGTAGATGAAAGTAGTCGATCGCACCGGCTCGACCTTCTCCTCCTCGTGCGTTCTCCTTGCTGTACTCCCACGCTGATCAGCACGCAAACCAGCGGCACCTCTACCGCTATCCACACGTACAAGGACGGAACGCCACGCGCAGATGTGCTAGCACCCGCCGCGTGGCTAGGGTTTTTGCTCGGGGAGGGGAGTGACGGCTAGGGTTTCTCACGTGATGCAATCAATCCGCCAATCACACCCCTCACGATATATTGGATACATAACGGGCCCCTCAAGGTCCATAGGACCCTCGGATCCCTATCCGAATTAAGCGCATATATTGGATCTCCATCCAATCCCCTTATTCCGGCTCATTAAGCGTGCGACCCTGTAGGTTCATGTTACACTCGGCTGTAACCGAAAACTCCTTTTCGGTCTACGTGTCAACAACGGTCCCTAGCAGAACGTATTGACCCCCGGGCATACATAAAGATCATATCGGTGAATCTCTAGTGTATACTTGTATGAACCCCTTTGCTCATGATATCGATTAAGCTCAGGTTAGATATGCCATCTTCTAATAGCTCAATCATTCAATCAACCTGTGATAGATATATAACTTGTGATTGACTCCTCAACCACTTTGGCATGGCCATGCACTTCCATAATCTACAACATTTGAGGAGCCCATAGATATCTCTTCCATAGGAGGGGCAAATCCCATCTTGATTATTTCATATCCCACACATGTCACAGCATACCCGAAAACTACTTTTATAACTACCCAATTAGAGTAGCGTTTAGCAGTCCCTAAGTAATCTACTACACATGTTGGGAACCAATGATAATCTTCAGGTCTAAGGATTCACACAATACTAAATGAGATCACTGATGACACAACACATATGGCTCTTGCAGTGTCTCGTGTTGGGTCTTTCCAACAACATATTCCCAACAAGTGTCCACATATTTAATTTGGTATCTCTATATCATGATCCATGAGACATGATCATCAATTAATACATGTGCTGATCATTTAAATATATTTGTTCCACATATGATATTTGAATCCGGGGATCCTTTAGAAATAGTTAACAAACAACATAAAGAGTCTGATGAAAGATCACATATTCATTAACCAATAATGAGTTATCTATTCTAAGGAACAAAGTCGGATAAATACATATGAGTATTTATTTTAAGAAACAAAGCGGTAAATATGTAAACATAGTATGGAACAATCATCTCTATGAATTGCCTCTAGAGCGTATCACTGACAAATTATGAAGCTGTAACCCCATCCATCTCATCCTCAGGGATGTATCAGATTTCATGTGCTTGTTACATACTTATATTTTTATGAATTCCATACATATATTACTGTAAATTTGTTCCGATGCTATGAACTGCCACAAATATAAGTCTTCGAATCTTAACTTGTGTGATTTTGGTACAGTATGTTGCAGTGTCAAGACACCAAGTCTCATGTTGTCAACCTTTCACTACTGGAGAAACCATCTTTGGTCGCGAACCAGATTTCCAGTAGTCCCGGTTGATTAAAAACGGGGCTAAAAATATCTTTAATCCCAGTTTAAAAGCTCAGGGTACTTTTTGATCTTTAGTTCGGTGGTAACACCAAACCGGGAGTAAAGCTTATGTTAAGTCGATCTTTTTTCCGAATTAAATTTAAAAATATAGTGCTCATTTATTTTTTTCATGAATATCGGGATGTAAATTTTTTGCAAACAATATACCGTCGATCTCGCAGCACATTGAGCGAAAATGACGAGGACGTGACGTTAAGGACAGTCTCGCGCAGGGAAAATGCGAGACGCCTGTCTCTCACGCCCATGGCGCGAGACCGCGCGCTCTCGCGGGAAGAACGAGCGAGCCAAGCGGTATCGCTGAAAAAGAGTGCGATACCGTACCAATGCTCCCTTTGGTTAGTCACTAATGACGCTAATTAACTATTTCACTAATACTATAATTAGAGGATAATTAATAATTAATTAATTGCTAATCATGATAAATAGTCACTAATTAATCATTTTGAAATCCGGTATCGCAGATTGGTTCGGCGAGACCGAACGGTCCGCGCGGTTTCGCGTTTTCACTCGCGACGTCACACCTACGTCACTTTCGCGCAATGGTTGTGCGAAATCGATGTATATTTTTTAAAATTTTTGAAATCCCGAATATTCTAAAAATAAAATGAGATGAACAGTATATTTTCCAAATTTTATTCTCTTTTTTCCTGGTTGGTAACACCAACCGAGACTACATTTGTAGTCTCGGTTGGTGTTACCAACGGGAAAAAAGATCGACATATCATGGAGAGGCATGCGCGCGGATCGGATCGACACTCCTCCTCTCGGTTCTATCTCCTCCTCTGGCTCACACCTTATCTCTTCCTCTCCTCCTCTCCCTCTCCTTCAACTCCTCTCTCCTCTCCTCCTCTCCCTCCCCCTTCCTCCCCATATGCAGTGGCGGCGCGCGGCGGCCGGGCGCGGAGAGCCGGGCGGCCGCGGGCAGCAGCTGGCGGCCCTCGCGGCGACGCGACGGTGGGCGGTGCGCCGGGCCGCCTCGCGGTAGGCCGGGCGGCCTCGCGGGGCGCGCGACGGCGCGGCGGGGCGTAGGCGCCGATTTAGGTTTTTTTCTTTATTTTTTAGGATTTGTGATTTGGATTGAGATGTATTTGATTTATGTAATGTATTTGTGATGAATTTTGTAGAAGTTATGATGTAATTTTTTTTAAGATTTTGTGATGTATTTGGAGATGATCGATTTGAGGATTTGAGGATTTAGAGGTGATAATCGATTTGAGATTTTACAATTCGGGGATGATTGATTTGAGATTTTGGGGGCGGGATGGAGTGAAATCAATATATTAAAAACAATGAAATGAAGAAAAGAAAGAATAAAGGAGCAACCAGATCTAGGTTGGCTCTATCTTTAGTACCAACGGGACTAAAAAGGCTCTATCTTTAGTCCCAGTTGGTAACACCAACCGAACTAAAAATTGATTTTTACTCCCGGTTATTTCACCCGGGACTAAAGATAGAAAACTGGGACTAAGGGGGTTACGAACCGGGAGTAAAAACCACTTCTCCACGCTGTGTTTGTTAACTGGGCTGATACAAAATACATACGTATCTGACCACTAAGAGCGGTGTGGCTAATGGGTGATCGATATCAATCCCCATCCCCAATATACGCTCTCTCCCCCTTCCTCCTCCCCTTCTTCTCTTTCACTACACCTAAATTTTTTTAAAAATAAAAAAACAAAGTTGGAAAAAATTATGTATAGAAATACTATATATAAAAAAATATTTAAATTCGAAATTCAAATTTGAATCGGGTATGTAACTTTTAACTTATAACATTGGGTCTATAAACTTTAGGTGTATAAACTTTTGATGTATAGAAATACTAATATAAAATATTTGAATTCAAATTCAAATTTGAATCGGGTATGTAAACTTTTGACTTATAAACTTTGGGTCTATAAACTATAATCTATAGGTGTTATAACTTTAGACGTATAGAAATACTATATATAAAAAATATTTGAAGTCAAATTCAAATTTGAATCGCGATATATAAACTTTTGACTTCTAAACTTTGGGTCTCCAAACTTTAGGTGTTATAAACTTTAGATGTGTAAACTTGAGGTGTACAAACTTTAGGTATAAATTTACTAAAATAGGGAAGTAAGGCGGTGTCAAAAAAAAAAAAGGAAACCACATGGAGGAGGGGTGATCGATGTGGGGAGGGGACCGATCGATCGCCCTTAGGACTTTTCGGCTAAGAGCAGGTTTAGTATCGTCGGCCACTAGCGATATATGTGTGCCACATCATCTAAAGTAAATTAGTAGCTAGGAATATAGTAGCCCGGTTTAGTTCCAAAAAAATTGTTTTGGAGTCACATCGGCTATACGGACCACACGTTTGAAGTATTAAACATAGTCTAATAACAAAACAAATTACATATTCCCCAGAAATTGTGAGATGAATTTATTAAGCCTAAATTAATCCGTCATTAGCAAATGTTTACTATAGCACCACATTATCAAATCATGACACAATTAGGCTTAAAGATTCGTCTCGCAATTTACACGCAAACTGTGTAATTGTTCTTTATCCACATTTAATACTCCATGAATGTGTTTCAAACATTCGATGTGATTGGTGAAAAAGTTTTTGTTTTGGAAACTAAACAAGGCCTAACATGCTATTGACATGTTAAACAAGATCAATAAATTTTTACTATTTTTTTACCGCATCAATTCCTTTTTTCCACTATTGGAGAAACCATTTTTCGTGGTTGGTCAAAAACCACATTAGTCCCATTGCTCAAAAAAACCGTGACTAAAAATCATTTTTTTCCCGGTTTCAAAAGCCCAGGAGTACTTTTTGATCTTTAGTCCCATTGTGTGGGACTAAAAATCATTATCCTCCGGCGTTGATAATACCTGTCGTTTTGTCGTTTTTTGACAAGGGCATGGTCTCCAAAAACAACCTTGACCATTATTTTCATATATAATATGTATAAAAGTGTTAACAAATATATGATTTTATTAAAGTACTTTTTAAGACTAACCTATACATGTAGTCATCATATTTTGAAAGAGAGAAATATTTTTAAAATGATTTATAATCAAAGATTCTAAAGTTTGACCTTAGCCTTGTCTAAAACGGCAAGTATTTTTAGCCCGGATGGAGTATTAGTCCCGGTTCAATAAATGGGATGCGGTGTCAGACCCTCTATTATCTTTAGTCCCGGTTGGTAACACCAACCGGAGTAAAGATCTATTTTAGTCCCGGTTGTTAAACAACCGGGAAAAAAAGCCTCGAGCCCCCTGTGCGCATGCTAAGTCCTGCTCTCTGTCCATCCCTTCCTTCTTCTCTCACCCCATCTGCTCCTCCCTCTCCCATGGCCCTCTCCCTCCCTCTCCTCCCCTCCGGCGGGCGGCGTGATGGGAGGCCGGCGGCGGCGGCCCGACGCGGGAGGCGGATGGGAGGCCGGCTTCACGGCTGGGCGCGGCGGCGCCTCGCCCTCACCCTCCGCCAGATCCGGCCGGAGGGGAGGCGGTGGAATGGTGGCTGGTCGGCGACAGGATTGGAGGCTGGCCGGTGGCCGGTAGATATTGATTTGTTTGAGTTTTTCTTGATTTTTTGATTTGAATTGTGGATGTTGTTGATTTGGTGAATGTGCTTGTAAATGTTAATGTGAATAAATTTGTGATGATGGTTGTGAATGAATTTGTGATGATCTGTGTGAATGAATTTGTGATATTGTGGATAAATTTGTGATATCTATGATGTGAATCAATATGAAAGAGGAAAAAAAGGAAAAAAAACTGAAAGGAAAAGAAAGAAAAAAAAAATAGCCCCGGGACTAAAGATGGCTATGTCAATCACGTGGCTCAACCATCTTTAGTCCCGGTTGATGTTACTAACGAGACTAAAGATACATCTTTACTCCCGGGTATTTTAACCGGGACCAAAGATAACGATCTTTAGTTTTGGATTCATAGTCCCGGTTTGCTACTCGGGACTATAGGGGGTTGGAAACCGGGACTACAAAGGGTTTGTGCAGCAGTGTCCACCCATCCAGATATGAGGTCCGAATAACCAGTGAACTACTACTTAGCTAGCCAGAGAACTTGTTGTTTGTATCATCCATTCACCATCACAATGGGTTATAAGCACTAGCGGATCTAAAAATATTTTACAGCCTGGACAAACTTCACTGTAGTAAAGAGATACGGAGTATCTCTCAGTTTTTACATTAGTAAATGAGAACGAGGTGAACTATTATTAAACATGCAAACATGAACTTTTATGGAGAACTAGGAAGATAGCCCGCGCAAATGCGCGGGCTTGTATCTTAGGGTCGGCTTGAAAGGCTTGTATACCATCAACCAGATTATTCATACAATATTTCAAAATTATGATATGTTTGAAAAACCTTCTTAATCGGTATTGCTTATGTAACTTTTTCTAAGCATTCGTTGCCTTTATACTATATAATTCATTCGTAAGCAATTATCTATGAGCTGGTTTATCATCCAAAAGAAAAGAAAGGTAGACTTAGTTTGATTTTGAAAACAGGTAAGTTATTGCTAATAATTATGTTTTAGTTGTTCCATGAAGTTAACCATCCCTCTTACTGGTTCATATTGACATAATTTAGATACTTATCTAGACCCTGCTTCGTTACAATGTGTGAGACCTACTGATTTTTTTTTTAAAAAAAACATAGTCAACATCAAGTTCAATAAAACTTTTAAACCAATTATATATTTCTACCTTAGAAGGTTATATGCGCATGATGTGGAGAAACTAATAACACCACCATATGTGATTGAGTGAAGGGTATTAGAATCTAAGCACTAAAAAGTGTCGCAATGATGCAATGGTTATGGTAACGGGTGTTCCAGTTTTGGTGAAAAGAAAGAACCAAATTTTTCTAAGACTTTATAAGAATTTATCTAATTTGTCTGCTTTACTCCTTATTGGCATTTTCTATTTCTTGTTTTATTTTATGCAAGTATTATTTTTAAGTTCAAATGTCGTGAGATGATAAACAATGACAGTGTTACACCCTAGGTGTCAATTTTAAAAAAAAAATCAATCATCTTTTATGTAAGCAGATAAGATTGATATATTTTATCATTGTTTATTAATAAATAGATTAGGCGTGGGACGTAAGGCTACGCTAAATTCATGGTCTCTTAGAGTCCAATTATATTACACAGTGTGGGAAACACCCATTTGGGATAGATTGAAGCAGCACAGCGAGAGCACAAATGGCTAAATATAATTAAAGATGCATCATTACTTTTGGGATGCAATTTTTATAATGCTTCCCTAATTCATTCTTATTGCTTTTATTATTTGATCATATTTTTTTAGGAAAATCATGAACCAATTGGATTGTTTGGTCTACCTAAAGACATCAGATTTTTTTTTATGTTATGCTTTGTGCTATTCATATTTGAGTTAATTCTTTATTTTCCACATAGTGAGCCCTGCACCTTGGTGTAAGAATAACACAAAACCTATGTGCACCTGTCCTGGAACCAACGGTGAAACTACTATATATGCATGTTTGAAGAATGATGTACAATAACAGAATATATGTTGTTAATAAGTATTTAATTTATTTAGATGGCATGCAAACTTGCAAAATGCACAGTCAATACCACAATGACATATTGCTTATATATAGCAAAACATTGGATCTAAAATTGTCAATTTAATTATAAATAGAGCAACATTTTAGATAGAATATAAATTAGCTATGTATATTTAAAATTATGGTCAACTTAATACTAAAATTTTAGTTTTCTCGTTTTTAATTTGATAACATAAAAGAATTAGGAAGAGAAAGGGATGGAGATACAAAAGAATAGGAAGAGGAAGAGATAGGGAGAGCGTACTACGTTCTATACGTTCTTATGTTTTTTTCTTTTTCCAGCCCACGGTTATACGAAGTCACACATACGTACGTACGTTCTTTTTCTGGCCCACATCAGAGGAAGGGAATATTTTATTAAATAATAGATCTAATCCAATAGTCTAAAATATCAGGTCCACCAATTTAAGTGAAAATCGACGGTGAGATTATATAGTGCCATGTGGCGGTCTAGGAGTGTTTGTAGGAGTGACACGTGGCGGATTGAGAGCATTTGTAGGAAGTTTAATGCACTTTTAGTATATAACTAGGAAGGTAGCCCGCGCAATGCGTGGGCATGTGTCATGATAATAGGTTTGAGATACATATAAGAGCGAAATATTAACCGGAGAACATCTGCCATGATTTCTCCCAAATTGTTTTCGTCGGCATTAATTGCTTTTACAATTTTCTAACCTATTAGCTTTCTATTATATCATATTTAAATAATATCTATAAACAATTATTTATAATCTTCTTCATCTTTTGAAAAGAAGGTAAACTTATTTTCTTTAGACAACATGTCAACGAAAGTAAAAGTAAGTGTAAAATAAAAGTAAGATGTTTTTCTTTTTAATTGCATACCTATTATCATGGTTTATTAGAGGATGATTTGGGTGGGACATGAAGCTCCACTAAATTGTATATAGCCTAGTATGATTGACATAATTTGAGAGGCAGTCTATCTATGAACATATTATGTAGAGTGGGTAAGAGGTACTACACAACCTAACATGAATACGATAACGACGAAATATAATTGCACAATAATATTTTTGAAATGTGATGTTGTCGCGTCCCAAAACGACCCTAAAATATATCCTTTAAATTATGCCTAGAATAATTAAAATCCTTGTGAAAGCCTCCAAAAAATTAAAATGTGCAAAGTTAAAAGTCAATTAAGGCTTGGAGGATTTTTGTATATTTCCTAAAAGCCTAAAATGTGTAAATAAATTTTAGTGGAATTTTCAGAGCACAAATAATAATTATTAAGAAATAAACAAAGTTGAAAAGGTTTTATAAAAAGAAAAACCTTAAAAATCCCTCCTTCTCTCTAATGGGCCGGCTCGGCCCATCTCCCTCCCCCCTCTCCTCTCCCCCGCGGCCTATCCGGCCTCTCCCCGCGCGCGCCTAGTGAAGGTTAAAAACTACAAACGTACCCAGCTCCGACTCAAAATATAAGGCTTTTAGAGGTTTTTTTTTTTTTTGCGGATTATTGAATAGTTAAATTAATTAGGTACAGTTATGTTCGACGAGTTGTAGAAGTAGGTGGAAAAATAATATATATTTTAGCTAGGACAAAATCCAAATGCAAGAAATGACTATGTGGACAAAATTTGTATACTAAAGTATACTCCATCCGTTTCGAAATGTTTGACACCGTTGACTTTTTAGCACATGTTTGACCATTCGTCTTATTCAAAAACTTTTGTGAGATATGTAAAATTATATGCCTACATAAAAATATATTTAACAATGAATCAAATGATAGGAAAAGAATTAATAATTACTTAAATTTTTTGAATAAGACGAACGGTCAACATGTTTAAAAAAGTCAACGGCATCAAACATTTCGAAACGGAGGGAGTATATATTTTGGGGTGAATGGTGTACTCACTTTTGCTTCAGATATATAGTATATCTCCCACACACCATTGGTGATACAGATTGACAGACTATGTTGCTACCTCTTTTTGTTGCATACATTCAGGCCCTCTCTTTCTCGCGTCATCGTCGCCTGGATCAGTATCGGCATTGCGGCTGGGGTGTACGACGCATGCCTTCGGTAAAATACGATGTACCTAAGCTACCACAGCTTGCAGCTTCATTTGATGCGAGATCGACCCTCTGACCTACACACATTCGCACCGCTCATGTATATGTATAGGTATCTGGGAGAGAGGAAGCAGTTTGGGGCGCCATTGGCGGCGTTCCAGCTAAACCAGGAGAAGCTCGTGAGGATGCTGGGCAACATCCAGTCGATGTGGCTCCTCGGCTGGCGTCTCTGCAAGCTGCATGACTCCGGCAGGATGACCACCGGCCAGGCCAGCTTGGGGACACTACGCTGGACCCTCTCACCATTGACGGGCCCATGTCATCACCTTTGACGGATTAGCCCTCGTCAGAGATTAGTGGTCACTGATGACTGCACCTCACCTCTGACGGGTGAAAAGCCGTCAGTGGTGATTAACACCTTTGACGGGCCGCATAGAAATAGCCCGTCACAGGTGAGAATCACTTGTAACGGGTGACTCTTTCCAGCCCGTCAAAGGTGACATACACCTCTGACAGGTCTAATTTATCACCGTCACAGGTGTGAAAAATCATCCAAAAAAAATTCAAAACCCCTCAGCCCCCAGCCACCAGCCCCCAGCTCACGACATAAGCAAAAGATGCAAGATTCATCTCAAGATGCAAGACAACAACTTTGCATTTCATTGGCAGATCTGATAACATCAGAGAAACAATATACATCACACATCTTGAGTAACAATATACATACACTAGTATTATCTGCATCTTAACAAACTAGACATCCACACAAACAACACAGAATATGGCCCAATCTAAAATTTGGCAATGAACATTTGCAAGATAAAAAAAAACAAGCACAAACTACAAGAGTCAGAAATGGCGGTGGCGCTCGTGGGTGAAGGAGACGGTGGAGGACGCCGGTGGTCGGGGGAGAGGCGGTGGACACCGGCGGTTGGGGGATGGAGGCTGCGGTAGCCGGATCCACGTACCAGAACCCCGTGGAGGCCGATCCACGGCGGCTGTTGGGTGGGCGTTGGAAGACGACGCGGGCGGATCCGAGTTTGTGGGCGTAGAAGCTGGTGGCGCCGTCGATGGAGGCGGTCGCTCGTCGTCTTCATCGCAGCCGCCGTCAGCATCGTCGTCGTCGTTGTCGCAGCTACCGCGCCATGGCCGCTCGCTCCCACCCGACTAAGCCCGCCGCAGTCGCTCCCGAGGGCGGAGACGGCAGATCTGCTGCCGCCCGAGCCGCCGCCGCCTCCCCTCCCGCCGGATCTGGCGGAGGGGAGGGCGCCACCGCTCCGCCGTCGGGCCGCCACCGCCTCCCCTCCCTCAGTCGGGCCTCCAGATCTGGCGGA
>CM020178.1:18274512-18360367 GCA_009805545.1 Oryza longistaminata
TCAGCAACGAAGCACGCAACTTTGCTCTTTCGAGGCATAAATCCATACAGCCACCAAGGGGAATGATGAACAATGTACGAGAATAGCTGCCTGCTTCAAGCAAAGCTTTGGATTCCAGCGAGGGGTAATCCCAAAAGCCGGAAAAAGGCCCAGATGCTGCACATGACATGTCTTGTGGACGACGACGTTACAGATATGCTTAGCTTAAAGCTTAATCCTGGCACTAATTCCGGCCCCCTTGACACTTGACAGAGGATGCTTAGAGTAGATAGCCGAACAGAACGCATTGTGCATAGCCGGATGGACATCTGATGCCAATAAGACATCGCATCCAGCATACGCTAAATTGCTACTAAAATGCTAGGGTACAGTGCAAGTACAACCACGCTACGACCAATCCCCGTTCCTGCCATTTTTTACAGGAAAGGATCGGCACACGCACGCTACAGGATCAATACTAAATTACTAACCAATTACTCGATCAAATCGGCCCACTACGGCCTAATGCAAAACGGGGAAGGCCACTTGTGTTGGGCCGTCAGATTTTCAGTCGTGGAGGAGATCGGACTGGGCCAGGTTGGGGTGGGCCGAGAAGTAGGCGAGGAGGCCGAGGAGCGGGGCGTTGATGTACGTGGTGGGCTCGGACTGCTGGAACACGGCCCGCGCGTCGGGGAACGCGTCGCTGGTGTTGCTGGGCCCGCCCACCACGGCGCCCACCAGGAGGTTCGGGTTGGGCGCCGCGCTGGCGTAGTAGGTCGCCCCGGCCTTGCACCCGATCCGCGCCGGGTGCGCCGCCACCGACGGCAGAGAGCTCCCCCGGTGGTGGATCCGCAGCGGGTACCTCGCCCCGTACCCCACCATGTACGACATCCGCAGCCAAAAAAAAAAAAAACTCAGTTGGTTTCACGGCAGAGCAAGGCGGCGGCATGCGTGTCATGGCTAAGGCTTACAAAACCGCACGGTTATCAGGTGCGGTAATCTTCTAGTTTTAACGGTTATCAGGTGCGGTAATCTTTTAGTTTTAAAAACCATAGCATATCTTGTGATAACCGCTAAAATGTAGAGTGACGATAACTCTATTCAAATCGATTTAAACGGTTTGGTAAATCCGGGTCGCAGCTAGAATTTTTTTTCCTTTACCTGGCGCTTGGCGACGCGGCGGAGCTGGACAGGGGAGGCGGAGGAGGTGCCGCAGGGGACGCGGACGTTGGCGTGGCTGAGGTAGTTGGAGTAGGCGAGGAGGAGGAACGACAGCGACGTCACGTGCTGCATGTTGCTGTTGCCCACCTTGAACAGCAGCCCACCTGCCATAAGCCCATAAACACACAGCGCACACGTATCAGTCATTTGCATCCAAATGATGATTATGCGTGTATTGGGCTTGATTGTTAGGAGGTGACAAACCTGGGGAGTACTGGATCTGGGGATGATTAGAGATGCCGGGGAGGAGGGTGCAGATGAAGTTGTCGGCGTTCACGCGGAACGACTGGAAATACTCGTCCTTCCCCATCAGGACCTCCTGCAGAATCAAATCACAGGAGAGAGATATCATTAGTGGCTAATCACCCAATACCATGTCATTATGAGGAACATCAAGTCATCGATTTGGTGTGGTTTAGGCTGTCAGCAAGGCCGGGAACACGAGACCCGTGAGCCCTGAAAAGGCACGCAACCCCCACACTGCATCCATTGCCTGCAACAGCAACGTGCCGACTGCCGAGCGCAAGGCCAGAGGAGAGCGAGTCGTCACTGATGAGAGACAAATATGCTCGCCTCTACTTCGTTCCCACTAATCAATAATTTTCCAGAGGATGATGATCCATTAATCTAAGAGATATTCTAGTGTGCTTGGAAAATTTGATAGTACAGTGCTAGTACCGAGCTACTGAAAAAGTGTGGACTGGCATTCTGACGCTGCTTACATGTTGATTAATCTATCCACAAAGAATCTGGTCCCACGGTCCAGTGGCGAGTAATAGTTCAGCTAATCAATCACTCGGTTTTTAGATAATGTAATCAATCACTCATGCTGTGGGGATCTCAAAACTGTAATTGTATAATGTACTGCTGGCTAGCAATCCAAAATGATGGCAGCAAATGCTTGAAAGAACATGGAGGATCACGACATGTGTTCTTATGTCATGTGTGTGCGGAGAACACTGTGCCACGGTGTGCATATCCATCCCTATCATCACCATTGCATACAAATGCCTATGTCAGGAAATGGCTGCGTGATTAATTTGGACTTAGGAGAACACATCATGTCAATCTAACCATACAGTTCACATGCTTGGTTGATGTATGGACACAAGAAGTGGAGCAGGAGATAAAACAATACGCTTGTTCTATCTGCAGGCAGCATATTACAATTATCTATAGTCAGTAGTCACCAATGTACACAAGCGATGTACTAAACTGAACTAAACTACTCTGCTATGCACCAAGATGTGGTTACAGTTGACAACCAAGGAGACAAAACATAATCCAAACATCGTCCTAAAAAAATTTGTGCAAATATAAAAACGAAAAATTATGCTTAAAATACATTGGATAATAAAGTAAGTAAAAAAAATGAATAATAATTCTAAATTTTTTTTAATAAGACAAATGATCCAACAGTGAAAAAAACAACTCAAAATATCTTATACTATGTGACGGAGAGAGTACTGTACTAGTACAGTACATTACACACGCAGGATGATGGTAGCACTAGCAACATGGCTCTGTCTGGCTGCTGCTTGCACACGGAAGGAATAACGCAAATAGGAGGAGACATGACGTGTGACACTAGCTGGTACAGTAGCAGCAAAACAAAGGCTGTGTTTTCTGTGCTAAATTTTTTTTATGTATACAGACACACTTTTAAAGTATTAAATATAAACTAATAATAAAACAAATTATAGATTTCGTCTGTAAACTGCGAGACGAATCTATTAAGCCTAATTAATCTGTCATTAGCAAATATTTACTGTAGCACCACATTATCAAAACATGGCGTAATTAGGTTCGGCGTAATTAGGTTCACAAGATTCGTCTCACGATTTACATGCAAACTGTGTAATTGGTTTTTTTTCGGTCCACATTTAATGCTTTATATATGTGTCAAACATTTGATGTGACAGAAAAGTTGAAAGTTTGAAGAAAAAAGTTTGAATCTAAGGCTGAGTTTAGTTCCAAACTTTTTCTTCAAACTTCCAACTTTTGTATCACATCAAAACTTTCCTTCACACAAACTTCCAACTTTTCCGTCACATCGTTCCAATTTTAACCAAACTTTCAATTTTAACGTAAACTAAACACACCCTAAACACGGCCAAACACACAATGCTATTGAGGTTGTGTTTAGTTGGTGAAAAAAGAGTAAATTTTGAAGAAAGTTGGAAGTTTAAAAAAAAAATTGAAAGTTTATATGTGTATAAAAGTTTTTGATGTGATAGAAAGTTAAAAGTTTGAAGTAGGTGGAGGGGAACTTAAACACGGCCTAAGCCGTGCCAACCGAGCCGGGGTCAGCATGTCCCACATGCCGGGGCCAAAAGGTGCGTGAAAAGGTGCTTCTTTCCCCATCGCCCATGCCCCTGGACTATCCTAGGCCGTTGTTTTTTAGTTCTCTCCTAACTACCCTAAACTTTTAATTTTTCATCACATCAAAAACTTTTATACACACATAAACTTTTAATTTTTTTTCCAAACTTCCAACTTGCCCCAAACTTCAACTTTTTTCACACAGCCCTAGCAAACCTTTTTGCACAAGCTCGCACGTCTTTTTTTTTCTCAGCAGTGCTCGTGGCATCCTGTACATCCACGCCATGTTTCTATTTGTACCGGCCAACTTTTGGGCATTGCCTAAAATTTACGTAAACATTTACAAGATTTTTTATGTGAAGTGTGTCAATTTTATTCATGTTGAAATGTGCAAAAAAATCTAAAGCCAAACTTGGCCATACCACGGAACCGCGTGTAGTCAATGGTCGTGCACAGGGTTGGCGGAAAAAGCCGGGAGGCGCGACGTAAGTCGCATGTGCCCGCCCGCTGGGCCGACGCAGCGTCGCAGGCTCGCAGCGCTGAGCAGCAGCAGCAGAGCCAGTGTTTCGGCCGAGACCGAGCGTCCCCGGCCAAAAACAGTACGAGCAAAGCTGATGCTAACCAGTACTACTACTATCAACACGACGCAAAGCTGACGCTAATTAGTACTACTATGAAAACCAGCAAGTGACTCTCGATCGGCAGCTGCGAAAAAACAATCTAACAACGCTGCTAGTAGGTTGATTCTCATATAGTTCACCTCGCCTCTCGTGACTCGTCACGTCAGCAACACAGTTACTAACTTTACCACAAGCAGTAGTGTCAATAAGAGTAGCAGTAACTCGAGTGCAGTGGTACTAGTTGCTACTACCTTGGAGATGAGGACGTTGATGCCGGCGTGCTTGTTGTCCCAGCCGAACTCGTTGATGGCCTCGCTGGCGCCGAGCACCACCTCGTTCCGCTTGATGTAGTCGCGGTACTCCCGGCGCCGCGACGCCTTGTGCAGCCACGCCGCGCCCCACAGCAACTCGTCCTGCAACAACATCGCGACGCACGCACATACGCTCGGTTAATCAATCAATCAACCGAATCGCAACGCGAGGGGAAGGAGGCAACGGATGCGCACCTTGTAGCCGGAGTAGTCGCAGTAGCAGGGGCACACGGCCGCGTGCAGGCTTCTGCTGTATGGGCCCCTGTACTTGTCCGCGAACTCGAACACCTTCCCATCACACACACGAAGCAGAGTGTGAGTGCTCAAGTGAGAGTGGCTTGCAAGTGCCAGTGATAGAAAGAAAACGTGCATACATTTAGTTACTCATTTATGCCCTAATGACATGGAACAGTACTAGTAGGAGGAGTTAGTACAGTGGCATTTAATTAATGGAGTGTGGAGTGAACCTGGATGGCGCGGTCGAGGAGGCGGTTGGAGTAGTCGGGGTCGGCGTCGCGGAAGACGATGGAGGCGGCGGCGAGGGCGGCGGCGGTCTCGGCGGCGACGTCGGAGCCGGGGTGGGAGGGGTCGACCTTGTAGACGGTGCGCGGGGTGTCCATGTCCTCGGGGCGCTCCCAGCAGGAGTGGTCGCGGAAGGCGTCGCCGACCTGGACGTACACCGTGTTGGGCGTCGCCGTCGCCTTCATCAGGTAGTCCGTCGCCCACCGCACCGCCTCCCTCGCCTCCGCCGCGTGCGCCCCGAAGCTCCGCCCGAAGTCGATCAGCCCCCACGACATGAGCGTCGCCGTGAACGCCATCGGGAACCCGAACTTCACGTTGTCGCCGGCGTCGTAGTACCCTCCCGTCAGGTCCACCTGCCACGCCACGCCACGCCACCATTCCAAGAAACCGTCAGCGACATCGTCATCATTACTACTACATTGCAAACCGCATTAATGCTAGAACAGAGAGAGAGAGAGCGGTGGTGGTCCGTACGCCGGCGGTGGCGCCGTCGTTGAGGGCGGAGTCACGGCGCCAGCGGAGGCGCTGGTCGGGTGGCAGGCGGCCGGAGCGCTGGCCCTCGAAGAAGAGGATGCTCTTGTGGAGCGCGTCGCTGTAGTCATGCTGCCCGGACACCGACGTCGCGGTCACCAGCACCAGCAGCAGCACAGCACCGCCCGCCGCCGCCATTGCCGCCGAAGGAGAGTGTCACTGTGACACTGTCTCGGCGGGGGTGGTGGTGGTGGTGGTTTAGTTGGTTGGTGCTGTGTGGTCGGGGAGGAATTAATAGAGGAGCTGAGCCTGAGCTGAGCTGAGCTGAGGCCTGAGGAGAGTGAGGTCTGGTTAATGGGGCATGTGAGGGGTGGGCAGAGGTGGGAAAGCGACATGGGATGCTGGGGAGGCGGCCAGTGATGGCGCGACGCGTGCGCGTCGGAACGTTGCGGCGCTCGGTACGAGGAGACGGGGCGGGGCTCGCGGCGGTGCGGCTCCGTGGACCTGGTCCGCGGCAAACGTTGCTGGAGACTCGGAGCTTTTTGCTTCGACGAGCCCATGATGAGGCACTACTGCACGAGTAGCGTAACACCACGGTATACCGAGGGTATTTCTCTTGTTACTAGCGTGCGTTGATAGGGATTTCAACTTAAAAAAATATCGTTGACCTGTTATTACTATTACTTCCTGCATATATCATATCTTAATTATATCATATATTCGCTACTAAGAGCAGATACAGTAGCAGGCTATAAACCAACTATAAATATATTTTAAAGAGATAAAGGAAGAGAGAGAATAGCAGCGGGCTACAGATATGTAGCCAGCTGCAGCACGGACTCTAAAACGTAATATGTGAATGACAGGTGGGACCGGGTATTAATAGTATAGTAAGCAACTATTGTATGAATTAGCTATTACATTGGTTATAGATGATTTGGAGTTAGTAGTGGGCTATACTATTAAATTTGCTCTAATGTGTCGACACTTTAATCTAATATTGTTCATTTTCCTTAAAAAAAAGAGAAGTCGTGGATTCTCTAATCCGACATGTCTTTCTTTCCCTCAAAGAAAATAGGGAGTTAGTGACAGGGTGGTGGCGCCATCACCGCTATTACTCTCTTTTTTTAAGGAGCATAGATATGTCTAGTCATCTCCATTGATAGTTTTTCTTGTTCTCTAGGAGTTTCTGTTGTCTATAACAACCGTCATATTATAGATGTATTCTTTTTTCTCCTAATATATTCACGTGTAAAGCTTTTGAGCATAGAAAAATAGACGCATTTTTCATTCTAACAGTACGATTCTCGGTATCATCTATTACCATTAGCTCATCTGTCTTTTTCGACTCTTCTCACAATCTAACACCTCTCCTAGATCCCAAACCACTACTCAACTGATCACCAACCGAAAAGAGGAAGGAGGGGAATGTAGGGTTTATCCCGAAGTCAAGTTAATTTAGACTCTTGTCATTCTAGCTACGACATGTAAGACATGAAATAAATAAATAAATATTAAAATAATTTATACATAAAATTTTAGCACATGTATCATTAGATGTCCAAAAACCAGTTAAAAATAGACTGGGATGAAAATCAAATCCAAAATCAAGTTTTAAATTTTAATTTTTGGTTGTAGCTAATGAGCTAATAAGAAAATAACGAGACAAGTAATACATGTTAGGAAACTCAACGCAGTTTTCAATACATACGCGATTCACTATGTTGCAAATAGAGGTTGTCTTTGCTTGTGGAGAAGCCCAAGATAACCTCACGGTCTAATACCCAATCCTCAAATCTATATCGGCAAAAGATAATACTCCTTCATGCTCATAACGTTGTATGTGTCTTCTTTGAACCTTAAGGAGATAAGGGGTTACCGTACCCTAGCAGGTGAAATAGTAAGAAAACCCGACAAATTTTAAAAAAAATCTTTGTTTAAGTTTATTTTAAGCTTGGTGCGGTTATTATGCCCCTTATCATTACCGCCCCCTTATTTTAAGTCATGCTACTACGATCGATGTGTATTTTAAGGTATTTGATAATTTCTTTTTTTCTTTAGTAATGACACCTCCATAACAATACATTTGGAGTTTTCACAAAAGAAATAAAAGAGCCACCTTTGCTGAAAATGAAGCCGTTGTACATTAGCACACTGTGTTGGCCCCATGCGGCGATCGACGTTCGCATGGACAGGGTGTACGTAGGAACGACGGCAAAAGTCGAGGGCACCAGGATTGACCGGAGGCAGTGGCAGAGAGAAGCCGGACGTGACGGATCGAGGGGAAGAAGAAGACGCGAGGGCCCCGGCCGGCGCCGGCGATATCACGTACTTCCTCCGTCCAAAATGTAACAAATTTTTAGGTAGACATGTATATTAAGAAAATAAATAGAAATGATTGTAGTAGGGTTATAATTAGTGGAGAAGAGAAAGCAGTTAAAAAGAATGACTGTGATTGGTTAAAATAAAAGAGTAGATGAAGAAATAGCTTTATTTTAAAACAAGTTACTTCGCTAAAAATAGCTACGTGACGACGACCCGGAGCCATCGTACTGCCACGCGATAAGGTACCAGCGCCCGGTGGGGTCAACCAACCAGCCGCGTACATGACGTGCTGCTGCACCCCTGCACTGCACGTATGCCGTATGCGTAGCGTGGTACGTCCACCGGCGCTTAACTGCGTATCATCGCGCATCCGCTCGCCCTCGTCGATAAGCCGATCGGTCGGGCTGATCCACCAATCCGGCGCTGCCCGTGCACCCGTGCCCCCTCACACATGGAGATCACGTTATTGTGATCTGACGGAAGTGGCCATACTGAATTATACTGATACATGGCCATTTCTTTTTTTGGGCCCATCCGTGCATGTTACGGCTACGTAGCTTGGAATTAATGGATTCTACTGTAATGACGAGGGGATGGAGGCTGGCAATCCAAGTTGCAATTATCTTCATATCTATGTTTTCTTTGTCAGCAGTAATAAGAGGAGATGCAGTGTAGTATGTTGATGTACTGCCACGGCCACATGGACGCATGATGGTGGTGGTGGTGGGCATATGTAAGAGCAAGTTTAATAGTACAGTCCACTACTAGCTCCAAATTATCTATAGTCAATGTAATAGTCAATTTATACAATAGTTGCTTAATATACTATTAATATCTAGTCCCACCTGTCATACACAGATCTGTAGCCCGCTGCTTTTCTCTCTCTTTCTTTATTTTTTTAAAATATATTTATAGATGGCTTATAGTCTGCTATTGTACCTTCTCTAAGGGCAGTCCCAACCCATAACACTAAACATGGTTTCCATAAACTCCACGTCATCAAGAAACTAATACTAGACACTACTCTTCCAATGCAAACACCACTATTCCATACTTCAATTTAATGCTACTTATCTCACATGATGTCTTGAATGTTGTGTAGAAACCATGTCTCATGCAAGACATGTTTTTCTTCTCTTTCCTCATTTATTCACTTGTCACATCATTTTTTTTTCCTAGGTGACAACTTATTTAACGCTATGAACACTATCTTAGTCATTGGGTTGAAAATTCCCTTAAGGAGGAGAATATCAGGAACACGGGATCTGCTCGGTCGGCGTCAGTTATTAATCGTGTTGTTTGCTTGCAGGTTTTTGGTGTTGCTCCGAGTTCCAAGCAAGGGATGGAACAATGGCGAGTTGGCAAATCTAACATGCTAGTTTTAAGGCTAGCTATACGGTGCAGTAAATGTGTGTCCGTTCTTGGTAGGGGAAACCGTAGGCCGGAGGTTAAGGACGGTGGCCGGACGGTTGGAAACGGTAGGCAGCTGAGAGGAAAGGCAGGTGTACGTGCAGACACGAACGGCCGAGTTGAAAAACGTTGCCGAAACGCCGAGGCTTCGCCCACTCGTGGGCCACTAGGGCAGTTGCTTCGGCTGGCCGTTTAGACGTACTGCATTGTACAAGACCTGCATTTGCTCCGGCTGGTCGCTGAGTCGTAGCATTGTGGAAGACCAGCGTGGCAATTCTCGACAATATGGTTTACAGTTTTTCTTTTTCAGAAAAGGGTCCGTCACGTACTCTGTTTTACCAGCTTTCGACGATATTGTTTAGGCCATGTACAACGCATGGTCTCAAACTAGTGGTCTTAGCCTCTACGTAGATTTGGATGCCACCGTGGAGGGGAATGGTGGTTCCGTAGTGTGTCAGAGGAGCCTATAGAGGGAACTATGGTTAAGCGGTGGTACTAGGAGAGAGAGGAGCTGATTTGTTTGGTCCGGGAAGTCGCAAGGAAAAAAATTGGAGAGAGAGAGAGAGAGAGGAGAAAAGAGGAACCTGGAGACCACCATCGAGAAGACGACGCCGATGCCACCATCAGAAAGATGCCACCGACGACATGGGATGCCAGAAAGATCTGCGCCGACAGCGCGGCCGGGGATGCGCGCCGGCGGCAAAAGGAAGATGGTGTCTGGGGAGGTAGCCGTCCTCGATCTGCGTTGGCGGCGGCTGGGGAGGGAGCCGTCTCACTCCGCGCCAATGGCAGTGGCCGGGGCAAGTGTCGGAGACCAAACAAGGAGAGGAGGCGGCAGCTGGGGAGGGGGCCACCTAGATCCGCGTTAACGGCGGTACCTGGGAAGGGAGCCGTCTCGATTCGCTCCGCCTGAGATCCCGTCATGGTGCCCGGCAGTGAGCCTCGATCCACGTTGATCTCGTCGCCCTCCGCCTACGAGCTCATTAGCGGATGCAGTCCGGTTTGCAAGAGAGGCGGGACCACCGGGGAGGGGAGAGGAGCGCCGCCGGTGAAGATATTGAAGTGGGAGAGAGGTGGAGAAGAGGGGAGATTGAGCAAGAATGCAAGATGGATAAGGATAAGAAAAGTGAGAGGCTGACAGTGGGATCATCAGGAGTATAGAGTCTAAATTAAGCACAAAGGTTTTAACTATCTGAAAGTAAAAACAATTATAAAGGCTAACATGTAAAACTCTATATGCTGAAATAGAAAACTACTTTACAGTAGCCTCCATTATAGGGTGGTGTGACTTCTCTGTGGTCTTAGCCTATATAGCATCTCCCTCCATTATAAAGTGGTGTGACTTCTATATGATCTTAGCCTACGTGGCATCTCAGGACCACTAATAGCAGTGCCTTTCATTGTACATGTCCTTACATATGATTTTATTTGAACTACATAAATTAATATTTTGGATTAGTTATTGGACTGTGGGTTGATAGAGTGGCTGTGTAAGTCGACGTGGCTCGTTGCCGAAAGTATCCGACAACACAGCTACAGTTGCTGGTACTCCAAATAGCCAACTACGGGCTCCAAATCAACTATAGCTAATCTAATAGCCCATTCATACAATAGTTAACTATAAAAATATACTACACCATTAATACCCGGTCCCACCTCTCATACACACATATGTCTTGGAGTCCGTGCTGCAGCTGGTTACAAATCTATAGCCCGCTTTTCTCTCTCTTATCTTTTTTTCTCGATACGTGGTTATAGTTGGCTTATAGTCTGCTACTAAGAGGTCGCCTCAGCAATAAAGCCGGGTGGATTTTAGCAGAAACCGGTGGTGAATGGTGAGCTTTTTGTTCGACTCTTTTGAGGCGAACCACACCCACCCCCTAATGGGGCATGTGAGGGGTGGGCAGAGGTGGGAAAGCGACATGGGATGCTGGGGAGGCGGCCAGTGATGGCGCGACGCGTGCGCGTCGGAACGTTGCGGCGCTCGGTACGAGGAGACGGGGCGGGGCTCGCGGCGGTGCGGCTCCGTGGACCTGGTCCGCGGCAAACGTTGCTGGAGACTCGGAGCTTTTTGCTTCGACGAGCCCATGATGAGGCACTACTGCACGAGTAGCGTAACACCACGGTATACCGAGGGTATTTCTCTTGTTACTAGCGTGCGTTGATAGGGATTTCAACTTAAAAAAATATCGTTGACCTGTTATTACTATTACTTCCTGCATATATCATATCTTAATTATATCATATATTCGCTACTAAGAGCAGATACAGTAGCAGGCTATAAACCAACTATAAATATATTTTAAAGAGATAAAGGAAGAGAGAGAATAGCAGCGGGCTACAGATATGTAGCCAGCTGCAGCACGGACTCTAAAACGTAATATGTGAATGACAGGTGGGACCGGGTATTAATAGTATAGTAAGCAACTATTGTATGAATTAGCTATTACATTGGTTATAGATGATTTGGAGTTAGTAGTGGGCTATACTATTAAATTTGCTCTAATGTGTCGACACTTTAATCTAATATTGTTCATTTTCCTTAAAAAAAAGAGAAGTCGTGGATTCTCTAATCCGACATGTCTTTCTTTCCCTCAAAGAAAATAGGGAGTTAGTGACAGGGTGGTGGCGCCATCACCGCTATTACTCTCTTTTTTTAAGGAGCATAGATATGTCTAGTCATCTCCATTGATAGTTTTTCTTGTTCTCTAGGAGTTTCTGTTGTCTATAACAACCGTCATATTATAGATGTATTCTTTTTTCTCCTAATATATTCACGTGTAAAGCTTTTGAGCATAGAAAAATAGACGCATTTTTCATTCTAACAGTACGATTCTCGGTATCATCTATTACCATTAGCTCATCTGTCTTTTTCGACTCTTCTCACAATCTAACACCTCTCCTAGATCCCAAACCACTACTCAACTGATCACCAACCGAAAAGAGGAAGGAGGGGAATGTAGGGTTTATCCCGAAGTCAAGTTAATTTAGACTCTTGTCATTCTAGCTACGACATGTAAGACATGAAATAAATAAATAAATATTAAAATAATTTATACATAAAATTTTAGCACATGTATCATTAGATGTCCAAAAACCAGTTAAAAATAGACTGGGATGAAAATCAAATCCAAAATCAAGTTTTAAATTTTAATTTTTGGTTGTAGCTAATGAGCTAATAAGAAAATAACGAGACAAGTAATACATGTTAGGAAACTCAACGCAGTTTTCAATACATACGCGATTCACTATGTTGCAAATAGAGGTTGTCTTTGCTTGTGGAGAAGCCCAAGATAACCTCACGGTCTACTACCCAATCCTCAAATCTAGATCGGCAAAAGATAATACTCCTTCATGCTCATAACGTTGTATGTGTCTTCTTTGAACCTTAAGGAGATAAGGGGTTACCGTACCCTAGCAGGTGAAATAGTAAGAAAACCCGACAAATTTTAAAAAAAATCTTTGTTTAAGTTTATTTTAAGCTTGGTGCGGTTATTATGCCCCTTATCATTACCGCCCCCTTATTTTAAGTCATGCTACTACGATCGATGTGTATTTTAAGGTATTTGATAATTTCTTTTTTTCTTTAGTAATGACACCTCCATAACAATACATTTGGAGTTTTCACAAAAGAAATAAAAGAGCCACCTTTGCTGAAAATGAAGCCGTTGTACATTAGCACACTGTGTTGGCCCCATGCGGCGATCGACGTTCGCATGGACAGGGTGTACGTAGGAACGACGGCAAAAGTCGAGGGCACCAGGATTGACCGGAGGCAGTGGCAGAGAGAAGCCGGACGTGACGGATCGAGGGGAAGAAGAAGACGCGAGGGCCCCGGCCGGCGCCGGCGATATCACGTACTTCCTCCGTCCAAAATGTAACAAATTTTTAGGTAGACATGTATATTAAGAAAATAAATAGAAATGATTGTAGTAGGGTTATAATTAGTGGAGAAGAGAAAGCAGTTAAAAAGAATGACTGTGATTGGTTAAAATAAAAGAGTAGATGAAGAAATAGCTTTATTTTAAAACAAGTTACTTCGCTAAAAATAGCTACGTGACGACGACCCGGAGCCATCGTACTGCCACGCGATAAGGTACCAGCGCCCGGTGGGGTCAACCAACCAGCCGCGTACATGACGTGCTGCTGCACCCCTGCACTGCACGTATGCCGTATGCGTAGCGTGGTGAATGGGCTATTAGATTAGCTATAGTTGATTTGGAGCCCGTAGTTGGCTATTTGGAGTACCAGCAACTGTAGCTGTGTTGTCGGATACTTTCGGCAACGAGCCACGTCGACTTACACAGCCACTCTATCAACCCACAGTCCAATAACTAATCCAAAATATTAATTTATGTAGTTCAAATAAAATCATATGTAAGGACATGTACAATGAAAGGCACTGCTATTAGTGGTCCTGAGATGCCACGTAGGCTAAGATCATATAGAAGTCACACCACTTTATAATGGAGGGAGATGCTATATAGGCTAAGACCACAGAGAAGTCACACCACCCTATAATGGAGGCTACTGTAAAGTAGTTTTCTATTTCAGCATATAGAGTTTTACATGTTAGCCTTTATAATTGTTTTTACTTTCAGATAGTTAAAACCTTTGTGCTTAATTTAGACTCTATACTCCTGATGATCCCACTGTCAGCCTCTCACTTTTCTTATCCTTATCCATCTTGCATTCTTGCTCAATCTCCCCTCTTCTCCACCTCTCTCCCACTTCAATATCTTCACCGGCGGCGCTCCTCTCCCCTCCCCGGTGGTCCCGCCTCTCTTGCAAACCGGACTGCATCCGCTAATGAGCTCGTAGGCGGAGGGCGACGAGATCAACGTGGATCGAGGCTCACTGCCGGGCACCATGACGGGATCTCAGGCGGAGCGAATCGAGACGGCTCCCTTCCCAGGTACCGCCGTTAACGCGGATCTAGGTGGCCCCCTCCCCAGCTGCCGCCTCCTCTCCTTGTTTGGTCTCCGACACTTGCCCCGGCCACTGCCATTGGCGCGGAGTGAGACGGCTCCCTCCCCAGCCGCCGCCAACGCAGATCGAGGACGGCTACCTCCCCAGACACCATCTTCCTTTTGCCGCCGGCGCGCATCCCCGGCCGCGCTGTCGGCGCAGATCTTTCTGGCATCCCATGTCGTCGGTGGCATCTTTCTGATGGTGGCATCGGCGTCGTCTTCTCGATGGTGGTCTCCAGGTTCCTCTTTTCTCCTCTCTCTCTCTCTCTCTCCAATTTTTTTCCTTGCGACTTCCCGGACCAAACAAATCAGCTCCTCTCTCTCCTAGTACCACCGCTTAACCATAGTTCCCTCTATAGGCTCCTCTGACACACTACGGAACCACCATTCCCCTCCACGGTGGCATCCAAATCTACGTAGAGGCTAAGACCACTAGTTTGAGACCATGCGTTGTACATGGCCTAAACAATATCGTCGAAAGCTGGTAAAACAGAGTACGTGACGGACCCTTTTCTGAAAAAGAAAAACTGTAAACCATATTGTCGAGAATTGCCACGCTGGTCTTCCACAATGCTCCGGCTGGTCGCTGAGTCGTAGCATTGTGGAAGACCAGCGTGGCAATTCTCGACAATATGGTTTACAGTTTTTCTTTTTCAGAAAAGGGTCCGTCACGTACTCTGTTTTACCAGCTTTCGACGATATTGTTTAGGCCATGTACAACGCATGGTCTCAAACTAGTGGTCTTAGCCTCTACGTAGATTTGGATGCCACCGTGGAGGGGAATGGTGGTTCCGTAGTGTGTCAGAGGAGCCTATAGAGGGAACTATGGTTAAGCGGTGGTACTAGGAGAGAGAGGAGCTGATTTGTTTGGTCCGGGAAGTCGCAAGGAAAAAAATTGGAGAGAGAGAGAGAGAGAGGAGAAAAGAGGAACCTGGAGACCACCATCGAGAAGACGACGCCGATGCCACCATCAGAAAGATGCCACCGACGACATGGGATGCCAGAAAGATCTGCGCCGACAGCGCGGCCGGGGATGCGCGCCGGCGGCAAAAGGAAGATGGTGTCTGGGGAGGTAGCCGTCCTCGATCTGCGTTGGCGGCGGCTGGGGAGGGAGCCGTCTCACTCCGCGCCAATGGCAGTGGCCGGGGCAAGTGTCGGAGACCAAACAAGGAGAGGAGGCGGCAGCTGGGGAGGGGGTCACCTAGATCCGCGTTAACGGCGGTACCTGGGAAGGGAGCCGTCTCGATTCGCTCCGCCTGAGATCCCGTCATGGTGCCCGGCAGTGAGCCTCGATCCACGTTGATCTCGTCGCCCTCCGCCTACGAGCTCATTAGCGGATGCAGTCCGGTTTGCAAGAGAGGCGGGACCACCGGGGAGGGGAGAGGAGCGCCGCCGGTGAAGATATTGAAGTGGGAGAGAGGTGGAGAAGAGGGGAGATTGAGCAAGAATGCAAGATGGATAAGGATAAGAAAAGTGAGAGGCTGACAGTGGGATCATCAGGAGTATAGAGTCTAAATTAAGCACAAAGGTTTTAACTATCTGAAAGTAAAAACAATTATAAAGGCTAACATGTAAAACTCTATATGCTGAAATAGAAAACTACTTTACAGTAGCCTCCATTATAGGGTGGTGTGACTTCTCTGTGGTCTTAGCCTATATAGCATCTCCCTCCATTATAAAGTGGTGTGACTTCTATGTGATCTTAGCCTACGTGGCATCTCAGGACCACTAATAGCAGTGCCTTTCATTGTACATGTCCTTACATATGATTTTATTTGAACTACATAAATTAATATTTTGGATTAGTTATTGGACTGTGGGTTGATAGAGTGGCTGTGTAAGTCGACGTGGCTCGTTGCCGAAAATATCCGACAACACAGCTACAGTTGCTGGTACTCCAAATAGCCAACTACGGGCTCCAAATCAACTATAGCTAATCTAATAGCCCATTCATACAATAGTTAACTATAAAAATATACTACACCATTAATACCCGGTCCCACCTCTCATACACACATATGTCTTGGAGTCCGTGCTGCAGCTGGTTACAAATCTATAGCCCGCTTTTCTCTCTCTTATCTTTTTTTCTCGATACGTGGTTATAGTTGGCTTATAGTCTGCTACTAAGAGGTCGCCTCAGCAATAAAGCCGGGTGGATTTTAGCAGGGACCGGTGGTGAATGGTGAGCTTTTTGTTCGACTCTTTTGAGGCGAACCCAGTCCCTCTCGTTCGTCCGGCCATGATTCTGCTCGGGACAGTCACCGCACGACTCGCTGCTTTTTACCAGCACGGAGCAGAGCAAACGGCGCGGTGAAAAGATGAAGGCGAGAGGCAACGGGAGAACCGGTCGGTCTCTTGGCAACACCCCAACATGGCAGCAAAGATTTTGGTTTTACCTGCTGGTCTATGCTCGAGTTGGAAACGAGAAACTGCTACGTGCTACATGGAATGAATGATCATACCTGTTCTTGCAGCATATGGCATTTCGGGCATGGAATAATGGAAACTTTTGAGCATCCGCAAGAACTTGTGGGATGTGCTAGTAGTATTAGGTTCTGTTTGGGAAGTTTAGGGCGCTTTTGATTTGTAGAAAAAACTTAGAAATTTTGAAAGATTTTAATCCTAATGAAAAATTTTCTATGAAAGCCTTTAAAACAAATGATTAAATCATATTTTATCATTTGAAATTTTTATGGAATGGACAATTATATAGAAGACAATTTAGTAAGAGCTCCAACCTCTTGGAATTTAGATTTGAGTTTATATATCTTTCTCATCCGATTTCTACTTTTTCTTGCGGTCCAATCAAATGATCATTCATGTGTTTTTTTTTTCATTTTGCAATTATCTGTTTTGCACTTGAGTTCCTATCATAATCATGCATTTTTCGTTCCTGCAATTCAAAGTGACTGATTCTAGTAAGTAGCTGGTTAATATTCCCTTTGTCCCAAAATAAGTGCAGTTTTATACTGTTCATATCAAACGTTTGACCGTTCGTCTTATTTGAATTTTATTATTATTATGTTATAAAACATGAATAGTATTTTATGTGTGACTAATTTTTTTAAAATTTTTATAAATTTTTTAAATAAAATGGATATCCAGTGTTACACTTATTTTAGAACAGATGTAGTAGTTAGCTTTTGATAATTTATGAAAACTAGGGTTTTAGCTTCACATTTCTTGTTATTTTTTGAATTCTACTAGCATATTGCACATGCGTTGCAACATGATTTTAATTGATAAAAATGATTATTAACCTACTTTTATCAATTATTTTTTTATATATTATCTTTTAAATTCTACATATATTTGTGATTAACATATGTGCCATATGGCCTTACAATATTATTTTTACTTCTCATAAAAAGTAGAGGTGTTGGTTGACTCCTTTCATCTCACTCCAAAAGGGTAGGGAGTTGGTGAGGGGTGAGGGCAGATTCACTACTTATCATCATTATTTTTTTTAAAGGAGTATAGATAATCACAAATTTTTAAAAGGTAGGTAAAAATCTAAATTGCTTAGAGATGTTAGAGATTGAGATGATAGAAGGTATGGCTGCCTTAAACTTTCCAATCAAAGCCTTAGTACAATGTAAAACAAAGTCACTTTGCCTAATGAATCTTTGATGCTTGAATGGCCATAATTAGTTATGCCCTTTTAACCTTTGTGGGTAGTGGAGTTCTCTGAGAGGAAAAGACGCGCACATATGGACTTCTCCCGAAAAGCTCCTGTCCGCTGAAAAGCATCTCAGAGCTATGGTTTGACCGGCTGTGTCAGAAGTAACACACGGTGACACGGTGACCGGAAAAAAAAGCTGTGCTACGAAGCCTTTTATTTATTTATTTATTTATTTTGCAAAATCACGCACGGTCATATCCGGTCTTTACCATCGAAATTTATGACCCTCTCCAATCTAGTATGGCCCTCCTTAGATTCCACTTCAAAATTTTTCATACTATCACATCGAACGTTTAAACAGCAGCATAAAATATTAAATAAAGACTTAAAAATAACTAATTATACAGATTGCGACTAATTTACGAGATGAATCGTTTAAGCCTAATTGCTCCATGATTTGATAATGTGGTGTTACAGTAAACATTTGCTAATGACGGATTAATTAAACTTAATAAATTTGTCTCACGGTTTACTGACATATTTTGTAATTAGTTTTTTATTAATGTCGAAACACCCCATGCGACACCCTATATAATACCCGATGTGACATACCAAAACTTTGCACTCTGAATCTAAACACGCTCTGTATAACCTTCGTCTATTTATTTTTAGAGTAAATTATACCAACGGCTTTTAACCTTATAAGCAGCCCTTCGTCTTTTTTTAAAGTAAATTATACCATTGGTTCTAAAACTTATAAGCAACAGGTTTCATCTAGATTCATAAACTTGCAAATCGCGCATCGAGATCTTTAAACTTAGTTTATTATATTATTCATGTCAAAAACTCATTTGATCGTGGTCATGCCTACGTGGCATATCATGTGGATAATGGCATGGCATATTTTAATTAATTATTATTCATTTTTCTTTTCTTTTCTTCCTTTTTTCTCTTCCATTTCTCTCCTTATACCTGTTCCTCCTCTCTCTCACCTTCCCGCTGCCACTTGCTACTACTTCGAAGATGTCGTTGTAGCATCTTATTCCTTGCCACTGCAACCGCCAGCTACTACTGCTATTGCTTCGACGCTACCACCACCATCTCCATTGCCTCCTTTTCCTTGTTGCCATTGCCGCCGCCTGCTGCTGCTACGGGAAAGTCGAGGGCAAGGGAGGGGTCCTCTGCAGCCACCGGCACCTCCTCTGCCCCCCCCTCCCCCCGTGGCCACCGCCAGCTGCATTGCCACTAGATATAGGGCCACATTGGCAACTCCGCCATGAGTGGTGCGTTCTTACTTTGGCCAGCTAGTAAGGGAGTAGGGCGCAGATTCGGCGAAGAGGCATAGGAGAGTAGGCGACGTAGATCCAGGGCGCGCAACGGCCAACGGCAACGAAGAAATGGAGAATAGAAGGAGGCGGCGCATACCTGGGCGTGCAGAAGAGGTGGAGGAGAAGAGGCGATAGACGATGACGAAGAGGCGGGCGAGAGGAGGTGGCAGCAATGACTAGGGACACGCGCGACAACAAAGAGGCAGAGGAGTGGATGCAGAGGCGTCGATCAGGGGTGCGCTCCACTCCGTTGTCAGTGCCTCTTTCTCGGTGACTAGTGTTATCTCTCTCTACCTCCCTCTCCTTTTCTACTGCTTGCTCGCTGCCACTGGTGCATCCAATAGTGGAGGAAAAAGAGAAAAGATGGGGATAAAAAAGAGGGAAAGGGGAAATTTTACCATGTCATCTTCCACATGGTATGTCACGTAGGTAAGATCACGAACAAACAAGGCATTGGATCAGGATGATACAATAAACCAAATTTAGGGATCTTGATGTGCAATTTGCAAGTTCGTGGACCTAGGTAAAATCTGCTTACAAGTTTAAAAACCGCCAGGAAGACTAAGCCAGCATATCTTAAAATTGACGAAGTCACCACAGGCACCTCGCGGTCGAGGAGCTTGATCCCGTTTGAGTTGGTTCCACCAGTTGAGATACGCTAGCTTAACCCGGAACGTAACCAGTTCACCCGGGTTCCACCAGTTGAGATGCGCTGGCTTGAACCCGGAACCTAACCAGTTAAGATACGCTAGCTTGAACCAACGAACCTGAGTGAGTTGGTTCCACTATAACTCAATTGAGATACGCTGGCTTAGCTCGAACCCATTTGAGTTGGTTCCATCAAAACTCAGTTGAGATACGCTGGCTTAACCCGGGTGAGTTGGTTCCACCACAAAACAACTCAGTTGAGATACACTGGCTTGAACCCGGGTGAGTTGGTTCCATCACAACTCCACAAGAAACCAAACTAGGTGAGTTGGTTACTTACATCACAACTCCACAAGAAACATAACCTAACCAGTTGAACTTACTTCGTATAACAACCGGATTACCTTCTTTTAATATATCTCGTAAGATAAGCTTACTTCGTATCACAGCCGGATTATCTTCTATTAATAGATCTCGTATAACAGTCGGTTTACCTTCTTTTAATAGATTGTTATGAGAGAACTCTAATCAAACTAAATATTATTCTGTTTTTTTAACGTTATAAACTATAAAAATGAACTAAATTAACGTCATATTAAAAAGAGGAGGGAGTCGTAACTGGATTTTCAAGGTAGAAATGATGACTGGCTCAGGCATGTTGCCTAGATAATTACTACTATGAAGAGAAATCTCATAAAACTAAATATTAGTAACTGGATTATTATCAAAATAAGAATGATGCCTGGCTCAGGCACGTGACCGCATCGAGTTCAAGAAGACTCAGAGGTGAATTTGCGTATCGCAGTAGCGGGCACGTTCTGATGATATTGCCTGATATTGCTGCTCTGAATCCAAGAAAGAAGGAACAAACAAATATTTGTGAACCACATGTATGGGCAGATCCGCATACAGAGGAGCCACACAGCAAAAACAGCCAATTTTATCGGCTTTAATCTGGCAGCAATGCATATGCAAATTGCTTCACAACTGCAGTATCAACTGACCACACATATCGCTTTGCTACCCCACGCAGTTTGCAAGATACAACGAAGAATTTCTGAGATTATCATGCAACATATCATACTAAAAGAACCACAGAGGTGCGGCAAAAGTAAGGGTTGAAGGTTTGATTGTTTTTCGATCAGGCCACAGTGTAATAAGGTACTCAGTTCTTTTCAAGAGAAATAATCCCAAAATATCTCACATCTCCTTCAGAACATTACGAGAGCAATCAAAGAGCCAAAATGTCCATCCACCACTTCAGTTATGATTTACTCTGAACAAAATCAAGACAGACCCAATACACTACTGCCTCCTGCCCCGGCCTTTCTTTGATTGCTGTTGTTCTGCCTGTTCCTTCCCCGAAACATCACTTATATCAGCTGCACAACGTAAAGAGTAGGAATACATTAGTGAAACATCACTTATATTGGCTTGACATAGAACGTCTGCAGCTCTTGAGAAAATAGACATACCATCAGGTCCATGGGTCATGAGTGTAAAAAAAATGGTGTTCAGTTTTTCCATCTTCTTTGCATCCTGAGCTTGATCTGTCTTAAACTTCAAGCACTGCAGTATACATCTCGGTCAGCAAAGTAGTTCCTATTTGGATCATACATATACGCAGTTGACACCAGAATACAATGTCTTTAATCAAATACAATGGAATATTACAACAGTTACAATAGTACAGGAGAGCGCATGATATAACAAATTTGCTGCAACCAACATAATATAAGCATCCATTGCAAGATTCCAGCAGAACATCTACAACTGCAATAAAACATAAAAATAGTATTTCAAGCAAATAGTAGTATTAGCTACGCGCCAAATTTGTTCTAGAGTTTTACCAGTTGGAGTTCACGAACACAAACTTGCTACAAAAAGAAAAAAAAAACAGGAACTAATAGTACGAAGCCCTGTATTTTTCAACACAAACTCTGTATCCTACGCCAAATACGAAGCCCTGGAATTTTTCAACACAAATCATGGCCTAATACTCCTCGAATTATCAATTACACAAATTGTACTTGGAAACAACAGCGGTGGATGCCACATGGGTAATTGCTACTCTCGTCCAGACTTTACTTTGTCCATTAGTTGGCCCCTTCGGTGTTCTCGCTGCTTTTCTTGTAATTGCTACTCTCGTTCCTAAAAGAAAACATGTGCTAATCTTTTGTGCAACTAACAAAGGAAAATAAAGCCATTTATGACAATCCATTGCCCTAGAAATCAAAAGCACACCAGCAAAGCATAATAGAGGATCACTGTGTAGCTTCACAATTCCTTAGTTGAGTACGACATAACATTGGATAGACACATTGCTGTGAAAATGCTGAGAAAAAGAGTACCACTTCCCACACATGCACAATATGAGGCTAACATTAATAATGCTCCTAATGTGCAGCAGTTGTCAAAATAATGGTATGTCAGTTGCCTCGTATCCCCATGGTTTAGTATATTGTAATTTTAAATCTAGTATCACCACACCTTCTGAATCACAGTATTTGCCAACGGGGTTCATAGGTACAGCTAAAAACTTTCTTTCCCATGCAATATACACCTGCCAGCCAAATAGATGGCAACAAAAGAAGCTCCAACATTCTCTGTAAGCAAGAAATGATTTCGCAGTGTTATTAAGCGCTACCTACTGGGTTGTGTCTTGTGTGGAATATAATTGACAAGGCATTCATCAACACACAATAAACATTTACACACAGAAAGGACTACCAAGTAACAAGTAGTTGTCAATTATGTCAGACCAATCATCTGAAGAACATTCTGTCAGATTTTCAGCTCCTTGTTTGCAGTAGAAACTCAGGGCAATATTTTCATTCCATTTGACTGGGTTAAACTAATTATAGTAAAGAGTAGAGGGTTCATCATGGCGATATCAAAATCCTAGCCTTCTTGTTCAACCACAAACTGATGAAAACTGATGAATCACAATGTGCAGTTAAAAGACACTACAGTGATTTATTTATTGTGGCATTCTTTCAGTCAAAGCTTTCCTACTAGTACCAGAAGAGCACAGAACTAACAGCTAGGCATCCATTATATACTGTCAATCCTGTCTTGTTGAACATCATATATAGCAGACAACAAGCAGCATAGAACGATGAATAAATTCAGCCAGACCACGGGTCAAACAAGCATAGAACAGTTGCAAATCTGGACTCTAGAATATATCTCTTATCTCTTCTCTACTATTATAAAAATTGAAGATGTTTTTGCCGGTATTTTGGTACGTCATCCGTATTTTACTCGGTTTTTAAGTTCGTTTGCTTTTGGAAATATAGATCCGTGTTTGAGTCGGATTTTAGGTTCGTTTACTTTTGGAAATACAAAAGGAGTCGTATAAGAAATCTCTTTAGAAAAATTTGCATGCTAGCTTGAGATGAAAGTCGGACTCCTAATCGCTCATGATTTTCTAAAAAAAATATCCAAGCGAATTCCCACATTGAATTTCATCCTAGCTAAACCGTATAACAATAATAAGATTAAAATAACATTCACCCGTTGCAACGCATGGGCATTTTTTTTCTAGTAGAGAAATAGATGTATAATTGATATGTTTGATATCCTATCTCACGTTCACCCTTCAATAATTAATTAATCAAATAAAGTAGGTCATATTGCATATTGTTGTATAAAAAGAAACCGATGAGCACAAGTGTACTTCCTAAACACAAATTATTTGTCTTAAAGTAGAATGGAAAGGTAAGCATGACCATATATGGGAATTATGATGGAATACATAAAATACTTTAGCTTTTCACACTTATCAACAGAATCATACATCACTCAGACAAACAGCAGCCGTTCCAATTTCATATGCAATAAGTGTTTATTATACATTCTCTACTTCATAACAAGAGCTATGATAGCATATTCAGGAGGTGCATTGTAATTGGCAAATTGACCCTGCTAAAGCAGTGTTCTCACGGCGGATGGTATTACACATGCTGATAACCAGATCACACAACCAATGAATATTCTATAGAAAACATAACGAAATCGATAATCTACACAAAACACAACGAAATCAATCCATATGAAGTTACATATATGAACGAATAGAATCAACATATCCAGAATTCTCTCTATCCGAATCAATTCTGCTCCATCCGATCGTGTTTACTTGGCAATTTTCACCAAAAATTTCGCCGAGGCGCCCGTGGTCTAGGTAAACGAAACAAATCCAGAAAAAAAAAAAAAGTAAGCTCGATCCGAGTACCTCGTGGTTGTCGGTGACCTTGAGCACGAGCTTCCCCTCGCAGTGCCGGTACTTGACAACGTAGCGGGTCTTGGATGCAAACACCGAAGCGGAAGGTCAGATCGGGCAGGAAGAAGCGGGAGGGAGGAGAGGATCGTGGTGGCGGGCTTACGGTGTCGGGGTGGTTGCGGAAGAGCTCGACGGACTTGCTGACGAACTCGTCCCACGAATCGAAGTACACCATCGGTGCGGCGGCGGCGGCGGCGCGGGGTGGTCGGATCTGGAGGTGGTGGTGGCTCGCCGCGGGCTTCGAGTAGGGTTTCGCCTACGCTGCTCCGCTCGAGTTGTGCGGCGGCGTCGCAGGGTGGACTCGCGATGGGGAGGAAGGAGATGAGCAGCGATGAGGGGACGGATAGTGGGCCAGATTTATTTGACACGGTTCGCTACGTCTGGAACTTTTTGGACGCGGCGGATCACGACTCCATTGTGCTCGATCATCACGGGCCGCGTGGTCTGCAGGATGTAAAGATTGGGCTGCCTTCTCATCGCCGTCGCCATGGGCCCAATTCATACGGGCTGTAGGATTAAGCCTCATCTATGGCCATACGCAGGGGCCCATTTATTTGGGCCGCTCCGTTGGGCCCCAAGTTTCCTTGGGCCGACTCGTAGGTTACTAAAGCGGATTGAGCTGGGGCGTAACTGGGGTTGTACGTTAGAGGTCCCTCGTCTTGTCACCGAATTATAAAAGGGAAAATTGTAACCATGCCATTATAATTTTGTAAAATTTAAGATATGCCATCCTAACCCACATGTCATTGACTCATGTGAGTCCTACATGTCATTGAGATACCGATGGCATATCTCAAACTTTGAAAAATTATAATGGCATGGTTCCAAATTACCCATTATAAAAGGGGCTGCTATATACCGGAATCCCGTTCCAAAACGACCGGTTAGGTATCAGATCCTGATACTTATCAGGTATCATCGATTCTACCACGTGTCAGGTGATACTTGCAAGGTATCATATGATACCTATCAGGTATCATGCGATTCTTACCACGTAGAAGGTGATACTTGCGAGGTATCTGATCATGATACCTAGCCGGTATCACGTGATACATATCATGTATCATGCTATTCTACCACGTATCAGATGATACTTGCGAGGTATCAGATGATCCTCATTGTCTCCACTGCACCGCATGCCCATTCCTCCCCCGGCGGCGCTCCACCACCACCAATGCATCGGAGGATCCCTTGGAGTACAAGGAGTACAACGTCCTCCTAAGGCCGCAGTCGGACGACGATAGCGTGCAACGGAGCTGGCACCTGCTCTTCCTCCCCGGCAACACCACCGCCGGTCGCAAGCCGCGGCTGGTCCAATCATACAAGCACGTCGTTGAGAGCTTTGCCGCCCCGTTGACAGAGGTCGATCGAGATGGAAGCAGTGTCCAAGAAGCCCATCTTCTGGTGCTACTTCCTGGACGGCATCGCTCGCTTGCCTCCAAGCCCTCTAAAAATTCATTCGCTTGCATTGCTGGTTTAAGCAGGAAGGAGGATGGCAACCTTGCCGGATCCGGCCATGGTGCTGCACATGGCGGCGGGAGCACCCCAACGGAGCTACTACGGATGCGCCGGGACAGCGGCGATGGTGACAGCGCTGCCTGCGTGGCGGAGGTCGACAAGGCGGGAGAGGTAGGAGGACGCGAGGGACGACGGCGCCACCATTCTCTCTTCAATCCAATCCAATCCCTTCGTCTCGCGCTGTTGCGATGGATGACACGGTGAATGAAAGGGGATCTCGGCCTGACGGGATCCCGTTGTTTAGCATTCCTCATTATAAAATCGTCCCTCAACCAAAAACCAAATATATAATATCCCTTAACTTACAAAACCGTATCACTTTGGGTCCTTAGACGGTATTGATCTCGGTTTTGTCCGACATAGTGGCTGAGTCATTGTAGGACCCACATGGGTCCCACATGTCAGGGTGATCCATGTCATGACCCTCTCTCTTTCCCCTCTTCTCTTCCTTCCTCCTCTCTCTTTCTGGGTGGGGCGAAGCGGCGGGTGTGGAGGCCAGTAGGCACGAGGCCGGAGGAGGTCCGGCGGTGACGCGTGTACTGGGAGCAATGGAGGGGATGTGGAGGAAGACCAAGAAGGCGTTGGGCACCGGCCTTTGTGCGTGGAGCTCGCCGAGGAAGAGAGAGATGAAGGAGAGGAGAGCGTGGAGCTCATTGGCCGCCTCCCATCGTCGGGGTCCATAGGGACGGGGAGGGCATCGCTACCACTCCTCAAGATCGACGGGAGAGAAGGGGAGGGGGCAAGGACGCCGAGGAAGAGGGAGTTGGATGAGGGGAGCGACGGCAGCGGCGCTCAGGGTGAATGGGAAGGAGGTGCTTGCGTTGATGCGGTCGTCGTTGTTGGTGAGGTGGGAGGAGGGGGGGTGGGTTGGCGGAGGAGGGGAAGGGGAAGGATGTAGAGAGTTTGTCATCGTCGTCACCGACGAGGTGGGGGTGATGGTGGTGCGTGTGGTGGAAAAAGGACGCGAGCGGAGGAAGCCATGGCCGACAACATGGCATGCCTGCTGCCAATGCCCTCCTCCACATCACCTGCTCCCACGTCATAGTGTTGATGTAAAAACACGAGGCCTGGGAGATCTGCTTAACTCCAGTGCAGGTCCAAAACTTGCCTTTGGGTGTGTGAGCGTGCCAGTTAATTTGATCCTGCAATCAACAAGAAACAAAGACAAAGAAACCGCGGTTAAATCTATAAAAGATAGCCGATCGGCTAATTGCCGATGACATATCATTTATCTTTGAGCCGATGTCATATATGCAACGATCGGCAATCATTAAGAAGTAAGAAAGAACTAAATCTACTCGATCGGCTGTAAATATTAGCAATATATAAACCTTATATCGATATATACTTAAATCAAGTGATTGGGAAAGATCGGTCGCCATGCCGAGACAGTATAAATCACTTAGATCGAAATATATACTAATAATGAGGCTATGTATGTTCATAGCATAGCCGATCAAATAGATCTAGCATGTATCGGCTAGTACTCCGATACCCCTCTATATTAAGATATTAAAGCAAGTAGAATATGCCAAACAAAAAGCCTAATATACTTAAATGCAACAAAATCTTAACATAAAGGGCAGATTTAACATGTCAACTAAGCACATAAGACAAATATAGTCAAATCAGGTAAGATTGGCTGAAACCCCGATGCTACCCTAATCGGCAACCAAAAGCAGGCTAGAGATTGAGATTCTAATCACGACTCATAAGATCAAACTCAACTGATGCAGCTATAAGTGTGAAAAGAAGAACAATATCTAGACAATCAAGCCGTTGGATGTTTCATAGAGTGATAGATATCATATATAATCTAAGTCAACATCGATATTTAACATAATCGGCTGCCTTCTAGTAATAGATGTTAGCCGAATAGAGGTTAGATAGCGATATTGGCAAAGATTATATAAGATATATGATAACTCGACGAATTACATAAACAAGATTAGAGTATCATAAAGATGGAAGCACTAATCTCGAGAACGCAAGCCGCCATAACAAGTTTTACCTCTTGTTGAAGATCGAAACCGATGCAACTCAACCCGAAAGTAAGAACTCGTCGAAACAAAACGAAAGTAAAAAGGGTGGCGATGCGCCGAGATTGTATTGAACGTGTGTTAGTTTGATTACATGGGGCTCGGGTCTATTTATACCCGAGAATTACAAAATATGTCCATATCGGACACGACTCTTATCTCTAACAAACTCTAAGATACCATAAGTTCTTGCGACAGACTTTTGCCTAAACATATCTCTAAGGAAATTACATAAAATATCCTAATTAATAGATACAATTGTCTTCTCAGGACTCTATCCATGCGTGGCAATCATCATGAAGCATGTCAACCTAACCCGACAACATATGCCGTGTCATATTGTCGGATTCGGCTCAATCGGCTAACCCTGTCCGACTCGAACTCTGCCGATCTTAGTCGTAGCCGATTCGGACTTCAGCCGATCCTCGTTCTGTTACCGAGACAATCTCTATCTCGAACTCCGTCTCGATTCCTCTTTCACATCCGATCTTTGGATTACCAAATTTGGTCGTTAACACATAGCCGCCGACTCCCTCCTCCACCACGCTGCCGGTCGCTGCGGCTCACGCCATGTGTCGCTTGATCCGTTCTCGAGGAGGTGGTGTAAGCATCAATTTCTACAAGTCTACTAGGCCCAAAACAACGATTAGGCCTGGCCAATATCGCAAGCTCAATGGGCTATGTCTTGCAGTAACAAGGCTATGGCCGGAGCACCGATTCAAAGGATAAGTCCATTAAGCGACCCTGAGCTATGACCTGAGTTTGAGCTGCACCTCTCAAACGAGCAAAACAGGTATATTTTGAGAGCAATTTCAGATGACATGGTTCATCAACGTGGTGGGGACGACAGTCTGTGGCTTGGGGAGGTCGGCGGAAAATATGTAGTGCAAACCACATATGTAGTGGAAACTTGGAAACTACCGCTGGATCGAGAAATGGACGTCCGAGATTCGTCCACGTCACCATGAGTTAAAATTTAACTCGCAGATTCACTCATGATTTCTCGATCCAGCGGTAGTTTCCAAGTTTCCACTACATATGTGGTTTGCACTACATATTTTCCCAGAGGTCGGTGGGGGCTGAGCGGTTAGTCACCATTCTCTTGGGGTTTTTAACTATTTGCCACTCTTACGGAGTGCCACTATTGAGATGTCACTCTTCCAAAATTTTTTACACAAACACCACATGAGAGAGATATTTTTCCTAACTAGAATGCCATGTCAACAAGGGGGACTTGAAATGACCTTTTTACCCCTAGTTCGAGAAATATGAGAGAATATATATATAACATATATATGAAAATATTGTTTATTATATCTTAAAAAAGAGTTATCACAGGCAAATATACATTGAACAAGTTCACCACAATTTAATAATAGATTTAGCATAGTACATTATATCTAAAAAAAATTTATCACGGGCAATATACGTTGAATAAGTTCACCACAATTTAATAATAGATTCAACACAATATATTGTATTAAAAAAGAGTTACCACACGCAGTATACGTTGAACAAGATTACCACAATTTCATAATAAATTCAACATAGTAAGTACGCACTATATTATATCTAAAAAGAGTTATCATGGATAAATATATGTTGAACAAGTTCACCCTATGTTGAATCTATTATTAAATTATGGTGAGCTTGTTCAACGTATATTTGCCCGCGATAACTCTTTTTGAGATATAATAAATAATATTTTCTTATATATGTTTGTATATAATTTCTCATATTTCTCATACTAGGGGTAAAAAGGTCATTTCAAGTCCTTCTTACTGATATGGCACTTTAGTTAGGAAAAATACCCCTCTCATGTGGTGTTTGTGTAAAAAATTTTGGAAGAGTGGTATTTCAATAGTGGCACTCCTAAGGGTGGCAAATAGTTAAAAAACCCCCCATTCTCTTGTCGAGTCGCGGGCATGCCAGTGCTTAAGTCACCAGTGGCACTCTATCCGAGCTAGCAGACACATCGTCGATCTGTCCTCTTCTCACCTTCGGGTGTGTTTAGATCCAAAGTTTGGATCCAAACTTCAGTCCTTTTCCATCACATCAACCTGTCATACACACACAACTTTTCAGTCACATCATCTCATATTTCAACCAAAATCCAAACTTTGCGCTGAACTAAACACAGCCTTCGGTTCTAACTCTTCTGTCATTGATGCTCGCTCGAGTTGATCTGATTTAAGGTCGGCTAGTCTTGTTTTCCATACCGTGGAACTAGGAGCTGCCACCGACACAGCCAATAGAGCTTGGCTCTGTTGGTGACCTGGTGGCACATAGGAGGCATAGGCTCGACAAATTCAAGATTGGTGGTAAAGGGAGCTCGGAGCAGTGACCGGTGGAGCCCTAAATGGCCTAGGCATCATGAGAATTCAACGGATCAGAGAGATGATGGTGACCCGATTTGGCACCGACGCACCATGGATAGATCGAGCTTGAGTTGTGGTGACAGTCGATACGAGGAGAGAGGGCGAGCTTGAGCAATGAGCCTGTGTTGCTACCATGGCATCCTCAAGCCGCCATGTTTGCCATGGGCCGTCTTCCACCACCATGCCTTTTCTCCACGTCAGATCAGGGAGGAGTTCGACTCATCCCCGCACAACGCCCTTGGTGCCTAGATCGTCAAAGACCCTTTCTCGGTTCTCACCGGATTACACACGCCTTCGATAGGTAGGCAGTGAGCACGACGGAGAGGGAGGATATGGGAAGGCCAGCGACGGGGAGGCACGGGAAGATGGGGAGGAAGCGGCAGGGGGAAGATCTACAGTGTAATGACCGGTGTCAGGCGACACCGATGAATTTTGGTAAAACATATAACGAAACTGTTATCCATATATTATAATACTATGATCTAAATATAATTAGCATACTATAACACCAATAGGTACGTTATGACACTAATGAATCAATTTTCTGGATCAGCCACTGGGAAGCGGTGTCATCATCACCGCCGATGACCGGTTATCTTTATCTTCATGATTGTCGCGCTGCAGTAGAAAGAGGGAGGGATTGAGAGAAAGAGGCAGGGTACTGACATATGGTGCCACTATACTTCATTTTTATTTGCTAACTGGTAGTATCGGCAAACTGGTATTTTAAAACCATGTTTATTATTTTATTGCTAATATTCTCTCCGTTCAATAGTGTAAAGCGTTTTAGTCAAACTTATCTAATTTTAACTAAGTATACATAACACTAGTTTTGTTAATTAAAATCCATCATTAACCGCGTCTTATTATTGTATTTATTTAGTATTATAGATATTAATCTTTTTTTTAAAAAAAATGGCCAATGTTTAAAAAGTTCGAATTAGGAAAAACCTAAAATACCTTCATATGGAGCGATGGGAGCAGTATTTAGCCTGGAGACATATGGTTACTTGCATAGTTGCATTGGAGTATATCCAATCCATTTTTACAGCCACCATCATTTTTTTTAAAAAAACTCAACAACGTTCACCTAGCGCCGTGCTCCTTCTCGAACGGAAAGAAAGCAAATCTTTGCATCCCAGGTTGCCAACATGCCATTTTCCTAACCAATTCTCGTTCTATGAACCAAGCGAAAGAAAATCCGTAAAAGAAAAACTCTAGCAGGGTGAACAGAGTGCACAAACAAATTCAACAACAACCACAGCTACCTCTGCTCACATGCCAATTGAATTCTCTCCCTGGTTTAAACTTCCAAGCCTTTTCCCACACGATTAGCTGTTGCAATTCATTCACTTCACCCTATCAAACAACCAAACCATTTTCCAAAAAAAAAAAAGAACACCCAAACTTGCAGGAAATGGCCATTTGTCCAAGACTATAAAACATGCGGCCACGGTCCATGCAACACAGGCCAAGAATCACCAGCACACACACTGTCACACACAGAGAAAGAAAAGGAGCTAGCAATGGCAGCACTCGCCGCCGTCGCCGTTCTCGTCGTCGCCATGGTTATCAGTGGCGGTGGCGGCGTCGCCGCGGCGGTGACATCCAAGAAGCCAGTGATCTACATCTTCGGCGACTCGATGTCCGACGTCGGGAACAACAACTACCTCATCCTCTCGCTCGCCAAGTCCGACTACCCCTGGTATGGCGTCGACTACGAGACCGGATTCCCCACCGGGAGGTTCACCAATGGCAGGACCATCGGGGACATCATGGGTAAGCAAGTGACAGACAGAAAAAGCTTTGGATTTCTCTCGGCACGAACGGCAAGATATGTGATGTTTTTGTCAATGCGTGCGTTCGCGTGCAGCCGCCAAGTTTGGCGTCCCGCCGCCGCCGCCGTTCCTGTCGCTGTACATGACCGACGACGAGGTGCTCGGCGGCGTCAACTTCGCGTCCGGCGGCGCCGGCCTCCTCAACGAGACCGGCATTTACTTCGTAAGCCACGGGCGACGTGTTCCTCTTCTTTGCGGCAAAAAGATTACCTCGACAGAAGGGGGGGGGGGGGGGGGGAGCCGCACCATCCGGCAGCGTCGTCGTCGTCGTCAGCTCCGCCGCCGCACACCTGCTGTCACCGCCACCGCGGCCACCGCCCCCTCCTTCCGGCTAGATCTGGGAGAGGGAGAGGGAGGGTAGGGGAGGGGAGGAGGAGGAGGCCCTCCGGTCATGGCCCCTCCGCCAACTCCCGCCGCCGCACATCCGCCGCCCGCGGCCCGGCCCGTCACCGTGGTCGTCGTCGCCAGTCGTCGTCGTCATCGTGGCCCGGCCCGTCGTCGTGATCGCCGTGGCTAGTGGGGGCGCAGGGAAGGAGGAGGGGAGAGAGGTGGGGGAGGAGGAGAGAGAGGAGAGAGGCAGTGGGTGGGTGAAATCATATCTCGCGCACGATTTTAAATGCTGTCAAAACTTTTTAACGGGGCTCTGCTTTTTACTCGAGGATCTCTTTAGTAGCTGCCAGCGAAAACGCCGATTTTCGTTGGCGGATATTTAAGAGGCCCGCCTCAAAAAATATAGTATTTTTTATGGCGCACCTCTTAACGTGGTCGCCAGCAAAAATCGGTTTTCACTGGCAGTCCTATACCTCCCACCCCTCCTTACGTTTTTGCTGGCAGTTTTAGCATATGACCGCTAGTGAAAATTATAGTGTGACGCCATGAAAAACTGTTTTTCTAGTGTATACTACCAGTAAATTTAGAGGTAAATTAGTAATTTACTGATATAATGATTAGTAGGTACTTTGTCATTGATGTAGTTTTTCCCCCGGCTAAATCGATCTATGTTCATCCATTGCGCTGACATTGCTCATATTTCATCGATAAAGCCAAAAAAAGAAGAAAAAAAGTTTAATCACTCTAAATGACGATTATACCCCCTCTGCACCTATTTTGTTTAACAATAATGTCCCTCCACGTTTCTCCTACTGCTAATTGGAGTGGTAGTATAAATAGATCTAAACCCTTCGATCAAATGAGATCAATGGTTCAAATTGTTTTCTACTACTAGTGGAACTTATTATGTGGGTGCAATTTAATGCATGAATTTGTAAATTTCTCATTTTAGTACACGAATTTGTCTAGAGTGTGCAAACTAAGACCAAAAGAACACCGTATGATTAATCTTATATTGATTTAAGTGCTGATTATGATGCAATATAAACATATATCTAAGGTTGCTACGTAGACATACATGTATATTCAATAAAAAATAGATAAAAAGAGGCATATAGTGATTGTAGAGAAAGGTATGAAAAACCGAACAATGATAAAGGGGTAGAAAGATACAAAATTCATTGTCTCAATGATGAAGGATAAAATAGATACTACTTTACAAATATATCATATCATGCATGCACACCACATCGTGTACACGTCACGTTCTAATAAGTGTCAACTCGGCACTGTTTGATCCCTTCAAATTGACATTTTCCCAAAAGTTGCACACCCTGGAACTATAATCACTCGAGCTGACAAACCACCACTTAAACTTGGTGCTCTATTTAACCAACCCTCACACAAATTAACCAGATTAAAGTTCTCTAAGTGAGAAACAAACTCATTAGTTTGGTGCCGATCTGACTACGTTTGAGTCTCCAATAACTTGTTGAAAATTAGGTAAGCGCCCACAAGCGACAAAATGCACCTCTTCTTCTCCACTCTCCTCTCCCTCACTTGTATTTCCCGATTGCTTCTTCCTTCAATGGTTGCTAAATGCTAATGTTCTTACTCTCTCTCCACATAGGAGGATATGGTTTTTCTTCCCTCCTTCACTGGATGAGGTAATCTCCACCATTGATTAAGAAATGAATTAATGGTTCATATTTATTGGACTTTTGGGAGTCCTGTCCACTGGTCCTATATAAGGTCTTTTAGGACGAAGGGAATCTCTGTTTTTAATATATATGGTGAAGTTGGTTTTTCTTAATTCCTTTGACCATTTGTTTTCAAGTTACAAGCTATTTTACTTTTCACTATTTCAATGTCGTGTCGCGGATGCTAGAAAATAAACTACTTCCTCCGTTTCACAATATAAGTCACTCTAGCATTTCTCATATTCATATTGATGCTAATGAATCTAGACATATCTATTTAGATTCATTAGCATCAATATGAATATGAGAAATGCTAGAGTGACTTATATTGTGAAACGGAGGAAGTAGTTTATTTTCTAGCATCCGCGACACGACATTGAAATAGTGAAAAGTAAAATAGCTTGTAACTTGAAAACAAATGGTCAAAGGAATTAAGAAAAACCAACTTCACCATATATATTAAAAACAGAGATTCCCTTCGTCCTAAAAGACCTTATATAGGACCAGTGGACAGGACTCCCAAAAGTCCAATAAATATGAACCATTAATTCATTTCTTAATCAATGGTGGAGATTACCTCATCCAGTGAAGGAGGGAAGAAAAACCATATCCTCCTATGTGGAGAGAGAGTAAGAACATTAGCATTTAGCAACCATTGAAGGAAGAAGCAATCGGGAAATACAAGTGAGGGAGAGGAGAGTGTAGAAGAAGAGGTGCATTTTGTCGCTTGTTGGCGCTTACCTAATTTTCAACAAGTTATTGGAGACTCAAACGTAGTCAGATCGGCACCAAACTAATGAGTTTGTTTCTCACTTAGAGAACTTTAATCTGGTTAATTTGTGTGAGGGTTGGTTAAATAGAGCACCAAGTTTAAGTGGTGGTTTGTCAGCTCGAGTGATTATAGTTCCAGGGTGTGCAACTTTTGGGAAAATGTCAATTTGAAGGGATCAAACAGTGCCGAGTTGACACTTATTAGAACGTGACGTGTACACGATGTGGTGTGCATGCATGATATGATATATTTGTAAAGTAGTATCTATTTTATCCTTCATCATTGAGACAATGAATTTTGTATCTTTCTACCCCTTTATCATTGTTCGGTTTTTCATACCTTTCTCTACAATCACTATATGCCTCTTTTTATCTATTTTTTATTGAATATACATGTATGTCTACGTAGCAACCTTAGATATATGTTTATATTGCATCATAATCAGCACTTAAATCAATATAAGATTAATCATACGGTGTTCTTTTGGTCTTAGTTTGCACACTCTAGACAAATTAGTGTACTAAAATGAGAAATTTACAAATTCATGCATTAAATTCCACCCACATAATAAGTTCCACTAGTAGTAGAAAACAATTTGAACCATTGATCTCATTTGATCGAAGGGTTTAGATCTATTTATACTACCACTCCAATTAGCAGTAGTAGAAACGTGGAGGGACATTATTGTTAAACAAAATAGGTGCAGAGGGGGTATAATCGTCATTTAGAGTGATTAAACTTTTTTTCTTCTTTTTTTGGCTTTATCGATGAAATATGAGCAATGTCAGCGCAATGGATGAACATAGATCGATTTAGCCGGGGGAAAAACTACATCAATGACAAAGTACCTACTAATCATTATATCAGTAAATTACTAATTTACCTCTAAATTTACTGGTAGTATACACTAGAAAAACAGTTTTTCATGGCGTCACACTATAATTTTCACTAGCGGTCATATGCTAAAACTGCCAGCAAAAACGTAAGGAGGGGTGGGAGGTATAGGACTGCCAGTGAAAACCGATTTTTGCTGGCGACCACGTTAAGAGGTGCGCCATAAAAAATACTATATTTTTTGAGGCGGGCCTCTTAAATATCCGCCAACGAAAATCGGCGTTTTCGCTGGCAGCTACTAAAGAGATCCTCGAGTAAAAAGCAGAGCCCCGTTAAAAAGTTTTGACAGCATTTAAAATCGTGCGCGAGATATGATTTCACCCACCCACTGCCTCTCTCCTCTCTCTCCTCCTCCCCCACCTCTCTCCCCTCCTCCTTCCCTGCGCCCCCACTAGCCACGGCGATCACGACGACGGGCCGGGCCACGATGACGACGACGACTGGCGACGACGACCACGGTGACGGGCCGGGCCGCGGGCGGCGGATGTGCGGCGGCGGGAGTTGGCGGAGGGGCCATGACCGGAGGGCCTCCTCCTCCTCCCCTCCCCTACCCTCCCTCTCCCTCTCCCAGATCTAGCCGGAAGGAGGGGGCGGTGGCCGCGGTGGCGGTGACAGCAGGTGTGCGGCGGCGGAGCTGACGACGACGACGACGCTGCCGGATGGTGCGGCTCCCCCCTCTCTAGATCTAGCCGGAGGGAGGGGCGGCGGCGAGCTAACGATGAGACCGCAACCGCGGCGACGCCAATGCCAGGAAGAGGAAGGCCACTGGCGACGACGATTTTGATGTATTGCTCCATTTTGATGTTTGTTTGTATGATTTATAGATGTAGATGTAAATGAAGTGAGAAATTGATGTAGTGTTTTTTTAAGGTGGATCCGATGTGGATTTGAATTGCTATAGATTTGAGATTTGGGGATGTGGACTTGGGAATGCAGGTAGCAGCATGTGGGCATATTTATTTTGCTGGCGGCTGGAGCGCAGCTGCATAGGTTTTTTTTTTCCTAAAATTGATTATCTCGGTGGCCGGTATAACACAGCCACCAGCGAAAATCGATTATCGCTGGCGACCAGTATAACACAACCTCCAAGCGAAAAATCGATTATAGCTTGCGGGGTATAACACAACCGCGAACGAAAATCGATTATCGCTGGCGGCCGATAACCGCTAGCGAAGATCGACATCTTCTCTAGCCTTTGCATGCTTTGTGGCGGCTGCAATTTCCGGCAGGGAAAACCTAAAATGGCCACCACAAAAAATAATTTCTGTAGTACTAGTGATAATACTGTAAGTAGAGAGCACCGGAGTATCACTCGCAAGGGTTTGTATGCTGCCAAGTTCCTTCGTCTTCTCCTTCTCAACCTTAGAAACCTACCGGCGATCAATGGCAAGCACATGAAACCGTGCAGACATACATCTCGGTATCCTTGTCCGATTAAAATTCTTGACCTTCTCGGCCAAATCTCCAGAGGTAAAAATCTGGACGCTCCGCTCCTCCTCCGCCGGAGGCAAAAATCTCGACGCTTCGACAGGTGAATCGCACAACCTCACTCGATCGGGCCGCGCGCGTGCGCGCATGCATATGCTGCCGAGGCATAGAATCTGAAGGGGGACTACGACCGTACGACGACGACGATGATGCCGCAGGATGCCCTTGCGGGGCTTGCGATCTTCGCCGTGCTACTACTGGTGCTGTTGCTCGCGACGCTGATCGCGTGCCGCGACGACGACGGGCCCGAACCTCGACCACGGCCCCACGGCGAGTCCGAAGCCTGGAGGGCGGTGTACGCAGCGATGATGGCGGAGATGGAGGCAAGAAGGGCGAGAGCGCCTGCGCCGGCGCCGACGACGGCGACGACGTTGCCCTACTTCCCGTACGCCCACGGCGAGGCGTCGTCGGAGACGCTGGTGTGCGCCATCTGCCTGGAGCAGCTCCGGCACGGCGAGCTGTGCAGCGAGGTGCCGGCGTGCCGCCACCTGTTCCACCGGGATTGCCTCGGCGCGTGGATCAAGACCAGCAATAGCTGCCCGATGTGCAGGGTGGAGGTCACCCATGGATCAAACCTAGTAAAGGTAGCTGATGACATGGTTTAGTTGTGAATTCGTTACTTTCATGTAGAAATGTTTGATTTGGAGATGATTTTTAATTTTGGATGTCTGCCAGCACTGTATATCGCCTAAGTAGCAATGATTTTTTTTAAAAAAATCGATAGCATATGTTACTAATGACTTATCACTCTATAAACATATATAAATATTGTGAATGTTCGAAACTCATCTTTTACAAGTTATAATAAAAACAGCAAATATAATTGAAGATATACATATACTAGTTAGTTATATGTCACATAATAATCTATATATTTTTAACATTGTTGACCCCTTATCAATTTCATTTTTTTAATAAACTAGCATAAAAGAGACCGAGCCGAGCTCTGAGTCAAACAGAGTAGAAAAAAAATCTTTAATTCTGCTCCCTTCAATCTTCTCTCTCGTAGCTCGCTCTCTTCGTCTCTCCCGATCTCCCCTATTTGTCTATTCCAGTTAGGGTTTACCTTTTCGCATTCGTAGTAAAAACCGATCCTCACCAGTTTACGGAAAACCGATGACTTTTGGTCAACACCGTACCAAAAACGGCTAACACCGGTCAGGTTCCACAAACTGAGTATCATCGATTTCACAAAAACCGATCGGTTTTGTGAACCCTGATTTCAGCACCCACATCCCATCCCCATTCCATCAACTCCCTCTCCTCTCTCCCCAATTCTGGCGAGCAACGACTCCCTCCTAGCCACGACCGCTGCCTCCATCTCCTCTAGCTAGTTGTCGTTGATGCTGGGGAGGAGTAAGCAGGGCAGGAGGAGGCAAGATGCCGCTGTTGCTCCTGGTGTATCCTCCATCGAGCAAGAGGACACTGATTACGGCAAGGCCTTGAGAACCATTAATTCTTATATATAGTCAAATCTGGAAGCCACCATCATATGCCATTCTCTCCCTTGCTACTAGCTGGCGTGGGAAGGAGTACCGATCCCCTCCATCTTCCACCGTTGGATCGAGAAATGGACGTCCAAGATTCGTCCATGTCACCATGAGTTAAAAATTTAACTCGCAGATTCACCTATGAGTTAAAATTTACTGAGAGTCAAATTTTAACTCATGGTGACGTGGACAAATCTCGGACGTCCATTTCTCGATCCAACGGTGGAAGATGGAGATTGCATGGTTGCACCGAATGAGGAGAATTGCACCGGATACTTCCCCGGTGGAGGGGTCAGGGTGTTGACGAAGAAGGATGCCAGGCACACGACGGAAAATGGCTCATGTGTGGATAGATTTGTGTGTAATGCTATTGTTCTTAATGTGGATCTGTGTATGTGTTGTTGTCTTTGTTAAAAAAAAATATATGATCTTCATGTAGATTTTCTACACAATATTCTGCGCCGTTCTATTACCATGATGTTTATCATTTTTATGGATTTGGACGATTGCTATGAGTTGAAGAATGATTTATCCTTTTTTTTTTTCCCTCGAAGCATCGGCTCAAATTGAGCCGAGCCAGTCTTTTTTTTCTTTATCTTTACCTAAAGATTCGTAGTGTTTCCGTCGTCCGTCATAATCGAGTTTAGATCAGTTTCATCATCTCGGTTGAGATAAGAGAGCCCATTCCCATCCAATTGCGTTCCCACTTCCTAGTGTGCCCAGATGGTTTTTGATTGCGTTTCTATGATTATCTTTTTTGCATGGCGCTCCTATGTCCAGATGTCCTCTCAGCTCGCTTCACATCCTAAAGGAGGAAGAAGCAGCATTATGGGGACTTTGGTTTGACCGAACCAAGTGAACTTTGTTGGGCTTCCATGGGCTGGTTTCGTTGGCTTGATGGTTTGGTTTCATGATTTTTTTATTTTTATTTTATTTTTAATATTTACAGAAATATTATACTCCCTTCATCTATTTTTGATAGTCAAATTTTATCTTGGCACACAGATCAAGGATAAGTAATTCTGCTTATCATCCATTTAAACATGCTACTAGTTATTCTTCGTAAACAAGCGATTCATTAATGTTTACATTTCTCGACCCATGTAGCCAATCTTGTGTGGAAGAATGAAGAGTCACGCGTTAAATCCGAGAAAGTCATTAAGATGATAGGTTGTTAGATTGAAATATGCCTATCAAAAATAAATTTTTCAGATTTGGAAATATGACTATCAAAAATAGATGGAGGGAGTACCAACGAAAATATTTACAGAAATAGACCCTGCAGGCTGCAGCCCTCCCCGAGGGAGGCAAGGTGACATGTGTGAGCAGGCGCTGGAGGCCGAATTTTGCATGCAACGAAAATTGCATTCACCCCCTTGCCGTCCTCACACTGCTCAAGGGACCTTAGTGCAAAATACGCACACTGCGCCGTGTGCTACGTCACCTCGCCGCTCTCCACTTGGGTTGCAGGGTCTATTTCTATAAATATTTTCGTCGGTATAATATTTCTGCAAATATAAAAAAAAAATTCTTGGTTTCATTAGCTGTTGAGTGGTTGTGCACGTGAGGTGAAGGCAAACGATCCTAATCACATCTTTCCAATGCTTAGCGCTAATTAATGGTAGTGAATAGCGTTAAGCATGATTTTTAAAACAAAATAACAAATAAATTGTCCAGTTGAAGGTTTTGAAATATGAAGTGAAAATTAAAAATTTGGAGTTGAAAGTTTCAACTTGTTGAAAAATTTTGTAATGTGCGTTGAAAGACTCAAAACATTTTCAATAAATTAATAATAAATTGTTGATTTGAAAGTTTTTAAATACGACTTGAAAATTTAAAAATTCTGAACTAGAAGTTTCAAATTTGGAGTTTTAAGTTTGAAAAGTTTGAAATGAAATGGAAGTTTTCAAAATTTGAGTAGAGTTTTTATATTTTGATTAATAGATTCAAAATTTGATATGTAATTTTTAAATTTTGGAGAGTTTTTAGAACTGTAAGTTGAAAGTTTTAAAATTCGAGTTGAAAATTTTGAGTTTTTTAAATATGTTTACTCAAAATTGTCGGTTGGAAATGGAACTTTCTGTTGAAAAGTCTCTAACTCTCTAGCACAAAATTTTACTCATTTTTTTAAAAAATAAAAATAACTACAAACTTCATATAATAACTTTCAAATACTCCCTCCATATATCCATAAAAGTTAGACATATTTCACATTTGAGTTTTTCCAAATAAGTTATTCATATTTATAGTCTTTATGCATTCAAGACTTAAATAAAAAGATAAATTAAATATTTGATTAAAATCCAAAGAGTCATCTAAATACTCATTGATTGCATACTTGCATTCACTCCTTGATTTTGTAATATCTAAGATGATTTAATTTTTTCTTGGTCTTAGTGATAAAAGTAATATGTGTAACTTTTGTGGATGGAGGGAGTGCAAAGTTTGGATAACTTTTCAAACTACTATTCTCAATCAATTATAGATAAACGATTTTGCTATATATTTGTCGACAAATTTTTCCTCTAAAATTTGACAGATGTAATTACAGTACAATCGTAATGTAATTACACTGTAACTTGCATGTAATTACACTGTAACTATAGTGTAACTTGTATGTAACTTTCAAAAATCTCTCCGTAACATGTTATTTCGGTAAAATGGAGGTCGTGGGAACAAATTCTTTCACGTATGTGTGTGCTATGATTTATTTTCTTCCTCACCAAAACAAATCTCGTAATAGATCTAACGATTCAAAATTATGTGAAACTTACATAGAAGTTACACTGTAGTTACATGCAAGTTACAGTGTAATTACACTACGATTGTACTGTAATTACATCTGTCAAATTTTTGGGGAAAAAATTGTCGACAAATATATAGCAAAATCGTTATATTATTATTTGTTGAAATTTGGATAAACCATTGCTTTGTTGGGCCTTTATGTTCGTACCTTCAACTCGAAAACCAATAGAGACCCTTCGAGACAAAGCTTAACACCACTTGGCAGAGACATGCTCTATTGTCGGATGTTCAAATCCATATGAGAGGCCATGATGCGAATTAAGGATTAATTAATTACAATCGGGTGGCAGCAGATTACAATCCACATGATTCACTGGTAGGTTGGTGGAACAAAAGTGCAAGGCAACATAACAACACACAAATCAAAGGGGATGAGATCGGAAAATGCTTACGGTCGAACGTCCGATCTAGCGAAAAAGATCGGACCGGACGCACCGTATAGCCCTTAACTCAAATTACTAGCCAGCATGCATATCGTTTCTTTTTAACACCCAACACATTTTTCTCTTTCTTTAGTCAGCTGACATACTACTCGTCCTTTTTTCTTGTTCATGCATATAGCTTTTTAACAAGCTTCAAATGTTCTTTTCCAAATAACCATATATTAAAATTGTGATTCGATTACACTGTTATATTTATTGTAGTTAAATCTTTATAACAAGATACGGCATGATTATATTCCAATCAAAACCTTTTTTTTATTTTTTTTGTTGCAATAAATATTTGTTTATGTTTCAGTTATTTTATTTAGATGTTTCGATAAGTATTTCGTATTGTTTCACAAGTTTATTTGAAAATATCACATACCATATTTTAATAATGTTTAAGTTGGTAATTTGTGATGTTTCAACACTTATAACTTGATGTTTCATACGTGATATAAAAAATATTAGGTATCTGCGAAATATAATACATGTTGCATATGATTTTTTTTTTATGTTTCACTCGTTATGACTTAATGTTACATGTATTCGTTGATGGTGTTGCAGTCCATATATTTTAAATGTTGCATCTTCTTGAACATTTCATTTAATGAGTAGAACACATTTAATAAAGTGATGAAACATTATTTTATAAGTGGTGAAACAATATCCCATTTTTTGACAAATATTTTTTTATCAAAATATAATCATGTGGGATCTTGATGGAAAGATTTAATTGCGTTAAATATAGTGGTATAATTGGATCATACATCGGATAAATAATTTAGAAGAAAAAATAACATAGAGTCAATAGATCTTTATACTGCGTGAGAGGAGAGAGAGCAACTGTGCTGACAACGTGGCACACATGGTTACATGCTGCAGAGAGAGCAGAGAGCACTACATGCGGCATACTACAGCGTGGACAAAGGAAGACCAGGTGCATGTGGAGCGTCCGATTTTTCAGAATTCGTCGGACGTCCGACGCGTAGTCATCTTCAAACTATCGATATATCTAGATGCAAAGCAACTACTTCTGCTGTTATTGTGCGTGAAGATTGATTCCGGTGATTAAGGACGTGCCACGTGGCTTATCTCCACGGCAATTAATTTGCATGGAATTCGTGTAATAAGATTTGTCCAAACCGTGAGTGATTTTGTTCCAGTTTATATAGAAAAACAAACGAGAGTCTGTTTGGTAAGCGTTATTTCGAAATGGCGACTTGCTCCGCTGCTTGCACTCGCCCAGCCGTCGTCGTCGCGTAGCCGGCCGTGGCACGGCGGCGCGCCGCCTCCTCTGTCTACCTCCCTGGTCGGCCGCCACGCGGCGGTGTCGTGTGATGCAGCGATGGGCCTGTAAAGCGGTGGGATCTCGAAGAAGGGTAAGATATGTTCTCATCTCGCGTGGGATTTTTTTTTGCTTGGAAAATCTGACAGTAGCCGTGGCCGTGGCAGTGGCGGAGCTGTGGGCGGCGGCGAGGAGCACGTCGCCGGTGGTGGTGATCGCCGTGGTGGTCTACAAGGTGGGGTCCAGTCTCCTCGCGTTGCCACCACCGCCTCCGCCGGCGAGGCCCCAGGAGGAGCCCAGCGAGGAGGTCCCACCGCCTCCGGAGCCGGTGCAGGTGGGGGAGATCACGGCAGAGGAGTTGTTACAGTACGATGGGTCCAACCCCGAGAAGCCGCTACTCAGGGCGATCAAGGGGCAGATCTATGACGTCTTCCAGAGCAGGTCGCTTCCGTTAAGCCCTAGCTTCTGTAAACTCTCATTAGTCATTACAATGCTTTTTCCGCTACTCTGGCCCTGTTTAGTTTCCAAAACAAAAATTTTTACGCTGTTACATCAAATGTTTGGACACATGCATGGAGTATTAAATATAGGGAAAAAAAACAAATTACACAGATTTCGTGTAAATTGCGAGACGAATCTTTTAAGCCTAATTGCGCCATGATTTAACAATATGGTGCTACAGTACATATTTGCTAATGATGGATTAATTAGGCTTAATAAATTCGTCTAGCAGTTTCATGGCAGAATTTGTAATTTGTTTTATTATTAGACTACGCGTTTAATACTTCAAATATGTGTCTGTATATCCGATGTGGTAACCAAACCTAAAAATTTCCCCAACTAAACAAGGCCTCTGTTTCGGGTATGGATTTCTATCCTTGTTTGCATGTCATCTAAATAGTTATAAATTTTTTTAAAAAAAGTTAACAACATAGATTAATATGAAATATATCACTCCACAAACATTAAGACCAAATTCGACTTCTACAAGTTGCAATAAAAGAAACAAATTGAACTGAAAATAGTTAACGTACATTCGCATCTATATTTGTTATTTTTATTACAACTTATGTAGTAACTTGCATGTTTGTAGTATGATATATTTCATATTAATCTATCTTTTCAAATTCTTTCAAATTTTGTATGACTATTTAGATGGCATGCACAAAATGAGAGGATATCCTCTCAAGTGATGAAATCACTTTCCCCTTCCTCTCCATTCATATCTTCTTGCCCACCATGCCGTCGTACACGCACAGCCTCGCCCTCCGCCTGCCACCACCAATGACGCGCCCTATAGGGGCTACCTCCCACACGTCGTCTCCTCCCCACGCGGAAGAGGCTGCCCATTGTTGTCGACGGTCGGAACAGTGGCGGGGCGGCGCACGATGACGAGGAGGAGGAAAGGGAGAGAGAGAGAAGAGGAAGGGAGAGAAAATAGGAAATATAGGAGATGATGACGTGGGTACTGCTATAGTTTTTTATATTTAAGAAGGCACTCACTAGTATCTGGGTCCCACGGGTTTTCTTACTTTTAAGTTCCACATCAACACCATGTGGGCGACATGTCAACCAAAACCGCTGTCGAAACCGCTTTGGGACCTTATTTACTATAGTTTTCAGAGTTGAGGGACGCGTCATATTTGGTACTTAAAATGAATTTCAAACTCGGCAACAAATTATAGGGACCTAAATAGAACTTATTCCGAATTCAAAACCATCCTGGCTGGGCCCGGCCCATCACGAACTTAGTTCACTTGTAAGTGGGCCGAGATGCGCAGGATTGGTGGGCCTTGCGCTAACTAAATTGCCTGTGGGCTGGGGCTCTTCTTCGTTGCCTGTGATATCATGAGTATCTGACGTGTGTCGGTTGCATGTGTACGTATGGTGCCACCTGGTGTAGTAGCGGCGTTTCGGTGTTTTGCATCGTAAGAGCAGGTACAATAGCAGGCTACAGACGAGTTGCAAACATATTTTAAGGAGATAAATGATGAGAGAGAAGGACAGCGGGCTACAGATTTGTAGCCAGCTGTAACACGGATTCCAAGACACATCGTGGGGCGGTGGCGGTGGCGGCGGCAGCGCGTCGTCGTCGGCGGAGTGCGCGATCTGCCTGGAGCGGCTCCGGCGCGGCGAGCTGTGCAGCGAGTTGCCGGAGTGCCGCCACGTGTTCCACCGGGACTGCGTCGCGCTGTGGATCAAGAGCAAGAGCACGTGCCCGCTGTGCAGGGCGCGGATCTCGCCGTGGTTCTCGGGATCGATCGGAGCGCCGCCGCCGGTCGCTGACATGGTGTAGACTGATGATCACCCGCATGCTAGTCGTGTCGTGATCGTTAAGTTCAGAGATTCAGTTGGGTGGGCCTGGATGAAGGATCTGGGCCTCTGCAAGACGGTGGGCTAGGAAGTTGTAGGAACTTGTGGCCTGGGAATTTTGTTATTTCTTTTTCTATTTTTTTCTACAATGTGAAGACTGGATTTTGACACTAAGGCCTTGTTTAGTTTCTAAAAAATTTTACCCAAAAACATCATATCGAATTTTTGGACACATGCTTGGAGCATTAAATATAGAGAAAAAATAAGACTAATTACACAGTTTGCATGAAAATCGCGAGACGAATCTTTTAAGTCTAATTAGTCTATCATTAGCCATAAATGCTACCGTAACCCACATGTGCTAATGACGGATTAAATAGGCTTAATAAATTCGTCTCGCGGTTTCCAGGCGAGTTATGAAATTAATTTTTTCATTCATATCCGAAAACCCCTTCCGACATCCGATCAAACGTCCGATGTGACACCCAAATTTTTTTTCGCGAACTAAACACACCCTAACACCGAATAGTTCAAGAAAGCGGAGACTATGGTTAACATAATTCAATTTGAGTTTTGATTACATTGTTCTGTTTTGAAAATGTAAGTTTGAATGTCCACTAAGCTGACATCATGTTGTTCTTTCTATGCTTCCATGTACCAAGTTCTCTCTTTGTGCTGTGTATTACACTATTACTGTGCACGCATCTGGTTTGATCATGACTCAGCTTTGATGCACACATCCTCTGTGCTATCTGCTGTATCGTCGTCCCGAATAAACTCTGATTTCATCGTGTGCAAGCTTGACGCTACATTTGCATTCGGTTCAAGAGGCCCCTTGTAACACGCGTGTGTGCAGGTTACAGCGGGAAGAAGAAAAAGGCATCTGTCTGAAACTCGCTATTGCGCACTTGGTGTGAGTGCCGGCCTAGTGCCTCTCTGAATTCTGAAATCAGAGAGCCATGAGTCAGTTCTTCCATATCGCTGCCCCTTCGGCCCTTATCCTTTCTCTATGATTGATAAGTCACTGCTAAAATTTAAATTTTAAAACTAAATTTTAAAATTGATTTTGATGTTTTTAAGGTAGTTTCTTTTTTATATTGACTTTAGTCGTTAACAACACACATATATATATAAGTTTTACTGCTAATTTTTTATAACGGTTTCTAATCATCCGCTAGCAACCTATGGGAACCTTCTATTGGACATAAATGCCACATTTGTGCCCAATATCAACTAATTAAGTAGACCATATATAGTATAAAAACTTGAAGAAACATAAACAGTATCCTCAACTCAAACATTGTACTAGTATGCATGATTGAGAATTTGATATGAATCAATCACCTACACTCATTCACGTGTGAACATCATGCAAGGTATTCTTTTTCTAAAAGAAAAACTGCAGACCAATAATTCACATATGTAAGCATATCTAAGCTTGTACTAAATATTTTATTATCTACCAAACTTGTTGCATACACTTCTACTACTCCCTCCGTTTCACAATGCAAGTCATTCTAGCATTTTCCACATTCATATTGATGTGTATGCAATGCTAGAATGACTTACACATCAATATGAATATGGAAAATCATTACATACACATCAATATGAATATGGAAAATGCTAGAATGACTTACATTATGAAGCGTAGGAAGTACATACTTACGAGTATTTGGCTACTTGCCATCCCCTTCTCTCTCTCCTTTTCTTTCGCAAACTCCAAACATCTCTCTGAGAGTATCTTCCATACAGCACGCTAATCAGCTCCAGGTCCACCATTTGTAAGAACAAAATGTCCATGTCGTTTTCGCCCTTTACCAACATTCGGTCTGGAACATTCCCAGATCAATGGGTGCCAGCTCTCCCTGTCGCTAGCTGTCCCCTGTCCGGCGTTGAGCTGCAAAAGCCCCCGGCGACCAATCGCCCGCGGGAGCTTGCGCGGCCGCGGGTCAACACGTCGCGCGGCTCCCCGTCGGTCGCTGGAGTGCGCGCGGGCGCCGGCCCGTGCAGAGACACACACAGACACAGCACACAAGACGATCGAGACGAGACCGTGCCGCGCGCGGAAACGTCCAGAAAGCGCGTGCACGCGCACTGCAGAGGAGCCAAGCCACAAGTCGCGGTCGCACGAACGGGACTTCGGATCGCGCGGATCTTACGGCGTGTTACGGCATTGTGTCGTGGGGGATAGCTGGCTCGTTGGCGTACATGGGATAGGATGCTCGACGTGTCATGGCTGAGAGCTCGTCGGCTTCAGTGTGCGGCGTCCTGGACCTACCGCCTAGTACGTGGTTGATTGCGTGTGCTCCCAGCCCAGCAATGCGTGAAGATATTTTTTCACTGCCTATATACTTTACCAGTGCAAATATAACGCTAGGAGGTCTCAAGCCATTTGATTTGCAACAGATGGATAATTGAAACAGTAAAATTGCCAGCCAAGTATTTTTCTGGAAACAAATGTCTTACACCATACTAGTCATTAGTAAATCTCTAAAACATTTTTTTTGAAACCGTGTAAATCTCTAAAACATCGGACAGAAGCAGATCGAGAGGGGGCGTACAGACACATCAGAGGATCTTAATCCACATGCATCAGACTCATTTTACTGTCTGCCTATGTATTTTCCTCATGAAGCCAGAGGATCCATTTTCTATCGTGCGGTCCGTACTTACCTTCTTCGTTTTGTTCGGTCAACGTGTCCCATTAATGAAGTTCTTGTCATACTATGCTCTATTCAGTTCATCTTTAACTGAATTTTTATGGTCTTACTGTGTTCATTTCATACTATAGATTTAAACCGTTTGTACCATTTGAGTTTCAAGACGTTCTTTCAGCGGCTCAAAAGTACCTCGTTGATTTGTGATCCAAATTCATTTGTACTTTATCCCTTTTAGGGTTCCACCATATATATACCTCTTATAAGCCGCCGTGCGGCGTTGTAACTTCACCTCGATATAGTGAAGATATTTTGCTGGCTGGTGCCCGTGGTTTTTTCTCTCCTGCTTTGGGAGGGTTTTCTACGTTAAATATCGTGTCTTCTGTGATTGATCTATTGTTCTTTATCGTTTGTTTGCCTATCGTTTCCTAACACTTGTCCTATCGTAAGAAACGAAGAAAAGTGACATCTTCTGCTGACTGGTATTTGGTAGAGAAAAAACTCACAAATTCTACAAATTTTAGACCGTTTGATCGCTTTAAGATTCATACACTATATTTCTAACCCTAACTCCTCCTCCCTCCTCTAGTCATTCCGAGCATTGCCGTTGCTCGTGAGTGCGCAATGCCTCCGCCTCCGCCCCAGCAGCGGCCACCCGGCCTCATCGGCTGGCCTCTTCCTCCCCCCCCCCCAAAAAAGCAGTGGCGCGAGTGCCCCACACTATCATCTTCCCCGTCTTCAATGGCTCCTGTCATCGGATCCATCACACGCCACAGCCCACTGCCTCCTAACCATAAGTTTCGATTTGTCCCCGCCACCAACGCTGGCCTACTGCTCTTCTTCATCGCTGTGGCTTCGGTGCTGCCTGCCGGTGTCCACACCACTCATCGTCAGGCCATCGTCTCCCATATCCACCGCTCTAAGCCCATCAATCTCCCCCTCTTCCCCTCCAGCCACCACCCTCCCACTTTTACCCTAACCCAGGATTCTAAAGCCTAGCTCCACTGTCTTCGTCAGGGTTATCAGAGTTAGAGAAGAATGTGTCGTCGGAGCTGGGGTTAGAGCACGAATCGTGAAGTAAATCTAAAGATTAGTAATTTGCATGATTTTGATAAAAAAAAAATCTATCTATCGACAACCATTTAAGCCATCCTGAATTTTTTCCCCTACAGGTCTTTTTGATGTACTTTGTGAGCACCACGGGATGGGTAGTTGAAACTTGAAAGTGATATTTCATTTTTAACCTTCCAAGTTTTTATTATTTATTATTGATATCTTCTTCGGTTCTTCACCAATCCCCAGGGCAACGAGGTTCATGCAGCTGCTCTTCCCGAGAAAATATCGTTGACATCCTCGTTTCCCCGCGAACCCAAACAGGGAGCCTTTGTAATCAGTGGAGTGACCGCACATTTGACCTTGCCGTTTGTAACCACGGCAACGACCAACGACTTGCTGGCGCAGAGTGTGATGCTAGGGTTGGATTTATTTTGCTCTTTGAGAGCACATTTGATTTTTTTTTTTTTTTACGACGGATTGGGAGCCAATAACCTCAAGCACACAGGATAGAAAAACAAAACCATAGTATGCGTAAAACATAGGTCTATTGGGGTTGAATTGATCGTTAGTGAGGTAAACTTTAAATTGAGTGAATTTCGGTTTGGACCATCTCATCTCACGTACTACCTCCGTCTTAAAACAAGTGCAGCCTTGAACATCCGTATCCAATGTTTAACCGTCCGTCTTATTCAAAAAATTTATAAAAAAATTTAAAAAAATCACATATAAAGTGTTATTTATGTTTTATCATCTAATAACAAACAAAATATTAATCGTAGAAAATTTTCAAAAAAGACAAACGATCAAACATTGAATATGAACATGCACGTAAGACAAGCAAAACTATTAGCACGTGATTAATTGAATATTAATTATTACAGATTTGAAAAATTGTTTTTAAAAGAAAACACGTTTAGCAATTTGAAAAAGAGAAAGTAGCAAATGCTAAACGCGGAAACGAACGGAGCCTTAAACCTCCTTGACCTTACATTAAACGATAGATATTGTTGGGTTTAGTCTCACATCGGTAATTGGATAACGGGGGAGCACGACTTAAAAGGTAACTCCAAGTCCAATTGTAACCATACAGGACTAGTATATTTGACATCTATTCTAACATATATGAAAGGAGTAACTTTCACATCAATATACAGTGAGTGCACCTGTTGAGATTCAAATGCAAGCCATCCGGCATAGGAGAGTTCCTATGGCGCAGTTCTCTCTTTAGGTTTTAGGGTTACTTTGGAACGCATGAATTCCAAAACATATGATAAAAAGGTAGGATTCGAGTGCCTTGTCACTCCAAATCCTATGGTTAAAAAGCATAGAGAAAAGCTATAGCAATTATCGTTTGGACGGAGCATAGAAAAAACATAGGAATTCATAAGAGAGAAATTGACACATTTTTTTTGCCAGGAGGTTGAACCAAAAAAAAAAAAAATCCAAAATCCCTATGTTTGAGGCATGAGGCATCCAAGGAATTTCAAATGGATTTGGTGAAGTCGTTCATTTTGTTTCAATCGACCATATAAGACTTTTTCTCACAGAATCCAATCCTATAAAATTCCTTCGTTCAAGGAGCCTTTAGCCCATATTTACTTTCTATTATTCTAGATCTTTTACTAAACAGACGTGCAATTAAGGGTCGAAGGAGACTCGCTTTACTTGTGTTAAACACGAAGACACATGGGCCCGCTTGACAGCCCTAGCAGAGAGAATCTCAAGTGCAGACTACAGAGATCCCACAAGACCAGAACCAAAGATGAAAAATGAGAAAGAAACCAAGAAAAAAAAAAGAAAAGGGCACTGAGCAATTGAGCATCCACCCGTTAAATCACCCAAAAAAACTCCAAATGTACAAAGCACCCATGATCCAGCCAGTCCAGTGGCGCGTCACCGCCTCACCGGAGCCCGGCCACTGTTTCCGTCGGCATGGCGCGCTCAGAGACGGCCTCACACGTACGACTCGCCTCGCCCTCCCTTCCCGCCACGTGCCCGTCTCACTCCCCCACACCTCTCTCCCTCTCTCTTCCGCTGCTCCTCCTCTCACCTGACGACCTGACCCTTCTTCTTCCTCTCTGATGATCCCTCTCTATAAAATGCAACTCCGGTGCACCCGCCGATCTTACCTGGAAGTAGAACAGAGACAGGCAGGCCGTCACGCCGAAGAACAGAGTGAACAAAACGAACCATTGCGTCTTGCTGCTGCTGCTGGTTGCAGGTTGCAGCAGCCAGAAAGGCGAGAAGAAGCTAGGTAGGAGGGGTGTGTGTGGGTGTGGGTGTGATGGGGAGGCAGCCGTGCTGCGACAAGGTGGGGCTGAAGAAGGGGCCGTGGACGGCGGAGGAGGACCAGAAGCTCGTCGCCTTCCTCCTCACCCACGGCCACTGCTGCTGGCGCGTCGTCCCCAAGCTCGCAGGTCAGGAAAGAAAGCTCGCTCGCTCGCCATTGATGCCCCCCATACGCGAATTGCATGTTGACGGTGTCGTTCATGGGCGCATCTGCAGGGTTGCTGAGGTGCGGGAAGAGCTGCAGGCTGAGGTGGACCAACTACCTGAGGCCCGACCTCAAGAGGGGCCTCCTCTCCGACGACGAGGAGCGGCTCGTCATCGACCTGCACGCGCAGCTCGGCAACAGGTGTGTTTGTGTGTGTGGGATCGCGTTCATGGCGGATTTCTTTTCGATTTTTGGTTCGTTCTCGGTGACTGATTGGCGTCGCCGGTGGGCGCAGGTGGTCCAAGATCGCGGCGCGGCTCCCCGGGAGGACGGACAACGAGATCAAGAACCACTGGAACACACACATCAAGAAGAAGCTCCGCAAGATGGGCATCGACCCCGTCACCCACCAGCCGCTGGAGCCGCCTCGTCCTCCGCCGCGCGAGCAGGATGCCACGGCGGCGCCGCCGCCGCCAGAGCCACCGGGACAGCAAAGGCCGCCGCCGCTTCAGGAGATCGAGGACAGCGAGGAGGAGGAGCAGGAGCCTTCGCCGTTGATCGAGCCGCACGAGATCACCGCACCACCGCCGGCGGCCGCGGCCGAGGCCGCCACGAGCAACTGCTCTGTTTCCCCTGCTTCGGTGCTCTCCCCGTCCTGCTCCTCCTCGGCGTCGGCTGCCTCGGCGGTGGACGTGGCGGCGGAGTGGCCGGAGCCCATGTACATGTTCGGCATGGATGGCATCATGGACGTCGGCTGGAACGGCCTCATCTCCGGCGGCGCCGGCGTGGACGTCGACGTCGACGTCGACCCGTTCGACCATTACTACCATGACGCCGGCTTCGACGATCAAGACGTCTGGATCATCTGACGCGATCCTAGCAATGTACATAGATCAACTCTCATCTTCTTCTTCTCTCGCGGATTCCTAACTAGCGTAGTAGCTTAGCTTCCCATGTGTTTTTTTTCCCAATCTTTTCTTGGTGAGAATGCATGCATGGTCATGGTTGATGCACCGAATGTTTGACAAAAAATTGAGAAAAAAAAATCAGGTGAGACGAACACAGCTGCATGCGAAGCGCGATGCGTTCTCTTGCGTCTAGCTCGGCGGACGCAGCGGTCAGCAGTGGCGCTGCGGGCGCGTGTGGCGTGCGCGTGGCGCGCCGCGCGTGTCGGTTTCCGGGGGGGTTCGCGTGCGGCGGTGCAGCGCGCGAGACTTTGGCCCTGGGTTTGGGCACGCGTGGGCGTGGCGACGGCGTGTCGCCGCTTGCCTGACTTGACCGTATTCTAGTTGGCGAGCATGTCGTCATGCCATGCCATGCCAAGAGCGTGGTTCTGTTCCTGTTACATTTGACTTAACCGTCTTTTTTTTAACCGTTTCCTGTTTTATTGTGAGAAGCTGATTATACTCCCTCCGTTTCATAATGTAAGTCATTCTAGCATTTCCCATATTTATATTGATGCTAATGAATCTAGACATATATCTATCTAGATTCATTAGCATCAATATAAATGTGGAAAATACTAAAATGACTTACATTATAATTAAAAAAATAACTCACAAGTGCTGATACATGGGAGGTGGATTTTTATCCATCAGGAGTTGATCCTAAACTTCAAAACAATTAAAAAATAATAAAGGTAGATTAATACGTGATATATCACTTCACAAACATACAAATTCAAATTTAACTTATACACGTACACACTATTTATTTTTGTTTCTACTTGTGTAGGCTGAATTTGAAATTTCATATTTGTAAAATGACATATCTCATATTGATTTATCATATTAGTCATTTTCTTAAAAAATAATGATTATTTAAGTGACATATAAAATAAAAAGGTGATATCTTCTTCAGTGGTGAAAAATGTACATCGCACTCATGTGGATATGTCCTAACAAAATCTAACTTAATGTAGAGTAGATAGAATCTAGCTTCATGTAGCGTGGGCACATATTTTATTTACTACTAAATGCACTCAAACTGTGCATATATTACCTCTCCCAGGATTCAATCTCGAGGGAACAACCAGCACTCACACTAAGCATAGAACTCGAATATAAGTTACTCGATTTGTTGTTTCAAACAATTTCTAAACGGATTTATTTTCTAAATGTTATTCAAAAGTTAAAAAGATCCTCACCTAAACTGCCAAATCCCATAGCACAAGCAAGATGTGCCCTGGGCACAACACCTAAATTGTCAGTCGAGCTATGCCCATTTTCCTACCCAGAAAAATGGATTTGACCTTAAAAAATGGATTTGTTTTTTTAATCCCTCTTGAAGGATTGACTATGTACACGCATTATTCATTTCCAGACTTAGATCATGTTCCATCACAAAGAACTCTCAACAATTGCTCTCGTGGCGAAAATTAAGAAGGAGGCCAAGATTTGGACCCTTATTGGAGCTAAAAACCTAACACAAATTTTGCTTTAATTTTTATTTTCCTTTTTCTCATGTAAAGTTCCCTTTGCATCATTTTACTTCTACTCTATTTAATCAAATCGGTGCACTCTAAATGCTAATTTGTTAAAAAAAAAAGAATTGCAGACTCAGATCGAGGTCAAAGAGTCATTTCTCGAATCACCTCTGAATTTGATGATCTTGCAGACCAAAGAGCCAGTTCTAAGGCCCGGTTTATCCTGTGTGCATGCCGTCATCCTCGCGTCATGCTGATGTCATCGGTGATCCATCCGGGTCACACGGCCTCGCGAACCCCACTGCACCTCGATCTTTTTCACTGGTCCACGGGCTCTCCTCATCATACCAAAACTAAAGTCTATAAACATGAAAAATAGCGTGATATGACGATGATGAGATCAACTACTATCAAACAGTAGCAGTTGCAGTGATTGGCAACTTGAGATGTCACATAGAAACACTGCCTTTTGGGCAAGATCGTGCTGTGATGACTGCGGGTTGTAAGCATGGGGCTTGGCCTATGCGCCATGTACTTTCAGAACAATTTTCATCCTTTCTTAGAAATATTTATTTATTATGAGGCATGCAAACTTTTTTTATTACAAGGTAGATGCACATATGTACATGCTACTACACACGTAACACCACACTCGTATCTCGTGAATACGCCCCCCTCACATATGCTTTAAGAGACAAAAATCAGCGACACATCCACGATCTCACTAAATTCTTGTTGAAAATCCATCTGCATATGCGTAGTGTAATATTTATGGGCACTAAGATTTGAACCTTAGTGGATGGAGTCATGCACCACCACACCATTCAAACTATTTTGGAAGGATATTGAAACTTCTTTAAAAACGGGTTTGTCCAAACGGTGCACCGTGTATGCTGGTAGTCTGGTACATAGCATAGTAAAAAGAAAAACTAGACTAGCCAGCGATTGAACCGGAAAAAACCAAAACCGGTGGCAAACACGGTTCGGTTTGCAAAAAAGACCGCTCATGCATGTGAATCAGTGAAAACCGGTCGGTTTTCTAGCGAATCGTCGTGAAACCAAGCTAGTCAGACCGTGAACCAAGCTGAGCTGAAAAAAAAAAGATATATTCATGGTTGCAAGATTGGGGGAGTCCAACCCCTCACCTCATGAAAGGCTTGAGGTATGCCTCCCACGCTTCCACCTAACCATTTCTATTGCGGAGAGGTAAACTATACTAGTTAACAATTTGAGAGTTAGTCAAGATTAAAAAAGTAATTACTTGAATCGGCGGTCCAACCAGTAGACTGGTGAACCGATGACCTCATCGTGTCAATCTCCGGTCCTATTTTTCGCTATACTACATAGGACTGTGCATGCCTTGCGCTCATCTCGTCTGAAACATCTAAGCTGATAAAACAATAATATATGAATTAATTAAGCATTATATAGCTATAAAATTAACAATATATCTTTGAAAAAAAAATATCAGAGCAATGCTGATGTATAAAGTTTTTAGAGATATTATACTTTTAAAGTATGACATGAATAATTCATACATCCATAAGCAGCCCTCACGACCATACAACAGCTCACAATGTCTGTAAAAATTGATCGATCGCTATGAAATTCTATTAGTTGCTCGGGCTCGATGATGTTACTGCCTCCGCTATTGCAACCACAACATAATGATGACATGGCGGCAGTGCCAGATGTAGCTTGACGCCAATGTGATTGCACTCCCTCCATCCATATGGTGTAATCTATCATGGCATAGTCGTTTCAATTGTTTTTTTAATAAAATTTTCTTATAATGTAATTTTACAAATTAGAAAATCACGACGTTATGAAAATCAATCATTGTTTGTAACATAAATATTGTAGTACTACTCCATATCAGTAAATTACATACAATTAGCTTTATAATTGGTCAAAAATTTATGGTACTTTTTGATCGGAAAAGTGATGATCTTTGAGTCCTGAAATATATATGTGTCCATCGCATAGTGGGAGTATAAATTGGCAATTATATTATTTTCTCTTTCTTTCACATGACAACTGAGAGAAAAGGTCAAATTTAACAATTTTGTAAAATAGGCAACAACGTACTAATTGAATACTTCATCCATTTTAAAATGAAGATGTTTTTGTTTTATCCTAAATCAAACATATCCAAGTTTGACTAAATTTACAAAAAACATTATAGTAACATTTACAATACCAAATTAATTTTATTGAATCCACAATTGAATAAATTTATAATAGTTTTTTTTGTTTTAAAAATGTTGCTATGTTATTTATTTTGATCAATTTAAAATAGTTTGACTTATAAAAAACCAAAAAAAATACGTTCTGAAATAGATGGAGTATTTATTAGATTATTATTATGGTTGTAGATGAATGCGTACTTGTATCCTCAGCAATACATACTTGAGTTTCAGTAAATAAAGTATTAACACAATACAATATCAAGAAGTTTCGCTAATAAAAAGAAGCAACTATGGTGGACCTTTTTTTAAAAAAAATCATATGGAGCTATAGCCTATATACAGGGGCAGATCCAGGAAGAACTAATAGGGGGGACTGAACAAGCCATACAAAACTATAACCCTCTTCTAATAAATGCATAACATAAAATTTTAGTGGGGACTTCATGTGGGCTCTTATGGTTGCAACGTCGGTACGTAGTAAGGGCTCGAGACCCCATCTCTCCCATGGTAGATCCGCCCCTGGCTAATACGTATATATGGTTGATTTCAACCAAGTAGCATGAAGACCGTTTGATTGGCATCCAAAGGCGGTCTCTGGGCCCAGAGAATCGAATGGTAACATCATCTTTTTATGGGACAAAATGTTTGTTGGGGAGCATGCATGCTTGGGGGCCTAACCTGTAAAGCTGTGGATACTGCCTCTCAAATTCAGCAGGGCCGTAAACTAAGATATCCATTGCCTCGTGCCAAGATTCAACTACAGTGACGATCAAGAAGGCGCATATATATTTTTGCACTGAATTCATACAGTGACAGAAGGGTGGCCGGTGCAGCTAGCTCCAACCTCCAAGTGGCGATCTGGCCCTCCAGGCATGGCATGGCATGGCCTAGCTCTGAACGAAGCTTTTGCCATCTCTTTCTTGGGCTCATCACCTCACCTCATCAGCCATGACACAGAAAAGTGCCAAAACACCAAATGCCCAAAGGAATTGAGCTTTTCTTTGGGCATGTGTCAAATGTTACATCGTTGGGGCACCCAAATAGGTCCCTCTCTCTCTCTCTCTCTCATCGTGCCTGACCAGTGATGGCCCCACATTTCATTGTCCCATATAGGGGGGAGAGAGAGAGGAGTTAGTGGGATGAGGTTGTGTAGGGATAAGATTTGGTGGAAGCAATGTGTTAGCTCTCCAGGTTTTCGGGCGGTGGCCCGCGACGTGTATGTGTGTCTGCTATATATACTATGGTTTTTTCGTGTTTGATGGAATTTGATTTTGTACCTTTTGTGCTTCGATTACGTTGAACTGATATCATGCGAATGCAAGAATATAGTGACCCATGAGTGCAGGCTAGAGCTACGTGGTGGTTCTGACCTTGGTGAATTACTGCTCTGATAAGGTCAAAAGTGCTTTTGCCATGTTTTGGTGCATATACTAGGTTTGATAAAGTCAAAGTGAAAAATATCATCCTTCGCGCGTTTGCCTTGTCTTTGGTCTTTTCCTCGACGGTGGAGAGGTTGACATCCAAATTTGGCATTACAAAATTTAGGCTAAGTGTAGAGTTGGACATAACCTTTTCACAAAGGCCGGTCATATCGACATTTATACTGTGGTTTAACCGGGTCATAGGCCGGTTTGACCAGGAGTCCCATATCAGTCTGCGTAGTCTAATCGATAGATTTTGAGTCCTAGGCCAATTCATCTATTTTGATGTTTTCTTACTTAAAGACTGGGATTTCTCGAGTCCTAATATTTTCTTAATCCTAATTGGATGTAAAGAAGATTTTGTAGATGCAAGACCGATTTGAATTGACTGACAATCAATGTTAAAAACAATATATTATCCCTACCTCTATCTTTTACCCCTACCTATATCTTTCATCATGTATCTTATGTCTATTTAACATTCAACCCTAATTGCTCTCGTCTCTACGAAGTTAGAAGATATCCTGTCTGGCTTGCTGAATTTTAGGATAAACCGGCACGCGTTCACCTTGATGGGTTCCTCTTGGGTGATTGGTTAGTGACATCTACCCCTATGACGGCATGTTTTGGGGTGCTTTTGCGGGTTGTACATAATATGCTCAATGTTTATTGGTACGAAATCCGTTTTCCGTGTCAATAGGAGGATAACCCAAGCTTTTTAGCATCGTTCCATCATTGCCATTGCCTTTGTCTTTGATTCAATAAGCTGCTAATTCTAGAATATAATCTTTGATTTTTTGTTGTTATCTAATTCAAATGGCAGGATATAGACTTTCGCTTTGATCAAACAACGGTAAGAATATCGGAAGCACTAGTTGTGTGGTGGTGAAGTTGCGAGTGTACTCGACTTCACTCACCAGGACTTAAATCATAGTGCCCACGAATATTACGAACATGGATTTTAGTGAGATCAGGGTTGTGCCGCCGGTTTCCGTCTCTTAGAACAAGTGTGAGGGGACGTTTTGTGGGGTATGAGCGTTCCTTATGTAGTGATGTGTATGTGTGCCATGCAATAAAAAAAGAATATATGTTAGTACTTGTGCTGATAATAAGAAGTTCAATTCCTATGTGAAATTGCATGAATCTTTACATGCATGCTCTGTTTGCCACACCCCTACACACTTATTTGTAATCCTTCCGGCGCAACACCTTTTTTTTTCTTTAACTAGCGAAATACCCATGCTTTGCTATGGGCAAAACAAAATATGTAATAATATGCCATGGACATGTTTGCTTATTTGAATACATATATTCACTTGATTCAAACAAACATTAGACTATTATATAATATCATAAAACATCAAGAACTAATTTTTAAAAAGTACAAAAGTAATATCACCACCACAATCTTTTATAGTAGTATAGAAAAAACATGTCTATATGATGGCAAAATTCTTTAGACTGTTGCCTGCGCAAATTTTCCGAAGTCACTTTAGTAGTTTAATTAGTTTAACCAATTGTAGAGTATACTATCGTCACAAATTAATAAGTTCTTGGGTCGATGAGGTCGAGAAATATGATGCACTATTTGTGAGGGGTTTTTACAATGTGATGATAAAATATCCCGGCCCTGTGGTTTTTGGGCGGGACGGTACGTGTTCCCGGATCAAGAAACGTTACTTTCGAACTCGTTTAATACGTGACTATGTGGACTGTGGAGTACGTATGATCACAGTTCTAAAAGAAAAAAAGTACGTATGATCACAAACCAAACTGCCGTTTGGTCACAGCAATGATTAATCCATGGCGAAGGTCGGTAAAGCCGGCAATCTTGGTGGGTTACAGATCTCACCACTGTGTTTGGAAGAAGTTGGAGAGCACGCGGTAGCTAGAATCATCCTGATCCTGAAAGTAGCCACACGTCACAAGAGAGCTTAGCTACTATACCTGCAATATGGGAAACTATTCTAATCCCTCGAGGCTATCTTACGTATACAGTCATCTATAGCTCTACCGACGAAGAACTGGATTCGGTTAAGGTGCAGTACCTAGTGTGATTGTGTAAATCAAGCAATCACACTGGCATGATTTAAAACAAACGCTTGAGAAAATGTACTGTTTCAATTTTACTGTGGTGAATTGTTTTTGGCTGTTAGATTCAGAAATAGAGGGTTCAGATTATGTACGGTAGCTATTATGCAGTCCTAGTAGCAACTACATTCAGTAACAGATTAAGGAAAAAACAGCATGGGTCTGAAAAAATTAGAGCAAAGTTTATAACCTCGTCTTCTATGTATGTATAACAAACAAATTTTGTGAGGTTTCGTGGGAGTTTCCATGATCCTTACGTCAATAGTGGAGCCTCGAGCCCCCACCGTGCCCCTATGCGGGATTTGTCCGACTGGATTTGATCTCAATCCGGAAGAGCTGGTCGATCGATCCTTGACATGCATGGATCACCTTATCTTCTCTCTGCAGCTGTTTCCACAACATTCTCCTTGTCTTTTAGAATTTTAATTAGTTTTTCCATCCATCGTGCAAAGCTATATAGAGCTAAGCCATGCACACTCATAGAGGAGGACAACACAGAAATGGTTTCTGTGCAACTGAAGCAAAGGTAGAAGAAAGGTTTCCTTGGATGCAGAATGTTCTATGTGGTGTCCCTGTCGTGATCTTGACATTGGTGCAGGTCAGAATATTCTTGGCAGCAGTTTGACAAGTGTGTGATCAATGGGAAGTGTGTTTTGGAGGGGTCAATGTTGTGGTAGTACTAACTAGCTGTTTCTGCTGATGGTAACAGGTGTGTTAGTGGATGCTGTACTGGACCAATGCTGGGGTGGTGGATGCTGAGCAGCCTGGTGCTAGATGGACAGTCCTGTTTGATGACACCTGTTGGTTGCATATACATTTCGTCATCGTTGTCAAAGAACTTTATTGTTTTCTAATGAGTTGAAATTTTTTATTTTTTAAAGTTATCTTGTCATAAGCTACAGTTTTGTATAAATTTTAAAACACCCTGTTTTGTATAATTATCAGTGACACTAGTACTTTTTTTTTTGACTGGAGACACTAATACATATTAAGTTTAAACTTTGACTATTTATCTTTTTTTTTTGAAAAAAATATGAATACATGAAAATATTTTATATTATTGAAGTGTGCAATTTCATAAATATAAGCATACATATTGTATTCATCATAATATAATCTTTTTGTAAAGGAACACAGCAGGGTAGGCCCCGCTGTTAGAAAAAAATATATTAATAATGAATAAAAGGAAATTACAAAAGACTAATCCAATTTAAGATTACATCGTGATCTCTCGCATTAATTCTATGCAACAAAAGGAGGAGATCACCCTTCAAGAGTTTTCTCCAGAGGACAAAGAAGGAAGTTGCTGCTCAAAAATAAAATTATTTCTTTGCCTTCAAATATTCCAAGCACCATAAAGAAACTTCTCCATGAAACAATTCCCTTGATAAGACAGTTTAGCCGAGATAAACATGTGCTCCAAAGTAAGACTTGTATCCCAAATTATTTATCATAGTATAATTATTAAAAGTAAGTTATGGTCAAAGTAAAAATGATATAGTCAATAGTATCAATTATTATAGAATGCAAGGACCAAGTGAGTATAATATGAAAGAAAATCGGAGGAGGGTGAATCCGCTGCCTCCCTCCCTCGCTGATCCAACCGCCACTCCGCCCCCCGCACGCGTGGATCTGGTGGTGGCGCGGCGAGCTTGGCCTCCGACGACCGGCGTGGACAAAGGAGCGGGGGACTACGGGGCAAGGGTTGGGGTTTTGATTTTTGGAAATTTATTATATTTCACGATTTTTTGTTTTGGCATGCGGACGACGTATACACCCGCATAGGAAAATCGTTATTTTCGCAGACCTTTTGGCGCAGACGACTGGCTCAACCGCATGAAAAAAAAAGGTTTTCGCCGCATGGAAAAATGGTTTTTCTAATAGTGAATATTTTATAAACTTTATAATTTTGATAATTAGTATTTTCAAAAATGCTCATTTTAGAAACATAGAGGAATTGTATGTTTGTATTTATCATGAAAAGTACTTGCACATAAAACCATAAATTTATTAGATTAAACTTATCCTAACCTAATAACATATAAAATTATGGTCGGAGTTGTATTTTTAAGACCTTAAAAGTTAAAAATACACATATTTCCGGAGGGAGTAATAGTTGTTGCCTTGGTTAGACCAAGATGATGGAGTGGTCTCCGGTTAGGACTAATACACTACCGATTATGGACCACGGCAATTTGTTTTGCTCCAAATTAAATTACTAGAACTCGCAGATCCATCAAAGGAAAATATCTTTTGCTACAAAAGAGTCAGCCCCCCTTTTCTTTTAGGAAAAAGTACGAATTACAGGAAGTTTGAATTTCCCGCGTGGGTGCTTTCAGGATGGGTGACCGACTGGGAAGTTTGAATTTCCCGCGTGGGTGCTTTCAGGATGGGTGACCGACTGGGAAGTTTGAATTTCCCGCGTGGGTGCTTTCAGGATGGGTGACCGACTGGGAAGTTTGAATTTCCCGCGTGGGTGCTTTCAGGATGGGTGACCGACTGGGAAGTTTGAATTTCCCGCGTGGGTGCTTTCAGGATGGGTGACCGACTGGGAAGTTTGAATTTCCCGCGTGGGTGCTTTCAGGATGGGTGACCGACTGGGAAGTTTGAATTTCCCGCGTGGGTGCTTTCAGGATGGGTGACCGACTGGGAAGTTTGAATTTCCCGCGTGGGTGCTTTCAGGATGGGTGACCGACTGGGAAGTTTGAATTTCCCGCGTGGGTGCTTTCAGGATGGGTGACCGACTGGGAAGTTTGAATTTCCCGCGTGGGTGCTTTCAGGATGGGTGACCGACTGGGAAGTTTGAATTTCCCGCGTGGGTGCACACGACTGAGGGCAGTCACAGATGACTCATCTGTGACGGGCTATAGTTGATGCCCGTCACAGATAAGGGTCATCTGTGACGGGCGCTAGTTGTGGCCCGATAGAAATAGGTCATCTGTGACGGGCTATAGTTTGACTAATCGTCTGGGTCAAAGCTATCGGTGACGGGCTTCACTTAGGGCCCGATTGAGATATATTCATTCGTGACGGCCGTTTGCCCGATTGAAATAACTCTTCACATCAGTGACTTCTAGCCTGTGACGGACGCTGTGCCCGATTGAGATGGGGCTTACCGCCCGATGGAGATGAGGATATCCCTTCTAGTGAGAGTAAAAATAGTCTCACTCTTTTAGACATGTTTTAAGGTCAATCCTAGTGCTCCACCTTAGCTAGAGTCCATGGCATTAAATAGCAAGTCATACTGGATAAAATTAATTTGAGGTGACAATATAGTTAATGAATAGAGACAAAACTCAGGAGATAAATTGAGGAGACCAAAGTTCAGCAAAGTCCACATGCCACATTATTCTAGGATTATTAATAATATTTTTCCCCGGTCACTTCCTCTTCCTAATGGGCTACAAGCCCGTTGGGCTTCCTTTATTCATAGGTTTCCAATGGGTTGGGCTGCCTGGGTAGTTGAGAAACTTTTAGAGTTTTTTTTGGAATCTTGATGGAAATTACCAGACGAATACGATTACCAGATGCTGCGCAAGCGCTCGCCCGCGCAGTGCCGCGACAGGTGGAGGGACCACCTCGCCCGCGACGTGTTCCACCGCCCCTACACCGCGGCCGACGACGACGAGCTCGCCCGCCTCGTCCTGCGCCCCGGCGGCGGCGGCGACCGATGGAAGGACATCAGCAGGGCGGTGCACGGCCGCAGCTCGCGCTCCGTGAAGCGCCGGTGGATGGAGATCGGCACGAGCGATGAGCTCCTCAGGAAGTTGTGGCACCCCCGGTCATCGATGCTGTCTCCGGTCACGGTGGTGGACGCCGTCATCTGATGCGGCCAAGGCTTCTAGCTGGATGGCTCCGTAGCTAGCTAGGGCCAGTTCACTGACGGTCCATTCTTCCAAGAACTTTTTGCTAGTTCATCAGATTGTAAATCTAGCTGCACTACATCCCTTGTGTAATTGTTGGATTAGTTCATTCGATATTCGAAATAGCATATCTGAAATGTAATCGTGTAGTAGATTCCTGCATGATCGTTTCCAATGTTTTTTAATGAACAAATACGATTTTGCTATATATTTGTCGACAAATTTTTCCCCAAAAATTTGACAGATGTAATTACAGTACAATCGTAGTGTAATTACACTGTAACTTGCATGTAATTACACTGTAACTATAGTGTAACTTGTATGTAACTTTCAAAAATCTCTCCGTAACATGTTATTTCGGTAAAATGGACATGGGAACAAATTCTTTCATATATGTGTGCGCTATGATTTGTTTTCTTCGTCACCAAAAACAAATCTTGTAATAGATCTAATGATTCAAAATTATGTGAAACTTACATATAAGTTACACTGTAGTTACATATAAGTTACAGTGTAATTACATATAAGTTGTAATTACACTACGATTGTACTATAATTACATCTGTCAAATTTTTGGGGAAAAATTTATCGACAAATGTATAGGCAGTCCCAACAAATACGGTCTTTTGATCGTATATGTCTGTTACCAAATTAATGGACAACGTACTTATTGATCGAAATATTTGCATGGATGGTTTATATATTCTTGCGACAGTAGATCGAAATAAGGACGGTTTCACTGCTTAAATTGGAACAAACATTGCCTATTCTAGCCATAAATATAGACAGTTTTCAAAGTAGGATTTTCTATACTACACAATAAAATTTATTACTCCAAAAATAAATATGCAAGTTATTGGTTAAAGTAGATCAATATAGAAAACAAATCAAATGTGTTTAAACACCCATTTTGTAAATTATATAGTTAACTTATAATCCGGTGTATTCAAATGCTGATAAGTTATCATAGTTATATTACAGTGCTATAAATACATCATATGGAGCTGACATATAATAATTTATATCATAATACTTTTTCAAATAATTTAGGTGACATGTAATAATTAATGTCATGATAATCTTATAAATAATTTCATATTATATTTGATGGTCAAATATCACTTGACAATTATATAAGACTAATTGAAATCTACATGCATGAAAAATGAAAAAAACATTATATTTTTCAACTATATCTGATTTAATTTTAATTTATTTGAGATTAAGATTGTCAAAGTTTTTTTTAGATTATTCAGAACTATTTGATTGGTATTGCCAAGCAATGGTCTTACTATAATACGACCGCTTAATACATCACAAGAATTATGGTCATTTACGTTTTCTCTTTGCCAGGTTTGGTAACGAATGAACAATCTGATATATTTTCATAGAGTTAAGGAATTATAATATATCGTTCATAAGTGATAATTGATGAATGCACATGCCATATACCCCACTGACGTAATTATAAGTGCATTTCAACAAATTAGTTATTATAAATAATTTTAGAAAATAAATACATTTTTAGAATTAGTAGAGGTGTCTCATGCAATTATGAACAATAGATGACGAAAACAAACCAAATGCTAAAATATAGATCTTTGTCAAAATATAAACAATGAGATGATACTATGAAAATTATCATGGTCACATGTTTGTTTAGCTATATATATTTTTGGTAATCAACATCACTCATTTCTAAAGATTAAGCAGTACTGATTAACGCCATAAACAAAATCGTATCGATGCAAAACATAAGAAACTAACTCTTTTGGAAGAAGTGAAGAACTATTTTCATCACATCCATCTTTTCTTTGTTTCCCTGAAAGGCACCGAGCATAGATAACATACCTTGCTATGCTACCACAAGTATAACAGGGGGCACACATATGGTTGAGGTGAGGTATGCTTAGTATAGTGCTTAACTTCCTACTTACTGATGTAATCGTCTTTGAGGGTGCCGATAGTGAACTAGGATTAATTAAAATCGTGCTCCACACTAGCCGTGAGAGGCACGACTATGTTGACCCATGCTTGAAGAAAATAGATAAATAAAATCTTGATGGTTCCACCCATTAGAAGGGGTATTCATGTCTATTTTTCAACGGTGTTTTCCTAATCACCAATAGAAGTGGTAGTTTTAGAATTTTTATTCGTAGATTTAGAAATAAATGTTGACATAAATATTTAGGAATATAGTGGAAATGAACGTTTTATGTACTAATTAGGCTTATTTTGGTGGTACAGATGAAGTTCCATGAACAATGATAATAAGTAATTGTGATAATAGGAGAGCTTTTCATGTAACTTGGATAAAAGTGATTTTTGTTTGAATATAAGAGACATTCTTATCATTTATATTAAAATCTACGATCCATTTCACAACATAAATTTTTGTTATTATGTGGAAAAAAATCTATAATTTCTTATATGTATATGGTGAGATAAGACTTAATTTCTTAGCATTATTTTTATAAAAAATAAATAAGATGCCTGCACATCTGCGCGTGCTTCCTTTCTAGTTACATTAACATGGGAACATGTCCATGGATTGCATAGATCAATCAGAGTAGAGAGGAAAAATATACACGGGACACGCAAAGGAAAATACTTCTCCTACTCCCTTCAGTCATAAATATATTTGGCATCTAGAATAATATTTGATAAACTTTATAATTTTTATAATTAGAACTTATAAAATGCACATTTTGAAAACATAAAAAAATTGTAAGTTTAGATGCGCCATAATAAGTACTTAACATAAAACCATACATTTATTATATTAAACTTATCCTATAACCATATACTATATAAAGTTATGGTCAGAGTTGTATTTTTAAGGCCATAAAAATAAATATACAAATACCGTATACTTATTACCGGATGGAGTAATAGTTGTTGACTTGCTTAGACCAGGATGACCATCATCTGATACGAAACCTGGGCAATTTGTTTTGGTCCAAATTAAATCACTGGAACTCGCGGATCCATCCAAGGGAAAAAGATATTTTGCCAAAAGAAAAGGAGGGATATTACAGAACAGTATATCGTTGCAATGGAATATGTGACGTTAGTATAGTAGGTATCTGACACCTTCAACGAGGAGACAACATACAAGCGCTAATATTGCCGAATCCATAAATCGGATCAGACCCGTCCCGAAAGAAGCCACTACCCATATAACTACCTCCATTTGATCGCCAACAGCCTAGAAGGCTGTCTCCCACGATAAAATTAAGAACAAGGGCTGCACCGAACAAGAATGAAACATTAACGGCGATGTTGAGGAGAGCAGGGTCATGAGGCAAGAATTTTGATTTATATGTTAATCCATTTGAATGGAAGATTGGGGCATAGAGAAAGCGAGCAAACTTTCCTTTACCACTGATTAATTCTACATGAGAACCATTTGAATTTAAACATACATTAGGATCTCTTACATGTATTTCTATTCCTATACGTATTTTGTTTTCCGAATCATACGTTCCGACGAAACTCTCAATTTCTACAAACCAATGTGTTGTCCAATAATTGTGGGTGACCAGCCAATCAGAACCTTTACCCGTCATGCGTGACAGTGAACCACACGGTAAGAAGCAGCAGTGTGCAAGTTGATGCTGAAAATGACCTAACTTGGAAGAACACCAAGGAGTCACACTACTCAGTGTACTCACTACTCACAACAGGTGTCTGCATCCTCAGCTCCATTGATAATTAACTTGCTAATGGTTTTGGCCTTGATCTCTGAACATATGCAAGAATGAACGGATCAATCAAAATAATTTATAGATAAAACTTTTATATTTGTATCTTTAAGTGGTTTAAAAGCTAATACTAGAAAATAAACTACGACAAAAAAAAAAACACATCAAAATCAACTCTAGAATTAAGTTTTAAAATTTAAATTTTGGCTTTGGCTGATAAGCTAAAGGACAAACAATGAAGGCGGAAATTGAGGCTGTAACTGTAACGGTAGTAACCAAAGCGTAGCATGTATATCTCAATCTCTATCTATCTCTGTCTGACTCTCTAGTATTGTTGTTACTGTTCCCTGGGAGGCATTGGCCATTGGCATGGATGAATGGCTGGATGTTGAGAAGTGTTGACAAAAATTTACTGAATGCTAGTCCATTGCAGACAGGCACAGGGAGCGTCCTTCATGGGCACAGGAAAGCTATGGGTTGGCTGCCTTATCCTGTTATCCACTTTGGAGGTGGTTTGCTAGCTGTGGCATGTCAATGTTGGCCACAGTACTGCTGCTAGGTTGGTGCTAGTACTTTGCTTTCAGCTCAACCTCATTGCTTTTGAACTTCAAACATGTATGTATATATGCTCCTAATTAATACAAGTCTAGAATATAATTATTTTCCGTGATTCGCGTTTAAATTGAACTGTTAATTTCTATACAATTTCTACGTTTCGAAGGAGATATAAGAGAATAAAGTATCTGGCGTGATATGTATACAAGGCCAGATACATCTAAGATGATATATAGAAATGAATGGTTAAAGTTTCGTCACAGGAACCATGTAATAACAAAATTGAGAGATAAGGCTGGTCGCACGCAATAGTTGATTGAGTGATTTGTTTGTGAAAAAAAATAGGTATATTGCTATAATTGAAAATATACGAGTGAAACCGTAACTACGATGTACGTTTTTCGGATGGTCTGATTTTGGGGCGATAAGATTGTGATTTCACGATGGAGAGATGGTGTATAAATACATGGGGAATTGTTTGTATGTGGGGGTCCAAGAGATCACGGGGATATCTACCAACGGGGACGTGCTCATTATACTAACATGTTTCATTCACAGTTCTTAGTATTTCCCTATGAATAACATGTTAATTTACAGCTCATACTAACCCTTCAGATAAGACATGCTCTTAGTATTTCCTTATGAATATGATGTGATAGTTCATTCACAGCTTCCAAGAAGCTTACAGATACATACTCTCTCCGTCCCAAAAAAAAAAAAGACAAACCCTGGTTTCCGTGCCCAACATTTGACCGTTCGTCTTATTTGAAAAATTTTTGAAAAAAAATTAAAAAGACAAGTCACGCATAAAATATTAATCATGTTTTATCATCTAACAACAATGAAAATATGAATTATAAAAAAATTTCATATAAGACGGACAGTTAAAGTTGGACACGCAAACCCAGGGTTTGACTTTTTTTTGGGACGGAGGGAGTACGACAACAGCACAAACTATTAGTACGATGGCTTGCAGACAGCAATCGTGCAACCATCCGAAATATCAAAAACCGAGTTACATTGTTATACATCTCTCAGTTACATCATGCATCGCCGCGCAGAGTTGCTAAAAAGATCGCTTCCTTCTCATCTCTGTTCCTTGCACATGCAAGCCATCAGAGCAACAGTTATATATGTTCAAGGAGGTATACAGTCGAGCCCTATGTTGCCTTCTTGTTTATAGAGCTTTGTCTGACCAGGCTAGCAATCGTCAACTTGTGTGATTCATCGTGGCAACCTCATTATTGCAGCAGTCCACTTCTCTTCCCCCAACCCATGGCTACTATGTACATAATCGTGCAGCCAGCAATGGTTCCCAAAGTGGTTTCCCAAAATTTCATGTTTGATGCTCGTTTCTCCTCCTCATTTGTAGGATCAGCATAAAGCGATATACCGATATTCATCCCAAAAAGACCAACAACGGCCACTCCAGCAGTAATGACAACAGTTGCAGTGGAGAGCATGACCCCCATCTGTAGAAGTTGATTTTGCTTGTCATCCAACATGATGTTGATATAATCTTCTGTATCATCAACATACTCTCTCAGCTGCAAGCATAGAGAAGAAACGTCAAATCTCAACTGCACATAAAGCAACATGTATTTGGTTTATAAACCCTCAACTGCACAACTCCCTGGACCAGTTTCCCACAGTTGCATGTGATGCTCATATAGGAGAACCAAAATAAATCATTGTAAAGAACCTCCCATGAAATCAGGAAAAAACAGAGCAAATGCCAATGGATCCATGAAACACAATGCACAACCTTCCTAGCAGCCCAACATAACATGCATAAAACATTATAAAATTGTAGATTCGTTGGTAATATACTTGCTGACAACAAATAATAGGTTGTAAGAACACTTTGGAGCAATACAAGGAACAGGGAAAGGCAAAGTCATTACATGGGATAGCTTATTAAGTGTGCCATCAATTTGAACAAAGTAGGCCTCCAAAAGCATCTCCAGTTCTTCAATGTGTGGCTTATAGCCAATAAAGGTACCATTGCTTACATCTGCCTCACTTCTATAATCTTCATCCCTACACAGATATAAAATTATACAAACACAGAGGCAACAATGGCTGATTATGGGTGGAAGAGACACAAATACATCCTGTTTTATTCTTTCAAGTAAAATGTAGACATGTTGTGCTCTCATGACTTACCTATCCACCTCCAGTTGAGATGGGTTATCAACCTCAACTCTAGATGAAGTCTCACTGATTTCTTGGCGAGTAAGCTTTTCTGTCAAATACATTTCAGCCATGTCCATTTCATCATCCAACAAATGCTCAAGTTCATCCCTCACCTATAAGAAATAAATATTTTAACAAGGGTGGAATGCATTCAGGGAATGTTGAAGGAAATAATATTCAGAAGAAAGGCAAGCAAGCTTGAGAGGAAACTATGGAGGACAACAAAAGACCGATGCTTGTGTGTGCATGCACATGCATGTGATTGTTGTGGGCTGCGGTTGTTGTATTTAGCCTTTGGGTGTAAGTGGTGTGGGGGAAGTACTTCACACAACTATATGAAGGTTAAACAAGTAGTGTTGCAGCCAGCAGAAGGAAAAAAATAATCATGTTTAATAACACCTGACCAATTAGGAAGTTCACACATTTAGCAGTTGCACTTGATCAAAAAATATGTTTGATGGCATAAACATCAGATACACACACAGTGTTTATCTCCAAACCATGAGAGCAACATAAATAAGATTTAACATAGGTAAGAACGAAAGAACCTACAGGTAGGTGACATGAAGTGTGATTGAAAAGGTACAATTTCCTACCTTCTGCACACGACCAGAGATTGCAACCAGGCGGCTCTTAATTTGCCTAACTCGCTCAAGATTTAGTGTGCTTATCTTTGAAGTCAGCTCATCAAGTGCTGGATACGCCTCTTGCTCCAGAGTCGACGTCTGAAGGAGGAAAAAGGTCAGACACTATAAACATCAAGTAGGCTATGTTTTACAGGTTGTCTGGTTTCACAAGATGCATGAGTTTCTCCATAACTAAGGTTCAGAACACCTCTTTCACAGCGAATTTGAAGAACCATGCTTCATCAAATTTCTATATGTCTCTCCTAAGGGCTTGGCCTCAAGTTAATAACCACTTAACCAGCACATGTGAAGATAAATTATCTAATCTTCTATGTAAAAGCAATGACCACTTAGTTACCAAACAACCGAAAAATGTATCAAAGCTTTTTATTAATTCAGTTCCATATATGCATTCTAAAACTTCACCAAACTTTACATACAGGTGATTGCATAAGGAAAAGCACTTACTTCCTCTTCTAGGCTTCTACAGGCTGACTCAAGGCACACTTCAAGTGCTCGGAATTCGAAGGGTAAAACCTTGGTATTTCCATCTTTTGCAGCAGTCAATGTGGGCATACTGTTGCTGTGAGTCATTCCGCCTACCACATTGGAATTCTTGTTAGTCATCTCCAATTCATTTGGTGTGGTTGAAGTCAGAGCAGGAAATGGTGAAGTAACTGCAGATGATTCGCCTTCCATATCAGTAAATTCTGCAGCCTGATAAAGAAGAAAAGACATTTAGTGATATAACCCCTAACACGGTCAGCACATAGAAGTAAACCATCATCTATTGTTCTGCCTATGCATTATCCTGGACCATTTCGCCATATCTATCTGCACCTGCTAATAAATTTTGTCTTGGTTATGATTATCTCACAATGGCTACTATCAGTGTTTGAGGAGGGAAAAATTAAACAATGGCTATTACGCAAAGTTCATTGAGGGAACACAACAGAAATTAACAAGCATCTACATGTGCTCTCGCAAATGTACTCAAGAAGAATCAAGATGAGTAGGGCCAGCCTGATTGCAATTCTGATAAACTACAATTAACAAATATATAATTCCACAAGGTATGCTACGGATATACAGTAGTAATTCTTATCCACTCGAACCACTGGTACCATACCATACAACTCCTAACACATACAGTCTATAGGCAAAAGGGCAAAATGATTAGAACCCATATAGGGCAGTTCAATCCACCATAATCTCAGACCTCATACCACGATTCTTCATATAAATAGCAACAGGGAGGGAGGGAGGGAGGGAGGAGGAGATGTTGGACCTGGTCGGAGGACGAGGCGAGGACGCGGGCCTGCAGGTCGCAGACAAAGCTCGCGAAGGCGGGGTCCTTGGAATTCGGGAGCAGCACCTCGGCGGCGGTGATCACGGCCTTGACGCGCTCCAGGTTGACGACGATGGCGCGCTCGCGGCCCAGGATCGTGGAAGGGTACGACAGCAGCGGGTCCAGCACCCGCAGGTCGCGCGCCGGCAGCCCCGTCCGCGCCATCACCGCGTGCTTCCCGGCCTCCTCCACCCGCGCCTGCCCCGATGATGATGCCGTCCTCGCCTACTCATGCCCTCACTGCGCCGACCGCATGTCCGTCGCATGCTTGGCGACACCGCCAATGCGCCTAGTCCACCGACCCTCTATAGCACCGTCCTCGCCACATCGGCCGCATGCCCAGCGTATGCTGGGCGGCGGCCGCAGCTCCACCCTCGTTGAGACGACTGCGTGCCCACCATCACCATCACCGCACCCGTGTACTGCGCAAGGAGTGCTCGTGCTCGGCGAAGATGGGCTGCTCGTCCTCCCAGGCGTGCGCTCGAGGACGGTGGCAACGAGGTCCCGGGGATGTGGACGATGACGACGAAGGGTGCGGCTCTGCTATGCGTCCACGCGCAGGAGGTCAACAAAGATGAGGTGCTCATGCACCCAGCCATGGCTGAGGACGACGAGGGGTTGTGGGTGCTTCGCCGACGCTACCCTTCTCCTTGCTCATGGTGGAATCCCTTTCTCTGGTGTCGTCGTGTTCGCAGCCGCTGCTCCTCCCTCGCTCCCGCTCTTGCGCTTGGCAATGATAAGCCATGTGATGTGCCCTAGCCCCCGTCACATGTTGATGAGTACATCCCAGCTACACTTGACGTAAACAAGGGTGATGGTTTACGTCATACATCACATGAAGAAAATAAAGATGACGAAAACCAAGTTGATGGATTACGTCTCAGCAAGAACGATCAAGCATATCATGGTCCAATAACGCGCAGCCGTGCTAGGAAAATACAACAAGAGGTGAGCTCACTCTTTGCTCAACTTGACCCAAATTTTAGTGAAAATTTTGTACTACCTAAATGCTCTACATTTATATTGCTAAGGTTTACGCCCGAGGACATCATCACTACGCCAACAAAAAGGATGGGTTACGTTGAGGATGACAAAAGGATGGGTTACGTTGAGGATGGCAAGGGTTACTGTAGGATCAAGGAGGCCGACCAGAGGGGTAGGCGGTTTTGAAACTTAATGGCACTTAAACCAAATTAACCTAAGTTGCTAGGCAAGGTGAGGTGCAAGGTTAACTAAGCAACTAAGTTAAGTTTTGCAAACCTAGGGTGATATGAGCTCAAATATGCCTCTATGAATGTAAATTGCACAAATGTAAATGCAACAAATAAATGAGACAAGAGACAAGAAATTTTTCACCGAGGTTCGGAAACTCGCCGGTTTCCTAATCCCCATTGAGGCGAGCCCAACTCCACCGCCCAACCACGAAGCCACTGCACGCCCCCTTCGTCAAGGGGTGGGCAAGGCGGGAGCCGGCCCATGGAGAGGACTACCCAAGCCTCGATACTCGGGGTAGTTCTTCCTTCACTCCGAAGGTGGTGAACTCCAAACCACTCACAATCGGTGCCAGGCCTCCTCCACAATCTCCTCGAAGAGGTCACCGGGCAACACCTCCACAAGCCGTCTAGGAGGCGGCAACCTCCAAGAGTAACAAGTCTAGGATGCTTGCCGAGGATGATCAAGTGCCACACTAGCTATAACAATGAATCAATGCACTTGGATTGGCTTAACTCACTCTCTAACACCTCACTAGATAAACTAAGTGCACAAGGGTGTGAGAGCTCTTGCAAGGGTTCAAGATAATGCAATGGAGTGCCAAAACCCTACCCTTGCTGCTGGGGAGTGGGTATATATACCCCCAACCACCAAAACTAGCCGTTGGAACCGAAATCCCCAACTCTGTGCTCTGCCGGTCAGACAGCCGTTGTGAGGCCGGTCAGACCGGACTACTTTGTAACGGCTAGAAAACTAGCCGTTATAGGGCAATCATTGAGCCCACTCAAACTGGCCGGTCTGACCGCAGTGTAGTGGCCGGTCAGACCTTCCACGGCTCGGTCAGACCGCCGTCGGCTCGGTTTGACCGGTTGCGGCTCTGGCGGCTCTGTATCGCCACCAAAAACCAGACCAGTGCAACAGACCAGTGGGGCCGGTCAGACCGGCCCTACCACGCCGGTCAGACCGGCTAACAGCCACGGTCAGACCGCAGGTCACTTTTCAGCACAACCAACCGTTAGTAAAACAGCGATATCTCTTACTCGGATCTCGGAATTTGGCGTTCTTGGACTCTATGGAAAGCTTATTCAAAGGGCTATCCAACCCATGAACAATCCATCCAAGAAACACAACTTTTCTCAGGGAGAAAGGGCTCACACTCCAAAGGATACTCCACCGGACATAACCACATGAGGCTACCCAAACCTATAGGATTTGCCCACTTTTCTCTTTGTTTAGGACTTGAGAAAACTCACCACACTTGGCTAGACAAGCCCAACAAATGAACCTACATGCATATGAACTAATATGGCACAAGATCATCCACGTGCTCGCTTCATAGACCCCTCTTGATAGTACGACGCCTATCTAGTAAATCCGGTATACACCAAACACCAAGACCGGGGAAAGAGTAGAAAATATTCTTAGTTCAATTATACCTTTGCCTTGCGCCATCAAACTTGGGGTCAATGCTTGAGCCAAGATCAACACTCGGGACCATTCGCTTGAACCATGTTTATGCTAAGGTCTTGACCATCCTTTGTTAAGACTTTCTTCTCATCACAATCTTGACTTCATTCTTGTCGACATGGCGATGTCCTTGGCTTGGTGACCATCAACCCATGGTGTCATCCATTAGCCTCATCACAATTAGACCTATTCCTTTGCACGGCTCAAAGGAAAACATTAGTCCTAACAAATCGGTTGTCATCCTCTACTTGATGACCAACCGGTTGCATATGAAAGATATGGATATGTTTGTTGAGTATTCATTAACATCACAAGTGTCATATACTCGTATGCAAGCTCAAGTGCAAAGATCCGATATAAATAATAGGTGAACAACATGAATCTAGAACATGCACAATAAGTGTATAGGATTTGCTCCCCCTAAATATATGCATACAAATAAATATACAAGAGAAGCAAGTGTATGTATAAGTTATGAAGAACCAATGGGGTTTATCCTATACACATGGAGAAGGCATGTAGCAATGATAAAGATAAACAAAAAACACATACCTTCATGATCTCCATGTTCTCAATGTAAAGGAGACTAAATAAGATAAGACTCAAGTAAACATTAGCCTCACACTTATATAACAATAACATGAAAATCATATATATGAACCTATCAAAAAGTTGGAGATAAGAAGTGATACATATCGCTTTATCTCCATGAATTTCATCCTTGTCATGATTGAGGTCCATCACCAAAGAATGCATATCTACCACATCTCATTATCGGGAAATAACCTTGTTGAAAACTTATGTAAAAGAGAGGTTAATCCCATAGACATCGGTTTATCATCTATCACCAAAGCAACAATTACACAAATTGTTTAATCCAAGATTTTTTTTAATTTTCTCTCTTTTGTGATAGATAATAATCCAATATAAACAATATAGAGAGATGAGATGAAAGATGATTTCAAATCAAGATAGAAATCTTATAATAAACAAAATATAGAATAGCCTCCCCCTCAAGATATGCATACGTATAGATATAAAGGAACACATATGCACATAATCAATCAAGATCAATGAGGGAGCTCACATTATATTTTGGATCCACAAGAGAGACCAAGTTAGAATATGTGAAGTTTAATACATACCTCTCATCATTTTTATTTTCATATCCAAATGAGACTAGTCAAAGAAAGGCTCATAAAAACGTTAGTCTCATATAATTAGATTTGTCATTAATCACCAAAACCAAATTAAGGCACTTGAACTTACAAACCGTCCCGCAGTCGCCGCCCCATCGTTACAGTTGACGAGGAGGAGGACGAGCGCCATGTTGAGCTTCAGCGCCTCGGCGATGCCCTTCGCGGCGTACCCCATCACCCAGAACGCCGGCGTGCAGCGGTACTGCACGAACTTCCACGCGAAGAGCCCCGCCATGGCGTTGAACCAGAGCGCCAGCACCCACGCACGCTGCCACCTGCGCCCTTACTGCCGCTCGCCGCGGGCTCAAATTAGCCACGTAGGCGCCACGTCAGCCAAAACTGCTATCAAAACCGCCGAGGGACCTAATTCGTACCGGTTTTGATAGTTGAGGGACCCGTTATATCTGGTTTTGTGATTGAAGGATGGAAATCGGATTCGTTGACAAGTTAAGGGACCTAAGATGAACTTATTCCAACCATCTTTGGTCAAATCTCTACGACCGATTTCAGGGTCAAAAATCTGGCCTCCTATTGAGCCACGTGGCACAATAAAAATTTAGTAAGACATCTCCAGAAAACTACCACGTGTCCATGAAGAGGAGCTAAGAAGTTGTCTCCTGTACACATACATGATACACCTATCAGAAATCTCTAGAAAATTCGAAGACTCTCCGACGGAGAGATTACCTGGTCGTTGGAGAAGATGAAGAGGTAACACTCCCGTGCACATCATGGTAAATAAGTGTGTACAGTTCATGGCACAAATTCTATAGATTTGCAACTTTTCATATGGTACCAAAAAAAATGACGAGTATTGTAGCTCCTTTAAACAAAATTTAGAACACCTTTAGATAAAATATCATCACCAGTTTTATCATTCAATAGAAAACTCAACTATGATTTTAGATAAATAAAGAAACCCTAAATAGTGTGGAAAAAAAAGAAAAATTAAGGATTTTCGTAATAATGTGATTTGCTAAACTAAATTTTAACTTAAAAATTGATTAAAATCTTTATTCAAATGTACCTTTTTTGTTTCAATAAAATTGGACTAAATTCTTATAAAACTTTGCAAAATTTATGTTAGCTTTGTATTTAACATAATGTCATTTTAAAAATCAACACAGACTCCATTACACATATTTTATCATTGTTTTCCCAAACTACATATCTATAAAAATTAAAATACAACTAAGTTTTCAATTAAAAATATTAATATGATATTTACAATTTAATGGCTTAAGATATGGAAATTTGAGGATGTCGTCTTTTTGCAAGAAACATAATACTTTTTAACAACATGAAAATGAATGCAAGAGCTATAAAACAAGCATGCCAATCGGCACGCTCAATTTCTAGTATAATCTGAAATACTCTTTCAATCTCATTCTTTCAACTAATAATAGGATCAATCAAATCCTATACTGTCTCGCATGGTCAAGTCTAGACAAAATAGAGTCACCGTGCACTCTTCTCTTAACAACAATTAAAAAATATTTATTATTATTATTTTTATATGATACGCTATCAAGAATATTAGCTATACTTATCAAAGTAATCTGATAATTGTATTCAGAGTCGTGCAGGGTCTCCAATACAAGCCATGTATGTAGGAGATGGAAAAAATCAAGGATCCTATCCGACCCAAGCCTCAGATCAATTTGATCTTGCTCCGATAAAACCAAGCCCAAGCCCATGCATCCGCACATAAGAACATTCAACATACACTTGGGAAAAACCAAACCAACGTGGTAAACGATACAAACGATACGGATCTTTCTCATGGAATAGGATGTTTTTTTGACAGTTTTTTTCACATTGCACGGTGCCGAACCGGATTTTTTTTATAAATGCGCATATTTTCTCACGTTGGGTTGGACAATTTTTTCGGAGTAGTATTTTTCTATAATAAACGGTGTCTTTTTCTTGGGTAGAGTCAGACAATTTTTTCGATCCAGTTATTCTCGCGTGGATTCAGTCAGTTTTTTTCCGATTCACTTTTCTATAAACAACATTTTTAACGGTATATTTAGGAGTGGTTTTTTTATCTCGCATTGAGGCGGACGTTTTTCAAACCGTTCTTTTATAAACGATGTTTTTTTTTCTCATGTTTTTTTCTCGTGTTGTGTCGGATGGTAGATTATTTTCTCGTGTTGAGCTCAGATGGTTTCTCGAACCGGATTTTTTATAAATGGCGTTTTTCTCGGTTTTTTATTTTTTATGGGAGTCAGACTTTTTTTTCTTTTTTTTTTAACTGAGGAGGCTATGTTTTCCTTTTTTGGAGTCGGATGTGAGAAGTTTTATTTTCCTCTTTTTTTAGCAGTTTGACTTTTTTTTAACGGCAACACTTTTTTTTCCTTTTTTTAAAGGAGTCGGACTTTTTTTAATGGACGATATCTTTTTTCTTTTTTTATTTGCGATAGTAGTTGTTTTTCTCGCTTTTTATTTTGAGTCAGACTTTTATTTTTTAACGGACGACGGAAATTTCTTGTACTTTTTAAGTAGTCTTGTACTTTTTAAGCAGTTTTTAAGTAGTAGAGATAGAGATAGCGATGTCAATATTTTCAAAGACACACACTATTCGACTCTCAGAGTGTGTTTGGTTTTAGCATGACATTGGAGCTCCTTTAAACGGAGGGAACAGACGGAAATAAAAAAAGAAAATTCCTTACGTGCATTTTAATTTAGTAGTAGCCATATTCCTTCAATACAGACTTATTCTTTATAAAGCAATTTTACCATCCAACATTAGACTTATTCTTTATAGAACAATTTTACCATCCAATATTAGCAGTGGCGTAGCTAGAAATTTTCCATTGGGTAATCCTATTTCTCGTGATGGAGGACGAAAAAATTTAGCAGTGGCCAAGTACCAGGTAGATAGCAAATATAATGATGCAAAAACAAGCTAAACTACAAAATCTACAAATTTTGTCCCAGGTCTTGCCTACTTATACTACAATTTTTAATATTACCATACAATCTGATATGCATTTACAAAATTTGTTAAAGACCATCTAATTCAAATAAATTATCGTAACATAAGACACCATGATACTAAAAAAAAGACAGCTAGCTCCAATCTAATCGTATAAACAAATACAAGACAAAAATGCAATAATAGATACATAACACTTTATTTTTTGAACGGAAGTATATAACACTTTTGAGTTGTCAGACTAAGCGAGTTTAAGAAGCATGATATATCAATGATCCATGATCTTTAAAGACTGAATAAGAGCAAATCGGTTTAAGAGTATAAATCTCAAAGGTATATGCGTGCTTTAGCAAACTTTGTGGCCAAAGAATTTTATTTGATAGTAGGGATTAAGGTCTCTAGGCTAAAATCTAGGGTAGTCCTGTGCCCATATGGACCAACAGCTAGCTACGCCACTGAATATTAGGTACATCGAAATACCACATTTTGCACGCAAAAATTTGATACCTCGATACACCTAATTTTACACTAAAAAGTACCTTCGAGGGACAAAAAAAAAATTCGTTATATGTCCTTGAATTTTCATTTTAATCTCCTCAGGGCATGGCAAAACTCAACGGCAAAAAGGAACATTTCTTATATTTGATGGAACCAGCTTTTTAATGAGAAAAGGTAAATTAAATCTGTAAAAGCTAGTTTGGTCAAGTAGCTAGCTTTTTTTTTTTTTTTTGTAACAGGCAACTTTCATTATCAGCTTGGAAACCAAGCCCAACAACAGCACAAAAACAGTCTTAACAAAATATAAAGGTTGTCTACCAGCTCGAAACTTAGAGACAAAAGGGAAGTAGCTAGCATCTTGATCAATAGGCCAGATATGATGTAACCTATAATTCAAAATTAGCATTATTGTATATACGAAACGTTTTATTTTCACTCATACTCCTACACAGTTCAGTTAACTCACTGCTGCACCGATATATGTCCATTTCCTCTAGTGAAGACGGCATGCCTTCCTCCGGTAGTGAGGTTATACGTGGACAGTACAGGATCTTCAATGTTTTCAACAATGGAAAGTGACGAATCTCCGAGGGCAATGATTCCAGATGCTCAAAGCCAGACAAGGTCAGCCTCTCCAAAGATGCAAGCAGTAGCAGTGCAGCCTTGTGATTGTCGGTCAAGATGTCTACTCTATCAGACGGTGTACCAAGAACTCCACGAATGGTTAGGTCCTGCAGAGATGTTAGCTGCCTGCATATTGGCATGGAGAGGAACTCGTTGTCATCGATGTCCAAAAGTTTCAATGGCATTGTAAACTCATGACCCTCTTCCTTGATTTGTTCTGCTGCTGATTGCCAAGATGGTACGAATCCTGGGGATTTGGAAACTTCCAAGGACATGATACTAGTGAGGGATCTGAAACCCTTCCATGATGCCAGTGCAGGGCAATCTCTGATGCTGAGCTTCTCCAGTGCATGGCAAGAATGCAATTCCACGGATGCTAAAACTGGATTTTTGTATATACTTACTTCTTTCACGGATGCAAGGGAATGAGAACCATCCAGTGTGCACAATGAATCACATCTCTCGACAATCAAAGTCTTCAATGATTTGCAAGCGTCGAGCTGTAGTGATCCTAACTTTGAGCAACTTACTATCTTCAATTTAGCAAGGGAGGAGGGAATCTGTAAACCTTCGATTGATTGCAACATGTAACAATCTTCGATGTGGAGCTGTTGTAACGCTGTGCAAGAACGCACATCTAGATATTCCAGAAGTGGGCTTCGGAAAATATGTAATTCAGCTAGGGAAGAGAGCTTTGACTGAGGCAAAAGCCTATCAACCATGTCACCGATGTTAAGCTTTAAAATGGATGGTGGTAGGAGGCTACAACAATTTGATACCACAGATTCTGCTTCTGAGACCATGGAAGATAGAAGCATAGGGCATCTCCTAGTATCAAGTTCCTTAAGGGAACTGAACCCTCCAAGGCCATCCTTGGTACGAAAAAGGATGTCTGAAAAAGATATCTCTAATTTCTCCAGAGTCATCAAACCACTTGGAGGAATGTGCCACAAACCTTCCTCTGTTGAGCAGTACTGTTCATCAGCAAACATTCCGACGGCTAACGATGTTATGTTTTTGCAGTAATGTACCTTCAGAATTTGAAGCAAAGGCAGGTTTAACATCAGTTCGGAGAGCTGTTTCCCCGTAATATCGCATCGAGCAAACTCCATCTCTTTAACTGAAGATGGCAGACATAGATTCGGGCTGTTTGAAAATAGAATAGTGCAATCTTCCACTTTAAATTTTTTCAATGATGTCATTTTCCGGAGTTCCTCCCATGCCAGGTATTTCACACATGGATAGCATCTAATTTCTAGTTCTTGCAAGTCCTTGAGTTTGCTTAATTTCAATATTGTTTCATCTATGGCTTGCAAACTGTTAGATTTGTCACCCTCCATCTCCAAGCATAGCCTACTTCCATCCGTGACGCTAAGTCGGAACAACATATAGTCTGAATATGCATTCCATATATCTATATCAGTTAAAGTATCCACTAGGGGAAAGGGTGGCAAATTAGAGTAGCCATGACAGTCACGTATCTGAACCCTTTGAAGGCGAGGGAATAGGTGCTCAGTCAGTGTGCCAGAAGTGTTCAGCTGAAATGGCAAATCCTTTAGATGGTGGCATTCTTGCAATTCAACGACTTCTAGGTTCTTGTATGGCTGGTCTCTTTCCGACTCGACAAATCGTCGCAGTCTTGGCATGTTACGCAGTTCTAGAACCTTCAAACGACCAATTGGTATGCTTGTGATGTGAGACATGTTAATCAGGTGCAGTTCTTGGAGTTCTGGCAACTGTTGGAGAGGTGGAAGTGCAGACCAGTACTTGCATTTCTCAAGATGTAGAGACTGCAAGGAAGTGAGACAGAAACTGCTACTCAGCCATGATGGAGCAGAACCATCGTATCCTTCTATCTGTAGTTTCTTAATGCATGTGGGAGGTTCAAGGCCCTCTATTATGTTAAGACTGCTCGAGGATTTCTGCATATCAAACCATGATAACCGCAAACTAGTTAGCTGTAGTTTGGAAAGGAGCCTAGCCTTCCTGGCCTCTTCTTGGCTTTCCAAATTCTGAAGATTGTAGATGCTAATTGATCCTCTGATTTCATTCAAATTTTCCAGTTGCGCGATGCAAAATTCACTCTCCTTCCTGACATCAAATGCCATAAGCTCTTGAAGGAAAATCAATCTTCCTACACTGGCTATCTGTGCATGCAACTCCTCTCTGGCCATAAAATGTCGCAGGTTGACAAGTTTGTTCAGGCCTTTTGGTAGAATTGTGGTGGCATTGAAGCTACTTATATCTAGGACATGTAACTGGTAAAGTTTACATATAGCCTCGGGCAGTTGCAGTTTAAGGCCTCTGTAGAAGGAGCTAAGCTCGAGATAGCGAAGATTGATAAATCCTGAGATATTGGGTATCAAGATATTCAGATCAGGATATACCACTTCCATCTTCACAACTCGGACCGCTCTCACTTCATTGAATTGGTGATGGAATGTACCAGCAAAGCTCAAATCATGTGCACCAAATAGCATCAACGTACTTAAGTTCTTTTGTGGTAATGTGCAGAAGGTCTTGGCAAACTCTTGCATGAAGTTCTCGTTAGGTTCGACGGTGCCATCGAACTGCCCATAGTACGCCGACTCGGTGATTATACTGACATGACGAATAAGCTGGAAATCACCTGCAGGCTTGAAGTCTTCTATGGTGAAGGATTCATGAGATGAAACTATCTGTGCTAAATCATGAACAAGATCATGCATGAGTAAAGATGATCTTGGAGGCTCACTAAGGAAAAATCCCCAATCAATCAAGTCTGCTAGATACTTGCTTCCAATTTCCTCTGCTCGGGTGCATTGGTCAGTGAAAGGTACAAAACCTTGGGCAATCCAGATATGAACTAACCGCTTTTCATCATAACGATGGTTCTTTGGAAATATAGAACAGTAAGAAAAGCATTGCTGGAGATGTTTTGGTAGATAATTGTAACTGATCTTCAGTGCTGGTATGATATCATTGTCATCTTTTTGGTTCTTCCATTCAGTATTATCTAAAATTCTAGTCCAGTGTTCATCATCAAGTTTCCTCTTTAGTAGTTTTCCCACACTTTTTGCTGCCAAAGGATAACCCTTCAGCTTCACAGCTATCTCTCGCCCAATTCTCTGCAGTTTCCGGTGCCCTTGATAGTTTTCATCCCCAAAGGCGCATTCTTTGAACAGACCCCAGAAGTCTTCAGGCTCTAAACCGTCAAGATTAATGTCATAAGTTGCTCCTGTCATTCTGGCTACAGACGATTTTCGCGTTGTTACTATAATCTTGTTTCCTTTTGCACCATTGGTGATTAGAGGAGTTAAGAACTCATCCCATTTCTCCTTCTTGCTGTCCTCCCACATATCATCCATAACAAGAAGCACCCGTTTCAACTTCATCTCATATCCAAGGATGTTTAGGAGCTCATCAAAATCAGTGACAGTTTCATGTCTGTCACCATGCAAGAGCTCCAACAGCTCGCGTGCAATTTTGACTTCATTGAAATAAACAGAAACATAGAGCCACAGAACCATGTCAAAATGCTCCGACACCGCTGGATCTTTGTACACCATTCTAGCTAGGGCTGTCTTCCCCACACCTCCATTACCGACAATCGCGAGAACGGAAAGATTCTGCATATTGGATTCCTCACTCGTTAATTTGCTTATTATCAAGTCCCTCTCTGCATTCCTACCATGAACTTTGGGTTCAGTAGAAAAATATGACATCTCCCGAACATTCGTCCTTGAGTTCTGTGAAACTTGTAGAATGTGGCGATCCAGTTTTTCAAGCTCAAGGGCCATGCCTATATCATTGGTCATCCTGCAACATTGTTTGACATGTTCACTTATCTCACATGACATATTATCCTTCTCTGTTATTTCAAGGTGAGGTACCAAACGAGTATTCGTAACTTGGATCATTGTGCCGGTAATGTGTGGAACAATCTGCAGAACAACACCAAAAGAAGAATCTTAATTCGGTGCTAAAAGTATCCATTGTGTATAGTGTGGAAAGAAGCATGTTTTGGACAGCATTGTTATGCGCAAACTGAACAAATTAAAACATCCTGTTGCGTTTAGACAAAATTAATAATGGATATGCAAAGCTGACTCCCTACAGTTTAATCTTAAAAAAAAAAAGCAAAGCTGTTATTGCAATAGAATAAACATATATAGAATTAATCAAACTAAAATCAATACAAATATTATAAAAAGAAGCAACGAAACTAGAGCTATATGCATTTGAGGCCGATCAATATATATGATAAATGGACTATATTCCAGGCAGTTGCAATTGCTATCAATGTTTTAAATAGCGGGCTAAGGCATTTAACGATTCGCTTCTCAAATAGCTATAGCGGCAGCTATAGCGGGCTAAATGGAGCTATAGCGGTTAAATTGTATATGAGAGCACATAGCTAGAACCCTTCTCAAACAGCTATAGCGGGAGATAGCGGCGGTTTAGCGGGAGATTTAAAACCATGATTGCTATACAAGTTTAAACTTCTTTCTAATCTTAATAAACTTTGGCCACCTTCTACGCCGGACCGGCGGAACAAAAATAATAAAGAAGATATTTTGCCTTCTTTAACAGTAATTTTGGATTTCCAACCGGCAGGAAGAAATTTACTTCAATTACACCTAGTACCATCTGAGTCGAGCTAGAATGGTTTACAATTAACAGCAATAATTGTGTTTGAATCGACATACCACTAAAGTCAGCTATAACATTAAATTTTACAAAGTCAAATGCAATTTCTATTTTTACGGAATGTATTTCAATTTTGAAATCCTCTAAAAAAGAATTGTGCCCTGGTGTATTTAAGACATATAGATAAATTTGGCTCAAAGAGGAATATATATCCCATTTATCTTATGAAATATATATTATTTATATTTCAGAATTATTTTTGTGTGCTAACTGTATTTTATTTTACTCTAAACAATATTAAGGTAAAAAAATAAATTTAGGAATTAGTGGGTTTGAGTTTGTGTTTAATTTGGTACGGTACTAGCTCTCCTCAGCCAGGTACATATATGTGGATACCTTTTAATGGCGAGTTACTTTTATACAAGAAATGAAGAGGAATGATTTTATATACGAATTGAGAACAGTAACAGACCTTCATCCTGAAGAAAAACATTGAAACACTATTACGGCAAAAGAAAAACCACCCAAGTCTAGCAATCATCCAAAATTTGATCATATATATAATAAAAGTTGGCTATAAGGCATACTATGTGCTACGACTTGAAATATTGAAGGTAAATATTGCTTCAGGGCATATAAAATCTATGTAAATTTGCTGATAGACATTACAAAAATATATTACGGCTGAAAGACAACTTAAAAAACATGTAATTTGATAGAGGATATTTTCGACTCAACTAGAGAGATAAATTGATCAAGAATACAAAAGTGCCCCTAAGGCAAAAACTTCTGACTGAGGATGTCGTGCATATGAAATATGGCATATGCTATATTTGGGGTAATGGTAGATTTCGAGTTGCAAAAAAATGAAATTTTCACTCTAACAGCATATTTGAAACCAATGGACATAGGAGTATTATCGTCTATTTAATTTGAAGAATTTTTCTCTCCTATTAAACTGAAAATGTCCTTTAGCAAATTACTAGTTTTTAAGGTGTTTTTCAGTCGTGACACGATTTTGCAATGTCTACTAACAAATTGCATAAATTTCAAGTGTTTTATAGCAAAATTTATCTTTTGAATATATATAATCTTTTAGCTGCAAAATGGATTATATGATGCAACGTGAGGAAAAAATAGGCAGCACCCAAATGCAAGTTGAAGAGGGCATCGAACCAAGCTAATAGCTGGCCAACAGGCCTGCCGTGTGCAATTATTGCATGTACTATTTCCTGTTGAAAAATCTATTCCGTGTACTAATTTCTGTTCAAAAGACTATAGCATATGTACTAATTTCTGTTCAAAAAATTATTGCATGCATGTATTATTTTTGAGGACTAATTTATTGCATGTACTATATTTTGAGGACTAATATATATCCTATTTGTTGAAATTTATTATTTTGAGGACT
>CM020178.1:18360387-18376604 GCA_009805545.1 Oryza longistaminata
CGGGGCAGAGTAGTTACTCATGGACATCGCCTGCAGTCTGCAGATCTGGGCGTTGCATGTATGCACTGACCATATCGTCGTCGTCTTGGAGCTCATCGAGCTCGTCCACCTCCACCTCGCCCCGGATGCGGTAGTACTCGAGCTCGCCGAGGAGGTCACGGGCGCGGGCAGCATCATGCGAGGCCTCCCTGAGGCACAACTCTAACGCCTTGTTCTGGATCTCCTTGCCCTCCGCCTCCGACAGCACCGAGCCGATGCGTCGGCGGGCAGCAGTGAGCAGCTGCACCTCGCCTCCCAAGCCGACGGTGGAAGCCCACAGCTGCAGCGCAGCAGCACGATCGTCGTCGTCGACTCCGGTGCCGCCTGCGACAGCAACCGCCTTCTCCATCTGCGCGCCAACCAACAGGATCGTCAGGGATTCAGGGTGGTGGCGCTAGCTAGCGACGGCAATGTGTGGCCTTGGCGTAGAGATTAGCGACGACGGCGACCGGGCCAACGGCAAACAGGAACGGTGGGTCACCGACGAGGCGAGGTCGCCGAAACGTGTGGGTGAGAGAGGGGCGGAGGGGGGAGGGGACGGAATAGACGTGTGAGATTCCAGACGTACTCGACCTCCTCGATCGAGTGACGGAAAGTCAATTAAAGTTTTTTTTTTAAGAACATGTCAGTGCTTTTTTTACTGCTCTGAAATTAATAAAAGCATATTTTTCATAATATATGTTGCCATATTGTTTATTTTTTCATACTTCTACTCAAGCAAATAAATGATTTATTTTTTAAGTGATAAATCAAGCATTCTGTACACAAAGATCCGGCTACCTGTTGACTTTATTATCATCGCAACTAACCCGATCCTACCCTACACCGATTTCAAAGAGACAAAAATTTTCTCTCTTAGTTCTCAAAAAAAAAAAAATTCTCTCTTTAATATCCGTATCAAAGGATAAAAGTTGCTCCATCTTTAAATATAACAACTTTCAAAGTTTAAACTTTATCCAAAGTATAGCAACATATAGGTGGTGTTATTTTCTCCTTATGATGAAGATGAAAATTAAGTTTTTTACGCAAAACAAGGTGGTATTAACGTATGATTTATTGAATTTTAATTATTACAAACTTGAAAAATAGATTAATATGATATTTTAGAGCAACTTTCATATAGAAAGTTTTCGCACGAAACGTACCGTTTAGCAGTTTAAAAAGCGTGCTACGAAAATCTTAATCTTCATCCAAACCTTGTTGGAGAAAAGAACGGGACCTATAATACTTGTAAAAGATGACTTTTATCTATAAGCTATCCATACTAATCCTTTAGTTTTATTATAGCCTCAATTAGCCCGGCCTATACCACACCCTTCTCAGAGCAGGTTTAATAGGTTCTAGTCAGCAGACGGTAACATGTTCCACATCATCAAAACATCATCATTATCCCATGTGGAGGAGTGAGAAAAAAACGAAAGAGGGCGGAGCGGACGGTCCATCTATCACCCGGCTGCAGCGCTACATACGAGAAAAAGGCGTTTCTTCCAGTTTGATGCGAGCGTATCCACCGCCGCTTCATCCCTCCTGCCAATCATGTGCGCCTCTCCGCCCCTGCACCGTTCCTCTTCCTTGATGCTAGATTTCTTCATTAGCACGCCAAATCAGTCTCGCCTCCCACCAAATCGATGTATAATTCGTCACCAAGTTGCAGCAAGATGGGCGACATTCCAAAAGAACGTGTGTGCCGACGCATATGGAGGTCCCGTCGCCGGCGATTCAGCCTTGTCGCGCCACCGCGGCCTCAGTTCGTCGTCCCACACCCTCGTTCGCTTCCACCTACAGACCGGCACCTTGTTCCCCGCACTAACACGGCCGTAATCCATGGCGCCCAGCCCTCCTCCACACCATGCTGGTTCACCACGTCGCAGCAACCAGCCATGATGGGTTCGTCGACTCAAGGACCTTGGTTGTTTTCTACTGGAATTGGTCCATATGCATATGCTGTCCCATTGATATGTCCTATTGATCTGTTCAAGGCTTCATATGGATGCATGCCAATGTATTGAATAGTTCCTAATGTGTGATTCACTTGGGTGTATATGGATCAGATTAGCACCTAAATTGCATTAAATTTATCACGCAAAACAATTCTTAAATTGCGGACCTGCCTCTCTACAGCCTCAGGAGGACTAGGCATCTTGAACTTGGAGGAATTTGCAAGGGCTTTACGACTGCGATGGCTTTGGAACGAGTGGAGATCACCGGAAAAAGCATGGGTGGGGTCGGGAACACCCTGTGACGACATGGATAGGTTACTTTTTGCAGCAGCAACAACCATAACAATCGGGGATGGAGCGAAAGCAAGCTTTTGGGATTCAGCTTGGCTGGAAGGGAGAAGACTAAAGGATGTAGCTCCCCTGATCTACGCGGCCTCCAAGAAAAAGAACAACACGCTACAACAGGCCTCAGCTACAGACCAGTGGCTGCTCGATCTGGACCTTCCTCCAGCCTCAGGCTGGACAACGGAGCTGGTCAGCCAGCTAATCAATGTCTGGAGTGCGGTGTACAGTGTACATTTCACAGAGAAGGAGGAGGACAAGATAGTGTGGAAGCTCACTAGCCACGGTGAATATACGGCGACGTCGGCCTACAAGGCGCAGCTCCTAGGTACTACAACAACCAACTTCAACATCCTAATATGGAAGCCGTGGGCACCACGCAAGTGCAAGACCTTTGCCTGGTTGATCATCCAAAATAGAGTTTGGACCTCCGACAGACTGGCAACCAGGGGTTGGCAGAACAACTCTTTCTGCCCCTTATGCAGACACACCCAAGAAACAGCTCTCCACCTTCTCGCAGAATGCAGATACACCAGGAAAATCTGGGTGGCGTTATCTGATTGGACTGGGTGCGGTCAACTGAATCCCGGTCAATGGCAATCAACTCAATCGGTGTCAGAGTGGTGGCAGGCCACCGCCAACTTGAAGGAAGCCCCAAAGAAAGCACTCCGCACGTTAACACTTCTGGTCAACTGGGAAATCTGGAACGAGAGAAACCGTAGAATTTTCCAGCACAAAGAGCTATCTACCGGAAGTCTGTTGGCCAAAATTAAAGAGGAGGCCAAAACATGGCCTCGGGCGGGGGCGAGGCATCTTGGTAGCTGGCTTGCTTTTTAATTTTAGTTCAGTAGGACCGAAGGTCCTTAGCCTGGTTTTTCTTACTTGTAAAGTTTACTCCTTCTCTATTCAATGAAATTGGCAGCTCGCTGATTCGTTCAAAAAAAATTCTTAAATTGTGTGATGCTTGATATGTTTTCTTGTCATAATCACCATTAAATGAATATTTTGTACCCGTGTTATTTTATTTTGTTGGTAATTGTATGGTTGAGCATATATGTATCTTGTTTGATGAAATAACCACAAAGATATAGCCATAGCAGATCATGTGCACATGCAGCCATTAAATATCCAATTGTTGAATAGGGCATACTAATAGCCAAACATATAGCCAAGCTATTATATAAGTGAACCTTAAATGAAAGCTTTAGATGACATGGTACAGTGTACAGCCCGCTGTTGGCTTTCTTATTAGCCATGCTCTCAGGCAACCAAGTTCTTTGGCCCTTTTTCTTAATACTCGTGTCAAAGGCTAAAACTCACTACTTCCTCCATCCCAAATATAAGACAACAACAACTACTAATAGAAAAAACTATTACCACCTTTTCGTTTGGATCATCATATAAATGCAATGCACATATCTAATGGGATTAAAGATTAGAGATATCTGACGGTGGAGGAACTAAAAAAAAATGAATTTAGAGGAGAGGACAAACTAGTTAATTGTATGTGACAGGGTTAAGGATAAGTCATACCCTCTATCCTTGGAGTCATATGATATACGGATGCGGTATATCTACGAGTATACGGAAAGAGTATGCTAGATTAAGGAAATAGTGTCCACGGAAAGGGAAATAACAAAGTCCTACTCGGAGAAGATTAGGATATTATCCTCCCGTACGAGGTCCGTTGTCTCCGAGTTTTACTTGGAGACTAAGGTGATCTGCGGTATAAATACAGGCCCTCTGGGGGTACAAGGTATTGAATCTTAGTGCAAGACACTCGCCACCACAGGAGCAATCCAGAGGACTTGAAGCTTGTTTCGTTGATAGATATCGTCGAGCCCATTTTGACAAGGATCTTGTCAGTAATTTCGGAGTTCAGTTGTTCTCTTTTCTACTATGTGGTTTCTTATAATCCCATATAAACTGAATTAGGGCTATTACCTTACGAGAGGCCTGAACCAGTGTAATCCTTATCTTTTTGTGTGCTTGATGTTGTATCGTGTAGATCCTCATGTAAAATCAAAGTGTTTTTGATCCTTATTCAGCGATGAACAATTAGCATATGAGATTATTGGTTTGATATTTGGAGATAATTGGCGAAGTGGTTTTTGGACATGATTGGATTTGCAGGTGATTTACAGGTGCTGCTGTTTGTCAGGATCGGTCAGACCGGGCATTGGTTGCCGATCAGACCGGTGCTATGTGAGCGGTCTGACCGGCCAGCCCACGGTCTGACCGGCCGAATCTGTGTCGGTTTCGGTTTCGGGTTGTTTCATTGGATATCCGTGGATGTTTCATGTTTATGGCTTCTAGATGGATACTGTACGTATGTAATACTATTATTTGCTAACAATGAGTCAAGTTGGAGATAGCTTGGTCTCGGAATATGGTTTCTTTGTTTGATTCATGTGTAGGTGACTTGATGCCTCGGGAGAGTATTGCCGGTGAGACCGCGGGAGAGTATTGCTAACAATGCTGCTGTTTGTCGGGACCGGTCAGACCAGGCATTGGTTTCCGGTCAGACCGGTGCTATGAGAGCGGTCAGACCAGCCAGCTCGCGGTCTGACCGGCCGACTCTGTGTCGGTTTCGGTTTCGGATTGTTTCATAGGATATCCTTGGCTGTTTCATGTTTATGGCTTCTAGATGGATACTGTACGTATGTAATACTATTATTTGCTAACAATGAGTCAAGTTGGAGATAGCTTGGTCTCGGATATGGTTTCTTTGTTTGATTCATGCGTAGGTAACTTGATGCCTCGGGAGAGTATCGCCGGTGATGGATCGGGGGTCTACTTGGAGATAAGATGATGTTCGGACGGTCAGATATTACGCGGGATACTTAGGCTAAAGATCAATGCATGTGTGGTGAAGATTCCATATGGCATACGATGGAGATATTGTGTGCGTATGGGATGCGGAGTCAAATTTTGAAGGACTCCAAATTTGGTACAGTTGGAGTTTGTAAAGTTGGTTTCTTTTACGGGAATGTTTCCTAGGTGGATTAGGACTTCTTCTATGAGTTTGGTTCGTGGTTTTAGGCTGCCTACCTTATGTATAAATAGAGAGGGTGTGTGAGGCTTCCCGGTATCGCTTTTGAGAGCATTGAGTTGAGAGTTGAGTTAGGGTTTCGAGTTTAGTCGAGATTTTCATGAGGAGTGCTGTTGTTGCACTTTGTAAACACATAGAGAAGTAATAAAGTTGTCATCTACATCAAGAGTTCTTTGATTTGTGTTTGCTCGGGTTCAGTAGTCTAACTGGCGAGACACCGGCGGCAGCTTCAGGGGGTGGTTCCAGATCTCGGCGGTCCGACCAGAGAACCAATCTCGGTCAGACCGACGGCTTCCACACGGTTAGACCGGCGCATCACTTTCGGTCAGACCGCGATTCGTCGAAATTGAGGGTAACTTTTAATTCCACTAAAAGTTTTGGTTTTTGGGTATACCAACCATTCACCCCACCTCTGGTTGGCTTAGTTCTTGCTATTCGATCTCACAGGTGGTATCAGAGCCTTGTTTTCTTTGGATTTTAATCGATCTAGAGTTTTAGCCATGGCTAACAAGTTTACAACTAAGCCCCATCTTTTCGATGGTTCGGATTTTTCTTATTGGTGTGATAATATGCAATCTTACATTATGGCTAAGGATTATAATGTTTGGCAAAAAGTTGCACAGCCACATGTTATTCCTGAACTGATTGACACTATTGCTTTGAAAACTGAGTTTAATAACAATTGCAAGCTCGCAATATTCTTTTGAGTGGAATTTCTCGTTCGGATTTTGATCGTGTTTCGCATTTTAAAACTACCAATGAGATTTGGAACGCTTTGAAGAACTTTCATCAAGGAACTACTAACATTAAAGAACTTCGTCGAGATCTTTTAAAAAAGGAGTACATAAAATTTGAGATGAAACCTGGAGAAGCTTTGGATGATTATCTTGGTAGATTTAATAAGATTTTGAGTGATCTTCGATCTGTTGATTCTGCTTATGATGTTAATTACTCACAATCTGAGGTTTCTCGTCACTTTTAAATGGACCTGATATGTCTATTTGGGAGATGAAAGTTACATCTATTAAAGAGTCTGTTGATATGTCTACTTTGACTTTGGATTCACTTTACACAAAGCTCAAAACCCATGAGATGAATATTCTTTCTCGCAAAATCGATTCTAAGTCTAGTGCTTTGGTTTCTTCCTCGACTTCTTTGGATGTTGATGCTTCTTCATCAAATTCTACTATTCTTGCTTCGATTCATGCCATGTCCGATAAGTAACTCGAACAATTCGAGGAAGATGATTTGGCTTTGGCTGCTAACAAGATTTCTCGACTTATGAACAATGTTAGGTACAGGAAAAGAGGTGATCCAACTCGTTGCTTTGAATGTGGTGCTCTTGATCACATTCGTTCGCATTGTCCTAAGCTTGGGAGAGGCAAGAAAGGATGACAATGGTGGAGACAAGACCAAGGACAACATGCCCAAGAGCACGTTCAAGGGGAAGAAGACTAAGGAGAATCTCAAGAAGATGTTTGATCAAGTCTATGCCACTTTTGAGCCACTAAGCGATGTAGATGGTGAGAGTGAAGATGAAGATAAGGGAAAGAACATCTCCGGTGTTTGCTTCATGGCACGTGGTGAATCGGATTCAGAGTGCGAAGACAATGATGTGCGTTCTTTTGAGGAAGCCATTCTTATTTTAAGTGCAAAAAATAAGAGTGTGAGAAGATGTATAGAAAGTAGGAATTTATTATTGAATCTCTTAATTCTGAAATTGCGATGTGAGTTCTTTTGAGGAAGTCATTCTTATTTTAAGTGCAAAAAATAAGAGTGTGAGAAGATGTATAGAAAGTAGGAATTTATTATTGAATATCTTAATTCTGAAATTGCTATGTTAAAATCTCTCATTCCTAATTATGATGATTGCAAAAATTGTGAGGTTTTAATGCATGAAATTTCAAAAATTAGATATGTCAATCTTGGATTTGCCTTGCATACACGCACTTTGGATGAGTTGTTTTTGACTAAAAAGTTGTTGAAAAAAATATCAAATTTCTATTCATGCTAGTTTGATATTTAACATGATTTGTGCCAAAAAGTTAAAACAACAACATGATGTTATGGATTGCTCAACATGCACACTAAACAAGATGAAACTAAAAGATGCTTTACGTCGTGTTGAGTACATGGAGGATATTGTGAATACCAATGAAGTGCTTTCTTGCCCCAAATGTCGTAAAAGTAAAGATGTCATGGGTGGTTGTGAAAATTGTGTTAATTTGCAAAAAGAGGTTTCTTATTTGAAAAGTTCTTTGAAAAGATTTTCTGATGGTAAGAAACAACTTAGCATGATTTTGGATCAATCTAAAGTGACTAGTTACAATAGGGGTGTTGGTTTTGATGTTCATGATTATTTCACCAAAATCAACCAAATGTTTTGAGTGTAACTGAACATGATGAAATTTCGACAAAACCATGTGCTAAGAAAACAGTTTTTAAGTTTGCTAGAATTATGCCCTCTCTTTCTACAACACTAAAAGAATCAAAAACAAATCTTTCAAAACCATCTACTTCTGAAGAAAAGTATACTTGTTCTTTTTTAGTAAAGATAGACATCTTGTTGGTTTTTGTTTCAGATTAGCTCGTAAACAGAAAATGGAGAGAGAAATTGCTTTTGCAAAATCAAAGTGGCAAAAAGGCCTCAGTTCGTCGTCCCACACCCTCGTTCGCTTCCACCTACAGACCGGCACCTTGTTCCCCGCACTAACACGGCCGTAATCCATGGCGCCCAGCCCTCCTCCACACCATGCTGGTTCACCACGTCGCAGCAACCAGCCATGATGGGTTCGTCGACTCAAGGACCTTGGTTGTTTTCTACTGGAATTGGTCCATATGCATATGCTGTCCCATTGATATGTCCTATTGATCTGTTCAAGGCTTCATATGGATGCATGCCAATGTATTGAATAGTTCCTAATGTGTGATTCACTTGGGTGTATATGGATCAGATTAGCACCTAAATTGCATTAAATTTATCACGCAAAACAATTCTTAAATTGCGGACCTGCCTCTCTACAGCCTCAGGAGGACTAGGCATCTTGAACTTGGAGGAATTTGCAAGGGCTTTACGACTGCGATGGCTTTGGAACGAGTGGAGATCACCGGAAAAAGCATGGGTGGGGTCGGGAACACCCTGTGACGACACGGATAGGTTACTTTTTGCAGCAGCAACAACCATAACAATCGGGGATGGAGCGAAAGCAAGCTTTTGGGATTCAGCTTGGCTGGAAGGGAGAAGACTAAAGGATGTAGCTCCCCTGATCTACGCGGCCTCCAAGAAAAAGAACAACACGCTACAACAGGCCTCAGCTACAGACCAGTGGCTGCTCGATCTGGACCTTCCTCCAGCCTCAGGCTGGACAACGGAGCTGGTCAGCCAGCTAATCAATGTCTGGAGTGCGGTGTACAGTGTACATTTCACAGAGAAGGAGGAGGACAAGATAGTGTGGAAGCTCACTAGCCACGGTGAATATACGGCGACGTCGGCCTACAAGGCGCAGCTCCTAGGTACTACTGCCACCAACTTCAACATCCTAATATGGAAGCCGTGGGCACCACGCAAGTGCAAGACCTTTGCCTGGTTGATCATCCAAAATAGAGTTTGGACCTCCGACAGACTGGCAACCAGGGGTTGGCAGAACAACTCTTTCTGCCCCTTATGCAGACACACCCAAGAAACAGCTCTCCACCTTCTCGCAGAATGCAGATACACCAGGAAAATCTGGGTGGCGTTATCTGATTGGACTGGGTGCGGTCAACTGAATCCCGGTCAATGGCAATCAACTCAATCGGTGTCAGAGTGGTGGCAGGCCACCGCCAACTTGAAGGAAGCCCCAAAGAAAGCACTCCGCACGTTAACACTTCTGGTCAACTGGGAAATCTGGAACGAGAGAAACCGTAGAATTTTCCAGCACAAAGAGCTATCTACCGGAAGTCTGTTGGCCAAAATTAAAGAGGAGGCCAAAACATGGCCTCGGGCGGGGGCGAGGCATCTTGGTAGCTGGCTTGCTTTTTAATTTTAGTTCAGTAGGACCGAAGGTCCTTAGCCTGGTTTTTCTTACTTGTAAAGTTTACTCCTTCTCTATTCAATGAAATTGGCAGCTCGCTGATTCGTTCAAAAAAAATTCTTAAATTGTGTGATGCTTGATATGTTTTCTTGTCATAATCACCATTAAATGAATATTTTGTACCCGTGTTATTTTATTTTGTTGGTAATTGTATGGTTGAGCATATATGTATCTTGTTTGATGAAATAACCACAAAGATATAGCCATAGCAGATCATGTGCACATGCAGCCATTAAATATCCAATTGTTGAATAGGGCATACTAATAGCCAAACATATAGCCAAGCTATTATATAAGTGAACCTTAAATGAAAGCTTTAGATGACATGGTACAGTGTACAGCCCGCTGTTGGCTTTCTTATTAGCCATGCTCTCAGGCAACCAAGTTCTTTGGCCCTTTTTCTTAATACTCGTGTCAAAGGCTAAAACTCACTACTTCCTCCATCCCAAATATAAGACAACAACAACTACTAATAGAAAAAACTATTACCACCTTTTCGTTTGGATCATCATATAAATGCAATGCACATATCTAATGGGATTAAAGATTAGAGATATCTGACGGTGGAGGAACTAAAAAAAAATGAATTTAGAGGAGAGGACAAACTAGTTAATTGTATGTGACAGGGTTAAGGATAAGTCATACCCTCTATCCTTGGAGTCATATGATATACGGATGCGGTATATCTACGAGTATACGGAAAGAGTATGCTAGATTAAGGAAATAGTGTCCACGGAAAGGGAAATAACAAAGTCCTACTCGGAGAAGATTAGGATATTATCCTCCCGTACGAGGTCCGTTGTCTCCGAGTTTTACTTGGAGACTAAGGTGATCTGCGGTATAAATACAGGCCCTCTGGGGGTACAAGGTATTGAATCTTAGTGCAAGACACTCGCCACCACAGGAGCAATCCAGAGGACTTGAAGCTTGTTTCGTTGATAGATATCGTCGAGCCCATTTTGACAAGGATCTTGTCAGTAATTTCGGAGTTCAGTTGTTCTCTTTTCTACTATGTGGTTTCTTATAATCCCATATAAACTGAATTAGGGCTATTACCTTACGAGAGGCCTGAACCAGTGTAATCCTTATCTTTTTGTGTGCTTGATGTTGTATCGTGTAGATCCTCATGTAAAATCAAAGTGTTTTTGATCCTTATTCAGCGATGAACAATTAGCATATGAGATTATTGGTTTGATATTTGGAGATAATTGGCGAAGTGGTTTTTGGACATGATTGGATTTGCAGGTGATTTACAGGTGCTGCTGTTTGTCAGGATCGGTCAGACCGGGCATTGGTTGCCGATCAGACCGGTGCTATGTGAGCGGTCTGACCGGCCAGCCCACGGTCTGACCGGCCGAATCTGTGTCGGTTTCGGTTTCGGGTTGTTTCATTGGATATCCTTGGATGTTTCACGTTTATGGCTTCTAGATGGATATTGTACGTATGTAATACTGTTGTTTGCTAACAATGAGTCAAGTTGGAGATAGCTTGGTCTCGGATATGGTTTCTTTGTTTGATTCATGCGTAGGTAACTTGATGCCTCGGGAGAGTATCGCCGGTGATGGATCGGGGGTCTACTTGGAGATAAGATGATGTTCGGACGGTCAGATATTACGCGGGATACTTAGGCTAAAGATCAATGCACGTGTGGTGAAGATTCCATATGGCATACGATGGAGATATTGTGTGCGTATGGGATGCGGAGTCAAATTTTGAAGGACTCCAAATTTGGTACAGTTGGAGTTTGTAAAGTTGGTTTCTTTTACGGGAATGTTTCCTAGGTGGATTAGGACTTCTTCTATGAGTTTGGTTCGTGGCTTTAGGCTGCCTACCTTATGTATAAATAGAGAGGGTGTGTGAGGCTTCCCGGTATCGCTTTTGAGAGCATTGAGTTGAGAGTTGAGTTAGGGTTTCGAGTTTAGTCGAGATTTTCATGAGGAGTGCTGTTGTTGCACTTTGTAAACACATAGAGAAGTAATAAAGTTGTCATCTACATCAAGAGTTCTTTGATTTGTGTTTGCTCGGGTTCAGTAGTCTAACTGGCGAGACACCGGCGGCAGCTTCAGGGGGTGGTTCCAGATCTCGGCGGTCCGACCAGAGAACCAATCTCGGTCAGACCGAAGGCTTCCAGGCGGTCAGACCGGCGCATCACTTTCGGGCAGACCATGATTCGTCGAAATTGAGGGTAACTTTTAATTCTGCTAAAAGTTTTGGTTTTGGGGTATAACAACCATTCACTCCTCTCCGGTTGGCTTAGTTCTTGATATTCGATCCTACACCTCATACCAACGTACTCTAATATTCTCAGAATATATTCCATGGGTATCCCCGTTGACTGTATGCATGCGTGCCTATTTTATATTATTAAAACATTGGAAAATTGTAGTAGAATAGAGGTTGTATATTTTAGGTGGAGGGGAATATCAACTCGAAAACATGATTAATTCTGTTGCTATACTCAAGGAATATTATAATCTATAATTGCATTTGTTGACTTTGTTGGCACTGATTAGATCTTACTTACTCCACAAGCCGCTGAGCTGTCCTACATAGCCGCTGAGTAATATAATCCACAGCTTCAAGTTGCACGAAACCCAATCCTTATTTCCCTATTTATCCATAAAAGATACCCTATTAATTAAAGCTGTGTTCGGTGGAGGATAGTAACCTATTCCATCCACACGAAATACGGGGCGATCCATTAGCACGTGATTAATTAAGTATTAACTATTTTTTAAAAAAAATAGATCAATATCATTTTTTTAAGCAACTTTCGTATAGAAGTTTTTGAAAAAAAGGTACCGTTTAACAGTTTGAAAAGCGTGCGCACGGAAAACGAGATGGAGGAGTTGTGAACTGGGGATTCCGAAGCCGTGGTTCCCAAACGGGACAGGAAGCATGAAAAACGGAGCGGTCCATTAGCGCATGATTAATTATGTATTAGCTAATTTTTTTCAAAAATAAATTAATTTAATTTTTTAAGTAACTTTTATATAGAAACTTTTTGCAAAAAACACACCGTTTAGCAGTTTGAAAAGCGTGCGTGTGGAAAACGAGTGAGATGGTTGGGAAAAGGGGTGCTGAACATAGCCTAAGAGGGTGTTTAGATCTAGGGGTGTAAAGTTTTGACGTGTCACATCGGGTATTATACAGGATATCGCATAGGGAGTAAAAACTAATTACAGAATCCAGTGGTAAACCACGAGACGAATTTATTAAGCCTAATCAATCCGTTGTTAGTAAAATTTTTTGCTATAGCACTATATTGTCAAATTATGGAGCAATTAGGATTAAAAGATTCGACTTGCAAAATAGTCGCAATCTGTGTAATTAGTTATTTTTTAACCTATATTTAATACTTTATTTAGGTGTTTAAACGTTTGATGTGATAGGGTGTAATTATCTGTGTAGGAACTAAAGAGGCCTCACTTAAATATATATCTCTAGAAAGTACTCCAGTAATTTCTAGAAAGTACAACAATTGTTCAGTTTCTAGCTAGGTCAAAGTTATTCCCTCCGTACTTAATATAAACAGATCTGTTTTCACAAAAGCTATGGCCCTGTTCACTTTGCTGCTTAAAAAAAACTTATCAAATTTTGGCATTACCATTTCTTATATAGTTACCAAAATTTGGCAGCAAACTAAATGTAGCTACTTTTTTGACAACTTTACCAAAATTTAGTAAGGTTAAAAATGGCACCAAAGTGAACAGGCTCCGAATAGTATTTACTTTCCAGCCTTGGCAATTTGGTCGATCATGTGTGCATTAGAGTAGAACTTTGTGCAGAGTCGTATAGTTTTTTTTTTTTTTTTGAGGGGCTTGGGATTAGCTGACCTAGCTAGTTCTAGGGTACTTTCTCATAAACAGGGGAAGTATTTTAAGATGTATTTTGATGGATAGGACATGGCAGCCATTTTTTATGGGTGGTTGGTTGATGGGCGCCTGGTTTGACCAGCATACCTGACTACAGCTCGACGGCCGGTGCTTTCTCTGAGCTAAGCCAAATCGAGTGCCAAGTCCAAGAAAGGCACGAGAGGAAGAGGAAGAAGAAGAAAAGAAGAAGGAAGGAGAGCAGTCAGGGCACGGGGATCAGTGGCACGCCAATGGGGGCAGCTTCTTCTTCTTCTTCTTCGATGCAGCATCTGTTCCTGCTCTGCCGCCTCCTCGGCTTCTGCTTTGTGTTCACGGCGAGCCAGCAGCAGCAGTCGGACTCGTGCAGCAGCGCCGGCATCGCGGTCGCGCATCTCGCCTTCCGTTGCCTGACCGACTGGAAGCAGGAGGACTTCATCCTGCGGGTGTGTATGCTACTGAATTTTGCAGTCCTACCAGTTGAATTTTACTGTGTACCAATTTCATCTCGGTGAATTTTTTTATTTTGGATGTCATTGCCAATGCATGCCTGCAGAGTGCAAATTAACAGGCTTGGTAGTTAAATTGATTAGAGTTGAGTAATTAACAGGCTCACGCGAGGTGCCGCGCCGTCGACTCGCGCGGGAGAAAGAGGAAGAAGGGGAGAGGAGAAGAAGAAGCAATTGACATGTGGGGACCCAGCGTCATAGACTTAAAATAGAATGGGTGGATAGAGAGCTGTTGGAGCGAGAACTAGTTTGACTAGCCAAATCAGATGGAAAGTTGGCTATATAGGTGTTTGGAGAGTCTGATTTAAGAGGCTGTTGGAGATGCTCTAAGCCGTGAGGCGTCCAAAAGGCACCATGGTATGGTCACGGGCGCGCAGGGTGGTGGCACAGATCATATTTGCACACGGACGTGCTAAGGATGAAAACAATGATACGATCATGATAGTCATTTAGAAATATGACTCCGAAGAGCCAATGTTGTCGAGGCATGGAGGACAAGATCATGTAATAGGTTTACTAGGCCTAACAACACAGGATGAACACTCGTATAGGACCAATGATCTAGAGGACGACGTAGGTAGCCAATGCAGGGGCAGTGTTGATATTTCTTATGCCCTCACAAAAATGTCCGCAAGTGCACGTAATCACAAAAATGTTTCACCTTAAAGTATTCCGAAGTATCATATTTATATTTTCCTTAAAGGATACACTGATGGCATTAAACATTTCATTTGTTTTACCTCACATGTCTAAGAAATTATACTAGGAAAGAATTGGGGGTAAGACCCGATAAAAGATATGGTAGTTTAACCTACAGATGACACATACTCACATATTTAATTCTTGTAATTTCAAAGAAGACTTGGAGTAACAAAAAAAATTGAGAAAATCCCTTGTATACCCGGATGTCACTGAATTTTGCTACTTCATTGTATGCCCCAAAATTTAATTTTAATCCTTCCATACCCCTCCCGTCAGTTGACCTTTTAATTTTAAAAAATAACCATTTTACCAATTTGGATGAGCACACAAATTTATGAATTACATTATTGAAAATGTAAAAGTTTGTCGCATGAGCTAATATAGTATTAGTTTGTTGTGCGATACATTATTTATGACAAAATTTATTTTTAGATAATGAAATAAAAAATGTATTTATTTTTTAAAAAAAGGTCATAAAAAATAGGAGCATTCATACGTAGATAGGACTATTAATGCTCACGATATATTTTTATGAATGCTCCTGATGAGAAAAAAATCCACTGTCCTATTGAAATTTCAAATAAAAATTTTAATTTATTAATTTTGTTTTATTTTCAAAATTTATGTCAAAATTTTCTGCACTAATTATTTAGTCTCATTAGTTTCATAAAATACATATGTTGTGCACTCAAACAAAATTTTCAATCTTTTTCAAGATTACATTCAAACCTAAATCCTTAAGGGCATAAAAGATTATTGCAACCAAATTTAACAGTGAAGTGAAGGAAAATATAACGGCAGTGATAAGAAAGGGATCAAATTGAATTTCAGGGGTATAGAAAAGATCAGATAAATTTCAGGGGTATAAAATGGATTGGATGAGTTTTTATGGATATACAGGTAATTTACTCAAAATCATACTCGAGCTATTCTCAGCACTAGGGTGAGAGTTTAACTTCGGCACCAGAGCACTGGTTCTGGCTATGAAAGAACAACCCTCTTTAGTTTTTTTAACGCCAACATGCTAAGCGCTAACGTGGATGACGTCAGAGGATGCTCGGGACTGTCATAACCCAACTGACTACATCCGTTTCAGTTTCTCTTGCGAACGTTTCCGGAACTATGGCCCTGTTTTTTCCATGGCAAAATATTTTACCCTGTCGCATTGAATGTTTGACACACATGCACGAAGTATTAGTATAAAAAAAAACTAATTACGTGGATTGCGTGTAAATTGCAAGATGAACTTTTAAGCCTAATTATGCCATGATTTAACAATGTGGTGCTACAGTAAATATATGCTAATGACAGATTAATTAGGCTTAATAAATTTGTCTCGCAGTTTACAGGCGGAATCTGTAATTTATTTTGTTATTAGACTACATTTAATACTTTAAATTTGTGTCCATATATCCAATGTGACACGCATAAACTTTTCACCTCTGAACTAAACTGGGCCTTCGGCTCGCCGCCATCGCCTCTTTTCGCTGCCTGCCGCCGCCGTCGCCTATTCCCGCTGCCGCCACGCTCCCTTCTCACACTGGCTGCCTCGCTCGTTGCCGCTATCGCATGGTGAGGGGTGACGCGACCCAGCTTGGTCGCTCGCCCGGGCACTCGGGCGGCTGCATCCGGGCAAATCACCCGGATCCCTCCATCCGGTTATATTAGGGAAATATTTCCCTCTGGACCGCTCAATCCCATCCCTGCCC
>CM020178.1:18377690-18395935 GCA_009805545.1 Oryza longistaminata
TATTCTAGTTTTTTTATGAGGCTTAGATTTTGCTTTTAAGGGAGATGGTGCATGTCACTTAAATTCTATACTTGAACTAAGTAAATATGCAATATTGATACTAGCATATGGTTTTATTTATAAATGCTTATATATATGCTTTATTGAATTGTTATTCCTCAGATAGCTTTGTAATTGCTCATTGTGCAAGAGAATAAAACTATCTATGAGAGATAAAATGAATACCGTATCTTTGGAAACAATCTTGACGACAAGGACGTATTCGATGTGAGCAAAAATAAGGGGTGTCGAATCCTTGGAAACAGTCTTGACAACAAGGACGTACCTGGAATAATTGAGAGAAAAAATATGAGCACAAAGGCTAAAATAAAAAGTTAAAAATTCTCTTGGTTGTTTTGTGCTAGAGCTAATTTGAGAAAGAGTGATAAATGCAATAGGTATATATGTATAGTGTTTATTTTTCAACCTATGTGCTTGTAAAGATGTTGCATTATAAATCGTTTGAAATCATGAATTTTGATTGTTGATTCGAACTTATTTGTAAAATCTTTGGTTTATGATTATACTTTAATGCATGCATGCTATATTATAGATGGGTTCATCTTTTTTTTATTGCAACACATGACTTGACGTGCTATATGTATGCTAAGCTCTTAAACTTTAATGAACATAATTCCTATGCTTGATGAACTCATTGTCAAAAGGGGGAGAAGAAAAGAGATTGTGCATGTTTTTCAGATCAAGCGGGAATCTCTTTCTTTTCAAAAGTGAGAGAAGTTTTATTTTGGATTTTTGAGCATGGAGTGCACGTAGTGTGCTTTTTGCTTTTTACCACTTTTATTTTTATTTTTCCAAACAACAAAATATTTTTTATGGGTTTGCCAATGTGTTCATTAAGGGGGAGATTGTAAAATCAAAGTGTTTTTGATTCTTATTCTGTGATGAACTATTGGCATATGAGATTATTGGTTTTGATATTTGGAGATGATTGGTGAAGTGGTTTTGGAGATGATTGGATTTGCATCTGATTTACAGATGTTGCTGTTTGTCTGGACTGGTCAGGCCGGGCATTGGTTGCCGGTCAGACCGGTGCTATGCGAAGCAGTCAGACCGGCAGTACCCCTTCGGTCAGACCGGCCTCGCAGAGATTTTTCGAAAAATTCTCAAACTATTTTTGCACGTGGATATATTAGTGTTGGATCTACTGGTCGTGTTTCTCAGTACTGGATTCCTAAAGTTTTGTTATCTAACCCTAGTTTTGAGGCTTCGACATCTTCTTGTGTGTAGGCTTTGGTGGCAAGGAAGGAGAACGTGTGGATCGTGGATTCCGGTTGTTCACGGCACATGACCGGTGATAAAAATTGGTTCTCCTCCCTCAAACAGGCATCCAAGATTGAATCGATTATCTTTGGTGATACTTCTACTAGTGTCGTTCTTGCTACAGGTTTAGTTAAAGTAAATGACAAGTTTGAATTGAAAAATGTAACTTTGGTTGAGGATTTAAAGTATAATTTGCTTTCAGTTTCACAAATTGTTGATGAAAATTTTGAGGTTCACTTTAAGAAAACTGGAAGTAAAGTATTTGATTCTTGTGGTGATTCTGTGCTGAATATTTCTTGCTATGGAAGAATGTTTAAAGCTGATTTTGAAAATTCTGTTTCACCTTTGATAATATGTTTGGTTGCTAAGTTTAATAAGGATGTGATGTTTTGGTATCGTAGACTTGGACATGTTGGTTTTGATCATCTCACGAGATTAAGTGGTTTGGATCTTGTTCGTGATTTGTCTAAGCTTAAGAAAGATCTGGATTTGGTTTGTACACCGTGTCGTCATGCTAAGATGGTTGCTTTTTCAGATACTCCTATTGTTTATGTGATGACGGATGCACCGGGACAGCTATTACACATGGACACTGTTGGTCCAGCTAGAGTGCAATCCGTTGGAGGAAAGTAGTATATGTTGGTTATTGTTGATGATTTTTCTCGATATTCTTGGGTTTTCTTCATGGCAACTAAGGATGATGCTTTCAATATTTTCGTGGTTTGTATATTCGATTGGATCTTGAATTTCCTAGTTCTTTGAAAAGAATTCGAAGTGATAATGATGGTGAGTTTAAGAATGCTTCATTTGAACAATTTTGCAACGAAAAAGGTCTTGAACATGAATTTTCTTCTCCCCGTGTTCCTCAACAAAACAGTGTTGTTCAAAGAAAGAATCGGTCTTTGGTTGAGATGGCTAGAACGATGTTGGATGAGTATCACACTCCTAGAAAATTTTGGGTTGAGGCGGTTAACTGAAAAACTTCTTATGAGCTTCGATTTGGACGTCAACCCAAAGTTTGACATTTGCGTGTTTTTGGTTGCAAATGCTTTGTCTTGAAATCTGGAAATTTTGATAAGTTTGAGGCACGCTCTACCGATGGAATGTTTCTTAGTTACCCCGCACATTCACGTGGCTATCGTGTACTTGTTTTGGAGACTAACAAAATTGTTGAAACTTGTGAAGTTACTTTTGATGAGGCTAGTCCAGGTACTAGACTAGTAATTGCAGTTACATTATCACAGGTTCAGGGGGAGGATGGTCGTATTTTTGAAGACAAGAGTGACGACGAGGGCGGCTCGGCCGGTCAGACCGAGTGCCAGGCCGGTCAGACAGCCGGCACACCTCCGGTCAAACCGGCGTAGGACGTACGGTCAGACTGGCCAGGGTCGTCGGGTTCCGGTTCTGTTGATGCTGATCGTGATGGTCCTCGAGAGGCTACAACTTCGACCAGTGAGGGTACAGAACGTGAAACAACTTCAGAAGTCACTGCTCCTTTGCATATTCAACAACAACATCCGCCGGAACAAATCATTGGTAATATAGGTGAGCGGACTACAAGGTCTAAGGTAACGACTCATGATGTTTGTGCAAATTCTGCATTTGTTGCTTCTTTTGAACCAATAGATATTGCTAACGCCTTAACTGATGAATCGTGGATTAACACCATGCATGAAAAACTTGAAAATTTTGAGAGAAACAAAGTTTGGACTTTAGTTGAATCACCTTCTGGACATAATATTATTGGAACCAAGTGGATTTTCAAAAATAAACAAATGAGGATGGTTTAATTGTGAGAAATAAAGCTAAACTTGTTGCTCAAGGTTTTACTTAGGTGGAGGGTTTGGATTTTGATGAAACTTTTGCTCCTGTTGCTAGAATTGAGGCAATTAGACTTTTATTATCTTTATACAGGAGAAAGTTTATGTCAAACAACCACCAGGTTTTGAAAATCCTGATTTTCCCAACCATGTTTTTAAATTGTCTAAAGCTTTGTATGGCTTGAAACAAGCACCTAGAGCATGGTATATGATAGGCTTAAAAACTTTTTGCTTGCGAAAGGTTTTCAAATGGGAAAGGTTGACAAAACGCTTTTTGTTCTTAAGCATGGTGATAATCAACTGATCGTTCAGATTTATGTGGATGATATCATCTTTGGTTGTTGCCATCATGCTTTGGTTGTGAAGTTTGCTGAGACTATGCGCAGAGAATTTGAGATGAACATGATGGGTGAGTTATCGTACTTTTTGGGATTGCATATTAAGCAAACACCTTAAGGTACTTTTGTGCATCAAACGAAGTACACAAAGGATCTTTTGAGACGGTTCAACATGGAGAATTGTAAGTCAGTTTCAACACCAATTAGTTCTACAGTTGTGTTGGATCCTGATGAAGGTGGTGAAGCAATTTATCAGAAGGAGTATAGAAGTATGATTGGATTTTTGTTGTATCTAACTGATTCTAGGCCAGACATACAATTTGCTGTACATTTGTGTGCACGTTTTCAAGCTTCTCCTCGAGCTTCACATCGTCAAGCGGTCAAGCGAATAATGAGGTATTTGAATCATACACTTGAGTTTGGAATTTGGTATTCTACTTCATCTTCTATATGCTTGAGTGGATATTCCGATGCTGATTTTGCTGGTTGTAGAATTGATAGGAAAAGTACTAGTGGAACATGTCATTTTGCGATGGCGGCGAGCCCGAAGGCCCAGTTTAGTTCAGAGGTGAAAAGTTTCTGCGTGTCACATTGGATATATGGACACAAATTTAAAGTATAAATGTAGTCTAATAACAAAATAAATTACAGAATTCGCCTATAAACTGCGAGACAAATTTATTAAGCCTAATTAATCTGTCATTAGCATATGTTTACTGTAGCACCACATTGTTAAATCATGGCATAATTAGGCTTAAAAGATTCATCTTGCAATTTACACGCAATCCACGTAATTAGTTTTTTTTTATATCTAATACTTCGTGCATGTGTCAAACATTCAATGCGACAGGGTGAAATATTTTTGCCAGGGAAAAAACAGGGCCATAGTTCCCGGAAACGTTCGCAAGAGAAACTGAAACGGATGTAGTCAGTTGGGTTATGACAGTCCCGAGCATCCTCTGACGTCATCCACGTTAGCGCTTAGCATGTTGGCGTTAAAAAAACCAAAGAGGGTTGTTCTTTCATAGCCAGAACCAGTGCTCTGGTGCCGAAGTTAAACTCTCACCCCTAGTGCTGAGAATAGCTCGAGTATGATTTTGAGTAAATTACCTGTATATCTATAAAAACTCATCCAATCCATTTTATACCCCTGAAATTTATCTGATCTTTTCTATACCCCTGAAATTCAATTTGATCCCTTTCTTATCACTGCCGTTATATTTTCCTTCACTTCACTGTTAAATTTGGTTGCAAATATCTTTTATGCCCTTAAGGATTTAGGTTTGAATGTAATCTTGAAAAAGATTGAAAATTTTGTTTGAGTGCACACTATATGTATTTTATGAAACTAATGAGACTAAATAATTAGTGCAGAAAATTTTGACATAAATTTTGAAAATAAAACAAAATTAATAAATTAAAATTTTTATTTGAAATTTCAATAGGACAGTGGATTTTTTCTCATCAGGAGCATTCATAAAAATATATCGTGAGCATTAATAGTCCTATCTACGTATGAATGCTCCTATTTTTTATGACCTTTTTTTAAAAAATAAATACATTTTTTATTTCATTATCTAAAAATAAATTTTGTCATAAATAATGTATCGCACAACAAACTAATAACTATATTAGTCTCATGCGACAAACTTTTACATTTTCAATAATGTAATTCATAAATTTGTGTGCTCATCCAAATGGTAAAATGGTTATTTTTATAAAAATTAAAAGGTCAACTGACGGGAGGGGTATGGAAGGGATTAAAATTAAATTTTGGGGCATACAATGAAGTAGCAAAATTCAATGACATCAGGGTATACAAGGGATTTTTTCAATTTTTTTTGTTACTCCAAGTCTTCTTTGAAATTACAAGAATTAAATATGTGAGTATGTGTCATCTGTAGGTTTAAACTACCATATCTTTTATCGGGTCTTACCCCCAATTCTTTCTTAGTATAAATTTCTTAGACATGTGAGGTAAAACAAATGAAATGTTTAATGCCATCAGTGTATCCTTTAAGGAAAATATAAATATGATACTTCGGAATACTTTAAGGGGAAACATTTTTTGATTACGTGCACTTGCGGAACATTTTTGTGAGGGCATAAGAAATATCAACACTGCCCCTGCATTGGCTACCTACGTCGTCCTTCTAGATCATTGGTCCTATACGAGTGTTCATCCTGTGTTGTTAGGCCTAGTAAACCTATTACATGATCTTGTCCTCCATGCCTCGACAACATTGGCTCTTCGAAGTCATATTTCTAAATGACTATCATGATCGTATCATTGTTTTCATCCTTAGCACGTCCGTGTGCAAATATGATCTGTGCCACCACCCTGCGCGCCCGTGACCATGCCATGGTGCCTTTTGGACGCCTCACGGCTTAGAGCATCTCCAACAGCCTCTTTAAATCAGACTCTCCAAACACCTATATAACCAACTCTCCATCTGATTTGGCTAGTCAAACTAGTTACTCGCTCCAACAGCCTCTCTATCCACCCATTCTATTTTAAGTCTATGACGCTGGGTCCCCACATGTCAATTGCTTCTTCTTCCTCCTCTCCCCTTCTTCCTCTTTCTCCCGCGCGAGTCGACGGCGCGGCACCTCGCGTGAGCCTGTTAATTACTCAACTCTAATCAATTTAACTACCAAGCCTGTTAATTTGCACTCTGCAGGCGTGCATTGGCAATGACATCCAAAATAAAAAAATTCACCGAGATGAAATTGGTACGCAGTAAAATTCCAATATCTGGTAGGACTGCAAAATTCAGTAGCATACACACCCGCAGGATGAAGTCCTCCTGCTTCCAGTCGGTCAGGCAACGGAAGGCGAGATGCGCGACCGCGATGCCGGCGCTGCTGCACGAGTCCGACTGCTACTGCTGGCTCGCCGTGAACACAAAGCAGAAGCCGAGGAGGCGGCAGAGCAGGAACAGATGTTGCATTGAAGAAGAAGAAGAAGAAGCTGCCCCCATTGGCGTGCCACTGATCCCCGTGCCCTGACTGCTCTTCTCCTTCCTCTTCTTCTTCTTCTTCCTCTTCCTCTCGTGCCTTTCTTGGACTTGGCACTCGATTTGGCTTAGCTCAGAGAAAGAACTGGCCGTCGAGCTCCTCGCGCGCGGCAGCAACGGCGGCGGCGCGGAGGCCTCCTCTTCCACCGGGGTCGCCGTGCAGCTCGCCATGGCGCTTCTCGAGGAGCTGCGCTACCTCATGGTCCACCAAACCATGCAGCTCGACCCCACGGGCATCTTCTCCTTGCGCCGCCTCTCACTCGGCTCCATGGACGACGGCAGCGCCGGAGGATGACGGTGGCGGTGCCGGGAGGACGGCGACTGCGGCGCCGGGAGGACGGCGACAGCGGCACCGGGCGGATGGCGCGGCGGGCAGGGAGGGAGCAGCAGACGGGATGGGGAAAGGGGGAGAGAGAGAGAGAGGAGAGAGGGTGTGGGACCCACACCGATGGCAAGCCCTTCTAGCTGGCCAACTTTGGCTAGTGTGGTGAAGAATTTAGCCAGCCAAATAGCTTGGCTATCCAGTTAGCAAGTCTGTTGGAGCACATTTTTTACCCAACTTAGTTAAATTTTGGTTTGGAGAGCCATTTGGCCATTCTGTTGGAGATGCTCTTAGCTAGCTTGCTTATCATCGGCTATATTGGCGACGACTACTCTAAGCACCGTTACCTCAACATGACTCTATTGTGCCCTTTATTTTTGGCTACCTCGGCAACCACATAAATGGCTGTCAGATTCTCTCGTTGATTTATTTTTCAGTCTAAGCATGCTGCTCATGTTTGGAGTTTGGACTATGGGTATGTTAAAGTATATATAATAGTTATAGGAATATGAGGATATGATTGATTTATTCAAAGTTACCTTTATTCTTATATTCTATATATACACACCATAATAAGAATGTGCCCTGCAAAAAAATTCTATGTAATTAAGTGATACAACTCAGGTAGGACAAACAAGCTTTGGATGCTGATCAAATACTATATGCCTACTAAAATATAAAAGATTTTTCCCACATAGACTAGGTAATACACAATCTTTAATAAAAATGTAACATTATAAAAAAATAATATTAAAATAATATTAAAATAAAATGCGACTAACACAGACAATTAACACAAGGTGGTTATTTTATGATCTATTTGGTAGATGTACAGCTTCAACTCCATCTCTGCTGAAGCTGAAGTCCAGTTAAATAGTTTTAACCCTATCTAAATAAAAAAAAAGGCTGACTAAAATGCTCTCGTAAAATAACTTAAATGATATACCGAATTTAGGTGGTGTTTGGACCCAGGGACTTAACTTTAGTCTCTATATTTAGACACTAATTTAGAGTATTAAATATAGACTACTTACAAAACTAATTACATAACTAAAAGCTAATTTGCGAGACAATTTTTTTAAGCCTAATTAATCCATAATTAGATAATGTTTACTGTAGCATCGCATAGACTAATCATGTATTAATTAGGCTCAATAGATTCGTCTCGCGAATCAGTCCAAGATTATGGATGGGTTTTATTAATAGTCTACATTTAATATTTATAATTAGTGTCAAACATCCGATGTGATAGGGACTTAGAAGTTTTAATCCCATCTAAACATGGTCTTAGGCTGCTTCCTGATTTCACTCTGTATCATCTTGGAATTAAATTTAGGATTTGGTCCCGCCGACAATACCCATAATTAGGGCATGTATAACGGTCTTTACTAGTGGTCTCTCTTTATTGCCATGCAAGTAAATTTGATGATATGGAAGAAAGAGAAAAGAGTATGGTTGTTATGCATGACAACGGTTCAGAGTCGACTCTTAGAATTTATTAGAGCAAATTTTGTTGTATAGTGGTGAAAAAAAGAAAAGAATAGTTTTCATACATTAATGATATTGTCTTCTAATTGTTGGATGCTAGTCTTTTAAGATACTACTTTGCACATGCCCCTTAGTCCAACTCCAGCACGCCGGATTGCCGGAAGGTTGGCGACGCGTTATCATTGCCCAGCCCGGCTGCCCCTTCTCCCCTTCTTCTCCTTGGTGAATCGTCGGCGATGGATATCGCTCTTGCTTCTGCGGCGGCGACATGGCTGATCAACAAGCTCCTGGACCGGCTGAGCGACTATGCCATCAAGAAGCTGCTGGGCTCGGAGGGCCTGGACGCGGAGGCCAGCTCCCTCAGGGATGCGCTGCGGCGAGCCACGCTCGTCCTCGGCGCCGTGCCCGCCGGTGCCGCCGCAGGGGTCAGGATTGGGAACGACCAGCTACTTCCGCAGATCGACCTGGTTCAGCGGCTAGCCACCGATTTGGCCAGGCACCTCGACGAGCTCGAGTACTACGACGTCAAGAAAAAGGTATCTACACTGTCACTACTGTTGCAATTTGGGCGATTCAGTTTCTTCTTTCAGCACTCGAAATTTCATCTCTTTTTTTTTTTTCATTTTGCAGACTAATTTTTTTTTTTTGGAGCGTTTAGCTAAATCTCTAAGGTTGTCCTCGCAATTTTTTTTTTAAAAAAATCTTTGCCAGACTAAATGTTCGTGTCACAGACTAGCAGTTTTAGGTACGAATAGTTGCAGCAGTAAAGCTTGGGTGAGTTTAAGCTTTGGCTAAAACAAAAAAAAATTGGGGCAATAAAGAGTAAAAGATCTGTTCTGTCTTTTGGCTTTCTCCCAAAAGCCGGGTAATAGTAATTACCTGTTGTAAAAAAAAAGAGAGTAAAAGCTAAGTAGCTAGATAAATTAGAAGATGTGTTAACATCTGGGTTGGTGGGGGTTGATTGTGAAAGGAGTACTATGAGTCTTAATTAACTATCACCTGATCCTAGGGCAAAACCGAGTGATTAGCTTTCCAGTGAAGCTTTGTTGACATCTCTACATGTGGGCCATGAGCCATCAATTTGTCAAAGTGTCTCAAAATATGCTTATGCTTCATATTGCAAAACTTTGTTTACATAGTAATCGGAGGCTCTCCTGAGGGCTACGCCCCTTAATTGTCGGAGGAAATAAGGACTGCAATTCCCATATAGTAGATATTCCTGCATATGGACTCGCAATCAGTACTTAAGTCCCATACAACTCCTATTGTAGAGTCCAGACCATGTCCAAACAGAAGGAAACAAAACTATGCATAAAAAAATAAGTGAGATGTGGAGTCCAATTCAATATAAACAAGAAAATGATCATGCCATCCAGCACATATGGTTCCACAAAAAATATGTAAAAATAACAAGGCACTTCTATGACTACAACGTGCGATTATATTAACCAAATGTTGAAATTTAAATCACACTATACTCAGGTGGCCAAATATTCAAACTTGACAAAAATCAGAATTAAGTCACTTGTTTGTAAGAGAAATTTTTTTATAAACTGTATTGTTAATAAAAAAGAAATCTTAGACTTCATAGTGTTCGCTTGAGATCTAATTTTGTAGCGGAAGGTGAAATCTAGTTGGACTGTGAACCAAGAGGATGATATGCTTGTGCAAGAAAATAAATAAATAAATATAAAAACTTTAACATGTTAAGTTAGTGGTAAAAATTGTAAATGTAGCAAATACTAACTCTTGATTTGTTCAATATATAAACATAATGAAATGGGAATTTCAAGTATATCGAATTGACATATATTGCAGGACTTCGGATGCAACTTTTAACCAAACTAATATATATAGCCTTGGCAATTTAGTTTATTGAGATTCATACGTTTAATTATAAAAAATGTTATTTCAGATAAATTTTATGTACAGATGTACGTATAAGAATAAAAAGACAGGACATGGGCACTCAAACCTTTACCAAAAAAGAAACCAGAAAATAACCGAAAATAAAGAGGTTGTAGGTAGTCACCTGACCAAAGGGTTGCCTCATGATGGCAGTCAGCAATGGGAGTGTAATCGCTAGGTGATGCTACTAACGATTTGTGTATCTGCGTGCTAGAACTCCTGGATGGCACTTTGTCAGTGAGCATGGTCATATGTGGCAGTTGTTTTAGGATTATCATGCCACAGCTAAATAATAAGCTGTTCTATGTGCATTTTAGATCCGGTTAGTAAGGTGGTCTATTGTAGGCTTATGGATCTCCCAATCGGTTGACTTCAGCATGGGAAAAAGCCCCTTACTGTTCCAGTTTAAGCGTCCTACAGTCGATCCTTGCACGCTTAATCAACCATCCTCTCATAAGTGCTAGCACAGTTCTATTTTCGATTTCGACTGTATTAATGCTTCTGTAGTCTGTAAAATCTTGATCTGAATTTCACCCATTGTGACCCCCATTCCATTATATGGTATAGTGATTTCATCTATATCCTTTGACATCCTAGCTACCATTTTCCATTTATGTTGTGTAGGTAAAGAAGAACCAGAAGAGCAGCAATCCATTATCCAAAATGAATTTACCCCTTACTCAAGCTGGGCAATCAAAGCCGAAGTACAATAGAACAGACATAAAACAGATTAGAGATACTGTGGGATATTTGCATAGCATTTGTGATGATGTTCACAAGGCTCTCTTGCTAGATAAACTTGATGCAATTAAACAAGCTGCTCAAGATGCAAGTACAGACAAACGTGAGACTGTGGAGAACTTCACTGAAAATCCTAGAAATAAGGTGTTCCCAAGGGAAGAAATGAAAGATATTATAGAACTAATTAATAGTGCTGCATCGAGTGATCAAGAACTTTTAGTTGTTCCAATAGTTGGTGCTGGTGGTGTTGGGAAGACAACACTTGCTCGATTGGTGTACCATGACCCAGAAGTAAAAGATAAATTTGACATCATGCTCTGGATCTATGTATCTGCTAACTTTGATGAAGTTAAGCTTACACAAGGGATTCTGGAACAAATACCTGAATGTGAGTTCAAAAGCGCCAAGAATCTCACTGTGCTTCAGCGTGGTATCAACAAATATTTGACCAAACGATTTCTGCTTGTTCTGGATGACATGTGGGAAGAGAGTGAGGGTCGTTGGGACAAGTTATTGGCCCCACTTAGATCCGCACAGGCTAAGGGTAACGTACTCTTGGTAACTACTCGGAAGTTATCGGTGGCTAGGATAACTAGCAACACAGAAGCACACATTGACTTGGATGGTATGAAAAAAGATGACTTCTGGTTATTCTTCAAAAGATGCATATTTGGTGATGAAAACTATCAAGGCCAAAGGAAGCTACAGAATATTGCTAAGAAAATAGCCACCAGACTGAATGGCAATCCATTGGCAGCAAAAAGTGTTGGTACACTTTTGAGAAGAAATATTAATGAGGATTACTGGACAAGAATTCTAGATAGCAATGAATGGAAGTTACAAGAAAGTATTGATGACATTATACCTGCACTAAAGCTCAGTTACAATCAGCTTCCCTATCGTCTTCAGCTACTCTTCAGTTACTGTGCTATGTTTCCAAAGGGTTACAATTTTGACAAAGGACAGTTGATACGTACATGGATTGCTCTGGGATTTGTCATGAATGAGAGAAAGAAATTGGAGGATGAAGGAAGTGACTGTTTTGATGATTTGGTAGACCGAAGCTTTTTTCAGAAATATGGAGTGTCACAGTATTATACTGTGCATGATTTAATGCATGATGTTGCACAAGAAGTCTCCATTAACAAATGCCTTATTATTGATGGGTCAGATCTTCGAACAGTTCCGTCATCCATTTGTCACCTTAGCATCTGGACTGAGCCGGTGTACAATGAGCAAAGCATAGAACGGAATGATGACTTTGAAGAGAAGTTAGATGCAGTCCAGGATAATGTCTTGGGAAGCTTGGAGAGTTTAATTCTTGCAGGTGTATATGATGAGAACTACTCTGCTAAGTTTGTGAAGACTCTTGAGCGAGTACGTTATGTCCGGATGCTCCAGTTAACAGCAATGCCATTCAATTCTGACATTCTACTATCCAGTATAAAGAAGTTAATCCATCTTCGCTACTTAGAACTGAGGTGTACGTCAGATAAGCCCAAATCTTTGCCTGAGGCTATATGTAAGCTCTACCACCTACAAGTACTAGATGTTCAACATTGGAGTGGTCTAAATGATTTGCCAAAGGATATGAGTAATCTTGTGAACCTACGCCATCTGTTTGTTCCGAGGTCAGGATCATTGCACTCCAAGATATCCAGAGTTGGGGAACTTAAGTTTCTACAAGAATTGAAAGAATTTCAGGTTCAAGAAGCCGATGGCTTTGAGATTTCACAACTCGGGAACATAAATGAAATCAGAGGATCACTTAGTATCCTCGGCCTTGAGACTGTCAAAACGAAGGGAGATGCAACTCGTGCAAGGCTTAAAGACAAAAAACACCTGAGGACACTTTCACTAACATGGGGGAGTGCAAGCGGAAGTACTACTACCGTCCAGAAAGAAGTGATGGAGGGTCTTAAACCACATGAAAACCTTTCCCATCTTCTTGTCTACAATTATTCTGGTGCTACTCCATCATGGTTATTAGGAGATAGTTTCTCACTTGGCAATTTAGAAAGCCTCCATCTCCAGGATTGTGCAGCAGTGAAGATCCTACCACCATTTGAGGAGATGCCATTCCTGAAGAAGCTGTCCTTGGTTTGTATGCCCTGTCTGAAAAGTATCAGGATTGACTTCAACTCTGCCGATGAGGAGGATGAACTTGAGTTAAGCGAAATTGAAATATCCAAATGTTTAGCTTTAACATCCATAAGACTACATTCCTGCAAGGCGTTGACTATGTTAAGCATCAATGATTGTGAGGCACTAGGTTCCTTAGAGGGCTTGTCATTTTCTGAAAAACTGAAGCAGTGTGTTGTCCAAGGATGCCCAAAACTTCCGTCAGGTTTCATCGCAAACTGATGATTTGGTGGCAAACTCTATCAAACTAGCTGTAAGTATGGCTTCACTAAACTATGTCATGCTCATTCCACTTCATTGAAGAATTGCTGGATATTGCATTAATAAAGACTTCATCTAATTCATAACAACTCAATGTTGTAAACTGATTGGCGTACTGCTTAGCTGTTAATACTAATGACTAAAAGTATATCTCCTTCAGACTTGTCTCAAGTGCCCTTAGGGGAGTTTGTTTAAAACATATTCAACGTTTGTTTAAAATATAGCTCACTCAGTAAGAAGCTTCTTTCATCCTTGCAATTGTTCTTCAGTTATTTTTTTTAGATAATGGATTTATATTAAACCCGGCCTCTACACCTGTGAGGGTGTACACAGCCAAACAAGTTTCCAAGAGTACATAAGACTCATCCCGTTATATAGGAGACAACACAAGGTACGAAGTTTACATAAGACTCATCCCGATACATGGGCAACATCACATAAAGATAAAACCCAAAATAAGAATCAAGAAAGCTAAGCTTCAATTCTTCTTCTAAAATTCCAGCCATAAGTAGCATAAAACTCCATTACCCGTGACTCCAAAATTCTACAATGAACTTGGACGGCATCTCCATCGTCCTCTTTAAGAAGCAAGGACCAAAGTCTTGCCCAATGAGCCCCCCTGAAGATTACCTGCATGAAAGGCAGTTTGCTTAGCAGCGGCAGAGCGATCTAGACACTGGACCTGCTAGAGCGTGCGCTGCATGTGGACGAGGCATGAGCGAGCGAACGATCAGCAAAGGCTAGATCATCACACATAAAGCAAAAAATAACTAAACTAAACTAAAAATGCACAGCTCAGTTTTGTAGCTGAATCAGCAGTGACACAAACGGCAACGGGGGAGTTCAGCCGGGACCAGAGCCCACCATGACCTGTCGGCAATTTGCAATAATCTTTTGCACTGTCTCGATGCTAATTGGCAGCAGGGAGCAGCCATGCACGCACATCCTTTCCACTGGAACGCACAAACCTACCCAAAAAGCTCGCGTTTTTGTTAATCACAGACACCATTATGCTACACCAATGTACAGAAATCCATCCTTATCTGGCGCAGGGGTGGAGCCCGTTCTACTTACAATCTATATAAGTGATCGTATCTCTCCTGCTTTCTGCCGTGCTTTGAGCCGCTTTACAACAAGCACGAGCCCCTTTTGCCATCAGACTGCAACCGTGGGAGTCAGTGGAGGTCAATTTCAAAAGCTTCTTCTTTAGATCGATCACCTGCACGTACACGAGCATTCGGATGCAGGGAATTGAAAAGCATCCAGCCAGGCCGACCGGTTTAGGGGTTTGATGCCACCAATGGCTTTGTATGGATCACTTGCACCTCCTGATTAAGGAAAGAACAGTGCAAAAGGATGGTCAGTGTTCCTAGGGGTTCCCATGGGTCATTGTGTTTCCTAGATTACTACTACTACTACTACTGGTTGCTGATTGATAAGTTGGTCACTTTATCTTGAAAGTGCCAATCTCTAGCTAGCTAGTAGTATATAGCTTTATATGAGTTATTGGGAATTACATACTTGGTTACATATTAGAATATTGCCCGAAAAAATGATTGCTTAGCTCTGAACTGAAATTGAGCCACCAGTTTCTGAATAAAAGGCTTCTTCACTGAACTGGTGGTGGGGATCGAACCCTGATCTTGGCCAATGGATGGATTGTTCACGACCGTGACCATGTGTTGATTCTGTGTAAGCTTCTTGCGTAGTTGACTTGTATTCCTTCAAAGTTCAACCTGATGATTTAGACTTTCAGATGTCTTCAAATTCCTACATGTACCTTTAATCGTAGTGCATACCGTCACGGCTTCGTTGGTTAATCTTTCTGGCCCATTGGTATGTGATTCCTTGGTTGAAAGATGCAGCAAGGAACTATTGAGTGTGCCTCAAGCTTCCATGCTCTGCATTCCTCGATTCCTTTCCCATTTCTTTCAGCTTACGGCCAACATGGTACAGCAACAAAACAAGTTCACGTTGACCCTTTCAAGCTGTTTTCCTTGTCTTTCTTAGTAAGAGGCAGCTCAATCAATCTTTAGAACTCTGTGCCCTCTGTTAGCTGTGTCATGTGGGACACGATCTCCAGAAAAACAACACTGCATTAAGAAACAAATTTAGACACTCTATTAAAGGTAGTAGTACTACTAGCAAATGGATAAAATAAGTAGTAGCATGATGGTAGTACTGACCCTGCGCCAAGCATACCCATGTCCTATAGCAATGGCAACAAAAAAAAAATTGATCATCACAATACGCAATCTCCAAAGTCACAATACGCAATCTCCAAAGGTAGAGGGAGACCAGCACAGATAAGAGGAGAGTACACTCAAATTGCCAATACGTCTAGCAATATCCAAGTCAAAATCATTCATTGCATTCATTGAGAGAAGTAAACCTGCCGCAGCTAAGAGAAATATGACACCGTATGAGTAACCGAGCATACGGCGCTCGCCATGGACGTGGTGAACTTGTCGCATCACATCTGAGCTGGTCTGTTGAACAACATGTTCTCTTTAGAAACCGATTTGTTTTTCTGTTAATGACCTCTGTGCTGTTCAATCTTCTGCAGCTCAAATTAGAGGTGACGAATCATACGACTCATCTGTTCCTACAGCAAGAGATCCATTGCACGCACAGATTGAGGTTAGCTGCTCAATTGCCTTATGTTGCGGAAATAGACAGTAGATGCTTACTCCTAGTAAGTCCTAGAAATGATCAAACTAAAATAGCATAGGATATACTAGATGGATAACTAAATGGAAATCACAAGTTATCTGTGTGACTGAGCAACACAATATAATTTGGTTGCTAAAGAACAATTGCTAATATTGGATTAAATCTCCGGAACTGGGCTGCTGAACATATCTCATTTGAACGCCATGTATTACCTTGTGGCTTGTGCAGTGCTGATGAACAACCTGGTGCTATTTTTGTTGATTGATGAACAATGGAGTTGAGTGACGCTGGAGATGTGTGTTTGTTGATTGTGTATGTGTTGTCGGTGAAATGCTGTTGAATTCTGTTTTGAAGTGCTGATGACCTTTGTGCTCAAATGCTTGCTGAAATGATGTTATATATATTGACATACTATATGTGCTGAAGTGCTGTTATATTGTCACTGATATGCTGAAATACTGCCATATGCTGCTATGTGTTGAAAATCTTGGCTGTGTTTTCACTATCACAGTCTTACTATTATCAAAGTTATGTGCTAGACTTTCCAAAATTAAGATCACCCTCTATATCTAAGATATGCTGAAAATTGAGGTGTAAATGTTATGGCTGAGATTGATGTTCCTGGTCATGCTCTCTCATGGTGATACATTTATTAGTTCTTTTAAAAGACGTACAATTCAAGCATATACCAGAATCACAGAAATATTTTGTTGTGCAAAACATAGTTTATTGGTATTGTGTGAACATACTCAAGTAAACAGTAAAGAGTTAAGACACACCAGTGGATTGAGGGACCACTTTTTTTTGCAAGCATAACACAATTTGTTTATATAGTACAGTAGTCACATAGCAATAAGCATGGATGAAAATGTGAAAGCTGTACCCTTTCAGGCGCGTTGTTTACCCATCACTGTGGCCATCAGATAGCTGCAAAGAATCACTTGACGCCAGTAACAACTTCTCATTCGGATTTATTGATGGCATTCTTTCAGGTGATGCATAACATACCTTTTTTTTTCTGACAAAAATGAAATATACAAATTTGACTATATACTTGTTATTTCAAAAGATTATTTGATCTTTGGGGTTTGTGCATGTATGGAAAGAAATCGGTAATTCATAAACTTGGCAACACATATAAATACATAATGGCAGAAAGCAGTGATTATCTTATTCAACCCGTCTAACATAGTTGCTCTGTTATTTTTCAGATTTTAGCAAAGTTTTTAAGTTCAAATCTGTCCATTTAGAAGGCGATGAAGTTAACACAAGTAAGCAGAAGTCTTGTATATATATTTTCTTGTGGAATACACACTCTGACTGTATATATCATTCCATTTATTATTATTGTCTACTTTCAGGCTGCTGTACTGCAATACCCCATATTAAGTAGAAATGGTACAAACAGGGGAACTAGGCTCCATCGATCCGGTTCTTCATGTGGTTGGCAATCAAAGGCCATTGTTTGACGGCAGATAACTTGCAAATGAAAGGGTGGCCAAATCAGCATGACTGTTTGCAATATCAACAGATGCATGAGACCTGCAAGTGCTTGTTGGTCGAGTGTGCTTACAAGAATCGAGTGTGGCGATACAAGATCAGACCATTTGAGGACTGGTGACTGTCGACGAGGCCGGCGTTCGAGAAGCAATTAAGAAAAGCTTTTGATTCGCTGTGTTTTATGTTAAGCTGTCTAGTTTGGAAGGAGAGGAGATGCTAGAATTTTCGACCAACGAGTGAAATCTGCCTTGCAGCTGCTTGGGGAAGTCAAAGAGGAGATCATGCTCTGGAGAGAAGCTGGAATGTTCATGAATCCTTAGGAGTAGTTTGCAGCCCTAGCGACTACCAGCTGCTGCTGGCATGTTTCTCATCAGGTCTCGGCAGAGGCTCGTTGCTTTTCTTGTATCTAACTTTGTAACATTATGTATACATCTTATTTCAACTTAGTACAATTGGTTGGCCGCTTCTTTAATTCGGCCAACCCAGCCAAAATGTGTCCGATGCATACATATATTCTGTATTGAGATCCCAAAAGACAGAAATAACACACGGTTATGATGACATCAACTGGTATGTCTTTTGGTTGCAGTCGTTGCAGATTTAACAGGTTTTAAGGAGTAGTTCTCAACTATTAACAAACAGCATGTTATGCTTGCAGGGAGGAAATATTGAACAACTTTGGGGCCAAGTTGGACCATAGAGCCGTGGTTCATAA
>CM020178.1:18396721-18410132 GCA_009805545.1 Oryza longistaminata
AAAAGTAAAGACAGGCTCGTCAAACAGTTCAAGCTCGGCTCGTGAAGCTCGTGAGCTTATAGTGAGGCTTGAGCTTGATTCGAGTAGTAGACGAGCCGAGCTCGAGTCGAGCCTTGAGCGAGCCGAGTTCGAGCAGCTCGCGAGCCTCGAGCTTTTTTGACAGCCCTAATGGTTGGTGACTGTCATGAGGCCTAAGGCAGACTTGGCCTGTTTGGGGAGCTTAAGATTCTGATAAGTAGCTGCTGAGAAGCTAGCTGGTGAGAATCTGGAGAAGCTGAGCTTCTCATTTTCCAGCTTCTGGCTTCTAGTTCATTTTCCAGATTCTACGACTACAGATTCTAATAAAAAGTTGGAGTTTGGGAGAGCTTCTGGCACCTGGAGATTCTAGGAGAAGCTGCAGCTGCTAGAAGCTCCCCCAAACATGACCTTAACTGTCATAGATATTCCAAGATATTTGAGCAAAGATTAGGAGCGACAAGATTAAGTGACAGGCCAAAGCAGGCCTAAGAAGGTTCAGATAACTCAGCATGGTTGGTAAACCAAAAGCATCTTCTTTAAACTCCGAGCTAGTAGCATGACAAGTTGGATTGCCAGCGACTTGGACAACCGATTTTATGGGATGCATTATGAGCTGTCAGTGAAATCGACAGCTTACCTTGGATGCACTCTGAGCTGCTAGTGACATCTAAACCCTCCTTATTTAGTTTGATCACCAACCACCACCAGAATTCTAGCATTCAACATGTGTACAGCATCAATCAACAAGTCTCAGTTGGAATAGCAAAAACAAGAGTCCTAAAGGGTGTGGTATTATACATCATGGACCAACAAACATGTTGCATGCTCAACTTCAAAAGGCACAAAGGTCACTTCCAGCTTCAGCAAACACATGAACTGAGCACTCACAGATCACCAGGGAACCATATAAGGACAGAATAACCAAAACATAGGAGGTTTCATTTCTTCTTCTCAAAGTAGTGTAGCATCTTTCCTTCTTTCACCATTACATAAGCTTAAGCAATAACAGATAACAAATCCTCCTCCTCCTCCTCTAGGTAAAATATTCAAACACAATACCCTTATAAGTACTTATTATTAGGAAAGTAGCGTGCATGGGCATAAATGGCAGCGGGGGGCAGGTTAAGAATCACAATGCTGAGCGACGAGGAAACAAAACACCATAATGGGACAGAGCAAAAGCTTCCGAAAGGGAGTTTTTAGGCAGAAGGCTTCTCCCACTTGAGGGGCTTCACCACCTCCCAGGTGAAGTCTGGGTCGTCCCTTCCAAAGTGACCGTAAGCCGCCGTCTTGAGGTAGCGTCCGTTGCCGCCTTTCTTGAGGTCAAGGTTGATGATGATCATGCCAGGCCTGAAGTCGAAGTTCTCCTTCACAATCTTGAGGATCTCCTTGTCAGGGATCCTGCCAGTGCCGTATGTGTCGACGAATACGGACAGTGGCTCAGGGACACCGATGGCGTATGATACTTGGACAATGCAGCGGCGAGCAAGGCCACTAGCAACAATGCTCTTGGCAGCTTGCCTTGCGACGTATGCTCCACTGCGGTCGACCTTGGTTGGGTCCTTGCCAGAGAAGGCACCACCACCGTGAGCTCCCCAGCCACCATAAGTGTCAATGATGATCTTCCGGCCAGTGAGACCAGCATCACCATGAGGTCCGCCAATGACGAAGCGACCAGATGGGTTAAGATGGAAGATTGTCTTCTCATCAAGGTACTGCTCGGGAATGACAGGCTTGATGACATGCTCCTTCAGGTCAGCAGCAATCTCATCGTTGGTGACTGTCTCATCATGCTGGGTAGAGATGAGGACGGTGTGGACACGGACAGGGACCATGGCACCGCTCTCATTGCGGTACTCAACAGTCACTTGGGTCTTCCCGTCAGGCCTGAGCCATGCGCAGGTCCCATTCTTGCGAACCTCCGTAAGACGAGCGCCAAGCTTGGTAGCAAGGACATGGCTGAGGGGCATCAACTCAGGGGTCTCATCAGTTGCATATCCAAACATGTGTCCCTGGTCACCAGCACCAATCTCCTCAGGGCGCTTGGTGAAGTGGCCGTGCACACCCTGTGCAATGTCAGGGGACTGCTGCTCGATGTTCACAAGCACCTTGCAGTGGTCAGCATCGAGACCGACATCAGCTGACACAAAACCGATGTTACGGCATGTCTCCCTGACAATCTTCTCATAGTCGACGTTGGCCTTGGTGGTGATCTCACCAAAGACCATGACCATGTTTGTCTTGGTGCAGGTCTCACAAGCGACCTTGCTGTCAGGGTCCTCCGCGAGGCAGGCATCAAGAACAGCATCTGAGACTTGGTCACAGAGCTTGTCAGGGTGGCCCTCGTTCACGGACTCCGAGGTAAAGAGGAAGGTATCAACTGCGGCCATCTTCTCCTATCTGCATAAAATGGTATTTCACATACTTTAGACAAAGAAATATCATGAATAAAATGGACAAGGTGAGCCTATGAGAAAAAAAGGGGTATTAGTGATAGCTAATGTGAAGCTACTCGTTGGAAGCTGAAGCAACAATTCATTTCTGGAAATGTTTACGTAACACACTGAGAGGACATTACAGATCCCTAGAACAAATGGTTTATGCAACAAAATTTTTCCTGTTCTTCCATGCAGTAAACAGGTTAAAAAAAGTAGCAGAGAACAAACTTTCCCTTTAATCCTCTATATATATAGCTTATGTACAGCAAGATGCTGTTTTGTTGGCACCTGACAAGACCACGATTTTGGGCTAAAAAAGTTGTCCCTACAAAGAGTTGATTAATTTTCCTATAGTATTTTTAACATTCTCTATAAGTGCAACAAGTAGGCATAGAGCACAAGGAATCTATCAAGTTTCTACGGGAATCAGCATAAACGCATAATCAATCGTGGTGCCACTATGTATTGTAACTATCACATAAATATATACCACTTTTAGGGGTAAACATATCCTGGAGACCTGGAATTAAAGAGCGAAATCGCTGGCTAGCTTTTAGTGGTTACTCTTGCATGTAATCTTTCCACAAAGACAAAAAAATAATCATAAAACACGCGCAGCAACTAATAAAGGCCATAAAACAACAGCAGAAGCATATCAATTCGTCTTGGCATATTTAACTTTGAAGTGCACCAATCAATTTTTTTTCCATTTTCATTCTTTTATAAGAATTCCAAGTCCCAAGACCAAGGGGGACTGGAATCTACCGCAGAACAGTCAAACGAACTGACAGCCAAAGACATAATACTATCACTAAAACCACTGCTCTAGCATGTTGTTTTATCAGCAAGCCAAAGATAAGCACCAAGGTATAAACACCTCAAAGAATCCTACTTCTTCTCTCTCCATCTCCATCCATATAATAAGTAAGCATGACAAAAATCAAAACTTACAACACAGAAATCCAACCAAGAAACCCCATCTAAATCTACCATACCATGAGATTATCCTAAATCACCAGCTTAACCCTCCCCCCACGAAAAGCAATAAACCCTCCTCCTTATATAATCCTCCCAAACCAATCTCTGGAGAAGCAACGACAGCTCAGATCCAACCGAGCTTGATCCTACCAAGAACGCTAAAACCCTCCTCTCCCTTTACAAGCCGCAAAGAATGAAGGACGCAGCAGCAGCAGCAACAGCAACAGCAACAGCAACACGCAACCACAACGCTACCAGCAACGAGGAGAAGGGAATCGGAAGGCGCTCACCTGCGGCGGCGGTGGCGGCGGCGGAGGAGGAGGAGCCGGGCCGATCCGATCGGGGGAAGAGGAGGAGGAGGTGGAGGAGGTAAATTAATTAGATCCGACCGGGCACGGCGAGATGGGCCTTGGTCTCGCGCGGCCCATTTATAGGCCCCCCTCCCACGGGAGGCGGTGGGCGCGGCCGCACGATGGGATTCGGTCGGATCGGACGGTGGGCGCCGCGCACGTGGGGAGGGAGGATTGGGTGGCGGACAGCGACCCGCACCCACCAACACACACGCTCACACCCCCCACTGACACTGACGAGGTGGGCCCACCTCCGGGCGGCCGCTCGCCCGCCACCAACCGCCGTGGGCCCACTGGCACTGGCCGTGCTGTGGCTGCTGACTGCGGCCGCCTCGTCCACGCGTGATTCGGTCAGGGTATTTCGCCTAATTTAAATTAAAATTCGAATTTCTTTTTTTTTTGCATTTAGACACTGTTTGAAATATATTTTTTCACAGATTATAGAGACGGATTGTTTGCTTGATTAATAAAAAAATATTTAGAAAATAAACTTCATATAGTAGAAGAAAATATTTTAGGAAGTAAATATTTTTTAAAGCGTGAAACTAATTCATTACCCAAATTTTGGAAAACAAGCTGTTTTAGGCAAGCAAGAGTGCATCTCGACCGGTTCATAATAAAAAAGACAAGAAAAGAGTGCTTCTCTACCGGTTAAAAAAAAAACATGAGAGAGAGTGCATCTCTACCGGAAGGTTTGAGAGCCGGTGATAATGCAGTACGATTTGAGTCAGAGCTAGAGAGTCAACTTCTCATAAACAGGGGGAGCATGACAAGGTCCAAGTTGTTCCTTCACCTTTCTTCCTACCAGTGCCTCCTGCCTTGTCGCCTTCATGAATTATCACGGCTACATGTTTTCTTCATCTAAAAATATAAGTCATATTTTATGTTTAAAACGAACTTCGACGGTGGATGTTGCATATGACAATACTATGAAAAGTAATGGGAATTGTACTAGCAATTCTCCTTGAACTCAAATATGCCCCTTATTCCTTGGCATATAAGTGTTCCCGGATAACCAAGTCTAGAAGAACTACACCCCGTCGCGATGTTGGTATTTCTCATGGCTGGTAGTCGACTGTCAATGCCGAACAGGCGACAAGGTCAAGGTTTGTCAGGTTTGCAGAATGTGTTTTAAGTGACCAACACGAGAAAACAATTGACCACATTCTAATCCAGTGCCCGAAGATGCTCCAGTTATGTTGGATGCTGATCTTGCGTGGTATTGGACAACCTAACTACTTTCCGGCAAACAAGCAATCCTTCCTCCTCTAATGGTGTCATAGCTAGGAAAAAAGCACGACGGCTAGAAGAAGAGAATTTGACACTGTTGAATATTCTGGTAGCCTAGACAATTTGAAATGAGCAGACCAACTGAGTGCTCAACGGTGGTTGCAAGACCATACGGGAAAGTGGCGGAGCTAGAGGGAAGTAGGAGTGCCCATCCAGGCCCATTTGGTTGCCTCATGTACTGCGAGATGTCGACCTATGTATATAGTTGATTTTTCTTTTGCTCCTTGTATATATATAGTTGCTGTGCCTTGTGAAACATCTAATTTCTGATTTTAATACAAATATACGGACTTTGTTTATTTAAAAAAAAGATTGGGCATGACAAGCAGCGAAAAGTTCCTATAATTCACGGCATAAGCATTAAAACACCTAAGATGATCATAATTTAGCTTGCGAATAAAGACAGAGGATTCTGTCCACTTGAAAATGTTGATATAGGTCTACATCTCCATTTAAACTGGAGCCAAGTGTAGGCACCACTAAATATCGCATCTGTGAAGGTTGTGTCGTAGTAGTACATAGCTAGCATAAATTGGTACTGAGATCTTGCACATGCATCCGATCCTACATTCCAGATGCCCCCTTAGTTGGTGACAAGCACTGCAATTGCCAGCCTACTACAAATCGAATTGTCTCTTTAATCTTTTCCTTTTCAAAGTTATTTTGATGACAATTTATTCATATTATGTTACTACATGAACTAAAATTATGTGTTATCTTGACAAATTCCGAACTCACTCTTCGCAAAATTCGCCTTCAAACCAGTTGCCTCCAACAATCCGATGCTCAGAGGATCAGGCAATTTTGGTGCAATCAATTCTGTGTTGTAGATTGGAGCCGTTCCCAATCACTTATCTGGGCCTGCCGCTTTCACTCCGGAAGCTCACGAAGCAAGATGTTCAGCCTTTGTTGGATCGGTTCTCTAAGAAGTTCGCCGGTTGGAAGCCTAAGTTCCTATCCGCTGGAGACCGTCTGACCTTGATCAAGTCGGTTCTGTTCGCTCTGCCTGTTCATTACTTGTCGGTGCTCGAATTACCGCAGTCTGCGATCAAGGAGATTGATAGGAAGTGTCGGGGATTTCTGTGGAAGGGACAGGAGGAGGTGAGTGGCGGGCATTGTTTAGCGGCATGGAAATCGGTCTGTATGCCATATGAAAAGGGCGGTTTGGGGATCAAAAACCTAAACTTCTTCGGCATGGCGTTATGGCTTAAATGGTTGGCGAAGAGAGGAGAGCATCGTGACAGACCTTGGACAACCGTTGAGACTAAGCAGCCGAAGGAGTTACAGGACCTGTTCTTCTCAGCCACACGTCAAGTGTTGGGAGATGGGGAAAACATAAAGTTTTGGCTTGCGGATTGGCTACCAATTGGGAGCATAAAGGCGAGATTTCTGTTAATCTTCAGTCATGTGGAGCGCAAGGGTTTGACAGTGGCGAGAGGACTACAGAACCATAGGTGGGTGCGCGACATCAAAGGAGCTCCATCCAACCGGGCCATTGGGGAGTACTTTCAAATTTGGGATGCGATCCAGGAGGTGCAGCTGCGAGGAGGGGAAGATGATGAGACAATATGGAAGTGGGCCTCGAATGGAAGATTTACCCCTTCCTCTGCCTATGACATGTTTTTTATGGCAAACACAGAGGCGCGTTGTGGCAATCTAGTTTAGCACACGAGAGCACCGACAAAGGTTAAGTTTTTATGTGGTTGGCAGAAAAAGGCCGTTGCCTAACGGCCGACAACCTGAGCAAGCGCGGATGGCCACACCATCAAACATGCTCACTATGCACCAGCAGCGACGAGGACTGATGGACCGGCTTCTTCTTCTTCTTCGTCTTCTTCGTTGCATCAACCAGCTGACTACTGTATATATATTCAGGTGTTTTTTGGTTGACTTGAATTGAATTGTTGATGCAATCAGTTGGATTCCATGTTTGGTTGGAAGAGATTGATTTTGTCCCGGGCATCAAATGGTTTTTGTAGGGGGGTTGGTGTTCCTTGTTGACGTATGTATCCCTTGGTGGTGACTAATGATGACTGGTTTGTATGTATAGCTTTGGCCTTTGGAGTTTAGCATCTTGTACTGTCATTTCACCCTGATACTTGATGTATATTAAAATGTTCAATCATTTACTGGAAGATTCTCAATTTTGATGCCTGCGTTTTATTTTTGTTGTGCTTGACAAGTTAACTTTGAATATGTTCAGCTCTTTTGGAATTTGGACCATATGTCCAAACACTTGGAACTTTCTTGCTTGTAGGAGGTGCATCTAGAATTCAATTTTATCAGAACATTCTATTGGTAGTCATCCTTATTGTTCTTTCCTAAAGGCCAAGAACATTACATTGAATAATCATTCTGACTCAATTCTTCCCCTAAAGAAAACTTATGTAACACTTGATACGGAGTACTTGAAATATATATCACTAACCCTCCTTACTGAATTCTTAGATAGATTTCATAGAATTGCCGCTATCTTGCTTTGAAATTTGTTCTTATAAATCATTTAAACCTGATGCTGACATTGTGACATGTAGTTATCATCTTACCTTGTATCAAAGGCAGATACCTACCAATACAATGTCTGCAACAGCAAATTGGCCCATTTGACGCCTCTGGTCTATCAAAGTACTAGCTAAATGTACAGGCTATGTAGTTACTGTCAGGAACTGATGCAATCTGCAATGTCAATTTTGATTGAGGCATCAATCCGGGTCTACCTGTGTTAGTGTACAGTAACTCCAATCTTTGGTTTCTACTGCAGTCCTGTATGTCCCTAAACTTCCGGAGTAGTTTTTAAGATCCTGCCGCCAGAATACTTTGGCTTGCGCCAATCCAAGCAGAAGATGATTTATAGCAGGTTGGTTAATGCCAATTAGTTTATTTGACTAATTTGTGCAATTCATATGATTGGCCAATGCATTGTATCTCAGCAAATATCTATGTACCAGTTTACTGGGTGAGAACCGAGTGGTATGACATATACAACACCATATTCAAGGGACACTACTGTAGAGCAATAAAGCTCTACGTGAACAAAATCATGTTTATTTCAGCAACATTAGCACAAAAACTGTACACAAACATTGATATATGCAAGGATCGTACTAGGAAATAGACGTGATGCGAACAAATGCTAGAATTTGTATTTCACAACTAAGAGGACATGTGGGATTTGCATTGTTGATAAATGAGAATCAATTTGTGTGATAGGCAACTTACCAGACAGGCCAACACGAGTTACTTTGCTCTGTCTATAGCATTCATGGGTAATTATGGACTGATTAATAGTTCGTCCAGCAAACTCTCCACCATTCTTCTGCTGCTTAGGATGTACACAGCCAGGTGACTTTAGTAAGGCAAAGAGCAAAAATGTCATGCAACAATTACATATTACACAACACATAAAGTAAGATGAAACCTGCAAGGTTCAGAAAGTTCATCTTAGCTTGAGCACATTCTCTGCATGCTGATCATAAAGTAATAGGCAGCCTTGGTGCCCACTGTCTTGTAATCGGCTCGAAGCTTTGCTGGGATGCATTTTCTGAGAAATGCTCAAGCAACAACACTACAGCTATGCGAACTCCCCAAGTGACTTGCATCAACCTGAACCTACAAAACCAACTGATAGAATACAGTCAGAACTCAGAACCCCAATTAATACTAGTACAAGTGTGAATCTGTTGATAAAAAAAGCCATTAGTCGATTATCCCCTACAATTAACCAAACTGACAGATGGTTAACAGTATATCCCCTGAAATACCAATCCAATCTACAAAAAACGGGGCTTTTAACTATTTGCCACTCTTACGAGTGGTGCTTAATGATTTGTCACTAGGCTCATATGTCATAGACACATGAGGGCCCACGTGTCATAGACACGGTGTGGCAAATCGTTAATTGCCATGTCACAAGAGTGGCAAATAGTTAAATTTCCCACAAAAAAAACATGTTGAACTAATCTAAGCTGCAAAGCAAGCTTGCGCTTGAGTCAGAGTGACCAATCAAAAAATTCAAAAACGAAAAAAATCTACACCCGAGCTGGCTACTGCCGGTGATGGGAGGGAGGGAGGAGTACGGCGAACGGCAAACACATGCTTCGTCGGCGAACAGAAGTCCGGCGGCGGTTCCTCCCTCCCGCGCCACAGCGATTCCTCACGATCGAACAGCAGCCGACTAACCGAGGAACTACGAAACCTAGGACCGCAGAATAGAGGGCGTGGGAGAAGGAATCCGGTGAAGGAGCTAACCGAGGAACGCGGCGTCGGAGGAGGCGGATGCATTGCCGCCTCGCCGTCGCCGGAGTAGAGGAGGAGGCGTCGCGAGAAGGCGGCGACGGAGTGGAGTGGAGTTGCTGAAAATCCGATTGGATGGAAGCGTATGGAGGAAGGAGGCGAATGGGTGGGCCGGCCCATAGTACTTATTGGCCCAAATAGCAGTCGGTTTCAGGCCCATGATAAAGAAGATTAGCTTAGCAATCGGCCCAGTTCAAATGCAATTTCACCTACTTGCTATGAACCGGCCCAAAAACATGAGGCCCACGCCCAACATGTCGTTGCTGGGTGATTTGAATCAACCCAGTTAAAATGCATTCGTTTTAAGTTTGGTGGTTTGAATTTGAAAGGTTTTCCCCTCTTTCCGTGATTGCAAGAACGTGACAAGATGAAAACTCGCAAAACTTGGTAATTCATCTATTAGCTGGGAGTGTTCTGTAAGGGTGATTTACTGCAGGTGGTTGATCAGTTCTGGCATCAGTTGAGCTTCAGACTCTAATCTCATACAGAAAAAAGCTGAGATGATATGATCTCTGTAAAGCTTTTGACAAGATTCACTAGCCTAGCCTGTGACTACCGAACTTGACGAAAGATGAACCGGATCTGAAGATCAGAAGGCGTATCTTATCCTCGTTGCAACTTGCATGGTCCTATCTTATCATGGATCAAGATTCTTCTGAATCCACAGGAATCCATGTTCAGATTCTGATCTATCGGTTCCCTGTCTCCTGTTCAGATCTTACAGGGATTCTACAGCTATGATGCCTATGGCTACCAGGCTACGAGTCGTACGCTAATGATGCAGCCAAATGAAACGTGGTCTTCCCTTTACTGAAAGCTATCAGCAGCAGATGTCACCTGTTAATTAGCAGCCAGGCTTTGCGAATGAAAAAGAAAAGAAAAAGACAGATCTTTTGCTTTCTTTTGAGCTACTAATAAGCATGAAAGATTATCAGATGAGCAAGAAAAGAGTGTAGGCAGATGCCATGGTTTGTCAGGGTTGGATGGTTAGAGAGGGATATTCTAGCTGAGTAGAGAGCTAAATTATCTCGATCAGATTCAGATAGATGATCAGTAGCAGTAGCTTTCAGATCGATGAGGATTAGCCGAACTCAACAGTGACGTATAACCACAAGGAAACTGAAGCAGAGCACAATATGCATCAGTTACAGAACAGCATACTATGCATCAATTACAGGCTGGTCGATCGATCAACCGGCATGAGATGGCCGTCAGGCCATGGCCGGCCGTCACATCGATGCTGATTCTGCAGCGTGTCAGATTGCACGTCGGCTGAAACAGACAGCTCCTGCTTGCGTTTCACAGCTTGACTTCGCCATGGAGCTGGCCTGTCTCAAGCTCTCAGCTCTCTACTCTGAAGTATGGTGGGTTCCAAAATTGAAAGTTTGATTGAAATTGGAACGATGTGATGAAAAAGTTGAAAGTTTGTGTGTAGAAAAGTTTTGATGTGATGAAAAAGTTAGAAGTTTGAAGAAAAACTTGGGAACTAAACCAGGCCTCGATGTGGACGAAGGCTACTGATCAGTGATCTCTTCATCTGATCTGCATTCCTTTCTTCTTTTTAGGAAAGAAGAATGAAGAAAGGTTATCGCGTAGTGCTAGAAAGTAGTGGTAATTCAGAAAAGGTTGAAGAGGCTGCAGCGGTGGTAACCTGGCAAGTGCCTAATATCCCTTTTTTAAAAAAAGACTTAGTGCCTAATGAATCTCTTGATTACTCCACTCAGTGTAGTAGTACTAGAGTTGCACTTGCACACCAGAAGCATGGTAGTGCATGCTGCGTGATCAGTCGTTTGTTTGCTTACGTGCGAAGAATTCGCCAAGAACTATATGAGTTAGCCTACACGCACAGTACTGTATTGTGTACACAGGGACAGTGTGATCGAGCTGAAGAAAGTCTGATTGAGCATGTTCTTTTTTAAGTAGAATGGAATGAAGAATAGATGAATGATTTTGTGATGAATGGAATAGAATGATGAAAAGTATGAACAAACAGATTAACTATTAAAAAGTTGAAAACTTGTTTTTAAAAAGAAATTCTAAGAAATTCATATATGATCCTTTCAGCGTGATCCATTCATATACTCAAGAAATGTGTCATCCACTCATCTACTCAAGACGTGTGTGATCCATTCAACGTTTACGGTGATGAAATCATTGGGAGAAAAGGGAGCATCAACCTTGGAACAACATGACAACATGCTGGTTTTCACTGAATAAGAATCTTATGTCAGGTACAGATCGGTGATCAGAATGGATCCGATAATTAAGAGCTTTCGGTTTCTCTGGGGCTGAAAATTCGGACGGCATGTTGCATGCTCCCCTTTCTCCTATCGTTTTGTGCCGCAAAAGCGGAGGTCTGATGGACGTCGCTGGGCCGATCCAAACCGTCCAAACACTGTGCCCACAACGTGACAAAGCAAAAACAGAACAAAAGCCAACAAAACAAACAACAAAATTTTGTCCCACTAACTCAACGTTCACAAAATTCAAACTGGTCAGAACATGAACCCCGTGGCAAATCACTAGAATTTCATCGAATCCTACCAAAACGAGCCGGTTCGAATTTGAGTTCAGTTCATTTTGCGAGCTGCTGGCTTGCCGAAACCGGAATTAAGCAGGCGACCGGTGCTAGAATTACGTTCATAAACAGTACACCATCCGTTTCAAAATATAAACTTTTAGAATAGTATTAAGTTAAACATTTTTAACTTTTATTATTAATAGCAAAAGAACAAAAAAGATTAACCATATAAAATTGATGTTGCTAAATTTATCATTGAACAAATTATCGTAATATGTGATTCTTTTTATTTAAAACATCTTACTTTTATAAATTTTATTGATCAAAGTAGCATCTTCCATGTTGTGTGGAAGTCGAAAAATAATAGATTTTATTTTAGATTTTATAGATTTTATAGATTTTAGGGACGGAGTACCAACTTAGAGCACCCGCAATGGTATAGTAAGATGCTATTTATAAAACATGTACATCTCAGCAATAGATTAGATTAATAGTAAACCACTTCAATGGTATGTCTACATGGGTATCTATAGCTCTCTAATCCATTGCCTCGTTTTTCTCTATAGACCATCTCCAAGTTAGTAGATAGCTTTGCTCTCTCTCTTCATTTAATCTCTTCCAAGTAGAAAAATAGGCTGACATGGATCTCTTGTAGAGAGCCTATAGATAACTATTGTGGGTCTCTTTTTTAATCAAACGAGCGAGCGAGCGAGCAAATCTTGATCGACACCAGATCCCCCGAGCTCAATCATTCAATTCAACCGTGTGAGTTGTTCTTGATTCGATTTTCGGGGATGGATTCACGGATGCTGCTGACGCTGATGCAGCTGCTCGGCTCGCCGACATCCGCCGCCTCCTCCTCCTCTCCTTCTTCCAAGGTCAGCCTTCCATTGCTGGGTTACTACTTACTGGAGCTCGCGATTTGGAGCTTGACTTGATTCTTTTTGGGTTTGGGGGGATTCGATTCCTCTTCCTCCGCGCGCGCAGGCTCGGTGGGCGTCGGCGCAATCAACCTTCAACTTCCACCACGCCGGTGCCACGGACACGGTGTGGCCGGGGTGCTGTCGGCTCCGGCACGCCGCCGCTGGAGACCACCGGCTTCGCGCTCTCGCCGGGGGGGTCGCGCTCCCTCTACGCGCCGTCGGGGTGGTCGGGCCGCTTCTGGGCGCGCTCCGGCTGCGACTTCCGACGACTCCGGCAAGGGCTCCTGCGCCACGGGGACTGCGGCTCCGGCCAGGTGGAGTGCCGCGGCGCGGGCGCCTCCCGCCCGCCCACGCTCGCCGAGTTCACCCTCAACGGCGCCGACGGCAAGGACTTCTACGACGTCAGCCTTCGTCGACGGCTACAACCTCCCCATGCTCGTCCAGGCCTCCGCCCCGACTGCCCCGACACCGGCTGCCTCGTCGACCTCAACGAGCGCTGCCCCTCCGAGCTCCGCGCCGACGATGGCCGCGCTGTGCCGCAGCGCCTGCGAGCGTTCGGCCGACCCGAGTACTGCTGCAATGGCGCCTACGGCAACCCGA
>CM020178.1:18410157-18422913 GCA_009805545.1 Oryza longistaminata
ATCGTGGGTGCCTACCAATACTTTAAAATCTGTTTCTTGTTGCAATTACAGGCCTGCCTATAAATTCACAATTATAGTTCCAAACGCGGCAGGACACATATGCAAATGGAAACTGCCTAATGAAAAGTAGATTCTCCCCCTGAGAGGAAAAACGGAGAAAATGAAAAAGAATGCCAGTACATTGCACGTGGCGCCTCGCATGGATAGGCACACTTGAGGTAGCTGTCGTGAGCGCGATGGAATAGCTTGGATCTGACTCAACTAAGAGTCCCATACAAACTCCTAAGATTATCGAGAAGGGAATTAATTCGCCCCAGCACACAACGCTGTGTAAGTACAGCTACTCCACAGGGAACAACCATAATGAATGTACGCTATGGACGTCAAGCACATGCCAGCACATCGAGTGCCTCTTGGAACTAACAACTAGACACAGTCCATCTTCCAATCAGCCATCCTTGTGAATATACAGGCGTAGCACATGAAAACGCCAACCAGGCCAGCACTTAATTATTTTCAACAACACAATGGTACATCAAAACGGTCGGCGACGTGGCCCAGGACAGGTTAGATGACGCACCTTCAATTCCGGTACATTCTTTTTAAGAAGAATAATGTGAGACCTTCGGGCTTTCCATTCTTGTCAACGGAAATACGACGAACGCCATGGAACAATTGTATACGCCACTCCAACGAGTAGTCGCGTGGAAATATAAACAGGAGACGATCAGCAATAAACATGAATTGTGTGATTTGCGAATTCAAAATATACGGAGTTGTCCTTAACCAACTAAATGATTAACTGATATTTGTCTTGCTTTCGCGGTGGATAATAATATACAGCTTTAAGGGGGCGTAATCAACTTATGCAAAAATTGCGAGCTACAATTAAACGCGGTAAACGATGAGCACATGTGTTCAAGTTAAGTTGTACTGCGAGGTTGAATCTAATGTAAGCAGGGGGTTCTCAGAAGGACCCTTACCAGGCTAAGCCTGTACACAACAGTTCATAGCTTAGCGTAATTTATTTTCACTTATCGTCCAATTACGGGTACGTGTCTGGGGTCACAACACAGATTGAAATGAGTATATGTTTGAGTTTCGAGAGTAATATATAGAAACCACGGAACCATCCTAAATGATAAATTAATTTATTAGAACCCCATTAAATATATTTGTGGTACACTGACTAAAACCAGGCATAAACGTTACTTCCCTCTGTGTCTGTGTCGCTCCGAAACTCGGATCTTGCCGGTGCGGCAGCTCGGCCCGTCCAGGGAGCACAAAGTCAAAGAAACGCTTGCAAAAGCGTGGCTATTTGCTTTCGACGGTGGCCACGAGTGGCAAACAGACCACACGTGGAAAATCGCGATCTTCGCGCTCTGCCGGTCGGACTTCATATCGCTTACTGCAAAAACAAAATACTCGACTAAAAAAAACAAAGATAAGACGAAAAAGGGCAACACCTAACCCCATAAGCCGTCTATCGAGTGCTGCCGTTCGATCAAACCGCCCGCCTCCGTTTCGCTGTGAGTCAAATCCATTGCGGCCGAAAAGGGCTGCCCTCCTTGAAGCCCCGACGAAAGACAATGAATCGACCTAGATACGAGCAGGGGGCGGTCCGCGCGCCCCGCGTCGCGCCTCCGGATCCGCGCGTGGGGTTGGCCACCGCCGCCATCACGCTTGCTAGCAATTGACGCAGAGGCGGGTCGCGCCGCCGCCGCCGTCTGGCCTTGGATTCCGCGCGTGGGGTGGCCAGGCCGCTTGGATCAGCTCGCGAGCCGTTCGCGCGACCACCTCATCGTCGTCTGCCGCTTGTCCCTGGTTCCAGGCGCCGCGTACTCCACAACACGCACCCAGTTTTCATCAATCCCGTCACCGGGCTTGGTCCGACTGAGCCGTAGCTCGAGTGCCCTGCATCATCGATTCGATGATTGGTAGAGGATGATAGGCATTAGCCGGCGGAGAGGACGGCTGGTGGCCAGGCCAATCAGGACGGGCCCAGTGGCTTTCCTTCGCCATTCGACCGGATCTGCGTCGCCCCCCGGCCAGGCCTAGGCTAGAGGCCGCTCGTAGGGCTGGAGAAGAAAAAGACGAGGGGAAGCGATATGGACAGAGAGCAAATGAGAGTAGAGAGAAGGGCGAATGGGAGAAAATGTTGGGGAAAAATGGGTGGGCGGCGGAGAGGACACGTGAGTGGCCCGCCGCACCGGGCGGAACAATGTTGGATGTATTTTCGGGTGCGAGTCGCCCTTTTACACTACGGTCCGCGACTCAGAAAATTAAGGGGGATTAGGCTCGTGGTTCGAGCGAGAGTCCGATTTCCATGGACCCGGCGATCGCACGTAAGACCATTGATGTTTTCTGTGTCGGTCGTACTGTCCCGGCTCCGTCGCTTCGGTTACCCCCCATGATATCACTCCTCTGTCTGACCTTTATCGTTAGGTCCATTCTTGCAATCAAAAGCCGTGCTCCGTGCATTCGTGAGGAAAATTTTGTCTAGGTAAGTTGAAGATACGAACTTTTATATTTGGGTCATAAATATTGCTAGGTTTTCAGTAAAACGCATTGCAAAAAACTTTATGAATTTTGAACTTACGATAAAACGAAAGAACACCTTGCATTTGTCAGAACAAGACGGCGGCGAGAGAGTAGGCCTACAGAGCCACAGGACAGAAAGGAGACAACTCAATATGAAAAGCACAGAACAGAATTCCGTCGGACATATGCATGGGACCTGACATTAAACTGACTCTCAATAAATTAATTGACGACAGCCTAATTAGTACAACGTATCAAATGTTGTGACGCACGCAAGTCAAACATCAAGACTTCTCATTTCAATCACTGTAACTCAATAAATCGCTTACGCAGGTTTCGGTGGAAATAATGATCTTAACTGAATGTTTCTAACGAGGAGTGATCTCAAAACACATGCATATGCGTATTCATTTTATTTTTTATTTCCAAATAATTGTCACTGGTGTCTCGATTGTTTAGAAAAAGAGGTTCAGCTTACTCACCGTACCGTCTATTTTCTCGCACCTCAAGCTTTTTTGTTCACTCAATTTACCGTAATGTTATTGTAAGAAAGTTTGAAATCACATGCTTATGGAACCTTACTACTTTACATTATTTTGCATCTTCCATTATACAACCTCTAATTGAAGCTAAGATTCGGAGACCAATAATAGGTATACAACTATACTCCGAGAAGATGTTTTCGAGACAACATTTGGGAAGGAGACGGAGACAAAGGAACGGAATACACCCACCAAGAGTACGGTGGCTCGAATGCCGACCATGTAACCTCCCGATAACCCAGAAAACTAGTCATAGGATAAGCAACCTTTAGTACGTTCAAACACCGAGAAAAATTCCACCTTGGGCCCCAAGTCCGAGCAATTTCGAATCCAACGTGGTGCATGCGTGGCAATCCACGTCCAAGCTACATTCTTAATTAAAAAAAATATAGTGGACCCCCCGTCAAGACCTTCTTTCCCCTCTTCCCCCCGTCTCTCGTCGCGCGAGCAACGCACGGCGAGGAGTACTCGGCCGTCGTGGTGGGGCGCGGTCGGTGTCGCAACGACGGAACAGCGAGCGCCTGAACGCGGCGGACTCACCGGCGCCTGCGACGAGCTGCGTAACGGTATTACTCGGGCGGCCTTGAAGGAGAGACGGCGATGTGCGCACGGCGGCGCCACCGCAGCAGGAGGAGACAGCCAGGCCAGGTAGAGGGAGAGCGGCCGAACGAAGCGAGAGGAGGTGTGCCCTGGGCACCCGCAACGTCGCCACTCGTAGGTTACACCGCATGCTGTGGGCCCCCCAACGCCTAGGCCGCGCGGCACCTATCCTAGGCCGCCCGACAGAGACGGCGCGTTCTCCCGCAGAAGCCCCTCAGATCTTCGATTTCTAGGTATCGGGGCTCCGGCCAACGGCGGCGAGGCGGCGACGGCTAGCGCGGGGTGCCCGTTAGCTTCTCCCTCCACCGTGGAGCATCCGCTAGGAGGTTTTCGGCGGAGTTCTCCTGTGAGCGGAGAAGGCTGGAGCGGAGCTCGGAGTTCGATATTATAAACAGGGCCTGGGGGGCGCATCCTACCGAACCTTCGGAGGTACAGTTCATGGGTGCCCAGGTCGCCTCAGGACCGGTCCGCGACCTCGCAACTCGTCCACCCAGGTCTCCCTCTCCGGCCGCCCGGGAACCTGCCTGAACGCGGCGCATCAGGCCCTGCGGGGCAGTCCCTTTTCGTTTCCTCACCGGGCGAACACCCAGTCTACCTGATCGCTACACAACGCCACTGTTTCGTTCAGAAAGTCTGGAGAATCGCCTTCGGAAGATTACATCACCTGCCACCCTTCCCAGTACTCGCAGCTCTTCAAGTCGGCGTGCCCTAAATCCTACAGCTACGCCTACGACGACGCCACCTCCACCTTCACCTGCAACCACACCGATTACACCATCACCTTCTGCCCCCGATCCACTCCATCCAGGTTTGTGCACTTCAAATCAATCGTAGCGAATCCATTGCATTGAGATTTCGATTACCAGTATGAGATCTTGATGTGTATGATGGAATTGTATAGTGGATTGATTGCGGCGCATTGAGATTCTGGGCTAAAATTGGGGATTTCGATGTGGAACATGAATTGGGGAAAGTAAAGTTCATTGAGGATGTGATAGAGTTAGGCTAAGAAAAGGAGGAGCAATCTTTTCTCCTTTGATTCGTCCCCACTCCCCTCACATTGTACCTAAGCTGGCCTTGACTGGAAAGTTGCAATTTCCTAGTAGGCATGGAAGGAACTTGCAACAGCAAATTCCACATAGGAATCTCATCATCAGTTTCAGGTTGATTAACTGTTGCTTGAATTTGGTGTGTTTGCAGTGGGAATTCAAAGAACGGATCGCGGAGACCGAGCCACGAGCAGCTCGAAGATGCGGTGTGGCTGGCAAGCTTGAAGGCCAGCAGTGGCGCGGGGATGGCTGCAACTGCGGCATCATGGCCGGCATCCTTAGCTTTCCAATCTGCCTTGGCGATTGCAGTGGTGATCCTGCTTGCCCAGCAGGAGCATCCCGTATTATTCAGCTAGTAGCAAGTGAGAAGGATTCTTGATCGGTAGTAGGAGTGATCCAAATTGTTTCGGGGATCAAAAGGGGGAGACGTGGAGAGCACATTCTTTAGGACTTTTTGTTTGTGGATAGAGAATGCAGGCGTCCTCAACCTCAAGTTTGGCAGTTGTAGTTGCTGCTCAGCTTAGTGTTTGCTTTGCTTTATTTGCCTTTCAGAAAAACCTTGCTATTCTAGTTACATTCTTTGCTGTGCTTAATTTTTGGGGGGTCCTGATCAATGTGGACTCCAGATGCACTGCTTTGAATCAAAACGAGAAGAGCATATGATCTGATATTCTGATCTGGTAAGCTCCTTTTTTTTTTCCTTTCTGAAAGTTTGAGCAAGACGCACGGCAAGTAGCACAATCTGAGATTCTCTCTTGTCTTTATAGAGAGGATAAGAATCACTTTGGAGGTAAACTGGGTAGAGTAATGCAGATCCTGTTTGTCTCAGATGTATACCTGATAAGAGTTTTGAGGGTTTGTTGGTATAGTGAACCAACCGATCAATCATTCTGATCTGCAATGAAAGGGTGTCTGAACTCTGAAGAAACAAGATGCAAAAGGAATTCTGAATGTGGTGAAGGCAAAAGGGGGATGCATAGGCAAAAGATGTGAGTTGTGCTCATCAATGACAATGAAAAGCAGAATATTGAACCTACTTTGGTAAGTGATAACCTTGGTGTTAAGCTAGCACACACCTGAAGAAAATGCCCTGTAAAGGGAAGGGCATATGAGCCTGGATCTCTGCTTTCATATGGTTATGCTTCAGGTGGCCATTTTGTGTCGGCCAATGGCCATCATCACCTGAGTTCCTAGATTTTTATGCAAGATCACCTGCATTAATATAGGTGAAGAAGAAGCTCCATCTTACATAACAGTGACAGCGTGAAGAACAAGTCCCTGCAAGAGATCATCTCATCTTCTATGAAGGGGAAAGTAAGGAAACAAGAGGGTAAATTCAGAGAGGGTGTAACTTTCAAGTGCTTATCTTTTTTTCAAACCTCTGAACAAATTGCTGATTTATTTTCTTCTTAGTGACAGATGAACCATTCAGTGAAGGAAGCAGTAACGAAATACTAGTGCTGATTCAGATAAGATGTGACAGAATCCTGACTAAAGCAGCCTGTGAAAAATGTCAATTTACTAGCATGAGAGAATTTCAAGGAAATGATCTACTCCTACTACTATTTCCACATCTAATCTAGAAGAATTAATTAATATCGTCAGTGAGTAATGATGAAACTCCCCGATCTGAGGTTAACCTGAAGCCAATTCTGAACCGTCAGTGAAAGCACGGATTTAGGGCGTCTCGATCGATCAGCACACATCAACTCATGACGATATCGCGCTCAAAGTCGCATGCAATGCATCATGCCGCCAACTCAAGCAAATATTCGATATCTTCTTCCTTGGCTGTAACGAACGATCTATGGATGAACTAACACCTGGAGAAGACAGCAAATCAATTTTGGGCCGGGCCAGGTCAAGAAAAAAAAATGAACTTGGCTACTTTACTCCTCCCAATGGGCTGGATTGGGCCGTGCAGGTTGCTTCTTTTGGGGATATGTCTTCATTAATTATATATCCTTTGCTATATTGCCAGTATAAATAAGGTTACGTCAGAAATTTGCCATAAAATAGAAAATAGTTATTTCGTATTATATCTTCACTCCGATAGTAATCCTAATTTTTCGTGCGTCGGATCGGATTACTAACCGGATACAGATAATAGATGGCACAATCAAATCCTTATGATCGGATCGATAGATTTATCAAACACATAAAAACATTAGCCCGTGCTCAATAACAAGAGTGAAAGAGATTACCTATAATAGAGATTATCTTTTCATGAATTATATCAGTTTCTATATTGCCAGTACAAATAAGGTTACGTTGAAAATTTGTCATAAAATAGAAAATGATCATTAGTCAGTAATCCTAATTGTTCATGCGTCCGATTGGATTTACTGACGTGTTAAATAGATGGGACAATCAAATCCTCCTGATCTGTGGAGATTATGGGTACCCCATACCCACACGGTATGGTTATCCGACTAGTTATAGGGGATAACTTATATATATAAAATATGTAACAGATCATGACTTGGGTATTACGATTCTCTGTATATTATGAAACGGCCTAAAGTCCTGGTTTGATAAGATTGTTAAGTAGATTTAGGAAACCGATACCGTGTTGGTTAAGGTTTCTATCTTGTAATCCTGTCCTCCACCCTATATAAGGTGGGCAGGAGGCCCTCTAGGGGGCATGAGACAACTAGATCGTCAGATCTATATACACCCGGCGGATTCAAATCCCCAAACAGGAGTAGGGTATTACCTCTCATTGAGAGGGCCTGAACCTGTCTAAATCCTTTGTCTCCGTATCCATCCACTTTTAGGTTTCATGCGCTACCCCCTTTTATTATTGCCGAATTCATGTTTCGACAGATAGATAGGTTCATCAAACACACACACACAAACCGTGCTCGATAACTAGGAGAGATTACCTATAATAGAGAAATACAATTTTACCATTTATTTTTATAGTGCAGCCCATTTAAGTGGGTAGACATAAGCTTTGTTTAGATATAGGGGTGAAAAGTTTTAGCATATCACATCGGATATACGGACACACATTTGAAGTATTAAACGTAGATTAATAATAAAACCAATTACAGATTCCGCCTGTAAGCTACGAATTTATTAAGCCAAACTAATCCGTTATTAGCAAATGTTTAATGTAGCACCACATTGTCAAATCATGGAGCAATTAGGCTTTAAAAATTCGTGACGCAATTTACACGCAATCTGTGTGATTAGTTTTTTATATTTAATACTTTATGTATTTATCCAAACATTTGATGTGACATGATGAAAAATTTTGACAGGAGATCTAAATAGGCCCATAATAACCGTAAATTGTACCATAAAGGTTGTCTAGTATTGAGGGCCCTGTTTAGTTCCAAAGTTTTTTTTCCAAACTTCCAACTTTTCATCGTATCAAACCTTTCATACACACACAACTTTTCTATTACATCGTATCAATTTCAACCAAACTTCCAAACTTCAGTATGAACTAAACACGACCTAGGCCTTGTTTAGTTCCAAACTTTCTCTTCAAACTTCCAACTTTTCCAGCACATCGAAACTTTCCTACACACATAAACTTCCAACTTTTCTATCACATCGTTCTAATTTAACCAAAACTTCCAATTTTAGCGTGAACTAAACACACGTTTATTTGGAAGAAACCGGGCGATGAGCAATTGAGGCTGTGTTTAGATCCAAAGTTTGGATCCAAACTTCAGTCCTTTTCCATCACATCAACCTGTCATACACACACAACTTTTCAATCATATCATCTCCAATTTCAACCAAAATCTAAACTTTCGCGGAACTAAACACAGCCTGAGCATTCGATTTCTTGGGCAGAACACTTGAATTGAATTCGGTTTGCTAACCGTAAAGCTGGGTAGGCTTGGCCGCTACGGAAGCGGCATGCCCGCAGCTCCGGTCCTGATATCCTGACATGCTTGACTATCGTTGCATCTCGTTATCGTTGGGAAGATACTAGTAGTACGCGTTTCTTCACCTCGTTTATCGTTTCCAACCCATGGAGGGAGTTAACCGGATTTCTTGCCCTGCAAGCCTGCAATGCAATGCAGCTAGCCTAGCACACATGGAGTTCTGAACCAGCTAGATCCTCATCAGCTACTACCTGCCTCCACTTCTCTTCTCCATCATGTCTTCGTCTTCGTCTTCGTCGTCGTCGGAGCAATGCGACGTCATCAGCCTGCCGGAGGACCAGGTGTTCGAGATGCTCACACGCCTCTCGCTCGACGACCTCGCCGCCTGCCGCCAGGTCTCCACCCGCTGGCGCCGCCTCACCTACGAGCCGGCCTTCGCGCCTCTCCACTGCCGCCGCGCCGACGCCGTCTCCGGTTACCTCGTCCAGACCGTCGCCCGCAACCGCTACCACGCCACCTTCGTCTCCTCCATGCACCCCTCGCCGCCGCCGCCCGACCTCGTGTCCCTTGACTTCCTCCCCTCCCCGCACGTCCGCGTCGAGGCCGTCTCGCCGCACCGGGGGCTCCTCTGCTGCGTCGACGCCGACGCCGACGCCGCCACGCCGCGCAAGCCGGCGTGCTACTACGTCTGCAAGCCGGCGACGAGGCAGTGGCGCGCGCTGCCCAACCCGAGGCTGCGCTACCGCACGGCCGCCACCGCGATGCTGGCGCGCCCCGGCGGGGCGGCGGCCGGCGGACTTCAAGATCGTCCGCTTCTCCGTCCCCACGCTCAGGGACTGCCTCCGATGCGAGGTGTTCGACTCGCGGAGGATGGCGTGGCGGCGGTCGGCGGACGTCGCGGTGTGGCCGGAATCCCTCGTGGAGGCCGCCCCGGCGGTGAGGGCGCACGGCGCCATGCACTGGCTCCGGTGGCCCGACAGGCTGAGCGGCGGCGCCGAGGACATCTTCGCGTTCGACGTGAAGACCGAAACGTGGCGCCTCATCGGCCTGCCGCCGGAGGCCACCACCGAGAAGAGGTGGGCGCGGAAGAAGGTGGCGGCGGTGGAGGGGAAGCTGTGCCTGGTGGTGGTGGTCGACGAGGAGGTGGAGGTCTGGGTGCTAGCCGGCTACAGGCAGGAGAGTTGGGAGAAGAAGATGACGGCGAGCTTGACGACGCTGGCAATGGAGGAAGGCAACTCATTCATACTCAGAGATCTCTACGCATCTGACGTTGCATTCTTCAACAGCGTCTACAGAGTGCTGTGGTAATTAAGCTAACTGTATATACTTAATAATTGCTTCTTCCGTTTTACACATATCTAAATCAATTTGCAAATAATTAGCTAAACAGTAGTAGTTTTACTCTTTGGAACGCAAGATTGTAAAAATACAGAAACAGGCAAAACATATAGGAATGAAATGTGTATTGTTTGGATGGTTGAAAGGAAAAAAAAACATGAAAATTTGGTGGATTCTATAGAGAGAGTAGAGAGACAAGTTTGAGCTTATTGTTTGTTTCCTACGGAATGGGTGTATAGGAAGTTAGGAACTCAATCCACAGGAATTTATTTAGGCTGTGTTTAGTTCCACACTAAAATTGAAAAGTTCGAAGAAATTAGAACGATGTGACGGAAAAGTTAAAATTTTTTTGTGTGTAGGAAAGTTCGATGTGACGGGAAAGTTGAAAGTTTGAAGAAAAACGTTGAAATCTAAACAGGGCTTTACTTCAAATCCTTTGTTCCAAATGACATCTATAGTAAAATTTCCTAAGGATTGAAAATTTTCATATGAGAATCCTATAACCCAAAGGAGCCTTACAGGTTTGTGTTTGTTAATCCATCCTACGTATGATTTGCAGGTATGATTTTTTGAGGGGGAAGATAGCGGAAGCTCCACTACGCCATAAGTGCATCCAACAAGTTTTCAAGTTTGAGTCAGACTTGGTCCCTTTTGAGGAGATAGATGAAAGGCCCAATTCAGATTTTAAATGGGTTTGCAAGCCCTGATGATGCAATCACGCATGAGCACATGCTCTTGGACATGCAAGGATCGGCGCCTCTGCATCTACATGCGTAAGCACATGCATGCATGGATAAGACTGCTACAAGACCGACACAATGTTGCAAGATAATGCACGTACATATATATCTAGGCAGTACATGTGCTACATATCCTGATATCTATATTTATCAAGTCGCCGGAGCCAAATAGCAGCATGATCCATACACAGAACAAGAGAAAATCAAGTTCAACTTCAGTTATTTTTCATCTGCCCATCGAATCCGCTGCCGCCGACTGATATTTTCGCCTATGTGGATTGGTGCACTCCGCCGCCGTTGATGGACATCTTTGCTCTCATCGTCGACCGCCTCGTCCGCCGCCGACTGGTGTCCTCGCCTTCATGGTTAGATGGTCACACCACCGTTCATAGGCGTCCACGTCTTAACCGACCGGTTTGCCTTTGCCGCCGCCGACTGGTGTCTCTGCCTACATGGCTAGCCTATTATGCTTCCGTTGGTGGCCATCTTCGCTTTCACCGTTGACCGCCTTCGTCGCCGCCGACTAGTGTCTTCATTATTATTGATGGACGACTTTGTTCTCACATTGGTCACCTCTGATATCATCAAGGGGAATATTACAAAGCTAAGTCATCATTAATTTTCTTTATATGATATTTTCCTTTCCCTCTGCCTCACTACATCAACTGGTTCGCCGTTGACTAATGAGTCGGGGGCTACAGATGTTATGTCATATTTTTAAACAATTTTCATAATATCTATCTTGATTGCTTGTGAAATAATCCGAGTAACAATAAAGTTCCTATCGAGTTATGGAGTTCTATCTTCCTATGCTTTCCGTTTGGTTTGCCGATGGATAGTTGTCTTTAGACCGATCCCTAGCACCCGGGGGCTCGTTGGATGGACCGAGTAACGCAAGGTGCTAAATATTATTCAGAATAAATCAAAAGCATAGAGATAAGATAAATTTATTTTCTTCTCTTAACAATTGCAAAAGTACCCGAGTAGTAAATTCAGATTCGTGAAACTTTGTCCCATTATTGACGAACTCATGTCACTCATATGCATGTTTGGGAAGTGCCTAGGCCGACTCCCGGTGCTTGGGGGCTATGACTAGTCGGACAGAGTGTTTAAACGTAATGAGTCATCTGCTCGGGGAAATCAAAATTGACAAGAGGAGAAATACATATTTACAAACATTTTAAAATGTTTGAATTTTCCTCGAGTATTATATATATATCAGATACTACTCATCCTATATGTTTATTTTGTAGGATCCAGATCCAGATATGCACAAAAACAAGGTTTTTTGCTACATTTTTTTCCTCGAATCAAGGGGAACGGACCCCTTAACCATGGCCCATGGGATGCAGCCTGCAGGATTTTTTTCATTTTTAATTTTTTCTTTTAATATTTACAGAAATAATCTATCGGCGCAAAAAATTACAAAAATAGACCCTCCGCCCTAGTGGTGGGCGGCAAGCTGACGTGGCAGACGGCGGCTCGACGGCGCCGTCTGCTGCCGTCTGCGAAAATTGCATTTAGCCCTGTAAGGGCGGCAAGGGGCTAAATGCAATTTTCGCAGCATTTGCTCGTATGTTTTGCATCTGGGTCCCTTGCCGCTCTACTAGAGGGCGGCAAGGGACCCAGATGCAAAAAGTACCAGCCAAAAAGTACTAGGCCTCGACTGCTTTTTGCATGGGGGGGCGGCAAGGGTTTTCGTGCAAAAAAACCCTCCCTCTCCCGTCTGCCGTCACCGCCCGTCCCTCCCCGTTTGCCACGTCAGCTTGCCGCTTTGTGGAGGGCGGCAGGCTCTATTTTTGTAATTTTTTACGCCGATAGTTATTTCTGTAAATATTAAAAGAAAAAAATTTAAAAATGAAAAAATTCCAGCCTGCAGTAACCTTCGTGAGCAAGAAACCATGGGCTTTATGGCCTTTTCTTAGTGGGCTTCATAACGCGAGCCCCATGCCGGAATACAATCCGGCCCATGGGCCACTGGGAGTCCGTTTCGTCTTCGTCTTCGTCGTCGTCTTCTTCTTTTCTTGCAAGAAAGAAAAGGCGGAGCAGGAGCAGCAACGAGAAAAGGCAGAGGCGGCGGCGCAGCCGAGAAGGAAAAGCC
>CM020178.1:18422938-18463564 GCA_009805545.1 Oryza longistaminata
CAAAAGGGATTCATGGCTTTAGTCTTGAGTCTCTTAGCTGCCAGATAAGTGGATCAGTCAAACATCACCAAAACTCGGCTTGGCCTCTCGTGTCGCCGAGTCGACTGGTTGTCCTTCGCTCTAATGATGCGGTTGGTTTGGGTGGGTGATGGATCACCGCCGTATGGATGGGTCATCTAACGTTCTTTTCACCAACACCGGCTTGGGCCTCGTGTCGCCCGCCGACTGGGTGATCTCTCGCCTGGATACGGTTGAGGTTGGTTGTATACCACTCGGTTGGGAGCGTTACGTCTTCACTCGACCGAGGCCGCCTCATCCGCCGACCGACTGGTGTTTCCGCGCTGCACGGCGTGGTCTGTATTATCGGCACCGTTGTTGGGCGTACGTTCTCAACCCGGACTAAGCCGGCCTTGTCCAGCCGCCGACTTTGGGTTTCCGCCTTTGCACGGCTGGCTGTTTATAGCAGCGCGTTGGGTTGCGGGCGGCTAGCAGTCTTGACAGCCGGACGGGCCGCCGTGTGATCCGGTCGCCGACTGGTTGTTTCCGCCCTGTTCACGGCTGGCCTTTACTGACGCCAGAATGATGCTATGCTTCCTTCACTGGCGTGGCGTTACGTGCGCGCGGTGGTTTCACGCGTAGATTAGGCGTCATTTCATTCTGTCGAACGCCAAGCTGTCTACGTCTGCTGGCCGACTGAGTTATTCGACTTCTATCGGCTGCTATGATTGCTGGCAGTGTTGATGTGGCTTGATGCTGTGTCTTCGACACGTCGCCCATCGGTCCTCTTGAATGCTATTGACATAGGTACCTCGCCCTCTAGGCGTGGCTGTAGTTTCATACCGCTAGCCGATGACTGTATGGGACTATCAATGCGTCTTCCGCATGCGCCGACGGTTATGCCGGCCGCGTACTGGTTGCTTTATCTTCATCAAGCTCACGTCTCAGCCACCGGTTCGTTCTGTTACCGCCGACTCGGTGCCGACTTCATCACAGCTATGCAAATTTGTTCACCATGATGAAGGACGATCTTCATCTTTATTAATCTCTCGCACCGGCAAAACCTAATGCCACTACTCGCAATTTTGCTACTTCACCAACACGTACGTTCTTACAAGAGCTTCGACAGTCTCGCAGTGCACTATCCAATTCCATATTGTCGTGTTACTCTCGTATCAAACAAGATGGGTTTCCCGAATCTCAATATTTCTACTTCGGCGCACCATCATATCTTTTCACTCAAGTTATGGTTATTGACGACAAGATAGCGCACAAGTGCTTTCCGACATCATATGGTTCAGTTGTTTCCCTAACTAACCAAGCAGACGGGGCTATGTCCAACATACAAGACTCTGCAATAATTCACAAGGCTTTCATGTCAAGATGTAAGCATCAATACAATCAATGAGCAACTTTGGGAGAGTTATATTTTCGTCTGTCGGTTCAGAGACCGACTATTTAAGGCAGCGAACTGCCTAATTAGGTACACTAGGCAAGTTTATGGCTTCTTCCACGTCGCCAGTCTACTTTCAAAATTTCTTTAGTATCAGGTTGAGAGATGTTTGATTCTGCGTGGATGACCAGAGTTTGGAGTTATCAAACAATTACACACAGATTAGACGACGTTGGACAACACACATCAACTTCTCCCGCAAGTTGAAGCCATCTTACAAACTGAGCGCGTAATGAACTACTACTATCAGAGTTTGCAGTAATCATCTTCTGTCTGATGGAATTGTATTGTCACGTGACCATCGATCACCGAGCACCTCTGCTGTCATCGGCCCCTGACATCTGCTGCTGTTGCTAATGCGGTGATGATTATACTTCCACCGAAGGCTTATTATGTCCCTTCACGGTTGAGCCTACTTAATCGCAAATGCTGACTGAAGCGTCTTCGGTCAATTATCATTGGGAATTGCGACAACTGCTGATTGACATAGAAGCGCCGGCGATGCGTCATCGTTCATACATGAACAGTTGCAGGTTTGTGCGGGTGCGCGCCGACCTTAGTTCTTCGTTCTTCATGATTTGTTTGGAATCATCATCATTAGCCTTTGGATTTTGCCTCGTTCTGTCAGACCGACTGAGTATTTCGCCTACTCCATGGCTACGACAACTTTATCGGTCTGGAGAGATCTTTCATCTTCAATTGATGGCTGACCAGCTGACTGGTACTACCGACTGGTGTTTCTTCGCCTCCTGACCGGCGGTGCCCTTGCGTCATCTCTTATGATTAGTTTATGCACTATCCTTCCACTAGCCAACCAATTATTGTTGTGCCACGACTCTAGTGGAAAATAGTTATCTGGCTATATTGTGTCTTGTCTTTCTATGCCAAAACTGCGTTCAGCTGACGCGATTGCAAATGGGCAATTGTTGACTACAGACAGCAAGGACGAAGGCGTATAGCTCAGGGGTGGGCTTACATAGTTCAAAAACGAGTATCATACCTTTGCAATGATTAGACTTGGTTCCGGATACATGCAACATGAATATCCATGATCAGGGGTCTGCCATTTTCTGATGATGCGCAAAGACTGGTACGTATTTTATTGATCCTATAAGGGTTAATGACGACACCCCGAATACTTGCGCCAGTCGGATTCAATATTTTATATCTAGTTTTGCAGGTTATTCGTAAGGCCCCGGTTCACTTCAGATCTAGAAGCTGTATGGTCATGATGAGCTTAGCTGATGGTGGGTGCGGTATAGTTACCCGGAAGTAGTTTTATTACTCGGGGGCATGTTAGCAGGGTCAATCCTTTTAAAGGGGTGGTCGAAGGGGTAGTATTTTTTTGGCCATAGGAGGCCGGTGTCAGGGTATGTCTGGCAGGCCCATATTGTTGCAGGGTGGTGGGCCTGGGTCACGGTGTCGTGTTTAGGGGGGATTGCTTAGGCACGGTTTTTGCTGGCTAAAGTGTGCTGCCGGGGTGGGGGGTGGTGGGGGAGGGGAGGAGTCGGAATGCGGGCGGGGGGACCCCCAGGGAAAGAGCGTGGGAGAACGTGCGAGGTGATCACAAAGGTGACGCCCGAATGGTACCTGTGAAAATCTGCGTGTATGTGGGGGTATACCGCAGCGGTTATCAAAACTGTTTGGAGGGTTGGAGGGGTAGAGGGTGACGAATTGCATCTTAAAGGTGTCAACGTAAAGCTTTATATAGCTGCCCGGCTGGGACTTTTTATATATATCCAAGGCGCTGATTGGAGATTGTCTTTACTCAAAAGCGAAGTTGGGAGATTCGGATTGACAATATCATGCTTTTGCCATGTAATGTGTGCATGCGACATTCTTTTAGTATTTGACCTATTAATATGTGGTCGCGTTAGGCTGATAATATACTTTTGGTCATTTCTCCAAGCGGTCATGGTAAATCTTTTATTAGGAGGTTGGGTTTATGCATACATGCGAAGATTATAATTACCACTAAGTATGTGCGAACATGGAAGTAACTCAGTAAGTGATTTCCACACGGTGTGGTGGAACCAAGTACTGTCTTCTTAGGGACTAAGGTGTCACATGCTGTAGGTAAAGCAGAGTAGTGCTGCTGCGATGGCCGTGATGTCCAAAGTGCTTTGGAAAATTTCTGCTTATTCACGGCATTGCAGAGCTAATTTTTATAGCTTGTTTTGCCTTAAAGTGGGGTGTAATTTTAACGGGGAATGGATTAGTCAACTTATTAGGGTTGCTCGCATCAATTTTATGGGCCGTATAAGCCGTAAAGGGCGCCTGGGTCGTTATATCACTATGGATCATGTTATTTCGGTTGGGATTCCAGCACCGCATTCATGCGTTATACTATCTGTCCGATCCTCAGGGGTAACGACTGGGATCGATTACAATTATCAAAACCACTCGCAGGTCCAGTTGATGAGCGTGCGATTATTTCCATTGTTCGAACTATGATGCTTAGTTCAATGAGTGATTCAGCGTGAAAGGGCCGGATATGAGTTCGGTGGCCTACACCGTATTAAAGGGCATGGCTGCAGTCTGAATGGCACGTGACTTTATGTTCTCAGCCGCCACAGTCTTATCGTTAGATTTAGTGTAAAAGTACTGCGGGAGGAGAGAGCCAATGCGCCAAAAGATGAGTTTGAAAGCACTCCGGGCCCTTTGGAGAGTAAGTCTAGTATCGAGACCGAGAAGGATGTGTATCCTTTCCGCAACCCTGTGAGGATCTCAGGGGCTCGACGTGTGGAGATTATGGTACCCCATCCCAGCAATGGCAGGGTTATCCCGACTAGTTTATAGGGGGAATACTTATATCTATAAAAAATGTACAGATCATGACTTTGGGGGTAATTTACGGTTTCCCGTGTGGTATATATGGAAACGGTTCGATAAGAGTCCTGGTTTGGATAGAGGTTGGTAAGTGCGTATCTTTTGGAACCGGGGGGGGTCTTATGAGTAACCGTGTTGGTTTTTTGAATTTGGGATTAGGGGTTTCTGTTTTTGGTGTGTAATCCTGCCCCCGTCTTAGTATAAGGTGGGCAGGGAGGTCCTCGTTCAGGGGAGATGAGTGAGACAATGAAATTTGAGCACTCGTCAGGGTCGCTATACTAACACACGCGGTGGAAATTCAAACATTCCGGTGGCGAACGCACCCAGGAGTAGCGAGTATTATCTCCTCATTGAGAGGGCCTGAACCTGTCTAAATCATGTGGTCTCTTGCACCATCCCATCTTCTCTATGGGTGGGCTCAGTCGCGGACGCTATCGCCCTTTGTCATTTATTGCCGAATCTTCATGCTCTTCGACAACTACTGTATTGGATGCTCAACCCCCGCCGTTGCTCCACCCGCGACTTGGCCACTTTCCGCCGTTGCGATTATTCCAACCCTCACGCCGGTGGGGGCCACGGCGATTCGGGGGGCAGAGTTTCACGTCATCGGCGGACGCCACGACCTGCCAAGACGGCGTATTCAGCTTACCGGACCCAGCTCCGGAGGCTCCTGAGCGATAATGGTAGTCACCCATCTTCGGAGGGCTCACTTCGCCCAAGCCGTTGAGATCTGCCAGCTAAGCCCTGCTCCCTGGAGAACTGCATTACTGGTGGGGGGTGGACTTGCTCCTCATTTTCGTGCCCACACAGGGAATGACATCAGTATTCCCCTCTGTCGTGGTACGGAGTCTAGTCCAACGAGCGGAGAAGAAAGGCCTCATAGAAGCTCATTTGGTTAAAGGTGCCAACGCGGCGGGAGGTCACACGCATGCAGCAAAATTACCGAGAAGTGGAAAGTAATAGAGGAAAAAATGCTATAACATAACTATACGACCTTTAGCGGGGACCTCAGCCAATCAATCGGGAGGACACTCTGTCGTTTCTTGTGCAACAAGGAAGTGGGGTCAACGTCTGAATTAGTGCAGCGGAGAAAAAAAAAAAAAAAAAACCACTAAATGTTTTGCATAATTATACTGAAAGCGCAGACGCTGAGGGACTGAATCGAGAGACCAACAAACAGTTGAATATTTTGGCTGAGATTGAGGGTCCGCAATGATTGTTTAAATTCTTAGTCTTGAACCCTGGTGTCGAAACTTTCCAGATTCACGAAATGTGGGGAGGCGGAATACAGTTATTTCAAAGGTAACCAATATCCCCTTGTCTTCCCCTCAAAAGGCTTGGTGAAGTGTGGGCTTCGGATGTAATTGTCCTTTCTATTGTTTTGCACCTTCATTTCGCAGCACTAATGTCTGGGATCGTGATCCAATATATCTGGTACATGCTTGATGCATCTAGACGGGTGAACCTTAAAGCCCATGAATCGAAAGTTTCCCGCCAGCGGAGGTTGCACGCAATCTAATGAAGATCGTAGCTCTGGTCTGATGTGTGTGTATATTATGGAAGCCTTTAAATGGGAACGAAGGTTGTGGGACTTGATGAGATGCCAATTCATTGCTCTAGAGAGTATAATCTATTAAGCGAGAGCAGGAAAACCTCGCCGGCGGCGACTCCACCACCACCACCACCACCAGCAGGCAGGGATGGCCCGGTACGACCGCGCGATCACCGTCTTCTCCCCCGACGGTCACCTCTTCCAGGTGGAGTACGCCCTCGAGGCCGTCCGCAAGGGCAACGCCGCCGTCGGCGTCCGCGGCACCGACACCGTCGTCCTCGGCGTCGAGAAGAAATCCACCCCCAAGCTCCAGGACTCCAGGTAAATCCTTCAACCCGCCCCCTCCCCTTCGCCGGATCTCACCCGCGGATCGATCTCCCCCCCAAAATCCAGGTCCATGCGCAAGATCGCCAGCCTCGACACCCACATCGCGCTTGCCTGCGCGGGCCTCAAGGCGGACGCCCGCGTGCTCATCAACCGGGCGCGCGTCGAGTGCCAGAGCCACCGCCTCACCGTCGAGGACCCCGTCACCGTCGAGTACATCACGCGCTACATCGCCGGACTGCAGCAGAAGTACACCCAGAGCGGCGGGGTGCGCCCCTTCGGCCTCTCCACCCTCATCGTCGGCTTCGATCCCTACACCGAGAAGCCCGCCCTGTACCAGACCGACCCCTCCGGCACCTTCTCCGCCTGGAAGGCCAACGCCACCGGCCGCAACTCCAACTCCATGCGCGAGTTCCTCGAGAAGAATTACAAGGACACCTCCGGCAAGGAGACCATCAAGCTTGCCATCCGAGCCCTCCTTGAGGTATATATATACACTTCACACTGAATAATTTTACTAGTTAAAACTACCTCTAGCTTTGATCCACTACCACCGAATCAGTAACTGTGCTTCTGAAGACAGATACTCGAAAGTAATTCACTAATTTGTATTGCTTATGTTGACTGGTTCAGTAATTTGTAAGATGCCCGCCTACGATTGAACACTGTTATCTTCGTTGTTAAGTTCCATATGACTCAATTTGGTTCAAAGATTAATAGTTCCCTGAATCTTTGTTACAATCTGCTGAGACTATAAATGCAGTCATGAACCTAAAATAGAGTGGGATGGATGGGATTGGTTTTATCGTGTTTGCTTCCATCTTAAAGATGATACTTATTGGTGCCTGGAGTGATCATAGCAATTGGTATGGCTTGGATCTGTAATCTCATAAATCATCTCCAGCTATTGCAGCATTTGTATATTGGTTTTCATCTGCACCTCAAATTTTATTGTTGTAGTGTTGGCTATAGGTCTTTAACCCTTTATCTGTAGTAAATCGTCTCAAGCTAGTTTATCATTTGTGTATTGATTGTCATCTGCATCTCATATTTTACTGTTCAAGTGTTAAGCACGGTTTCAAAAGTTTTTAAAGGCATTCTTATGTGAGTACATTTTTCTCTTCAAAAGTTATTAAAGTTGTTTGATTAGTGGCATATAAACTTTTGTTTTTCTGTTATTGATAATCTGCACATGTAGTTCTCTTCTATTGCAGTGTAGAAGCTGCAACTTGCGTGTATTTTGTCAACTCTGCTGCCGCTTTAGTATGTTGCTGCTTAGATATAGGCACGGATGCCTAGTTCATTGTATTTACTGTCTAGGTAAAAAAAAATGTATATACACCATTACAAAAATACATATCAAATTAAGGTCATCTTTGTTTAGGATTAGACTTATTGGCTTGAGATTTTAAGTCAGCTTATTGGCTTATATGTTTTATAAGCCGGTGGATTTGAAATCCTAAGTTCAATGGTGGAGTCATACCTTCACTTCATATAATCCAACAAAATGGTTTCTCCAACCTAGCTTTTGGCTTAACAGTGTAAGAGTGGCTTGTGGCTTTAAAAAGGGCAAACGAATAAGCTGCTTGTTTGTTTAGGCTTAGGCTTTTTGGCTCATAAGCTAGCTTATAAGCCTAAACAAAGAAGGCCTAAGTCTAAATGTCCTTTTTTCATTACTGTAAGTCTCTAACTGCAAATGGTTATGTTCCTCAAGGACACATAGTTCATAGCTAAATACTTCAAATCAAGTTCTTAGCCTGCATCTGGTTATATATTCGTTTATTGGTGGCTTCAAATGGTTAACACATATGCACAGCCACCATTGAGTTTATGCTAGCCAATGGTAAGCGGTTGATCATTTTTGCAATCTGTTGCTCATACAGACCGTGAAAATGCACGTCTCTTGCACATTTTGTCATATACGTATATGTCCGTGAAAATGCACGTCTCTTGCACATTTTGTCATATACGTATATGTCTGTACCTCTTTTAGTGAAATATCTTGCTTTTTTTCGTTGTTGGAAGACAAAGTAGTATGTTACTTTGTTTCATGCTTTGCCAGTTGCCACATACGACAAACTCATTGACCTTTTTTCCATTGGTCAGTGGCAGAGGTAGATGGGTACATGGGGGTACATGTGTACCCCAAACTCTTTGCTAACCAACCACACTATACATAAATATATACAATTTATACTCAAATAAGAAAACTAGCTATTCAAGGGAATGAAGAGTCACTTATTTTATTAGATTTGAACTTTCATGAATCTATATACCAGATATGAACCAATTTGATAATTTACTGGTAAATGTCACTATATTCTAATCATGCCACTTAGGTCAGATTCTGAACCCCTCATTAAGAATATTCTGGCTCCACCAATGTAATTGGTTATCACATATGCACAGTTCATGATATCCGAAATCAATTTCTTACTCTGCTTATACATTCATTGGTGGCTTCAAATGGTTATCACATATGCATATTAACTATTGAGTCCATGGTACTTATTTCTTTATAATGACATTACTACTGCCATTTGATAGGTAATTAAGCATTTTGTCAGGCTGTTGCACATGTAGAATTTTCTGATGAGCTCTTTTAGTGCAACAAATGTCATCCTTTTTTACTTGTCTGTAGACAGAGATGCCTGCTTGCTTTGCTTTTTTTTTTTTTTTTCATGACGAACTCATTGGCCTTTCACCTTTGTTTATTCAGTGCTTTTTGCTGAGTTGGTTTCTCCATCATAGCTTATATCATTTGATGCTTGGCATTTTATATGCAACAACTATCCTAAATTTGAGCAATGGGTTGATGTCTCCAGGTTGTCGAGAGCGGTGGCAAGAACATCGAGATTGCGGTGATGACACACAAGGATGGCCTCCGCGAGCTGGAGGAGGCTGAGATCGACGAGTACGTGGCTGAGATTGAAGCAGAGAAGGCTGCCGCCGAGGCCGCGAAGAAGGGCGCCCCGAAAGAAACCTGACCTGACCATCGTGATTCAGCAAAGCATAATCTCTCTTAGCATGTGTTGTTTCTTTTCTGTTCTTGTTTGAGAGGAACGCATAACTGTTTAGTTCAACTGAAGTGGATATGGCTATTTGCTGATCAGCCTACCTGGACTAAATCCTCATGCTATATGCTTTGTGATGTTGCACAACACTGTTGCGATGCTCATCGTGTCAGCTGCCAATCCTTTTATGTATGAATATATCTGTTGCCTGTTGGTTGTAGACAGTAACGAAGAATAGTACTATGAGCTAGTGCGGGCCGCTGCTCTCCGTCGCGGGGATCTGGGCCAACTTCTCGTCTTGTGCCTGGAGCCCATGCTTTTTTTGTTCTACTGCTCATTTGTTCTACTGCTCCCTTTTAGCAGTGTGAGGTATATCAGTTTTTCTTTAATATAATATAGCAAAGTAGGAACCTTTTCTGTTGTTTCACGTAAAAAAAAAGGTATATCAGTTTTTCTTTTAGGAAACACAGGACTGGTTTTACCACAATAAACCAAATTAGTTGAGCCACACTCACTTTGCTTACCGTTAGCTTACCAATCACAATAAAATATTAAATTTTAAAACTGAATTTTAAAGTTTATTTCCCTCTCTTGTAGTCTACTTTCCAACACTGGATTTTAAATCACTAGTAACATAGATAAAAAAAATATTTATAAGTTATTTTTAGTTGGCTTATGTTTCTTAACTTATGACTCGTAGCTCGAATACCAGTACATTGCAACCTAGAATTAGATGGGGCCTATCCCAATACTATGAATCTGGATGATTCTAGGATACGTTTCATCTTATTTTATTCTGTAACTGATTTTAGGTTGTTGTATTCTATAACGGATAGAGTAAACGATAACTCGCATGTAATTAAAATATTTTTCTTATTAACGAAAGATCCCCGACAACAAATGTTGCCAGTTGCCACTCGAGGAAGAGAAGGATCAACGGAAAGTATGATGATCCAGTGGACCACTTGTGCCTCCATGTTGGTGCGGGTGGCACACGCCCACACACACACCAACGCTCCGATTGGCCTAAACCTCGCCGAAAAGAGAAACCGTGACAACCAACTTGTCTCTCTCAGTCTCAGTTGACAAATCAAAAATCAAAAACCAAAAATAAAAATGTTTTTCGAGTTTTTTTTTTTTTTTGCCGATTCAACAAGAGAGCCCACCCTTTTTTCTCCATTTCGGATAAGGCTCACCTCGCCGTTCTATGGTGGGGCCCCTCGGCCCCACACGCTCACGCACACTTTACCAACCAACCAACCATCACCCACTCGCATGTCACCTGGGACCCACTCTCCCCTTGGAGCAAGTCGAGCAACGGAAAGGGAAAGTGCAAGTACCACCCTACTTAATCCACCTTTATTATTCACTTAATTAGTTATTAGTCCTTCTGTTTATAAATATAATTATTTTTAGAGTTTAGAAAAATAAACTTAAAATAAGATTATTTTAATACCGCTGAGAGATTACAGGCCTGTTCACGTTGATGCCATTTTCAACCTTACCAAATTTTGGTAAAGTTGTCAAAAAAAAAGTGGTTATATTTAGTTTGCTGCCAAATTTTGATAACTATATAAAAAATCTTGCTAAAATTTTGGTAACTTAACAAAATAATTTGGTAAGGTTTTTTTTAGCATCAAAGTGAACAAGCCCTACATGAAAAAGTTCATACTCAGCGATGCGACAATTGAAAAAGTAGTACTTGAGAAATGCTTATATCTATAACCAAATTCTGAACATTAAAAATACTTATATTTATAGATGAAGGAAGTAAATCTACTGTCAGCATACCGTCAGCTTCACCTGCGAACAAGCAGCATACGAGGGGCTTGCCTTAATTGGTCGATCTGATTATACAATAATATTGTGCTAAGATTCAGATATATACTACTCTACATTTCTATTTTTTTAGAATCATGACTGACAGTTAGTAGAAGCTACAATTATTACTCTATCAGCACTGACTATAATTACTCCAGCTAATACATACTATCAAGGGAAAAAAAAGAAGAAGAAAGGATATCTGAGTCCTCTTCAGCCAATCTGCTTCACATCAGAGATTAGCAGATGCAGCACGCTTTGATCAACCGTGGGATCACTGAAGCTCATCTGGGTGGGTCCCAGATCGGATTAGTGTCCAAATTAGGACTCCACAATCAATCAATTAAACCCTCCATCATCACCAAGCAGCAGCAAAGGTCGTCGCCATGAGAGACAGAATTGGCATCGAAACAAACTATTCCAGACCACTGGATGCACTAGTGATGAGAGTAGAATTCATCGAACGGCGGTGAAGACGACGAGAGCAGATGAGGCAGTGGAGAAGATAAGGAGAGGAGGCGCCTTTACGGCGGTGACAAGGCAACCGGGATAAGCTTGCGAGTCACTCTCATCAACTGCTGCCTCTTGCATGATAGTCTCTCCTTTACTATCCTCTTTTTTTTTTTTACACACTTATCATCGTGCATTAGCTCCAGAGGATAAGGTAGAGATTTTTTTTGCTATTTTTAACCTTTTAAATTTTTATTTTTTAAATATAAAATTATATTTATTTTAAAAAAAATCTGGAGCTTCTTACCACACCACCTCCAGGCACTCGTACTACCAATGTTGTTTTCACATTAGTCCAACTGGTGTGAGGACGGAGCTAGAACGAAAGGAGAGAGCTTGCTTTACTATACTTTTGATTAAGTTTACATTGATACGAATGCTTGATTTTGAATTGAGACGGTGCATATATGGTGAAAATAAATAAACTATAGCTTAAAAAACTTTCTTGACAGTGTTTCTGAGCACCCCCTCTCTTATGTAGCTCCGTCCCTGCTGGGGTTACATGGCGGAGCCATAAGATTTAGACTTGAAATTAAGTTTTGTAAGGGTGTTTTAAAAATTAAGAAATAAAAAGGTTGATTTTATTTAAAAAATGTATGGTAGAGGAGGAAATATATTCTTTGTAATTTGGAATTAAATACGCGTATGAACAAGCACCTGGCTCCAAATCCGATGATGCCTGTGGATGATGCAGGTGGTTGCTGTCGTTATAAAAAGTCCCTGTCTCTCTCTCCTCTCGGCTCTCGCCATTGGATTGGAGAGAGGTGCGCATTTCGAGCTGGTTAGTTGGTGGAAATGAGATCATTTATCTAACGACATTTCACACCAAACCAAATCTTGTCTCGAATCATGTTCCAGCTGATTCAGTTTGCAGTCATGCTATCCAATCCGAAATGGATCATTCCAATCCGAAACGGAGTACAAAATTTGTGATGATAGAGCAGATCACTGAACCACCTGACGCAAGTGTGAATTCAGACGATCTAATTTCTTGGTGGTTGGTTGTGTTCTGAATGATTGGATCGATGGATATGCAGGAGAAGAATGGTTGGCTGGAACTTGCTATCTTACTAGGCATTGTTCAATTCACTGTGACCAATGTGCCAAATCCATCGCTGTTGCAGAGAGTCACTTTTATTTTTTCAGTACTACAGTAACAAGGACCAGATGAGAGCAGGATGGTTGGAGCAGAGCACCACCACACTTGAGAAATGGATCGAGAATGTCCTTGTCTAGATGGAAAATTTGGTGCTGGATTTTTGCCAACTCCAACAGCATCAGCTTGCTGAAGCTGAATCGATCTATGGTCTATCTGAATTCTATCTGCCATCCTTCTCCCGATTTGATGGCTACGCTTATCGCCTCATCAACACCACCTTCTTTGCCGATGAATCTTTCTCAGTTCTCACTTCCAACCCCATCATTTGGTTTATTCGTGGAATAAATCAAATGATATATTTACAAACATAAAGTAATTTGTAAATAGAATTTGTATATACGTGTTCTTAGTGATCTAGAAACAAAAGCTGAAAAATAAACTTTGACAAGTTAAAATTTAAATTTTAACTGATAAGTATAAGCATAAGTGAAAAGATAAGGCCTTTCAACTGTACCTACCAGCTTTGCCTTTGCCTCCAATTCTATATCTAGGTAAGTCTTGGCATGCTGGGTTGTCATTGGGTTGTCATTTTGTCATGTCAGTTCGTGGTTGTTGCGAGAGATTATCTGTTGTTAATTTTATCTACCCACGATAATAGTAATTGGTTGGTGCGGATTTAGCCCAACCTGTCTACTTCTACCTGTGTTAATCAGCAGGAATAGTGCAGCTGCGTCGCTGTAATAACAACTTAATGAGGAGAAACCTGTAACCAAAACGCTACTTGGATTGATAGAATTTGTCCATGGAGAAGAAACAAACTGATGAGATGAGACCAGGCAGCCGCACCTCCTGTTGATCGGATGGTTGCTCGCAACTACCAGAGCTAGTAAACAACAACGCCATGGAACCAAAACTGCAGGCTTGCCGTCTCCATCTCTACCTCATAATTGGTAGCCAGATGCAGGGATGAAAATGGTTACGAAAATTTCAGACCGACCGAGTGTAGATTCCATATATAAGTGGTACTCCCTCCGTCACATAATAAGTTAATGTAGTACTGGAACTACCTCTATCTCAAAAAAAGCCGTAGTTTTATATTGTTTATGTTCAACATTTAACCGTTCTTTCCGTTCAAAAAAAACATTTAACCGTTCGTACTATTTGAAATTTTTTTATGATTAATATTTTTATTGTTATCATTTTATGTGTGACTATTTTTTTTAATTTTTTATAATATTTTTAAATAAGACGGACAATCAAATGTTGGACACGGAATCCCACAAGTGCACTTAAAATGAGACGAATGTATCGCACTTATTACGGGATGAATGTATAAATAGATAAACTTATTTTTTAAAAACTTTTTAGCATCGTATTGCTATTGACACTAAATAATTAAATTAGTAAATATGATCAATACGACAGACCAACCGAGAATCATCTTCGAAGATATGCTACTGTTCTCGATCACTTTCGACCATTTTCATCCCACGCAAGAACAATCTGTCAATCTTCCAGCAATTTTACTTGTTACAGTCTCTGACAATCACCATTTCTCTTGATTTTTTTTTCTTGACTCCTATTCGCTCACACGCTGCACAAGCACAACTATGGTTTACTAAGGGGTTTCTTGTACGTATCATCTACCAAGTAGGAGGAACCTATACGCATATACATACGTATATGTACAGTATCTTGCACATTGTGCAATGTAGAATGCCCCGCTCCGTAATTCGAGAAACAGAAGAAGCGAAAGTAACAGGGAGAGGAACAAGACAGAGAAGAGAACTGATGAACACCAAACTTGCCGGAAAGGAGATCTAACACTGGATAGCGATTTGGACTGATTTTGTAGCACAGGTCGGCAGTCACTGTTCAAGACAAATAATATATCTTTTAGGGCACTGTATTATGGTCAATCTTTGCAGTAGCATACAATTATTATACACGTACGTCCAACAATATAATACGGCGATTCAAGCTAACCTAATTAAATATATATATATGATTAAGACACAATTTCATAGCTGATAAGCTGTAAAGAAATTGAAAGAAACAACCGAAAGTAATTTACGCAAACAATTTCCATATCTATGTTTTTAGCGGTTCTTATAAGCTAATGCTGAAAAATAAATTACGATAAAAATACCTAAAGTCAACTATAAAATTAATTTAATGATAAGTTGTCTAGCAATATTTTAAGGGCTTGTTGCAGAGACAATTTTCAGACAAGATGAACTTTCCCTTTTCGTGTACCCCTGCAAGCCGTTCATTAACCGGCACTTTGTCCTTTAAATAGCACTTAGGCCGGCTTGACTGTACTAAACATTCCAGAAAGCACACTAGACAAAAGGGAATGAAACAGCGGCAGCATTCGTCATCAGCCGAAATGGACAACAATTTGTGTGTAGATTAGCATTTAGCCTGATGCTTCAGACATTACCCAAAAGTTAAGAAACGAAAGCTTGCAAATCAATTTAGCAAGAAACTGATCCCAACTGGGCAGGTTCAACGTTGCAGAATCAAAGACTCAACACCAAAGTAGAAACCACCGTCAGAATTCCAGATGTGGCACACAGAAATGAAAGATTTTTCTCTGTGTATGCTTCTTGTGGTCAGTTAATCATGATGCTAATACTACTTTAGAAATGAGAGATATGTATAGGTTGCCCTTTTGTGCTGATGGTAGAATAGCAATATGTCTAGGTTCCTGAATCGAATTTGAATGTAGTTGAATGGACCTAATACTACATGATTTTTTTTCCCATGACTTTTGACACCTTTATTAATTAGCTTCTTCTAATCAAACTTTTTATCTGTTCTGAAAGGGCCATATAGATGCTTTTCTTCCTAGATGCATGCATTAAAGGAGGTTCCTTATATTCTGTTGGCCGAAATACAGATAAGGTCACGGGTCCGACCTGTTTCAACATATTATATCTCCATCTAAATACACCCAATTTCTCTGAATTTTAGGGATTTGAATTATTTCGTGTAAATTACATACAAAAATCTGGTAAAATTCATGTCTTTTATATAGGATGTAATCATTGTCCTTCATATAGGACGTAATCATGTGAACATTTCAAAGGTTGGTGAATGGTAGCAAACTAAACCAAATGGTTATTATTTATGAATGCCTTACCATTCACGACATAGGTGCTGGAATAAAATTCTCGGAAAATCGTAGCAGAAGATCATTACAAATTATAATCCAGCAAAAGTGACATCGGGACGAACCGGAACCTACCGATCGGCCGAAAATGGCAGGTGCAACACCACTGTAATACTCCACTGAATAACAAAAGTAGATTAATCAAAATTAACTAGTACTAATTAATTGCTAGTAGTAGACAGTAGACACCAACTAGTGGTACTCCACCTTACAACTTGGGACAAAACAAGGCATGGCCCTCTTGGTCTGGAAGGTGCTTGTCGCCTTGTCATGTCGGCAATTAATAGCAAAACTGCATAAACAAATCCCCCTTCCGGATCGATCCATCTATGATGATCATCTACCAGCTACCTGCTCGATGATCTTGACAGTGTTTCTGTTCTTCCATCTCGTGCTTATTATACTAATCTCCTGATGAAGAATTAATTAATCATGATACGAATCAGTTACTAACAATCAGTCTGATGTCTGTGTTACCCTGAAAAATTTCAGAAACAGAGAATCTGAGCTCATCCCTGCGTGCTGCCCTGCAAAGCTGCAATGCACAGCAGCTAATTCCGCAATCTAATGCGTTTTTTCTGTTCATGTGAGAAATGAAAGGAGTCCTTAATTATGATGCATGAATCAGTTATTGAGCCTGATGTCTGTTACCCTGAAAAATTAAATTCAGAAACAGAATCTGATCTCATCCATGGAGAAGGGTGCAATGCAAAGCGGCGCCTGGAGCAAGTTGAGGCAGCGCAAGGCCTCTGCTTTTTTGGCGGCAACAGCAACAGCAACAGCAGCATCTGACCCCTGCAACTTGAGATAAGTAGTAGAACTGTAGAAGAGTATTCAGAGATAGGTAGGGGCTCACACTGTTGCTGAAAAAAATTAACGACGGCGACGGCAGAAAGGCAGCAGCAACTTTACCGAACTAGCCGGAGGCACTCACTTTGCTCAGTCTCTCATCTCATGACCTGTCTTTGTAGCGGTTGATTTCCTCCTCGCGCTTTTATCAGTACACTAGTTGTTATTGGCGCCAACCCGTTTGGGACGGACGCATTCATCGGGTCCTGAAGAAAAAGGTGAAACCCTTTCTTGATTTCTTGAGTTTTCGGTAGTACAGTAGACTGTTACAAGGCGACCAAGTACAGTAGATTAGACTCTTTTTGCTCCTAATTCAGAGCATATCTGCATCTTCAGTACAGTTCTCCCTCCGGTGTCTGCGCTCTGAAGCAGAGAATTGTCTTGAAACTGCCCTGTTCATTTCAGACTTTAGACATGGAGGGATGCAACGAATGTTTCTGATTTACTTATCTATTTATTTCTTTACTGACTTACTGCATCTAAGCCTGTTTAGGGAGTTTAAGATTTTAAGAAGTCACTGGTTGGTAACTAGACTCTGAGAATCTGAAAAAAAAGATGGATTTTCCAACTTCTGAAGATTCTACAACTATAGCTTCTCAGAATCTAAACCAAATTTTAAGAAACTTCTAATTCAAAAAGAATCTGCAGCAGCTAGAAGCTCGCCAAACATGCCACTATTCTTATTCGAGAAATTAGTAACAAGAATTTTCTTCTCGGCAAGGCATGACAGATACCATAGATTTTCAGACTGAGAACAAATTTACATCCAACAACCTAAATAACCATATCATCAACTGAACTAAGTATGAGTGGAACAGTATTTACACAAAATGGAGGAAGTGATCAACAAGATCACTGATCATCTCCCCAAAGGAAGTATTCCTCTTTCTGATCCTAATTAAGAAGGACTAACACTAAGCAGTAACCAAAGCTAGCTAAGAAATCAAGAACCCAAAAGAGAAGAGAAAGTGTAACGATCATGGATTGGTTTGCAGGATCATTTTCATTTCATGGGGAGGCTTCTGAAGTCGAGCATGCCAGCCCTGAGGCCGAGGAAGTTGTTGCCGGCGCCGGCGCCGCCGCCGCTGCACTTGCACTCCTTCTGGAGGCCTAGGCTGCAGCCGAAGCAGAGGCCGCCGCGGCGGCGCTGCAGCTCCGGCGCCCTCACGATCATCGCCGGCTTCACTTCGTAGTCATCGTCTTCTTCCTGGCACGACGGCGGGCTGATGCAGAGGTCCAGGTTCAGGTCGGGGCACTTGGGCGGCTTGCTGAGGATTAGCTGCTCCTCCTTCGTCGGCGGCGGCGGCTGGGGATGGAAGGAGATGGTGGCGGCGGCGGCGGCGGAGGCGTTGACGGGGCGGTGCGTGACGGGGTCGATCCCCCTGCCCAGCAGCTTCCGGCGGATGTGCGTGTTCCAGTAGTTCTTGATCTCGTTGTCCGTCCTCCCCGGCAGCCTCGCCGCGATCAGAGACCACCTGACAGATGATCAAAATGATCAGCAATCGATTCGATCCATCGATGGAAGAGATGATTGCAACGAGGGATGAAGAAATTAATTAGGGAAGAAAAGAGAAGCGTAGTTACTTGTTGCCGAGGAGGCTGTGGAGCTTGATGATGAGGTCGTCCTCGTCGGCGGTGAAGTTGCCGCGCTTGAGGTCGGGGCGGAGGTAGTTGATCCAGCGGAGGCGGCAGCTCTTGCCGCAGCGGAGGAGGCCGGCGGCCTTGGGGAGGGAGCGCCAGCAGCCCTCGCCGTGGGCGCGGATGTAGGCGACGAGGCGCTCGTCCTCCTCCTTGGTCCACGCGCCCTTGTTGGTGTGCTCCTTCTCGCAGCACGGCGACCTCCCCATCGCTGTTGGTCTCGGCCGGCGGCGAGTCGTCGTCGTCGTCGTGGGTGGCGCACGGCCGGTGGATGAGGAGGGGATTATATAGGCGGGGAGGGAAGGGAAAGGCGGCAACTTAGTTTTTGGTTAGGTTGGGTTGGTTGGTGTTGGTCTCGCGATGGCGTTGGCGTTGGCGCGCGCGGGAGAGGCGGTGGGTGCCGCCACGTCGGCGCGCCCGTGGGATGGGAAGAGAGGTGGGTTAGGTAGGTGCAAAGCGGAGGCGGGGGCGGCGGCGCGTGCGGTGGCGACACATGTGGCGGCGGCGGGGCGAGCGCCTACCCGCCGCCGCCGTCGCGCTCGATCGCCGCTGTAATAAAATCCTGCGCGCCTCGCCTGACACCTTAGCTTAGCTATGGGCTACTACTAACTGATTATAACTAGCTGCTGCTGCTTAGCCACGAAGAGTTCGTGGGATAGACAATTGCACCCCGTGATTGCAATTTTGATTCTAAATTTCGGAAGAACTCACCGGCAAATCAATGGATCGACCAAAATTTTCGGATTCTCTCTAATTTTTCTAAGTTGGTCGAAGTTTATTTAAATTCAGTCAAAATATATCATAATTTCGAAAAAAAAAGGGTACGAAAACTGCCGAAAATCCTGAAATTTCATAAATTTCGGTCCTACCACAATCACCGAAAGAAATCAAGTGTAAACCCTAGTTGCATCTGTTTTAGCAGACAAGTGTTAAATTGAATATATGAGCTTTATTTGATTATTGGTGGAATAAAGTTATATTTATGGTATAGGTAAAACTGGCGTCAAACTGTCTAACCTAGTCCACTGTTTTACATATTGAGAAACACATCACGTTGTAACCATGATAATATTTACCTTACTATTAAGTTTACAACTTTTATGATTTCTTCTCGAACCAAACACGAATCTTTTGATTCATTTGGTTCTCACGCTCCCTTTTTTCTTATTCTTTTTTGCTATTGCTACTTCTATTTTTTATAATAGAACCGGTAACTAACTAACTAACTATTCATAGTTGGTCCAGCATCGTCAATAACAGCAATACACATGGACTTCCTCTGCTACAAATTGCAAGTCGATGTAGAACTTACATCCTGTAGTAGAGGTATTAGTATTTAGTAGTATGTTAATATTAGGGAAGGAGCATATACAATCAGTGTTCCGAGGATTAGGATTGTGCTAAAATTCTCCTGTTATTAAATATTATATTTTGAGTGTCGCGTCATCTAATCTTGCATGGATATCTCGTGGATCAATTCTGCTCGATGGGAAGATCATTTCGCACAACGGGGCTATTTTTATGACAAATTCATGTTTTTCTTGCATGGAATTATGTTTGAAATTGGGATATATGTTCTCGTGATTAAAAAGAAAATCAAAATCAAACCTGCTTTAGTTAACCCATGTTCCCGAAGGGGAGAGATTTGAACACGCCGACCTATAACCATAGACTTAGTTGCTCGTTATTTATTAAACTAAACGATGGAAAATGACAGGTTTTAAAATAGATTTGTACTCGTGTATTTAGCATGCGGCTAATTAATCCTCGCTGGGGATCTCCATTTCGTGGACAGTTCGATTGATCTGTCAAAGGCGTAATAAACGTTGCTAAATTAATTTCAGTTTTGGAAGTGTGCCTGATACATTCCTCACATAGTAGATTGGTAGTTCATGTTTTGGTCAGCACTGGACTAAAGAAAAAATCTCACCAAACTCGGTCCTTTTTGAATTGATGATTTCACCAAACCCATGAAATGATGAAATTCCACACGTGTACTCTGCGAAGTAGGATCACAAAACCTTGTGCACGCCAAATTATGATGATCCGGTTCTTGGTAAATAGTCATCAGGGCATCAACACGACTGGGAAAAACACATCTGTTACCTACTCCCTCCCAGTACCAGTAGTGTCAATTGTTGTACTCAATCCCTGCTCTTCTCAAATAACCTCATGGTTATGATGTTTTCCACAGGTAGTAAAAAACAATCTGAACCATTAATCTCATTTAATTAAAGAGTTAAGATCTATTTATACTTTTAGTTAAAAAAAGTGCGGAAAGGATATAATCTTTACTTAGCAGTGACTATTTTTTTTTCTTTTTTGGCTTTTTATGTAATATGAGCGATGCCAGCGCAATGGATGATCATAGATCGATTTAGCCAACAAAAACATAAAGATAAAGTAACTCCTACAATTGTATTACAAAATTATAAATTTACTCATAATAATATTGGAAGTATAATACTACCAGTAGAGAACACCATTTCTAGCAGTAAACGGCTGTGATTACATCAGCTTGGCAACAGCTATAGCCGTTTTAGCACCGGTATGCTTGTCCAAGCACACTTTAGTAACATTTGAGATAGATTATTCACCGAATTATTGTTATGGGTTATAATTAAAGCAAAAGTTCTAACTCCTGTTGCACTCCATTCCTTTCTCCGAGATCCATTGACACTTAATTAGGTTTCGACTACTGTGGATAAGAATCTAGAAGCTAAAGCCCTGTCAAAGTTTGATATGTACAACCATTTAAGTATATAACTGTAGCTGGTTAGGAGGAACTAACAAATCCATGGCGACACATCTGTACTGTATGGGCTAATAATCTCTTTTGATTAGTACTTGTGTGCTAACGATCGATCGATGGGCCTCTCTTATTAGTGAGTACAATGGCGATGGACCATTTTGATTGCTCCTGTAGTAGTGTACCTTCGAGAAATAAAAAAGGCGTACACGTGGCCGGTTTATAGGACGGCCACGTCACATGTTTATCTACACCGCTGTCCTACATTCTCAGTGACTCATTGTGTATGCAGAAAGCTCCAGAGCAATTACTGTGCACGACTGTAGTGTCACCTTTTTAAGTACGTGTGTGATGTGTAATGATCAAATACCTAACATTAGTATTTAATTTTTCTGATTCTCCCATGCAGATTAGTCTTGGGTGATCATGTGTTAGGTTAGGTAGCAGTGTACGATTGTTCCAGCCTCACAGGACTTGAAAAATCAAGTCTGCTACTGCTGGAGTAGTGCTGTTACATTCCAATTGATGACCTTGAATTCTGGCTTAAGAATCTTAATACCTTCGAGAACTAGGACCCATTGTACATGGCTTGTCTAAAGAATCGAAACTGAAGTTGATGAGCCACATGATATTAACAAACAGTAGACAAGAACACATGATATTTTCTTCCACACATGATGTGATACCATGTCAATCTCTACTCTTTCCTTCCAATTTAATTATGTCTTTGCAAAACAGTGGCTAGTTCCAAATCAGTTGGTGGGCGCAAATCCTAATCAATTGGTCAATAAATTATAACAAATTTGCCTGAATTCATCGCTTGCCCGTGACACTTCTTGCAAAAGTTGCGATTGCTTAGAACTACAAGAATCAGTTTTGAATAGGTATAGCCGTCAGTTAGCCACGGTCGTGTGTTGGGTCAGGTTGGTTCATCAGCTTGCTCGTGAATACTATAATGAAAAACACATGGTATGACATTATCTTTGCACGTGTTGTTGTAAGTTGTAACAACTACTACCAACTCCTCATGAGTTAATTACAATTACAAGCATCCCTCTAAAAACGTTATCATGTACGAATTGTTATCAGTTGCCATCATATGACTGGAACTTTACGAGTAAAAAAAAAGGACCTTCAGAGCCACGCTTACGTAAAACATAACTGGTTGGTCTCCGGTGTAAAATATCCCTTCAGGCAAGTTAATTACTTATTCCACCTTTGGCGTCTATCAGTTTTTGAACTGCTAGCTAGTGAGTTGACCAAACATTCGAAGGACACAAACCACTGTTCTTTAGATATTAGTAGAGAGCACACAGAAGACGGAATAATATATGTCCAAAGTGCTTTTAAATAGTGAAGCTATGTCATCTCCATATAATTCCCCATGAAATATTGATAGGGTATATGTAGACATGAAGGAAGTGTTCGTATGAATTTTGAATATATTTTTGGGTTGGGGGGGCATGGCTGGATCATCACTAGAATTCTGTTATTTGGCCCTGATACTTACTATGAGGCCATGCTGATGAAGAACATAGCAATCTTACTTGCTCTTCTTAGAAGCCTCGTATAGGTAGCTCACGATAACTACAGCTGCAGCAACAGCTACCCCGACAGCACTCTGTGCGAGTACAGCACCAGTTGAAAGATCAGATTTCGTAGATGCAGGGCCGCTGCTCCGCGGAGTGAAGCCAAGTTCAGAAAGTTTCTTGTGCGATTCAGCATAGTCCTTGAAGAAGGCGTCTTCATCCTGCCATATGAACAGAAGAAATTGTTCTGAATCTGAAACTTATATTATGGAGCACCGCCAAGGTATAGTATGCCGGCATTGTAGACATAAAAACAGTTCTTGTAGCATTTTGAAAATTATTCACTTCCAATTATATTGCAGTAAAAGTTGTAAAAATAGAATGCTCCGAGATCATATTTGATAATAAATAAATCTATTAATAGCATTTTCAACTAACAAATTCAAATACTTTATAGTTTGTCAATGGTCCTATAGTCCTAAAAAGTGGATAAAAGGGCATATAAAATGGGGGAGTTTTAAGTGCAAGGAATAGAAAAAATATAAAAAAAAAGATCCTTTTTACCCTGGCATAAAGATCCACATAGCGTCTAAATGAAGGATCTTCCAACAATGCCTTGTCAGTTGGGAGCTTCAGAAGCCCCTCAGATTCCCCCTTCAGTAGCTCACTGTATAGTTAAATAAAATATTACACTGTTATCTTCTAACCTCAAATCTAGTGCCCAGAATTAGTACTTAAATGACCCAGTTTTGTATTCAACTTACAGAAAGTACGAATTGTCAAACTTCAGAGGCTCCTGAGTCCATGCGCCTTCAAATCCAGACCTTTCAGGATGTGCCCTTCCCTTCAAGTATAAAGCGAGTTGTTAAAACTGTGCTTCTCATGAAGAATCAGTATTTCCACTACACAAATTCTACATTAATTAGAGCATTTACCAGAGTGTGACCCCCCGATAAAGCTACTATATCTTTGTCTGATAAGCCCATCCGGTAAAAGATGTCCCTCAAGTGCAGTGCACCTGCTCATGAAACAAAGATGAAATCCAGATACACCCCATAAAAATAGATATATGATTAGAATTGTACATATCAAAACAGGATCCTGGCACCAGCTATTAAAATACTAAAATAGGAACTGGCACCTTGCATCCCAGTAAGAAAGGAAAACAGACTTCAGCAGAAGGAATAGGAAAACAGATAAATAACATAAAACAAATACCAGATATACAACAGCACCTGCTGGTATGAGTGTATGACACCTAAATGACAACTATACTGGATATGCAGGAATATAAGATAAATGAAAGACGAGGCTCCCATCTACGAAGAGATGTACGCGTGTTTAAGATAATGTACATATTACGGTACATATTGCATGAACTGGGTTGTCTCAAGCAATACTAAGTACTAAATGCCAGAACATGAGTACTAGCAGACAAGTACAGGAGAAATGCATGGGACTAAATGTGATACATGTATAAAACTAACACATATTTTGATTCATTGCTTCGAACACTACAAGTCAGGAAGCATGATTACATAAAATGACAAAATAAAAGGTAGACCAGTTCAAAGAATAGTTTGTGGCAACTACCTTTCTTAGCATCAGGAAGACGCCCTTCACGGGGGCAAACTGACGAATCCTGATTCAGGTCAAAAGAACTTAATAAGTGTGAATCAATAAAAGATGCATATCCATTCATAAACAAATGTTATTTCACATACACGTCTTCCAGGAATGAACTCAACAGTTGGACCCCCAGTAACTTCAACTGCAACAACTCCAGCAAGCTGTAAGAAAAATCTAGTTAGGATCTTAAAAATTTACACAGTAAACAATAAGATCGAAAAGCTTAAATGTGCGACAAGAAAAAAAAAAGATGTCACAGTATCAAGGCACTCTTATAATAAGTTGACAGAACAAGAGCCAATTCAAGAAACGCTAATTTACCTGATAAAGGTCAGCATATGTGATCTTAGGGCTCTTGGTTTTAATAGGCTCTGTTGCAGCAAAAGACGATTGGAGAAGCATAAGTGGTCATTCGATTTATTCCATCACTGAATAAAGTGACAATATAGCAATAAACTAGGTAACGTGGAACAGATAAATAATGCAATTCTACAGAGAAGAGTGATGAGTACTGCAACGCCATTGAGAATAGTTGCAAAACATGGGAGTTTCTTGTTTTTTAGTTATTCCTCCCGAAATATTTGATCTCCGAATTAGAGAAAGAAAGAGTTAATTTGTAGTCCGATCAAGGTAAAACCCACAACAATAGAATTTTTTTTTTTTTTTGAGAAACTGACAAGAAAACTCAAATTGATTTCTTAAGAGGCATCAGTCATATAGGTGATAAGTAGTTTAAGGGAACTAGAGCCATTCTGACAATGGGGGAAAAGTGAAAGCTACTTTTGTCTAATCATCTAGGAGCACACTGGGGACAAACAATACATACCAAGAAGATCAATAGCGATCTTTAGACCAGCATTTGAACCATGGGTGTACTCTTCCTCGTATCTAATTGAACCATTTGCACCACCAGTTTTTGTGTTCACATCATAAGTGCCCGCATCATGCCATCTGCAAGGGAGTGCACAGGAACTAAGTTTTAGTCCAAGAGTAATCCAAGAGCACGCAGAATATCCTCCATGATAAATGAGAAAAACTCATAGTACATTACAGAAGAACACTGTATACAACATATAAGATTAAAAAAGTCACAATTCCATATATAAAGTACTAATTAATTAGCAAATACATGTTATACTATCTGTAATGGTGCGTTAAATGGTAACGCTTCTTCTGAGTCCATTCGTTTTTTTTTTTTTTTTGCGGGGGAGTCCATTCGTAATTACACAGAACATTTGGCATTTGTAGCAGTGCACACAGCACTTATTTGTTCCAAAGTTTGTAACACAGGTCTCTCATCAGCTCCACGAATGTAACACGAAGCTCATGGAGTGGAACACCTACTACTATAGACAGAAATAAGAAATTCGTCTTAGCTTCCTGCGATATTGCCGTTATGAGGGAATATGGAGAGTGATTAAAAATGCTCGCACTCCCCTGCTAGGTTGCTAGTTTACTGACTAGTATGAGAGAACCAACGGATCAACAGAAAAACGCGCGCGCAACACTACATGTGAACTAGCGAACTACAACATCGTCCGCCGTTCCTCGTTAATTCCAAAGACCGCAGTCACACAATCAAAACCAAATCTGGGAGCCATCCAAAGCAGGCGCGCACGCACTCAAGGTGTTCGTCGAATTGCCTCGCCCAACAGCCACGCCACGGACCAGCGCCAGGTATCCGCCGCAAGCAGCTAACCAAACCCAATCATACAGTCTCGCAATCGCAAGCGACCCATCTCACCACCACCAGCAGTAACTCATCCCACCACTCGAGGCAAGCAGAGCCGAGCGGGTTCCAAATCCAAACACACGAGAGCTCCGCTCCCTCGCCACCGCCGCACGAATCCATCACAAGGATTAGGAACTAGGGGAGGGTTCTAGGAGGAGCAGGAGATGGGGGGGTAGGCCGGTAGGTACGTACGCGAGGCGGAGCATGATGGGCGCGCATCCCTTGGAGGAGATGAGGGCGCGGAGGTGGCGGCGCGCCCTGTCGACCTGGCGGAGGTACTCGGCGTCCACGGCAGGGGCCGCCATGGCGTGGCGTCGCGTCGCCGGCGAGGTTGGTAGCCCTAGAGAGATCGGCCGGCGGCGGAGCGGAGCGGGAGGCGTGCGGCGTCAAGCCAAGCGTGTGGTGTGACTAGTACTCACTGGCTACTGTGCGTGTGGGGGAGAAGAGATAACGCGGGGAGGCAGCGATTGGTTGCTCCGCCCCCTCGAGTCGTCGTCTGCGGCTACTGTAGTTTTTACACCTACTACCATTACTGTATTAAGGCGTGTGGGCCCTCACTGTCAGATGTTTTTTTCTTCACGTTCTTTATTTTTTTTGACACGTCCCATTTTATTTTCTCTCAAATATTATTTTCTCTTTTTGTTTGTTTGAAATAAAAATATATTGTTTTGTTTTGTTTTTTTTGTCTTACACCTTTTCTCCTTCACATTTTTTTTACAATTACACAGTATAACGTAGACACTCACAACACACGCACACTCACCCCAATAAAGACGCACGCAAACCCTACCCTTATGAGCATCTTCGAATACTAGGCTAGTAAATTCAACCTGGAGATTGGTGAAGTCACTACAGGCGCCTAGCAAATTCAACCTGGAGATTGATAAAGTCACTATAGGCGCATCGCTGTCGACGAGAACGTCAAACCCAGAACCTAAGGTGCTACTGAGGGTCTTGTAACCACTGGGCTATAAACCCTTTCGCTTTTCTTCTTCACATTTAACACCGAGGTATATACTCTGAATAAGAGGATCTTTTTAAACTGATTTGATTTTTGTTCGCAGATCATTTACTTGAATTGTATCGTCGATTCATGGTTGGATTTAAATATTCCATGCAATACTTATTTTGGACTCAAGTGTGCAAAACGAAAAAAAAAAATCTTATCAATGGCAATCCAAATTACAAATTACTGGAGCGCTGCAATCCAGCAACTACCTTACCTGTTCATCTTCCAAACTGATTTGGTTTGTGCTCACAAACCATTCATACAGATTCATAGTTAAATCTAACTTGATCATATTTGAACGAGCACTAATTTGCTGCAGTTGCATGGCATCCCTGTCAGTTCCTTCCAAAATTAGGCTCCTCTCGATCTACCTGATGTTCTTGCACCACCGCGCGCCAAATCCGCATGCAACCGCGCGCCGTTTTGACAGCGGCCATGGCCGCACGGACGGATCCCCTTCGTTCCCGCGCAGCCACTCCTTCCACCACCACCTCCTTCTTTAGGAGTAGCAGCAGCGCCACCACCAAGCCTTTGGTTTCTTTCACGCGCGCTCGCCACCGCCCTCCTTGCTCGTCCTTCCTTCCTTGCATGACATGTCCGCGGCCGCGGTGCTCGCCGTCGTCGCCACCGCCGTCGCAGCGCTCGCCGCGGCGGCGTCGGGCTACGAGCTGACCAAGAACGGGACCGTCATCACCTACGACCGTCGGTCGCTGATCATTGACGGCCACCGGGAGATCTTCTTCTCCGGCTCCATCCACTACCCGCGGAGCCCGCCGGACACGTGGCCCGACCTCATCAGCAAGGCCAAGGAGGGCGGCCTCAACGTCATCGAGAGCTACGTCTTCTGGAACGGCCATGAGCCCGAGCAGGGCGTCGTCAGTACCTCATCCCCTCACACATTGCTCAATTTGCATTTGATTTCATAAATCATGTCTAAATGAATGATTGTTTTTTTTTCTCAGTACAATTTTGAAGGGAGGTATGATTTGATCAAGTTCTTCAAGCTGATCCAGGAGAAGGAGATGTACGCCATTGTCAGGATCGGGCCCTTCGTGCAGGCTGAATGGAACCATGGGTTTGTTTGTGTGGCTTCACAATCTCATTCAGACATGCATGCGTGTTCATCTCTGCATTTTGCAACTCCTGTTTATATTTTTGCCTCTTCTTCTTGTTGTTGTTTTTCTTCAGAGGTCTGCCTTATTGGCTCCGGGAGATCCCTGACATTATCTTCCGGACGAACAATGAGCCTTTCAAGGTGACAAATCTGACAACATCATGATCCAATTTTCTTACGCAGTATGACTGAGACAACTAATTGCTCCAGTTTCTGAAAACTTGTTTGGTGATTGTCCGAAATATCAAATACTGGCCAGGTGTATTTGAAATGCAGGAATGTTCTAATATGATGATTATCTCCTTTTTTTTGAACTTCATGTATGCAGAAGTACATGAAGCAGTTTGTCACTCTCATAGTGAACAAGCTCAAGGAAGCAAAGCTCTTCGCATCACAAGGAGGCCCCATCATTCTGGCACAGGTTCATCTTTCAAATTGACCCCTTTCTTCCTGTTTCTTAGAATCTGACAATGTGCTAAGGAATAATGGCATTCTGAATGCTGATGGTGATTCTTGGTTACATGATCATAACAGATCGAGAATGAGTACCAGCACCTGGAGGTGGCATTCAAAGAGGCTGGCACCAAGTACATCAACTGGGCAGCTAAGATGGCCATCGCAACCAACACCGGTGTCCCGTGGATCATGTGCAAGCAGACTAAAGCTCCTGGTGAAGTGGTAACTTCATTAAGATCATACATACATTTTATAGCATGTGCAAGTATTCTCGATGGAATAAAAACTTGATACTAGACTGTTCATGGCCAAAGAACAAAAGTGTTACTTAATTTGTTCAAACTTTTGGATTGACAGTACCTTTCATGTTCAGGATTTACCATGATTTAGCCATTAAATCTGAATTTTATTTTATCCAACAGATCCCTACCTGCAATGGAAGGCACTGTGGAGATACTTGGCCGGGTCCAGCTGACAAGAAGAAGCCCCTCTTGTGGACTGAAAACTGGACTGCTCAGTAAGTTACTACTACTTGAGTAAAATCCAATTCATCTTGTTCTGTAAGATCATTGTCAATGTTGTCAGTGAGAGAAAAAATATATACTACTTATGCAGACTTCTTAGTGATTAACATGTTCTATTCCTTTCTGGGGGGTGGTTCTTGATCTCTACAGGTACAGAGTTTTCGGTGATCCACCGTCCCAACGTTCTGCGGAGGACATTGCCTTCTCCGTGGCACGCTTCTTCTCCGTTGGCGGCACAATGGCAAACTACTACATGGTAGTACTGAACAGCAACAGTAACCTGTTCTTGACAAAGAAGAGAGATGAAATTTCTGACAGAACTGACACTGATGGCTTTGCTTGTGTGAATACTTAATAGTACCATGGAGGAACCAACTTTGGAAGGAACGGCGCCGCGTTCGTGATGCCGAGATACTACGACGAGGCCCCCCTCGACGAATTCGGTATGCAACCCTGAACAATCCATCCACAGTACCCAAGAAATGTGTGTAAGATGAAGCACCATGAGTTGTGAAAAATTCAGTTTCTAACATGCAATGAGCAGGCCTGTACAAGGAGCCTAAATGGGGCCATCTCAGGGACCTGCACCACGCTCTCCGTCACTGCAAGAAGGCCCTCCTCTGGGGCAACCCCTCCGTTCAGCCCCTCGGTAAACTCTACGAGGTAATGCCATGGCAATGGCAACGGCAATGGCAGCGACGGCAAGAGGAAGAAGACGTAGGACGCCATTGTTGATGATGATGATGATGATGATGTGTTTCCATGGTGCGATGCAATGCAGGCTCGGGTGTTCGAGATGAAGGAGAAGAACGTGTGCGTGGCGTTCCTGTCGAACCACAACACCAAGGAGGACGGGACAGTGACGTTCAGGGGGCAGAAGTACTTCGTGGCGCGGCGGTCGATCAGCATCCTCGCCGACTGCAAGACGGTGGTGTTCAGCACGCAGCACGTCAACTCGCAGCACAACCAGCGCACCTTCCACTTCGCCGACCAGACGGTGCAGGACAACGTGTGGGAGATGTACAGCGAGGAGAAGATCCCCCGCTACAGCAAGACCTCCATCCGCACGCAGAGGCCGCTCGAGCAGTACAACCAGACCAAGGACAAGACCGACTACCTCTGGTACACCACCAGGTACGACGTAGATAGTGATCGTTGTTTTTCTGGCTCTGATACCATGTTGAGATTTATAATTCGGTCGTCTGTTTGTCTCAGCTTTCGGCTGGAGACGGACGACCTGCCGTACCGGGAAGGAGGTCAAGCCGGTGCTGGAGGTGAGCAGCCATGGACACGCCATCGTGGCGTTTGTCAATGACGCTTTCGTAGGTAACTAACTTGGATGCTTCCTTCCATCTTCTTCTTGTTGTTGTTCCATTGTTTGCTGCTGCTGCTGCTTGATTCCATCCACTGTGTGCGTTTGGATGAATTGAAATATTGCAGGGTGCGGGCACGGGACGAAGATCAACAAGGCGTTCACGATGGAGAAGGCGATGGATCTCAAAGTGGGCGTCAACCACGTCGCCATCCTCTCCTCCACGCTGGGTCTCATGGTAATAAAGCTTTCATCCACCCACCATTTTGATGATTGTTGTTCTTCTTAATATTTTAACGTACAATTCTCTTGCGCGTTAGCGAAAAAAGAAATGATGGAGCTGCGGATGATATGAATATGATGGGCAACAACAACAATGATGGTTTTTTTTTTTTTTTGTTATTTCAGGACAGTGGGTCATACCTGGAGCACCGGATGGCCGGGGTGTACACGGTGACGATCCAGGGGCTGAACACGGGGACGCTGGACCTGACGACGAACGGGTGGGGGCACGTGGTGGGGCTCGACGGCGAGCGGCGGCGGGTGCACTCGGAGCAAGGGATGGGCGCGGTGGCGTGGAAGCCCGGGAAGGACAACCAGCCGCTGACGTGGTACCGGCGGCGGTTCGACCCGCCGTCGGGGACCGACCCGGTGGTGATCGACCTGACACCCATGGGGAAGGGCTTCCTCTTCGTCAACGGCGAGGGCCTCGGCCGCTACTGGGTCTCCTACCACCACGCCCTCGGCAAGCCGTCGCAGTACCTCTACCACGTCCCGAGGTCGCTGCTCCGGCCCAAGGCCAACACGCTCATGTTCTTCGAGGAGGAAGGCGGCAAGCCCGACGCCATCATGATCCTGACGGTGAAGCGGGACAACATCTGCACCTTCATGACGGAGAAGAACCCGGCGCACGTCCGGTGGACGTGGGAGAGCAAGGACAGCCAGCCCAAGGCGGTGGCCGGCGGCGGCCTCAAGCCGACGGCGGTGCTGTCGTGCCCGACCAAGAAGACGATCCAGTCCGTGGTGTTCGCCAGCTACGGCAACCCGCTCGGCATCTGCGGCAACTACACCGTCGGCAGCTGCCACGCGCCGCGCACCAAGGAGGTGGTCGAGAAGGCCTGCATCGGCCGGAAGACCTGCTCGCTCGTCGTCTCCAGCGAGGTCTACGGCGGCGACGTCCACTGCCCCGGCACCACCGGCACGCTCGCCGTCCAGGCCAAGTGCTCCAAGAGGCCTCCTCGTTCCAACGCCGCCGCGCAATAAGCTAGCCAGCCGCCACATCTCTCTTCTTGTCTCTCATCAGATTCAGATAGTTAAAAGCTTTGACCTGCCGCTGCTATTGTACTTCGATTGGTTCCATCCATCATCGATCTCACTCACTGGGGAATTGTTTAGGCAAACAATCAATTCATGCTCAGCTCCTTGTATGCACCATCGTCCATGGTTTTATATGTAGGTGACTGTAGATTGATTAATTGTTGATGCAAATAATAAATACTAGTCCATTCCATTTGGTGAATAACAACATATAATCATCACAACATCATCCTAATTCCTATCCTATAGTGTGCACCATTTGCTCTCACCTGTAGTTGTTTTGCAATATGCCCATCATTTTGATCCCTGATGGAAAGTAAAACAGTCCAAATTTCAGTATGCTGTCCTCGGACAAGAACCAATACACATCTTGCATGACAAATCTTACAACAAGACAAATCTTACAACAAGCCCTCCTTGGACTCTTTACCTATACACACATCTCACATGAATGACACATCTTATGCTGCATCAGAGAATCTTACATGGGCTTGCCATCACAAATGCACATATCCTGCTTGTTCAGACAATCATTGTCCATCGTATTCCTCACCTCACCCATTCACAAGTTACATGTTGCAACCTCATTCATTCACATCAATGGACCAACCACACCGCGAGGTAAATCAGAGTGCAAGATAATTGCCATTGAAATATCCAATAGCTTAAATACTTTAATTAGTATTATTACGGCACAGAGGGCAATAATCTTGAGAACACCACCAAACCATCAAGTCATAAAAAAAAGGCGATAAGGATACAATCTTAAAACAACAAGGGCTGGCCCAAGGTAGAAGTAGAGCTAGTTTACGAGCTTCAACATTGTGATTTGGGCATATCAAGATGATTTCGCTTCAGCAGATTTCTGCTCAACAAGCTTGTCGATGAGTGCAGCGGCATCTTCAACCGTTGCAATTGACTGCGCACTAGACTCTTCGACGCTGATGTGGAACTCCTCCTCGAGACCCATCACAATCTCAACCTGCACCAATCCAACAATTGAGTTTTACTACTTGCAATTGAACATGTAATTCTTTACTCAAACAAAAGAAGATACAGGCTTCTACCAACTTATAACTGAATTAGACTAAGCATCCAAAGAAAGCACATGAGCCTGAACTATATAGATTAAACATCTTGTTTGATCATTTTTCACACCTGATGCAACAGTTATCACATTTCATGTGGCAAGTTGGGAATTCCAATGCATCTGATATTCTAGTCTTAAAAGTACTGAAGGTATAAAGCACTCCAGAGATCTTTTTATTTTTTTGACGCAAGCACTCGAGAGATTTGGAAAACAAGACCTACATGAAGAGCGAGCCTCACCAATAATCACTATGGCTGTAAAGGACATAGATGCCACTGGTAAAATGCGAGAGATGCTACCAAAGCATCCCTCAGATGTTATTTTGGGAGCCAAATTGATTACAAGGATACAACTATTCAGGCCCCCCGAACTATAAAGAAAATTTAGGTTTGGTGCTGCTTAGTTCAAAACAACTATATGCATGACATCACTCAAAAAATTATGGGGGGAGTTACCGTGTCCAGTGAATCAGCACCAAGATCTGAGAACTTGGATGCACCAGAAACCTCAGTGCCCTCAGGAACAGCGAGTTGCTTCTTAACAATGTCACAAACCTTCTCCACTGTCTCCTTTTTTGCCTATTGAGCGGAAATTAAGAAGGGGTTAGGAGACACTCTTTAGATTGTAGCAGGAAAACACACAACAATACAAAATGCAAAAGGGAAATACTGCAGTCAACAGTGCCATACATTTAAAAACGGAGTATAATTCAATGATACAAGAAACAAAAAGGTCCTTCTAGAATGGAAAGGTGAATTCCAAACAGCTAAAGCATTAAACCCTCCCTGGTCATAAAGGAAAGGGTTTTGGCCCCAGGTGAAAATTTTCATTCATCCAGAAATAACACAACTGCTAGCGGATATCTCATCTATAGCATAGCAAAGCAGCGATTGATGGGGAAAAAAATCATGCATGACAAGAAAGTATGGAACTCACGGCACAGCAAACAGCAAATCTCATAGGCACTGGCTGCAGGCGGAGAAATGCATTTCCCTTCCTTGCGCTCGTGAAAGATATCGAATTAGTCTTGACAGCCTGCAATTCATGGAACAAGTTTATTTAGACAACAGAAGTAATGCAGAAAAAGGAATAGCATAATATCCACAGGGGAAAAGAACATAGCATAGAAAACAGTGTTACTGTCATAATTCCACTGTTCTGGTATCACATTAGCTGCATGTCTTGAATTTGCCTCAGTAATCAGTATGGGGTATTGAAATGAATAAAGATGATTTTGATGAGAAATAATCTCGTAATTCTCCAATGCAAAGTCGCAAACTCATCAGAGTATTTTTATTTACTTTCTATAAGAGGTTTTATTACAATTTCCCTGTCTAGCATGAACATAAGAATTTTGCGAAGCCGTAGGACAAAAATCCAGGCTAGTAAGCCGGATGGTGACGGGGCGAAACAAAAATCCCTTTTCGTGCCAAGGGAAAACAAGATACGCCCGTTCTTTATTAGGTGGTAGTACAACATATCAATACTAGAACCAACTTTTTGATGGAGAACCCAAAGGACCAATACTTTTGTTACCATCCAAGTAGAAGCAGTAAATCCCAGTAACGACTAACGAATTCATCATCACTATGCGGAAATCTACTCGTAGCCTAACAAGGCGGAAATTTCATACGGATACAAGTATATTGCAGCCTTTTCAACCTACACAAAAGGCAGATCTGCTCGGATCTGAATTATTCCATTATCGTGACAGGGGCTTATATATATATTTTTTTTTAAAACCTAAGCGTCGCCACACCCCAATAGCAAGCAGATCGACTTCCTCCGCAGAAACAACCGAAGAGTGGTCGTGCATGCGTTGGTGAACGTCATCAAAACTCTATCCGTCCGTGAACGTACGTCAAAGCTCTAGACACAGGAGATCGTTCATAGCACAGAGTTTTGGCAAGCTTTAAGGGGGTGTTTGGGATAGCCCCTCTCTCCCAAACACCCCCTAATTCATGTTCGCAGAGAACGGTTTCAGATCGCTTTTGCTGGGCTTCGTTGTTTGTTTTCTCGCAACTTGCAATCTATCTTGTATATACTGGACGAGCGCATGCATCAGCGCTTTGCTGAGTTTCGTTGTTTGTTTTCTCGCAACTTGCAATCTATCCTGTATCTACGCATGTATTCTGTTCTATCGACGAAGTGACGACATCAACCTGATTGTTTCTCTTTTTTTTTTTTAACCTTGAATTGTCGCAGTAAACTCCGTACTGCAAATTGGCCAGAGCCAGATCGATCCTCTGAAATTAAAAATATCACTCTACGATCCATCGCTTTTCCTCGAAAAAGGGTCCAGCTAAGCTATAGTCAAGCCAAAACTAACCGCGCTACCTGACAATGTACACAATGTTATGCATTGTACCATCCAAACAGGAGAAAGAGGACAAAAAAAAAAGGGACAGCAATGATACACGTGCATTGCTGAGAGAGGGAGGGAGGGTCATCCAACACCAAAAAGTTATTACCTCCGCCCTAAAATAAGTGCAGTCATGAGAATCGGTATCCAGCGTTTGACCGTTCGTCTTATTTGAAAATTTTATGAAAAAATTAGAAAAAATAGTCACATATAAAATACTATTCATGTTTTATCATCTATGTATATAATTTATAACATTATTGAGAGGGAGATAATTGCCGAGCGAACGCGTGAATCTACTGGCCAGTATATATTCAAAGACAGTTGTTATAGTGTATTTCTACAGTACTGCATCGCATCTGCACTCTATTGAGCGAGAGTACCTAGAGTGCAAGGTAATAAATAGCGTATAGCGGGTTAGTAGTGGATTAGTGTCTGGGTAGCAGATCGCAAATAACGAGCATTATTGTGGACGCTAAGTTTCAATAACAAAATTAAGAAAAATAACCAAAAATTTAGATTGTACATCAATATTAACATCAAGTTTCACTTAAAAATTAAAATATAGACTGCATGCTTAATTTCTCTTACATTTCATAACATAAGAATTATGAAATTACATACAAATACATAAGATAAACAAAGCACACAGTGCCAAGTCATTCTAACCATATGCGAAGAATATCGTTTAAGCATTATAGCGATCTAACAAAGTCAATAATGGGCAGCGGCTGCTAAGTTCCAATACGTTATATGGGGTTGTCGGCCGGGCTATGGAGTGAAATTTACTCCACTCGTAGATTAATCTGCAAGAATATTACAACTCGTAGGTAGGTTTAGCTAGCTAGCTACCTCAGCTTGGAGAATATGAGGGGCAGTGTACTGCCATGCCTGCCTGAAAAAAATGGCCTCCTCAAGCACACCACATTTTGGATAATTAAGGAACTAGTAATTAATTAAAGCTGTTGTTGTAGCTATCTTGTTGCCCAGCTTTATTTATGTGCGTAGAGAACGATTAATTTTAATTATTATGGAAGAGGGAGTGAGAGAGCATAGAGACGGGTGACAAGAAAGAGGGAGGAGAGAGAGCCGCGTTGCCGGCAGGGGTAGGAGAGGAAATTAATATCTGTGGCTTTTTGGTTGGGATACCCACTGTGGGATAGAGTGCCGGCCTTCATTCAGTTGCTTCGGGTATTGAAGAGCCCACTTAGCTGTGGTCTCCATTGCGAGCTGAGTTTCCCTACATGTGTCCTTAGTAAGAACACTTTAGAAGTACCTCATATTGTAGATGCCCTAAGATAGCTGCCACCGTAATTGGATTGGTCGAGTTGGCTAGCTAGCCAACGTGGTGGGCGCACGCTAGCTAACTACCCGTCACCTGATATCAACGCCAGGTCTTTTGGCGCCGTTGAAATATATGGCCCTTAAGCACCATGTCAGGCCTGTTAGTGTTGAGATCTATGGTGGACGTGATATGAATCTATGACACAAATCTAGATAATACTCTCTAGATTTATTGTGCTAGCATTTTTTTTTTCTGATACTAGATTGTTTTATAATGGACAGGAGTACCATATAAAGCACCACACGACCTATCTCGTGATTGCTATGTTCCAAGCAGCTTGCATGTGGTGTGAAACAGGCCAATTCAAAGTCACGCGAGCAACGCGCGGCCAATACAAAACGAGAGAGAGCCCGACTTGCTATCTGCCATTTTTGCCAACTTGCTACCTGCATCGTTCCAATTTCAACCAAACTTTCAATTTTAGCGTGAATTAAACACACCCCAAATTTAAATCATCTTAGACTTTGACACATAGGTGTTCGCATTTACATCTAGTTATTTTTTTCAATGATAGGTGACATATTTGTCGATAGCGACGCACTCGTGTAAACTTTGTCGGTCTTAAGATACGTCGGCACAATCTTCCGGAGATGCTCATATGGATAAGGTATATATACATATGTGCGTTTATAGGGAAGAGTATAAGCATGTTGTAAGCGTCCACATTTATAATGTGTTTTTTTTAAAAAAAAAAAGAATCCAAGATGCAAAGACAATCATAGAAAGATATGTTTTTAAAGTGATGGTAAATTAAGGTTGTTTTTGTTCCTACAAACAAAAAGAGAGAAAAAAAACCCTTGTTTTCGCACGTATGTTTTTCAAACTGCTATACAGTGAGGGAGAGGAGGGGAAATAAGAGAGATGATGACATGGCATCTTACGTGTGGGGCCCACGCGCTGACTCAACCACCACGTCGGATAAAACCAAGGTTAAAACCACCGAAGGACCTCAAGCAAACGGTTTTATTAGTTGAGGGACGCCCAGTATCTCGTTTTGCGGCTAGGGGACGGTTTTGTAACTTGATGACAATTTGAGGGACCTTTGGCGTACTTTTTCGTTTCTCTTCTCTTTTCCGGCATGTAAGATACGACGGCCCATGCTGATTTAAGGACAAAGATGAATTCCCTTTTTGAAAGGAAAGTAATAAGATATCCTTCCATCCTTCGTCACTCGTGCAATAAAAGATATAGCGAAACGATAACTAGCATTCTCGATTGTTTCATCCATTAATCACCCCAAAACATGTCAGATGATAACTATAATGTAGCATAGATACTCAGGGAGATAAGACGAGGCTATGGACTCGTAGCGATTAGATGCTAGTATGTTGATCGGGGAGGAGCACACATAATCAAAGCCCTAAAGATATAGGCTTTGGCTAAACTTCGTTACAAATATCGTGTGTTTTTATATCATCATCTGACATGTTTTAAGTAAGCAATGATTGAACCGATCAAGAAAATTAGTCGTTTCGTTATATCGGCTACTTTATATCATCATCTTACATGTTTTTAGTACTGTTTTTCACTAGTGTGCAATGCTTTTTTTTTTCCATTTTGTTTGTGATTTTTTTCTTGGCGAGCTAAGACTGAAGAGGCATGGATGATGTTGATAGATGTGGCTCATATTGTCGGCCATACCGTTTTCGTGAGGCAGGCCAAGAAAACATGCATGCACTTTCCTGCAAGTAATCAACTGAAGATTCTATTACGCAACATCCTTCAAGCTTGCTCAAAAAGTAAGATGTGACTGGTAAGCAGGCGGCAGGCGGCCAACAAACTTCGAAGAAATTAGGGTGTGTTTAGTTTCACGTCAAAATTAAAAGTTTGACTAAAATTGAAAGTTTGAAGAAAAAAGTTAAAAGTTTATGTGTAAAAAATTTGTGATGTGATTAAAAAATTAAAAGTTGGAAGGAAAAGTTTGGAACTAAACAAAGGCTTAAGCACAATACAGGACACTAATTTCAGCTCAGATCTGTAGCATATACTCCTAGGCCTGGTTTAGTTGCCAACTTTTTCTTCAAACTTTCGATTTTTCCATCACATCAAAACTTTCCTACATATATAAACTTTCAACTTTTCCGTCACATCGTTCTAATTTCAATCAAATTTCTAATTTTGACGTGAACTAAAACACACCCGTATCGATCAGATTTAGCAATGCACCGACGGAAAGTCTCAAACCTTAATTCCTTGTCAGTTTCGGTTAAGAGTTAACACTCGAGCTTAGAATATTATTTCCTCCACCACAAAATAGAGGAACCTAAAACTTATATAAAAAACTATCTACCACTATAAATCTAAACATTGGATCAGTGCTAGATTTTTTATATTTTAAAACAAAGATTATTAATGTCGACGAGTGATACTCGTAGACCGGATGATTAGGGTATTGGGGTACGTTAGAACGAGGATCTACGTAATTCGACATCAAGCAAACAAAAGGCAATGATTATACTGGTTCAGGCACCCGTATCAGGTAATAGCCATAGTTCAGTTTATATGAGATTGATATGGAAGAACCACAGATTACAAGGGAAGTAGACGAAATTGACGATACCGACAAGATTATAGTCGATGTACCCGACGAGATCTCCCGGCTACTTGGCTCCGCGTACTCTGGGTTCGTAAACTATGGTGGGTGTGTTGGCGATGAGATTCGATGCCTTGCACCCCTCCCTAGGGGTCCCTTTTATACCGTGGATCATCTTGATCTCCAATTAAGACTCAGAGACATCATATCTTGTACGATATAACAGAAACTCTATCCCCACCGAGCAGGACTTTCGAAATCACTTGACTCATGGAGATATTTTTCATAATTTGTAACAGATTCCAACAGCGTTCACGGGAGGTATGCCATATCCGTATATTTCATAAGTCGTAGGATAGGAGGTATACCATACCCGTATATTCCATAAGTCGTATGATATGAGGTATACTTTATCCGTAACCCTGACAATTAATTATTAATTATTCCAAATGACCATCACATCGACGATCGATCAGGTACCAAGAATCCAAAATGCACATCGGAGTAAGCGAGATAAACTGGTTAAGATTCTTATCGTGTAAATCAGCTCACCTAGATTGAAATCTTAGACTTTGATATGGTTGTTCGCATTTGCATCTAGTTATTTTTTCAATGATAGGTGACATATTCGTCGATAGCGACGCACTCGTGTTAACTTTGTCGGTCTTCCAGAGATGCTCATATTGATAAGATATATATAAGTATGTGAGTTTATAGGGAAGAGTATAAGCATGTTGTAAGCGTCCGCATTTATAATGTGTTTTTAAAAAAATCCAAGATGCAAAGACAATCATAGAAAGATATGTTTTTAAGGTGATGGATTAAGGTTGTTTTTTTGTTCCTACAACAAAAAGAGGAAAAAAAACCTTGTTTTCGCACGTACGTTTTTCAAACCGCTATACAGTGTGTGTTTTTTAGAAAAAGTTCTATAGAAAGTTGTTTTAAAAAATATAGTAATTCAAAATTTAAGTATGAATTAATTATTACTTAATCAATCATGGTTAATAGCTCAACTCATTGTACATATCTTCTCAATTTCTACTTTCTACCTCTCTCAAACAGACACCCTAAACTTCCATCGAGGAAGATCGGAATTTGATCTGTTAGTTACGCCTAAGTGCACTTGCGCGGCTTTGTTGATATCTTTCCAAATATTTGTAGTTTTTTTTGTTAAAATAAACGAGTAATTAAAGTTTGGAAAAGAGCAGTACCAAATTCAGCTATTAAAAAACGTGAGTCTCAAATAGGCTCCACATTCTTCAGTTGGCAACGGGAGAAGCTGATATGGAGTGGAATCTCTGATGTGGAAAACTGAGGCTGAACGACAGTTGTCGCATTGTGAAAACCCTTACTACTCCTATCCCAAAATTTTGACACATTAACCCTTAAAAAAATGAATCTTAGCGAAAGGGCCTGTAGCATAGTGGTTACAAGAGCCTCAGTAGCACCTGAGGTCCTGGGTTCGACTCCCCATGGGAGCGAATTTTCCAGGATTTAACGGCGTTGTGCTTTCAGTGGTAGGCGACGTACCCGTCGACAGCGAGGCGCCTGTGGTGACTTCGTCAATCTCTCCAGAATTTGCCGACCCAGTCTTCGAAGATACTCATAGGGGTAGGGTTTACGCGCGTGCGTTGTGAGTGTCTGCGTTGTACTGTGTAATTCTC